>CAMRHE010000589.1:0-600000 GCA_947044405.1 Leptodactylus fallax
CCACCCAGACGTCCGTCTTCAGTGAAACCTCCGCAGAGTGAGAGGCCATACTGTACCTATTGCCATAGATATGGACACACCAGGCCTCAGTGTTTTCAGTTAAACGGGCCACCCCCGAGGCAGCGGGCCGCCCCTCGGGAGGAAAGAAGAAGGGCCCAGGTGAATCTTCAGTGCCATTGTCACGCTTTGTCTCAGCCTGCCCACACATCACAATCCGGGTGAACGGCGTCCCTCTGACAGCGTTGGTGGACACTGGATCTCAGGTAACAACCCTGCGCAAGCAGGTGTTCCTTGAACATTGGGACTTAGATGTGTTGAATAGAACACCTGACACATGGATAAATCTGTGTGCCAGCAATGGACTGCCCATACCACAGCAGGGTTATTGGGAACCCACTATCCAGATTGGGGACTTGAAACTGCCTAGACAGGGTGTAATTGTCACTGATGTAGAGGATGATAGGTTTGCAGTTGTAATATTAGGCATGAATGTTTTACGCCATTGCTTTGCAGAAGTGTTGGATGCCTTGCATGCCTCTCTCCTTACAGCTTCTCCCAGTGACCAGCAGACCATTCAGCGGGCCATTCGTGTACTCAATGCCCAGCACAAGTTCGCCAACAAACAAGGTGAAATTGGTCGAGTCCGGATCCAAGATACCCGTCCAGTAACCCTACAGCCTGGAACAGAAACTATGGTGTGGTGCCGTGCCCGTCGGGGCATAGAAAATCAGGACTACGAGGCCTTGCTACAACCCATACAGGTAGATGGCCAACCACTTGTCATGGCTGCCCGCAGCCTTGTCACAGTTTCCAATGGACGTGTTCCTGTCCGCTTAGTCAACTTGGGCGATGCTCCTGTGAACCTCCACAAGTTCCACTCTGTGGCCCTGCTACACCGGTTAGCACCAGAAGACATTCTCTCTGGTGATTCTACCGCCACACAGCATTCCACCCAAGCTGCTGAGAACATTCAGAATGGAGCCACGAAGTCCTGGTGGGATGAATTGAACGTGGGAGACGCCAATACCCCTATAGAGCACATCAATGGGGTTCGCAATGTGGCCAAGCGTTACCAACAGGCATTCAGCAAACACCCATTGGACTTTGGTAAGACCACGACCATACAACATCGCATTCTGACTGGAGACCACCATCCAATCAAGGAGCGTCACCGTCCAATACCACCAGCGATGTACCAACCGGTGAAAAAGTTGATCCAAGAGATGCGAGATGCTGATGTCATCCGGGAGAGTAACAGTCCCTGGGCAGCCCCGCTAGTCCTTGTCAAGAAGAAAGACGGAACCCTACGATTTTGTGTGGACTATCGTAAACTCAACAACGTCACGCACAAAGACGCATACCCATTGCCGCGGATTGAGGAATCTCTAACGGCTTTGGGATCAGCTACCTGTTTCTCGACCCTGGACTTAACCAGTGGATACTGGCAAGTCCCTATGGCGCCTGAAGATCGTGAAAAGACTGCGTTTACGACCCCGATGGGACTCTTTGAATTCAATAGTATGCCATTTGGGCTATGTAATGCCCCAGCCACATTCCAACGGCTTATGGAGAGGTGCCTCGGCCATGAGAATTTCCAGAGTGTGCTACTGTACCTGGACGATGTTATTGTATTCTCCCGGACATACCAAGAACACCTTCGTCACCTGTCCGAGGTATTCAAGGTACTTATACAGCACGGCCTAAAGGTGAAGCCCTCCAAGTGCTACCTGTTGAAACCCCAAGTTCACTACCTTGGGCATGTCGTGAGCGCACAAGGCGTCCAACCTGATCCTGAAAAGATCACTGCAGTCCAGAACTGGCGAAGACCAACTACCGTCAAAGAAGTCCGAAGCTTCCTTGGATTCGCAGGTTACTACCGGCTTTTCATACCACACTTCGCCCAAGTAGCCGAGCCTCTGAACGAGTTGTTGCGCGGTTGTCCCAGAGAAAACTACAACCGAAAGCTTCCGGTAGACTGGACAGCACGTCAAGAGGAAGCCTTTCAAGCGCTTAAAGCACTTCTGACGCAACCACCAATTCTAGCCTATCCCGACTACAGTCAGCCATTCCGCTTGTACACAGATGCAAGTCACCAAGGTTTGGGTGCAGTGTTGTCCCAGGTTCAGGACAACAAAGAGCGAGTCATCGCCTACGCCAGCAGGAGTCTGAGAGGCGCGGAGAAGAACGAGCAGAACTATAGTTCTTTCAAACTCGAACTTCTGGCGCTTGTCTGGGCCGTGACAGAGAAGTTTAAAGACTACCTGGCTGCCACACCCTTTACCGTGTACACAGATAACAATCCGTTGGCGCATCTGGACACTGCTCGACTGGGAGCCCTTGAACAACGGTGGGCCTCAAGACTCGCGAATTACAAGTTCTCTGTCAAGTATCGCAGTGGCAAGTCCAACGCTAACGCTGATGCACTCTCAAGGTTGCCTGTGGGAGAAGAACCACCCCGAGAAGACATCTGGGAAGAGGTGGAGATGCCACCATTCTACAACAAGTTTGCCCAACAGGTTGCTATTGGTGTCCCTGTAGAAGGAGAATCTCTGACGAAAACAGCTGCCGAATCCCTCCAGGAGCCATCTCTGTGGAAAACGTTCCAAGAAGAGAGCAGAGTTTTAGGAGAATTGTCAGATTTCCTGCTTACAGGAAGAATACCAACCCGTGTAAAGAGAGGTCTTCATGACGTGGAATTAAAACGCCTTTGGCGACAGAGGAAGCGCCTGTTTGTCCAACGAGGCCTTCTACATAGAAACACTCTTGATCCTGTCACAGGTGAAAGGCTTCATCAGATCCTCGTACCAAGAAGAGACGCACAGATGATACTTGAGGCGTATCATGACAGATCTGGTCACTTCGGGGTACAAAAGACCGAAGCTACCATCCGTCGTCGCTTCTATTGGGTTGGGATGAGGAGTGACATTGAGAGTTGGTGCCGAGAGTGTCCCGCCTGTAGTATCACCAAGGAAGGTCGAAGAGATCAGAAGGCCCCTCTACATCCAATTAAGACTCAAAAGCCGTGTGAAATTGTTGCTCTGGACCATGTGAAGTTGGGTCCCACACGTTCCGGCTACAGCTACGCTCTGACAATGGTGGATCATTACTCCAAGTTCCTTGTCATCGTGCCTGTCAGAGATCTTACAGCAAGAACTACGGCTGAGACCTTCTACACAGAGTTTGTCCGCCATTACGGTTGTCCTGAGCATATCCTCACCGACCGTGGATCGGCGTTTGAATCCCAATTGTTCCGTGAGCTGTGTCAGTTCCAAGACTGCAAGAAGTTGCGAACCACAGCGTATCACCCTCAAGGGAATGGTATGTGCGAGAAGGCAAATCAAGTGATCATCGGCATGCTAAGAACAGCCGCAGTTACACCTGGTGTTGAGTGGCCTGAGCGTATCAAGGACTTGGCCTATATTTACAACAACACACCCCAAACATCTACGGGATACGCACCATTTTATCTAATGTTTGGAAGACAAGGTCAACTTCCTTCAGACTTAACCCTTGGTGTGAAGGTCCCTGACATCATCAATCCACTACCCATAACAGACTGGGTTGTTGAACACCGCCGACGTATGGAGGAAGCTAAAGAGATAGTTGAAACGCGCATGGATGAGGTTCGTAGGAGACAACAGGAGGATTACAACCGTCACGCCCATGCAGCGCCCCTGAAAGTTGGCGACCGTGTATGGTTAAGGAATAACCATCGGAATGGGAAATTGGATCCATTCTGGGAGAAAGAACCATACAGTGTCATCTCCATACCATATCCTGAATCCGACGTGTATGAGATCTCTAAACCTGGGAGACAGCCCCAAGTAGTACACCGAAACCGTCTGAAGCTGTGCCTTAAAGAAGGACTACCCACAGAGGTGCCCCCAGCTGAGACAACGAGTACAGCGATCTTGTCACCTTCTGAAGCGAAAGAGAGACCCCCAACGTTAACTGAGCTTATGTGGGCGCCTAAACTACTACCATTTAGCTGTTATCCACCAATTGCTCTAGTGCAAGAGAACCCTTCGACAGGTGATTTAATTGATTTCAGTGACTCTGTTCCTGATTCAAATCTCGTTCCACTTAGGCGTTCTGAGCGTACCACAAAAGGCATACCTCCAACACGCTATAGTGATGCCATGGCTGTCCTTGGCTAAAAGAGGTTAACTGTCTCTGCTTCTGTATATATGTTATTCCTGCTCTGATTACATTAATGTTTTTCCTGTGTGTATATACAGTATATATATAATATCTTGCCATGTAATATAGTATTTACACTTATATGCAACAATCCAAGCCATAGTGCCTGGCTCACCGAGCCAAGGAAGTTCTGTTACCCCATTGCGGTATGGACATTCGTGCTAGAGTGCCTACTCTTCCTTACAGAAAGGACTGTTTATTGTTTCTCAGAGAGACTCTCATGATAATGGACACTCACGAAATTTGTGCCAGAGAGCCTCTGGACCCATTTGCACTACTGTTGTTTCTATATGGACTGTCTGATGGTACCGCCAAAAGGTTCCATAAGTCTACGTTTAATTATCTCTCAGTTACCCTTCAGACTTCTCATGGACATTCCAGGACTATGCCGGTAGGTCTTACCTCAAGTTTCTAAGTATTATATTTTTCTAAACTGTTAGTGACATTTGCACTTTATTCGTATTTATTAACGTTATGTTACATTTCTCACCTTCACCCCAGCCCGTTGCCGAGGTCGGCTCAGTGAAAGAGGGGGAGTATGTGGCATCCCCGAGCTGGCTATGGCTGGGCTGAGGGTGATCTCTGTGCATTGTATTATTTCCTGTTGCTTCACAGCCTGTGTGACATAGCAGGGGGTCCTGAGTCTCACACAACACAGCGCCACCTAGTGAGCCTCACACATGCATTACACCTCCCATAGGATTGAATAGTAACCAAATGTCCAATGGGAGGACATCGCCTGGGAAAAGGGGAGGAGTCAGCTGATCACTGGGTCCCCATGGTAACACCCCTGCAGGAAGGTCCTGCGTGTGAGGAGTTAGAAGTGTGGAGTGTTAGGAGGAGGAGGTGAGGAGATAAGTGTGATGTCCTGTGAAGAAAGCAGTGAGTTTAGTGCAGGAATCTCAAGTCCTAGACAGGCCCAGGAAGGTTGGAGAGCTGACATACTCCAGCTATTCAGAAGATTCTGTCCCCTGTCTGCCTAGCCATCGCCCTGAAGGAAGTCAAGCATCATCATCTTGTCAGCATGAGACTGTGGAGAGAACATTCTGGAACACGTGCTCCATAGCCAGTATCACAGGATCCAGGGGCCAAGGCCAGACCTGTGGAATATCCTGCCACCCTGACTATTGCACCCCGAAACTCTGAGCTATCAGGACCACATAACGTGAGTGGGGAATATTATGTACTAGTATCATGGTGGGCATCCTCCTATGAGCCAAATAGGAGCCCAGACGCACCTTAGGGCTGTAACACTGAAGTATAAGGGGCTAGGAACACCTTTCATCAAGTCTACCCTGCACCCCAGGACTTTGCTGTGTCACCAGGCGTACCCCGTTGTTTTGTATTGAAGAAACTGTTTAAGCATTTGTGCCTCCACACCCATGGAAGTAAAAGTTCAACTTTACAACTGTTTCTGTGTCTGACTCTGCACCGACAACATCAGGGCGCCCCAAACACCACCAGTCGGCACAGTATAGGGGAAGCGCCCCGGGGGAACAATCACCACCAACATTTGTGCAGCCCCCTCATCACCGGTACCAGTGGTGGTAACGTGGGACAGCACCAGCGCTGCGCCCTCGTGCCCAGAGACCGTGACAAGTCTGCGCTGTTTGCACCCCCGCAATCCCAACTGCAGCGTTACCTTCCATCTGGTCACCGCAGTAGGCCTTCCTGAATAGGTGAGTCTTCAGGGCCTTCTTGAAGCTTGTGATTGTGGGGGTCAGTCTTATGTGTCTTGGTAATGAGTTCCAGAGTATGGGGGATGCACGGGAGAAGTCTTGGAGACAATTGTGTGAAGAGCGGATGAGAGCAGAACGGAGTAGGAGGTCTTTGGAGGATTGGAGGTTACGTGCGGGCAGGTAGCGGGAGATTAGGTCGGAGATATATGGCGGGGACAGGCTGTGGATGGCTTTGTATGTCAGTGTTAGTAGTTTGAACTCTATTCGCTGGGCAACGGGTAGCCAGTGAAGGGATTGGCAGAGGGGAGCGGCTGATGAAGAACGGTGTGATGATTCCGCTTAAATATGGCTATAACTCAAAGCTGTATTTTGATCTCTGGGTATAGTATCTCCTTTCTTACTTGCATTCATTCATAATGTGCACAGCCTACTCATAGGTATATTGCCAATAGTGGCCAGACTGGAACAATAGGGCTTTGTATCCATCCCAGCAGGGCTCCATTGAATTCATACCCAGACCTGAGTGATCAAAGAAACATGCATTGTGCAGGTAGATCAGACCTGGTTGATAACATTGTATCATTCCACTTGGTCTCAGCTCTTTACAAAGAATCTGGACTTGAGTGCATTAATCAATCAGACTTGCTGTTGCCGGTGACCTCATTCTGGGAGGTGGCATAAAGGGTATAAAAGATGAGGTAAGAGGCCAGTGGGGGAGTTATTACAGACCATCACAGACTACCGTGAATTTTTACAGACAGACCACTGTGAAGAGCATGCAGGCTGGATTGTTGTCACATGCTGAGAAGCCTCCACTGGTTATTCACACATGACAGAGCATGTGTGAGTGTTGGATTATAGAGCCACATCAAGGAGATGCGTGGTAAAGTAATTATTTCAATTTTAGTCCCTTTTATTTCATTGCACTGTATCTTGTAACTAGTAACTGTTAATGCTTGCATATATATACATATCTGTTCTGAACTGCATGTGTTAGATGTTAATACCGACCAATTTAGGGGTTAATAAATATATAAAATTTAGAAAGCTTGTCTTGTATTTATCCTGTGAACCCAACACTCACTGGCGGTGAGTGTGGTTTTTTTTATGAAAGAAGACTCAGGTGTGAGCCAAAGCGGTGTTGGCGCACTGAGGATCTTTCACATTGGTGGCAGCGTAGTGGGATCTTAGGATAAACAGCGTGTGTTGGTGACCTTTATCACTCACATGCTGGGGATTGTGGTAATCCTATGAGACAAGCTCGGTATTAAAGCAAGCATTAAGATACAGTGAAAGTTTGATACAGTGCTGTTCCCCTCCCTTACTCTTTGTATTCTATCCTATCTTTTATTTGGCAAATACCAGTGGATGGCTAGTGGGCTCAGAAGCAGATCTCCAGAACTGCTGAACCAGGCTTTTGGAGATCCTGAGCGTATGGCTGAAATGGAGGCAGCCACAGCCATGCAGAGAATCGAGCAGAGTCCTGATTTTGGGGCTAGGCCAGGAAGTGTGGCAAGCAGCCCGGTCCCAAGGATTACTTCACCAGGAGGGACCAGTAGCCCCAGCCTTGCTATGGGAATGGCTTCATACTGGCAAACGGCCCTGCAGCAAATAGGCACCAGTGACCCTAACACATACCTGCAGGTGTTGTGCCGCTTTCAGGAAGCTGCAGAACGAGAACAACAGGCTGAGCGGCAGGCTGATCGTGAGGCAGCAGAACGGCAGGCTGATCGTGAGGCAGCAGAACGAGAATGGCAGGCTGAGCGGCAGTATCAGCTTGAGCTCAAAAGACTGGAGCTCTCCCAGCAGGTACCGTCTGTCACTGCACACACTCCAGAAGCTCAAGTACCAAGGCTCCGATCCGAGGACTTTCCAATCCTTGAAGCAAACGGGGATTTGGACTCGTTCTTGCGGGCCTTTGAGAAAGTGTGTAAGCAGTATCAGCTACCACAGACGGATTGGGTCCGTTACCTGGCTCCCCGATTGAGGGGAAAAGCCCTGGACACTTACGCCAATTTGCCAGTTGACCAGGACTATGAGTCCGTTAAAGCAGCGCTGATCCGGAGGTACCAACTCACGCCGGAGCTATACCGTCACAGGTTCCAAGGACTGCAGAAAAAGCCTTCAGAGAGCCATGAGGATACAGCGGCCAAGCTGCGCGTGTGGTTCCGGGAGTGGACGGAGGGCAAGTCCGTCACCTCACAAGAAAGCCTTGCAGACCTCATGCTTCAAGAGCAGTTCTTGAACATTTGTACCGAGGAAGTGCAAAAATACCTCTTGGACCAAGAGCCCAAGGACCTTGAAACAGCCGCAGCAATGGCGGATCGTTATGTTGCCAACCAGTTGCCATGGAAACCTGCCAGTGACGGCTGGAGGAGGGGTAAGATGCAATCTGTCCCGGGGAATCCTGAACCAAGCTGGAGGTCACCACAGCCCTCTGCTTCCAGGTGGGATAGGCCAAACTCTGTCCCGGGTGGTTCCTATACGTCCCCTGCCCTTCGAGCTCTGAGCTCCCCGGCGACCTCTCTCATACCCCAGGGAGAGATCAGGCGGTGCCACGCCTGTAATCAAACGGGACATTTTCAACGAGACTGCCCCAACCGCCCTAGGAACCCCCGTGCTCCCCAAACTACAGCGGCCGGCCCATCTGTGTATCTGGTTGCGAGGGAGGGGCCCCAGCTTAATGCTAACCGTCAACAGGTCACTGTGGGGGACAAAGTGGTGATGGGATTCCGGGACACTGTTGCTTCATAGCCTGTGTGACATAGCAGGGGGTCCTGAGTCTCACACAACACAGCGCCACCTAGTGAGCCTCACACATGCATTACACCTCCCATAGGATTGAATAGTAACCAAATGTCCAATGGGAGGACATCGCCTGGGAAAAGGGGAGGAGTCAGCTGATCACTGGGTCCCCATGGTAACACCCCTGCAGGAAGGTCCTGGGTGTGAGGAGTTAGAAGTGTGGAGTGTTAGGAGGAGGAGGTGAGGAGATAAGTGTGATGTCCTGTGAAGAAAGCAGTGAGTTTAGTGCAGGAATCTCAAGTCCTAGACAGGCCCAGGAAGGTTGGAGAGCTGACATACTCCAGCTATTCAGAAGATCCTGTCCCCTGTCTGCCTAGCCATCGCCCTGAAGGAAGTCAAGCATCATCATCTTGTCAGCATGAGACTGTGGAGAGAACATTCTGGAACACGTGCTCCATAGCCAGTATCACAGGATCCAGGGGCCAAGGCCAGACCTGTGGAATATCCTGCCACCCTGACTATTGCACCCCGAAACTCTGAGCTATCAGGACCACATAACGTGAGTGGGGAATATTATGTACTAGTATCATGGTGGGCATCCTCCTATGAGCCAAATAGGAGCTCAGACGCACCTTAGGGCTGTAACACTGAAGTATAAGGGGCTAGGAACACCTTTCATCAAGTCTACCCTGTACCCCAGGACTTTGCTGTGTCACCAGGCGTACCCCGTTGTTTTGTATTGAAGAAACTGTTTAAGCATTTGTGCCTCCACACCCATGGAAGTAAAAGTTCAACTTTACAACCGTTTCTGTGTCTGACTCTGCACCGACAACATCAGGGCGCCCCAAACACCACCAGTCGGCACAGTATAGGGGAAGCGCCCCGGGGGAACAATCACCACCAACATTTGTGCAGCCCCCTCATCACCGGTACCAGTGGTGGTAACGTGGGACAGCACCAGCGCTGCGCCCTCGTGCCCAGAGACCGTGACAAGTCTGCGCTGTTTGCACCCCGCAATCCCAACTGCAGCGTTACCTTCCATCTGGTCACCGCACCTGCCAATGTACTGTTGGGGACAGATTTGGGGCCTATGATGTGCCAATATGGGGTGGGGGCCACCCCAACTCCCTGTGATCAGCTGTCTGTCCAGGCTGATATGTCTGATAGTGTACCTGTGGGAATACCTGCAGAGGGGGCTGGTAACCCTCCCTCTGAAATGTCTCCTCATACAGTCTGTGAAAATGCTACTGTAACTGTACTTGTACCTGTGAATGTTGTAGATGAACTTGCCATGTCCAAAGGGAAGGCTAAACCCCTTACTGAGTTCTTTCCTCCAGGCTGTGAAAATGCTAATTCTACTGTCTCTGGGATTAATGTAGGTGTAAAGGAGCTGAGTGAGGACTGGGCTGTAGACCCGCCCACATCTGCGGGGGCCTCACCCACCCCCCTCAGTCTGTGTCCCTATGTCCGCCAGTCCTCCCTCCAGCTCAGTGTGATAGAACCAATGCTGTTAATGATATTGCAAATGTCTGCCATGAAACTGTGGATGTTGTACCAGGTGGTTCGGTGTCTCTCTGGGCTCTCAGTGACGGTCCGGATGTAGGACGGACTGCTGGTATTGCGGTGGTTACCCGCAGTCAAAGTGCCAAAGGAGTGGAAAGCCTTCCAGCCTCTGCACTGGTCCCTCCGTCGCTCGGATGCATTACTGAGACCCTGTGTGAATTAACAATTGCTAATGAATGTACTGTCAATGTAATTGCCAATGCTTGTTGTGAAAGTGTACACGGTAGCTCTTCTGAGTCACTGGAAGCGACTTCTACTATTTCACCCAGTGCATCCGATAAGCACCCAACTGCTGACCATGTGCCAGGTGGTCAGGTAGGCTATGTGGATCTCATGGCCGATCCAGGTGAGGGACGGACTGCTGGTAGTGCGGTGTTAGCCCGCAGCCAGAGTGCTACAAGGGTGGAGGGCGTTCCGAGCCTTGAACCGTTGCCTACACCACCTGGAGTCGGTGCTGAGACCGCCATGACTAGCCTCACTCCCTTGAAGCCGGAGGAGTCCGGCCGGTATGAGACATACACGTCTCTTCTGTCCAGTTCTATTCCAGGAGTGCCCATGGCCCAAGTGCAGATGGCATGGGGTACTGGAGGTGTGATCCAAGAAAGGGGTATGTCCAATGTATTACCTGTCGATGTATTGTGGGGGGATGGTTTAGGGAAGCATGATCTCAGTCATTTGCCCAAAGTATCACCATCACCCACCCAAGTACAGGAGGAACAGGATGTAGGTTTGGAAGCAAAGGGGGAGGTGTAGAACCCCCTAGAACTCTCCCAACTAGCGGCTAGTGTGAGAGAGACCCTGAGAGACCGCCGGGATGGGGTCTCTGAACTGGTATCCCAAGGGCCTGAGGTCATGAGTGTAAAGCTACGGGATGCCCGCACTCAGAAAGCGGACCCAGAACAGGCAGGAGGTAGCCAACTGTACGTGGCTCAGAGCCTGAGCCTTAGAAGTGTCCCTAGTCAGACTAGAGAGCCAGAAGGGTCTGGCAGCTATGTAACATGCACCTCTCTTTTGTCTCACTCCAGCCAAGAGTTCAGAGATGCTGTCCAAGCTGACCCTAGTCTGGACATATTGAAGGCACGTGGCGCTCAACCACCCTCGGAGTCTGACAAGGCCTGAGTCTGCTGGGACCCGGGGGGAGGTGAGGGAGCTTTGGGGCCAGAGCCTGAGAATCTGGAGGCGGAGGTGCTTTCAGAAGAGGGGCACAGGCCCCTACTTCCTACAAGCCCCATCTAGGGGGAGGTGTGATGATTCCGCTTAAATATGGCTATAACTCAAAGCTGTATTTTGATCTCTGGGTATAGTATCTCCTTTCTTACTTGCATTCATTCATAATGTGCACAGCCTACTCATAGGTATATTGCCAATAGTGGCCAGACTAGAACAATAGGGCTTTGTATCCATCCCAGCAGGGCTCCATTGAATTCATACCCAGCCCTGAGTGATCAAAGAAACATGCATTGTGCAGGTAGATCAGACCTGGTTGATAACATTGTATCATTCCACTTGGTCTCAGCTCTTTACAAAGAATCTGGACTTGAGTGCATTAATCAATCAGACTTGCTGTTGCCGGTGACCTCATTCTGGGAGGTGGCATAAAGGGTATAAAAGATGAGGTAAGAGGCCAGTGGGGGAGTTATTACAGACCATCACAGACTACCGTGAGTTTTTACAGACAGACCACTGTGAAGAGCATGCAGGCTGGATTGTTGTCACATGCTGAGAAGCCTCCACTGGTTATTCACATATGACAGAGCATGTGTGAGTGTTGGATTATAGAGCCACATCAAGGAGATGCGTGGTAAAGTAATTATTTCAATTTTAGTCCCTTTTATTTCATTGCACTGTATCTTGTAACTAGTAACTGTTAATGCTTGCATATATCTACATATCTGTTCTGAACTGCATGTGTTAGATGTTAATACTGACCCATTTAGGGGTTAATAAATATATAAAATTTAGAAAGCTTGTCTTGTATTTTCCTGTGAACCCAACACTCACTGGCGGTGAGTGTGGTTTTTTTATGAAAGAAGACTCAGGTGTGAGCCAAAGTGGTGTTGGCGTACTGAGGATCTTTCACAAGCGGGGTGAGAGGTGTATTAAGCGAGCAGGACAGTTTAAGGTGGACTGGGAGGGGGGCGAGAGTGTTAGTTGGGAGGCCATGGAGAAGGGTGTTACAGTAGTCTAGGTGGGAGATTATGAGGTTGTGGACTAGCATCTTTGTAGTTTCAGGGGTGAGGAAGGAGCGGATTTGGTGGATGTTCTTGAGTTGGAGGCGGCAGGAGGTATTTAGGGTTTGAATATGCGGCCTGAAGGATAGGTCAGAGTCTAAAGTTATCCCAAGGCAGCAGGCCTGTGGGACTGGGGTGAGAGTGGTTCCATTAATTTTGATAGATGGGTCAGGGACGTGGAGGGGTGAAGATTATGAACTCCATTTTCTCCATGTTGAGTTTGAGAAAGCAGGAGGAGAGAAAGGAGGCTACAGCTGCTAGACATTCTGGGACTCTGGACAACAGAGAGGTAATGTCTGGTCCAGAGAGATATATTTGGGTGTTGTCAGCATAGCAATGGTACTGGAAACCATGGGATTCTATGAGTTGGCCAAGGCCTAGGGTGTAAATGGAGATCAGGAGGGGTCCTAGGACAGAGCCTTGTGGGACACCTACAGAAAGAGGGCATGACAGGGAGGTGGTGTGCATGAGGGAGACGCTGAATGTGCAGTTGGTGAGGTATGAGGAGATCCAGGAAAGGGCCAGGTCTGAGATGCCAAGGGATGAGAGCGTTTCTAGCAGGAGGGAATGGTCGACTGTGTCAAAGGCAGAGGAGAGGTCGAGGAGGACAGAGTAGTGACGTTTGGCTTTGGCAGTTAAAAGGTCATTAGTGACCTTGGTTAGGGCAGTTTCTGTGGAGTGATGGGGTCTGAATCCTGACTGTAGTCTGTCAAAGAGCATATTGGACAAGAGATAGGAGGACAGTTCAGAGTGGACGTGTTGCTCCAGCAATTTTGAGGCATATGGGGGCAGTGAGATGGGGCGATAGTTGGCTGGAGAGGACGGGTCGAGGGAGGGTTTCTTAAGTATAGGTGTGATGGTAGGGTGTTTGAGGGCAGAAGGGAAGGATCCATTGGTTAGGGATAGGTTGAAGAGATAGGTTAGGGCAGGAGTAATGACTTCGGAGAGTTTGGGGATGAGATGTGACTGGATCGGGTCAAGTGAGCAGGAGGTGAGGTGGGATTTAGAAATTAGGGTGAAGAGCTTTTCATCAGTGACGATGGAGAAACAGGTTAAAGATGAAGAGCACCAAGCAGTGGGATAGAGTGGTTGTCGGGGGTGTAGGGTGAGACGGTCTCTGATGGTGTCAATTTTGCTTTTGAAATAAGAGGTAAAGTCATCAGCTGTGATAAGTGATGTCAGAGGGGGCACAGGAGGACGGAGAAGGGAGTTGAAGGTAGTGAATAGCTGTTTGGCGTTGCGGGATAGGGCAGATATTAGTGTGGAGAAGTAGACCTGCTTTGCAGATGTGAGTGCGTTCTTGAATGTGAGAACTGACTCTTTATACCTAAGGAAGTCCTCCTGGGAGTGGCTTTTCTTCCAGAGGTGTTCTGCAACCCGTGAGGCACGTCTCAGTTTTTTAGTCAGGTCAGTGTGCCAGGGTTGCCTATTGATCGGCCAGGCTCTGGTGTTAGTGAGGGGGGCCACAGAGTCAAGGGCTGAAGTGATGGTGGTATTGTAGAAGTCAGTGGCGGTATCTGCGTCCTGGAGTGAGGTTATGTCAGCAAGTGGTAGGAGAGAGTCAGAGCATGCAGATGTCAAGGCGATTAAGGTTCCTGCGGGGGTGTGTTGGTTTAGGGGTTGGGGGGGTCTATTTCAGAGGAGAGGGCAGAGAATGTCAGCAGGTTATGGTCAGAGAGCGTGGACAGAGAGTTAGAGAGGTTGACTAGAGAGCAGAGGCGGGTGAATATGAGGTCCAGCGTGTGCCCCTTTGTGTGGGTGGCAGAGGAGGACCATTGAGAGAGACCAAAGAGGTAGTGAGGGACAGGAGACTGGAAGCGGGGGGGGTGGTTTGTGTTAATGGGGATGTTGAAATCACCCATGATGATGGTGGGGGGTGTCAGTGGATAGGAAGTGCATTAGCCAGGTGGTGAAGTGGTCAATAAAGGCAGCAGTAGGTCCTGGCGGTCGATATATGACGGCCAGTTGCAGGTTGGAGGGCAAGTAAATGCAAACAGAGTGCACTTCAAAGGAAGGGAGGGTGAGAGCAGGTATCAGTTGGATTGGGGCAAAGGAGCAATTGTCAGACAGGAGTACGCCTACGTCTCCACCAGGTTTATTGTTGGGGGCGGGGAGTATGCGAGAATTGCAGACCTCCATAGCAGAGGGCAGCAGGGGAGGTGGTGTCTGAGGGTGTTATCCACGTTTCTGTGATACCAAGAAATGATAATTTATGAGAAATGAAGAGATCGTGGATGTAGTCAAGTTTTTTGCATACAGAGCGAGCGTTCCATAGTGCACCGGGGAGTGTGTGGGGAGGGGGCAGGAGCGGGTAAGATAGCGGTAAGAGTTAGGGGGGTTCCGTGTGCTGATGCCGGTTGTGCGGAAAGATCCGACAGCAGGGAGGTGCTGGGTTGGTCCAGGATTAGGAGATATGTCGCCAGAAGTAAGGAGTAGCAGGGAGAGGTATAGCAGATGTAAATAGGAGAGAGTGTGGGGAGGTTGTGTGTGTCTGGGGCGGAAAGCTTGTAGGTTTGTGAGTAGCTGTGCAGAGAAGGTCAGATGGTGGAGTAGAATAGATGGAGAGAGAAAGATATTCTTAGTGACATGGCTGGTTTGGTGTGGAAAAGTGGTTTTTACAAGTATGGGAAGAACAACAGTGATTAAAGTAAGAAGCATTTCTATAGTTAATAACTAAGTTTCCTTTTAGTGGCTAATTGTTACCTTCAGTTCCCTTCTGGTCCAATTCTGGCCTAATTCTGGTCTGTACACTTGTGCTAGTGTGATGCTTACCTACCGCCCCCTCACAGAAAAAAGTAGTACTCACTTAGGCTAAGTTCACAACGGCGCCAGAGTCTCTGTTAATATGTCGCCTGTGGTAGTCTAACATATGAGTCAACAGTTGAGTGATAGACCTAGTTTGCAAGATCGCAGTTAGTGGCAACAAAACAACAAACTTCTACTGTCACGGAGGATCCACTCTCTGCCACAGGAGAGCTCATTCTCTTACAAGTGTCCTTAAGATGCGTTAGTTCATGGAACCTATTGGCTTCTCTACAGCTATGAGGTGGCTCCACTCCTCAAGCTGTCCAACAAGCTTCCAAGCTTGCCATGTCCATTGCTGTTGTCATCACATACAAGTAGTCACACTCCCAAGATGGTTTCAAAGTTTCAAGACTCACCAAGAGAGATGGAACTATACAGAGCCATTCCCACCCTGGATAACTTGGGGAACGTCAGATGTCAACCAATGGGAAAGCAATAAACAACTTCTCCTGCGGTGCAAGTCATAGGCACAACTTCATTCATTGTCATCAGGGAGTAGACAACACCAGAAGGACAGTGGATTTAATTGAGGTGGCTAACTAATTCTGTTCATACCCTTCTCCTTAGCTTAGATGCAGAGAAGGCCTTTGACTGTCTTGACTGGTCATTAATGATAGCCTCCCTGAGGGCGTTTGGGTTCTCTGGGGCCTTACTTCAAGTGATTGGAGCACTGTATTCTTGTCCTATGGCAGTGGTGAAGCTTCCGTATACCGCTAATTACCTTCAATTGTTCCGTGACTTGAGAACTTTACTGGATAGAAAGAGACCCCTACAGTTGTCTCTTCTTGGGTGCATAATAGCAGTCAAGATGACTCTTCTTCTAAAATTACTCTACTATTTTATGAACCTTCCAGTAGCTATTCCCGCTCAGATCTTCGTTGCAGAAAATTATATTTAATTTCATCTGGAACACTTGTCTACACCGGATCCCTAGAATGGGCGGCATCATAAGTCTATACGAAGTGGGTAGAGATTGAAAAGCCGTGGCTTGCCCCAGTGCACCCAAATGCTTTCTTCTGGGCCCATACCCCCCCACCCCCTCTGATTATCTCTTGGGTCCTATTTGTTTTACTAAGGACATCTGGACCAACTGTAGCAGGTTGTTCCCTCTAGCCTCTTTGAATTCTTCCATGACTTAATTCCTATATAGCGACTCCTCCCAGAGGAGCTGCAAAGGATCATACTTGATCAAGGACGGGCCTATTCCGCTTAGCTGACTTGGTTGATCCATTGACATTGGAACTTAGACCCCTTGATTATTTCACAGCTTCCTTGCAACTTCCTGTTACTGAGTGGATGCATTACCTACACTGGATGTTCTCTTTGTTTGGTTCCAGAAGTGTATCCCATCCGACGACAGAAACTCTGTCAAGCCGTACCTCCATGAAGGGCCTGATTTCCACTATCTACCAAATTCTTTGCTCTCAGGGAAGGGATCACCCTGTCCATAGATATATGAATTGATGGGATGAGGCTGTGGGCTGCATGATCTTGCCAGCACAGTGGCAGATTGTGTGGTCAGGAGCATCTAATTCCTCCATGATTCTTCTGGCCTGTGATTGATGTCACACGCCCTGAAGTGGCTCAAGGGGGGCTCTTGGGAGCGTTTTATACTGTGTGGGGCCACTGGGGAACATTATACTGTGTGGGCCCATTGTGGTGCATATTATACTTTGTGGGTCCACTGTGGGGAGCATATTATAATAATCATCCTTTAATAGTCCCACCATGGGGAAAGTCAGTGTGTTACAGCAGCAAAGATAAACAATACAAATACAACATATACAAGAATGTTCCAGGTAGAGGTATTTCATTGATAGTAGACCGACAGATAAGAGGGATCGGGGGGGGGGGGGGGGGGATATCCCAGACAGAAAGATATTTCAGTTCTCTGTATGGACTAATCTCCGCTTAGGTTGGTGTTGGTTGTACAGCCTAACCACGGTGGGGAGGAAAGACTTCGATAGTGCTCCTTCTCACACTTAGGGTGAAGTAGTCGGTCACTGACAGTACTGCCCAGCGCAATCACGGTCTCATGCATGTGATGGGACTTATTCTCCCGCATGGAGCATACCACGGACAGTATCCTTCTGTCACCCACTGCCTGCACCGGGCCCAGTGGGCTTCCCAGGACAGAGCTGGCTCTTCTAATCAGCTTGTCAATTGTATTTCGATCCCTGGATGATATACTGCTCCCCCAGCAGGTCACTCCGCAGAAGATGGCTGATGCCACTACAGAGTTGAAAAAAGTCCTAAGAAGTGCCCCCTGGACTCCAAAGGCTCTCAGCATCCTAAGCAGGTCGAGCCTGCTGTGGCCCTTCCTGTACAGGACCTCCATGTGATCTGCGCACTCCAGCTTATTATTAAGGAGCACACCCAGGTACTTATAGGTGTTGACAAGCTCTATGCCCGTCCCCTGCATGTCCACTGGTTTAGGAGGGCATCCGCATTTACAGAAGTCCACCACCATCTCCTTGGTCTTCCCAGCATATACTGTGTGGGGGCCACTGTGGACCATATTATACTGTGTGAGGGCCACTGTGGACCATATTATACTGTGTGGGGGCCACTGTGGACCATATTATACCGTAGCGTAGGGGAGGCCACTGTGGAACTTATTATACTGTGTGGGGCCAGTGTGGAACATATTATACTGTGTAGGGGTCGCTGTGGAGCATTATGCTGTGGTGAGGGTCTGGGAAACATATTATACTGTATGGAGTTCCTTCACTATTCACATCACACCCCATCTGTTTTATAGCAAACATGTGATATTATTACAGCCTGTAATTACATTGTAAGGTCACTATAAAACAGATACTGTGCGATGTAAATAGTGAAGGGGCTCACTAAAACATCACAGAGTCACAATGTAAATAGACACGGCACTCACAAAAGCACCACAGTGCTTCAAACAGTTGATCAGCAGGGTCCCCTGGTGTTGGACCCCCACTGATCTCTTAGATTGTTAGGACCCTGTAGATCAACCGTTTCCCAGAGCACACATTGTTTACATGCTGGGCGCTGCGCTGCTCATTCACTGTATTTTTGATTGTCCTGGATATACAATTACACCTGTACTGTTATTGCAGTTTAATATTTGCCTATTTGCAAAGTTGCTTTACTTATTTTTTTTTTTATTGCACTTGGGCAGTAAATATGGTTGGAAATTCTTTTGCTGAGAATAAAAAAAAATATTTAGGAAAAGCTGTTTTTTGAGATTTAAGATACAGTTTGTTAAACATTCCCCCAACCCTGTCAGGAGATCATTAACCCTTACACTAAAAAGCAGCAGTAGGTCTGAATATAGTCAAGTAAGGGAGGCTGTGGAGAAAAATGTAACAAAGAGTTACTGCCTGGACTCTAGGCAGAGCTATGTACATCATTGTTGTAACTGCTACTGAAGGATTTTTTTAGTTTTAGTTCTTATTCTTCAAATGTATTTACTTAAAAATATCCAGAGAAAATACTTTATTTCTACAACCACTGACCTTCCGTTTTTTGTAAGGGAAGCCTAAAAAAATGCTGTTTGCGTTTTTGAAAACTTTACCTGTGGAGTTTTTTTTACCCATTGCGCTCTATGGGGTAATGGAAAAGGCAGCAAAAATGATTTCATTGCAGAAACACTGTGGAAAATAGTAAAAGGTAATGCAAAAATGCTTGTACAAGTTAGTTTTTTTTTTGTGCTGCATTTCCCCAATTTGTGGCCTTAAGCTTGAAAGTGATTCAGTGCACATTGTGAGGGCCCAACTACTGGGACCCCCAACGATAGTTCACAGTTTTTCAGTAGCACTCCCTGTCATTGCTTTACAGCAAACTGCAGCAGTCGTTGCCAGTACAATTGAAGTACTTCCATATCCACTGAAATGTATTGTGACAATTTGGGGGGGATTTAGCCTCAAAGGTGGCAGCCTCCTGGAATCCACAGCGGTGTAAGGTGGTACTGGGTGCTAAAGAAGCAGCATATCAGGCGGTGTTAATCCAACGTAAATGGCTTTATTCAACTTTACAAATGGTACAGGAACAAAATAATAAACAGCCTAGCCCACACATAGGGCACTACCTCACTGCTTGCTCCCTTACTAGCCTCTGGGGGCAAGAAGCAGCCTGACTCCCACTCAGCTCAAGCAAAGTCCTCTTTGGAAACCCAGTCCTCCTGGGACAGACCGCCTGTCTGTCTCCAGCTGGTTCCACCGTACACCTGCTCCCTGCAGGTCTCCTCAACAGCTCTCCTGCTGCATACACTCCCTCTGGAGTTGCCCCACCTATGGGTGTGGCTGAGGACCTTTTTAAGCCTGGCTTTGGGTCACTCACTAGCGCCCTCTAGGTTCACACTCACAGTATATAGACAAATAATAATGCCATATTTGATACTTTTATACGACTTAAGAGGTTTTCTCCTTAGAAGCAGAGCTTCGAAGGCAAAATACCTCTATAATATAATGCATGATGTTGGCGCAGTACAGCAGAACACAAAGTGCCTACAGCTCTGTAGTAGGAAGTAGGGGCGTAGCTATAGGGGATGCAACGGTAATGGTTTCTACCAGGTCCATGGCCTTGAGGGAATCTCAAAGCAAAGGCCACTCTGCCACATAAAATATACCACTATTGTAAATGGCACAAGAGATAGGCTTCCCATTACAGATATTACATTGGGGCTCTGGAGCTTCAAGTTACAAATCTCGCAGGAAACCATAGGGGTTCAATTTGCTGTTGTACATAAGCCCTTATTTGCGATTTATATGGGGAAATACCAATTTAGTGGAATTTATTAAATCCTATATGCCAGTTTTTTGGTGCCCAAAAAGTTGTAAGATAGGATTTTTGCAACTTTGCTTCCTATTAAATATTTTACACAGCTCATGCCAGTTTAAAAAAAAAAAAAAAAAAAGGACCAGGGAATGGGCAGGAGAGGCCAAAGTGACCAGGCCTGACCAATTTATATAGTTTACATCAGAAAACTGGAGTACACACGTAGACAAAATTGTTGGTACCCCCTCGTTTAATGAAAGAAAAACCACAATGGTCACAGAAATAACTTGAATCTGACAAAAGTAATTTGTCAAACTACATGCTGACAAGCCACAAAGCTTCTGGAAGAATGTCCTATGGACAGATGAGACAAAAATCAAAATTTGTGGCAAGGCACATCAGCTCTATGTTCACAGACAATAAAATGAAGCATATCTTGAAAAGAACACTGTCCCTACTGTGAAACATGGAGGAGGCTCTTATGTTCTGGGGCTGCTTTGCGGCATCTGGCACAGAGTGTCTTGAATCTGTGCAGGGTACAATGAAATCTCAAGACCATCAAGGGATTCTAGAGAGAAAAGTGCTGCACAGTGTCAGAAGCTTGGTCTCAGTCGCAGGTCATGGGTCTTGCAACAGGATGACGACCCAAAACACATACCTAAAAACACCCAAGAATGGCTAAGAGGAAAACATTGGACTATTCTGATGTGGCCTTCTATGAGCCCTGACCTAAATCCTATTGAGCATCTTTGGAAGGAGCTGAAACATGCCGTCTGGAAAAGGCACCCTTCAAACCCGAGACAACTGGAGTAGTTTGCTCATGAGGAGTGGGCCAAAATACCTGTTGAGAGGTGCAGAAGCCTCATTGACAGTTACAGGAATGGTTTGATTGCAGTGATTGCCTCAAAAGGTTGTGCAACAAAATATTAAGTTAAGGGAACCATCATTTCTGTCCAGGCCTGTTTCATGAGTTTTCTTTTTTTAAAAATTCTGTTGAAGCATGGTTGAAAAGCAATGTCTGACTTTCATTTGTTCATTTTCATAGAATTTTTATATATTATTACTTTTGTCAGATTCAAGTTATTTCTGTGACCATTGTATGTTTTTCTTTCATTAAACGAGTGGTACCAATAATTTTTTTCCATGTGTGTACATTATATCTGAAATCTACACCAGGCCTTACCTGGTGTAAATTTCACATTTTAGTACACAGTCGCCCTAGAGATGCATCAAATGTGTTCAGCAGGCCTTCAACAAACACCAGTTTCAGTAAATCGTCCCATTGGGCACACACAGGGGCATAGCTATAAGGGGTGCAGATGTAGCAATCTCTATCTGGAGCCTGAGGGAGCCCAAAGGCCTCTCTACAACATAAGAAGACACCAGTATTATAGATAGTGCATGGTAATGGGGTGCCCCATTACAAATTTTGCTTTGAGGTCCTGGGACTTAAAGAGGACCTTTCCCCCATCTCCAACAAGTCCAGCTCTTTACATCATTTAATAAGTGCTGCTCCACTGATTCTGGCACAGTTGGAATTTTCTGTCTAGGCCCCCACCATTCCTGAGCAATCAATACTGTTAGTTTTGGTGTCTGATATTCTATTTAGTCTCTGTACTGTCAGGAGGGCGGTGTCAGGCAGGAACAGACAAGGGGTGTGATTCTGAGCTCTGATACTGGCTGCCTCTGATTGGAGCTCTGAATCACACCCCTCTGCTTAACATTGCCCTTCTGACAGTACAGAGTCTAAACAGCACATCAGGTACCAAAACTGACTGATTTTATTGCTCCGGAATTGTGGGGACTAGAGAAAAATTCCAACTACGATGGAATCAGTGGAACAGTGCCTATTAACAGGGGCTAAGATTTTAAATGGGAGGAGGTGGTGAAAGGTCCTCTTTAAAGATACACCTCAGGTCACAAACAATAGAACATACTGACATGTGTGTCCTAAAACACCACAACAGTAAGTCATCTTTACCACAACTGCATCCTACATCACACTGCCCAATATAATGCCTATGGAGCAGGGATTTTTCTGTCTCAAAGCCAGGGTAATTACATATCCAGACGTGGGACCTGGGTCCATATATTATTACAATTTAGAACATGAACTAGTTTCACAAACCTTCCCAAACTTCCTCACCTTTCAGACCTGACATCATTGATTTATCTGCGGGAAGAATGCCAGTTTATAGCGCCATTTCCATTCATAAAGTTCCTCAACACTTCATTACACAAGAACATTTTATTACTTAATTTACCCAAGGGAAACCGTATCCCCCATATTCATGCTGTATATCCATGCCAACTAATATAAAAACTTTATAATGCATTGACCTAAGTAACCCGACTAAATAAAGTATTCCATTACAGAAAAGCTCCATGTCTCCGAAGACTCATTAATATCTCTCTCAGTGGGGGGCTTAGCTCGCTCTTAAAGGACATAGCTTACCACATAAGCAATCAATAAGTAATACTGAAGATTTTTCCTCTTTTATAGAGCAGAAGGGAGTCACTCTCTGATGTATCCGGATTCTCATGAATTATTTCCGCAGCTCTTCATATTTTGCTGTGCTATTTATTTGTTGTGACATTTATGCTATATGTGGCGTGTATGGTTCTACTACAACAACTCCGTTCTATCATTGACTGCTTGTCAGAATGAGAAGACCCTTATAAGAACCAACTTCACATTTAGTACAGAGGCACTTCAGTGTTTCATCAATGTTTTATCAAAGGAAATTAGATAAAGATACCTAAATTAAACATAACTGCTACAGTCAGCTAGAAACACTAGCAATGCAAAGTAGAAAGTCTTCCAGATTGTCTCATCATAAATGATAAATCTTCTGAAGCTTGTAAACTTTCTGTGAACTCTTACTGCCTTATTACCTGCCTTGCCAGTCACTAATTGCTCTTATAAACTCACTCAGCAGAACAGATCTGGATTTCAACTTTATTTCACCTCCTTTCCTGTCAAAAAGCTTTGTAACACATCACAGATCCCTCTGGTTGTCAATATATGTGATACTGCAGAAGCAAATCATCTTAGAAATATATCTCCCAGCCTCAACACATTTTATTATGTCAGGGAAAAAAAAAGAAGAAAAAAAAAAAAAATGAAAAACCTAGGGCTACAGTGGCATATCGGCAGGAAGGTAATTGCTGGAGGTGACTATATCGTGTACGTCCTCATTATGAAAGTTTCTGCTCCTCCTCTGACATTTTTAGAAGTGTTATCTTATTTTAAGCAGGCAGCGGATGTTGAGATGCAACGAAACTGGATATTCTGTTTACTTACACAAGTTCTTGGAAATCTCAAAACTTTCATTTGGAACAAAATATTCAAAAAAGTGTCAGTTCTGTTCTGAATCTTGACAAGGACAAGAAGACCTGGTGGTTAAAGGAAGACTCTGGGCAAAGCTGAAATATAGTGCTTTCATAAGTAAAAGGCCTGAAGGAGCCAAGCATGGCAATTAAGAAACACCAAAAGACTCTTTATGTCAAGTACTACCCCCTATGGTCCTTAACTAGGCATAACATTTCATTTATAGCCAAAGTGTTCCTTTAAAAGGGATGTATCACCAGAAAATGCCCGATTTTTAAAACAAGTTTTTATGTTAAACATATCATCATAATTTGATTTTTTTTTTTTTCAATTCCATATTGCTCGCTATTAGAGATGAGCGAATTTCTCTAAAGTTCGATTTGACGTTCTAAAAAATATGCTTCGATCCAAATTACTTTGCGGCGAATAAACAGCTATTTCCGGGCTGCAGAGAGCTGGGGTGGGCGGCAAAATGGCGGAAGCCCTTGGATGCCATGGTCATGTCTCTCTCTCTCTCTCCAGCACGAACAAGTTTTATTCATGTGGAAGGATCTGCTAACAAGCAAAGACACGCCTACCCAATCACATCACTAGAGAACATCATGTGACTGTCTGATGTCACAAAGGTCCTTACTAAATATTCGTTACCGCAAAGCATCAGGAAATCCGGAATCGTGGCGAATCGAAGATTTCCTGAAATTCGGATTGAATTCCACTTCTGCAGAATCAATTCGCTCATCTCTACTCGCTATCTATATAATTAAAAACAAAAGTAGTAAATTGTGCAATTTTCACTCTGGCCACTAAGTCTCATAAAAGACTGAGACTTGCCAACGCTGTTACATCACAGACAAGACAAGATTACAATAAAAGGTAACTTCAAGAGAAGAGACCTCTATAGACAACACATTGACCCAGCACTGCATCCACTACTGACAATAGATGATGTCACAGCTTATCTACTCCCTCTCCCGCCACTGTCCATTAGACCTCAATGAGTCAGCTTCAGCCTCACGCTGGTGCTTGGTTCCAGTGATGCCAAAAGTACCAGCCACAATCAAAGGACTAACTTGTAGCGCCTGTTTACTAAAGCAAAAATTGTAACAAGGCCCCAAACCTACCATATGCCATTTATTATACAGGTGTCAATTTTACCACACACTAATCACCATAATAGCAAAACCCACAAGAAAATATTGCAACCACGCTTTCTTACTTACAATTCCACCCTATTCATATTTTTTTCTACTCTTGTACATTGTATGGAATAAGCAATTGGGTCATCAGGAAGCACAATTTGTCCCACAAAAAATAAGTATTCATACAGTTATGTTGATGGAAAAATAAAAAAAGTTAAGGTAGTTGAAAGACTGGGAGTAAAAAACTGTACAAATGGCAAATTGCTAGGTCCTTAACCCCTTCAGGATCAGGCCAATTTTTCATTTCCATTTCAGTTATTTGCTTCCTGTCTACCAAGAACCATAACTTTTTATGTGGCTTGTTTCTTGCAGGACAATTTTACCACCTTCATGGTGATCCATCTCAGTAGACAATGCTAAAATGTATCAGGAATATATCACTGTATATTCTGCATTTACTATATTCCTATGTAACCTGTATATAGTTTTCTGAAAGGCACCCTTTCCGCTTCACCTTTGAACCTAATGTTATGACACCCTGACTGATTATGTCATAACATCAGGTTAAAAAGAAGAGGGTTACCCTTTTGGGGTGGGATTAGCTGTGTACAGGGCGTGATCATCAGTGTAAGGGGTGGGTTTAACTATGTAGGGGACGGAGTTAGCCCATTGGGGGCAGGTTTTATCAGTGTAAAGGGTAGGATTAACTATGTAGGGGTGGGGTTAGCTGTATAGGGGGCAGGTTTACAGTGTAAGGGCTGGGTTAAGCTATGTAGAGGTGGGGTTAAGTGATCTGACTCGTTCACAAGTGACACACCACTATTCTCCACTGACATGAGGAGGTGATGCTGTAGTTATACTGTATGTGTTCTGCTCCTCAATATACTATTAAAGGGGTTTTCTGGCCACAAATCAATTTATCATGCTGATGACCTATCCACAGTCTCCGGGTGCCCAAAGCTGCTAGTAGACAGTGAACATGTGCAGCACTGCTTTCATTCAAGTAATTCCCTGGAACCACCACTACTACCCTGCCACTACTGAAATAGGAGACGTTCAGCACATGCTGCCTGTCCACTAGCAGCTTCCAGATCCCAGAGGCTGTTGAAACAGTTGATGTGTGAGGGGTCTGGATGTCAGCACCCCCCCCCCCCCCCAAGATCACATAATGATGACCTATGCTGTGGACAGTTCATCAGTTTGAAAAATCGATTTTGGGCCAAAAAGCCCCTTTAACTTGTCTCCTGGACAATTAATGGATTTCCATTGGTCACATGGCCTGTGTGAGGGTTACATGACTTATCATACAAGTGTATGATATTCTATTCTCTACACATATAAAGTCTAAAGTCATGAAATACCTTGAATACCTCTCTTAGGCTGAGGCCCAACGTTGCAGAAAAGTTTTTTTTTTTTTTTGTTGTTGCAGATTTTGCTGCGGGTTTTTGAGCCAAAGCCAATAGTGGCTTCAACAGGAATGGGACATATATAGGAAGCTCTTATACTTCTCACTTCTGTTCAATCTACTCCTGGCTTTGGGTCAGCAAAGCGCAACAAAATCTGGAACAAGAAAAGCAACTTTTTTGCAACGTGGGCCCTCAGCCTTAAGGTTTCAGTGATATTTTTAATGGATTAGGTGTTTTGCTTAACTAAATGCATGTACATACACATTGATATTAAAACTTAACTAAATGTTAAAAAAAAAAAAAAAAAAAAAAATTTAAAAACCGTACGGTCCGTTTTTAGTCTTGTGATCTGCATACATAAAAGAATTGAATAGGACAAAACATGGTGTCAGTCACGTAACCCTCACCCAGGTCATGTGACCCATAGTAATCAGATGATTGTCCAGGAGACAAGTTAAAGGGGCTTTCTGGCCCTAAATGGATTTTTCATACTGATGACCTGTTCACAGGCCAGGTCATGACTATGTGATCTGGGAGGTCTGACATCCAGAACCCGCAAACATCCACTGTTTCAACAACCTCTAAATATGAATGGCAATTACAGGCTGTATGAAGACTGTATTTTGGTGGCAATATTTTGATTATTCAGGTGCTGTTATACTATATCCAGCTCTCCATTTACTCCATATACTCTGTCTCTCAGCAACATGTCATTAAGAAGCAGAATTTCTCCAGATCTGTCTCCAAGTTTCAAACATTAAAATTAAAGGTCTTGTGATTTTTACTTTATTTTCACTACTTTTAATTATTACATGTTATTTATTTCAATCATTATTCTGTTTGCAGTCTCGCTATCTTGTGTCAGGAGGAAAAGGCAGGATGTATCATTATCTTATGGAAATAATCACTGCCCCGTGGTAGGTTTACAGAAGTACAATAAGGCTAAGGCCCCGCACTACAGAAACTCTGCTGGTACTGTAAAATGCAGCGTTTTTTTTTTGTGCAAAGTGAATGAGATCCTGGCTAATCCCATCCACACATTGTGTTTAGCTGCGTTCTGCAGCATGGGGCCTTAGCTTTATCTTAAATCAGCTTTATAGTAATTGAACACATGGAATTCTTAGTGATATCACATTGTTACATATAACACACTCTTTACAACTTCTCCTCCTTGCAGGACTTTTCTCTCTGCCGATTTGAAACGGAATGTAGCATAGATTCTCATTTGGAGACTCAAATGCCAGTGTGAACCTAACGTTATAAAAGTTATTGGAGAGAAAGGATGAGAAACTACAGAGCCGTGGTTGAGGCATGTCCTGTATTGGACCATCATAACTAGTGGCTTGCTCCCTACATGCTATAATACTTCTACTAGAAACAATGGGGGAGATTTATAAAGACTGATGTTATCAAAGTCAGTCTTCATAACCCTATTACCAGAGGGGTTGCGCCCCCTGCCAGGCCATGTGTCTGAAGGGAAATGTATGCCAGCTCACAGCATCATTTACGCCACATTTATTGTGTAACAGATAATAAAAACCTAGTGGGGTCGATGTCCCCAACCCCTGCACACCTTCTCCATGCCCCCTTTTTGGGAAAATGGTGAGAGCAGCACAAAAAACAAAGTCACAATTTTTTTGCACAAAAAACAGATATGCACAAAAAAATTGCACCCTTTTTACGTCTTTTACATTGGAAAATTGCCATGCAAGGCATAATAAATTTGCCCCGTTATTCTTTAGCTCATAGAAAGGAGTAAAAATTAGATATTTTATTATTTTATATAAAAATTTATTTCTGTTGTCTTTTCTTTATGCACAGACAATCTGCACCAAATTTGGCATATACCTAAATCAGGCATTTCTGAAGGTTTTACACAAGCTTTCGGCTCTCTCAAAATATTCACAAAAGCAAATATAGCACCAATGACTTCCAAATCAAGGTCCTTTCTGCACATCATAGCAGTGACCTGTATTAGCCAATAGAAGCATGTCCTTCATTCTCAGCCTTGCTGACACACACAGTTTTAGACCAGCTTTCCATAATAACATAGCCATTTTTGTTTTTTACACCAGGTATCCATAACAACCCAACTCGCAGACCCTCATTCTTAGCCTTACAAGTTTCTATAACAACCCAGAATGGTAGCAATAAAAACTACAACTCATCCCACAAATACAGCTACGTTGGTGGAAATATGGCAAGGATATGGGTCTCAGAAAATGACTTTTTCCATTAAAAAAAATGTTTCTATTGTGCATAATTATTAGCAATACAACGATGAAAAAATTGTTTTTGATCCCTAAAGCTGAAAGTAGGTGGACCTTTAGGTTACAGCTCCACGTTGTGAAAATGCAGCATCTTTTGTTGCAGATTTTGCTGAATTTTTTTGAACCAAAAAAAGCACATTCCCTTTGTAGCCACTCCATTGGAACTGCTATCATAGAAATGTGTTGAGTCCAGTGCCTTTATTCTTCAGTCACTGCTTGATAAAAATTCTAAAAGTAATGCCATTCAAATAACCTCCCCCATCAGAATGATACGAAAATAGTTTATACGCTTGACTTTTTTTTTTTTTTTTTAATAATTTCTCTTGGTCTAGCTGCAAAAGTTTTGCCTGTAGCCCTTGAAGACTTCACATTAACCCCTTAAGCCTGAGGCGACATGTTGCTGATAAGCTGTGTTTTTTGTTGCAGATTTTGCCTCAGTTTTTTCAGCCAAAGCAAAGAATGGCTTCAAAAACAATGGGAAATATAAAGGAAACTCTTTTTGATAAAACCACTCCTAGCTTTCGCTCTAGAAAGAAAATGCAGCAGAATCTGCAACAAAAAAAATGCAGCTTTTCAGCAATATGTGGCCCCTGCCTAAAGGGTTTTTCTGAGCTAAAAATACTGATGACCTATTCTAAGGACCGGGTTAGTACACATGAGCTCACATTCACTTGAATAGGAAGTAAACTGCAGTGACTCTGTACAGCCACTACACAGAGACCGGCGCTATCTGCTTCCTGCTCTATTCTCTCTGTATCCATTGCCAAGAAAAGCTTCTATAGACTTCTAGTGTAAAAAGGGGCATTCCTCACTCATAATGAGACTGAGCTGTGAGGCCGCCCCCTCTGACAGTGCAGGGATATCTATAGCCAAGACTAACAGCTCCAGTATCTCTGGTACCAGGGCACATACCTGCAATTTAGCACAAGGTCACATTGTAGAGGACATGAAAGGTCATCTATAATAAATCAATAATGTATTTAAAGATAATAAACTTACTAATATACCTTGTTGCTCTGACTTTACCTGGCTACTACATTGTCTGTAACTATTCAGAAACTCTGCACTCTTGTCTCATGAAGGAAAAGACTCTTCAGTATTGAGGGTGGGAAAAATATATAGTAATTTTGTGGTCAGAAATGATACATTCCTAATTTATAGCCACATTCACTTTCACTTGATATCAGGAGATCCTCTTGATATTCCAGAGACAGACAGAAGTGACTTGGATGCAAGAATCCTAGATGGAGAAATCCACAAATTCACATATACACATTTAGAAATACTCACATCAAACCATCAGAAGTGAATCCAGTTGATGGTAACGATAGTGTGCAATAGGTCATTTTGATAGGGGATGGGGACTAATGTGGGTTATGACACTGCTACCTTCAGGAAGAGCACAGGATTTGGATAGATACAGTGGGGAAAATAAGTATTTGATACACTGGTGATTTTGCAAGTTTTCCCACCTACAAAAAATGGAGAGGTCTGGAATTTTTATCATAGGGATAATTCAACTGTGAGAGACACTAATCTTAAAAAAATAAATAATAATATAAAAAAAAAAAATCACATTGTATGAATTTTAAATAATTTGCATTTTATTGCATGAAATAGGTATTTGATCACCTACCAACCAGCAAGAATTCTGGCTCTCACAGACCTGATAGTTTTTCCTCCTTTGCATTCATAACCTATATTAATTGCTCCTGTTTGGACTTGTTACCTGTCCACACACACACTCAATCACACTCCAACCTCTCCAACATGACCAAGACCAAAGAGCTGTCTAAGGACACCAGGGACAAAACTGTAGGCCTGCACAAGGCTGGGGTGGGTTACAGGACAATAGGCAAGCAGCTTGGTGAGAAGGCAACAATTATCAGAAAATGGAAGAAACACAAGATGACTGTCAATCTTCCTCGGTTTGGTGCTCCATGCAAGATCTTGCCTCGTGGGGTAAGGATGATTCTGAGAAAGGTCAGAAATCAGCCCAGAACTATACGAGAGGACCTAGTCAATGGCCTGAAGAGAGCTGGGACCATAGTCTCCAAGATTACCGTTAGTAGCACACTACGCCGTCATGGATTACAATCCTGCAGGGCATGCAAGGTCCCCCTGCTCACGCCAGCACATGTCCAGGCCTGTTTGAAGTTTGCCAATGACCATCTGGATGATCCAGAGGAGGCATGGGAGAGGGCATGTGGTCAGATGAGACCAAAATAGAACTTTTTGGTATCAACTCCACTAGCTGTGTTTGGAGAAAGAAGGAGGATGAGTACAACCCCAAGACCACCATACCATCCATAAAGCATGGGGGTGGAAACCTTATACTTTGGGGGTGTTTTTCTGCAAAGGGGACAGGATGACTGCACTATATTGAAGGGAGGATGGAAGGGGCCATGTATCATGAGATTTTGGCCAACAACCTCCTTCCCTCAGTAAGAGCATTGAAGGTTGGCTGGTCTTCTAGAATGACAATGACCCAAAAAACACATCCAGGACAACTAAGGAGTGACTTCGTAAGAAGCATTTCAAGGTCCTAGAGTAACCTAGCCAGTCGCCAGACCTGAATCCAATCAAAAATCTTTGTAGTGAACTGAAACTCATTGTAGCCCAGCAACAGCCCCAAAACCTGAAAACGTGGAGAAGATCTGTATGGAGGAGTGGGCCAAAATCCCTGCCGCAGTGTGTGAAAACTTGGTCAAGAACTACAGGAAATGTCTGACCTCTAATTGCAAATAAAGGTTTCTGTACCAAATATTAAGTTCTGTTTTTCTATTGTATCAAATACTTATTTCATGCAATAAAATGCACATTAATAATTTTAAATCATACAATGTGATTTTCTGGATTTTTTTTTTTAGATTCTGTCTCTCACAGTTGAAGTGTACCTACGATAAAAAATTCCAGACCTCTCCATTCTTTGTAGGTGGGAAAACTTGCAAAATTGCCAGTGTATCAAATACTTATTTTCCACACTGTACTTATATTAGGCCTCAGGAATGAAACATCAGACAAGTTACAAACTGGTTAGATTGTACAGTCATGGCCAAAAGTTTTGAGAATGACACAAATATTATATTTTCACATGATCTGCTGCCCTCTGGTTTTATGTGTGTTTGTCAGATGTTTTTATCACATACAGAAATATAATTGCATTCATATTATGAGTAACAGAAGCTTATATTGACAGTTAGAATGAGTTAATGCAGCAAGTCAATATTTGCAGTGTTGACCCTTCTTCTTCAGGACCTCTGCAATTCTCCCTGGCATGCTCTCAATCAACTTCTGGACCAAATCCTGACTGATAGCAGTCCATTCTTGCAGAATCAATGCTTTAATTTTGTCTGAATTTGTTGGTTTTTGTTTGTCCACCCGTCTCTTGATGATTGACCACAAGTTCTCAATGGGATTAAGATCTGGGGAGTTTCCAGGCCATGGACCCAAAATCTCTATGTTTTGTTCCCTGAGCCATTTAGTTATCACCTTTGCTTTATGGCAAGGTGCTCCATCATGCTGGAAAAGGCATTGTTGAGCGCCAAACTGCTCTTGGACGGTTGGGAGAAGTTGCTCTTGGAGGACATTCTGGTACCATTCTTTATTCATGGCTGTGTTTTTAGGCAAGACTGTGAGAGAGCCGATTCCCTTGGCTGAGAAGCAACCCCACACATGAATGGTTTCAGGATGCTTTACAGTTGGCATGAGACAAGACTGGTGGTAGCGCTCACCTCTTCTTCTCCGAATAAGCTGTTTTCCAGATGTTCCAAACAATCGAAAAGGGGATTGATCAGAGAAAATGACTTTACCCCAGTCCTCAGCAGTCCACTCCCTGTACCTTTTGCAGAATATCAGTCTGTCCCTGATGTTTTTTCTGGAGAGAAGTGGCTTCTTTGCTGCCCTCCTTGAGACCAGGCCTTGCTCCAAGAGTCTCCGCCTCACAGTGCGTGCAGATGCACTCACACCTGCCTGCTGCCATTCCTCAGCAAGCTCTGCACTGCTGGTAGCCCGATCCCGCAGCTGAAACACTTTTAAGAGACAGCCCTGCCGCTTGCTGGTCTTTCTTGGGCGCCCTGGAGCCTTTTTGGCACCAATGGAACCTCTCTCCTTGACGTTCTTGATGATGCGATAGATTGTTGACTGAGGTGCAATCTTTCTAGCTGCAATACTCTTCCCAGTTAGGCCATTTTTGTGCAGTGCAATGATGACTGCACGTGTTTCTTTAGAGATAACCATGGTTAACAGAAGAGAAACAATGATGGCAAGCACCAGCCTCCTTTTAAAGTGTCCAGTGGTGTCATTCTTACTTAATCATGACAGATTGATCTCCAGCCCTGTCCTCATCAACACCCACACCTGTGTTAATGGAGCAATCACTGAAACGATGTTAGGTGGTCCTTTTAAGGCAGGGCTGCAATGATGTTGAAATGTGTTTTGGGGGATAAAGTTCATTTTCTAAGCAAATATTGACTTTGCAAGTAATTGCTGTTAAGCTGATCACTCTTTATAACATTCTGGAGTATATGCAAATTGCCATTAGAAAAACTGAAGCAGTAGACTTTGTAAAAATTAATATTTGTATCATTCTCAAAACTTTTGGCCATGACTGTAGAACAGCCATCAACCTCGGATATACCCCGGTATCTGTGACTCTGTAATTAACCTGTGGAGTTAAATAGACCTGAAGCAACGGACGATTTTGAGTATAACAACTACATTTTTATTTTTTTTTTTGCAAGGTCTGTAGGGTAGGTTTAAGGTGCAGGTCTTTAGTTGTGACTATAGGTTGGGTCCATCCTCAGTTTTACGAACCCCTTCCCATTTATTTTCAAAATCTACATAAAAAGTTGATTCTTATCCATTCACATCTAAAAGGTAAATTCAATGAAAAACTTGAAATGTTTGCATCTGTACTTACCATGCGCTGTCTAGCAAGTGCCATAAGAGTTCATACAACAATATCTCCCACAAGATAAAAGGGCACCAATGTTGTATCAGTTCAGTTAACATGCAGCTTTATGGGTCATTGCAAGGAAAGCTTTACAAAAATTCATGGTTTATCCTATGCTGCAGATTTAGTCAGAAGAAGCTTAAGTTAAAGGGGTTATCCACCTTAGTAAAGGCCATCAATAAACATTACCTGGAGCACAGCTGCCCTAAAATAGCTAATCTGGCTGAGGGTAAGTGGGTTGGGGCGGGGGGAAGAGGGGCGTTGGACTGGTTTTCAGACCTTCCAAATGTAAAATGAACAGCTATCAATATTCGAAAGGTGGTTAATTCCTTTAACTTATTTCCTATAATACTGACCCTCTCTCCAGTAGAAAAAAAGAAATCTGTTGATCTACAGCCACCTACAGAAGGCAACACGGTAATATCCAACCTTCTAAAGTAGCAATACTCAAGCTGTTAGCCATGTTTCACAGTATAGACAGGGGAGGCAAGTGAAATTAAAGTTTTCTGACATATCAGTATTAGGGGGCTTTAATCTATCAAAGTTATATGTTGGGAAGATTTTCCACTGTGTCCAGGTAAAAGGAGGACCTGTGGATACATTTAACGTACAATGGCGCTGAGAACTTTCCAGATGTAAAGAAAAAAAAAAAAAAAAAAAAAAAAAAAAAGGCATTGCAAATGTGTGAATCCATACCTACAACAGAATTGACTCCCTATGTACATATTTTGTTTTGCTGGCCTCAAGAGACAAACGAAATATTAATGGGGTTGTAGGGGCTCATTTTTTATGGTCTATCCTCAGGATAGGCCATGAATATCTGATGATGGGGATCGGGCATCAGCCCCCTATCAATCAATCATCTGTACAGAGCCGCCTCTGGCACCCGACCTGTAAACACTATGGGGCCGGAAGCAGGAAGCTCAGCTCCAATTGGCTCAGTACAGATGATCAGTCTGGGGGGCAGCTGTCTGTTCCCTATCAATTAGATATTAATGGCCTATCCTCAGGATGTAAACAACAAGTGAGGTCTGGGTACCACCATGTTCTAGCTGGTAAGACCCCGATAGTAAAAGCTTAAAAAGCTATAAACCCGACTCCGGCTATCAGTCAAACCACATTCAACCCATCTGCAGACTGTAATGTTTTCAGGTTGCTCCTCTTCATTAGGGTGCTGGTCGATCAGGTGTCCTACCTTTTCGAAGGCAGTCATGGTCTAGTCCCATATACAAATACAGGAACCAATGATAGTGCACACTCTACACACAGCTGCAAAATTTGTTGGCGCTGCATAAAATATGGCTAAAATACAAGATGTCAATAATTCTAATATTACAGAAAAAGACACCTTATGTAGAAGCTCGCTGGCCTGACTCTCTGCAGCACAAAAAGTCTGTTTACTTAAACCACATAACCAAAATGTTATTTAATATTTTAGAAAGTAACACAATCCAAAATAAAATAAAAAATTTAAAAAAAAAAAATTGGATATTTCACACAACACTACAGAACCAACATGGACACAATATTGACATAGAAAGGGACTTTTGAATATAAGTTTACAAAAAAATCCCTGTGAACTTTTTTTCCTTTTAAGTTATTATGCTAAGCATGACAGGTAAAACATCCTTTACAATATGATACACCGACACAATAAAAACCATGATACAAATGTGCTGTTAGAAATCAGTAACGTCAGGGAAGACATCTCATGAACTGTATTTTCTTTTATATGAAATTCTATACAATATAAACAGAACATCCATATTTGGATGACCTTTACAGCAACCAGAGACCGAGAATTAGATTTTTTTTTTATTATTTTTTTCAGTGCAAACACATTTATACAAGGCAGTCTTGGCTGCAAAATTCTTTTTAAACATACAGTAAAGTCCTCCTTGTATGTATTGACTTTATTCCCCTAATGCAATAGTCACATTCAGTCACTGACTTGAAGAAATTATGACTTCTTTCAGTTTAAGTCTCATCTATAAACAACAATGTCATAGTGGAGTCAACTCATCGGTAGTATTGAAAGATCTGGCTTTGTTCGTCATAGGAAAGTCAGGCTGGCAAATGTATGACGGAGGTCACTGGCCCCTGAAAACTTGCAATGGCCAAGTGACAACAGGAAGAAACCTTCGGCTGTAACGGAAAGTGTTGGTGAATGTTCCAACCATGATTAAACAAAAAAAAAAAAAAAAAAAAAGATTGTTTGCCCTTAATTTACAATATACATTTCTTATAAAAACCCAAATGTAGTCTTAGTGGAAAGAAACCATGGTCATGAAAAATTATGATTCATTCTACAAAAACGTTGATGTATCATGGAATATTCCATATGATTAGAATGTTTGTTTTGTACAGTATACTTTAACATTGCTGCCGTTTAAAAAGTTGTGGAGGTAGTTGTATGTAAAAACCGAAAAGAGAAAAAAAAACAAACAAAGAAAACACATCAGCAAAAAAAAAAAAAAAACACAACATGTACTGTAGCAACAATAAGAATCAAGTGTGCAAAAAGCCATTAGATTTATGTCGATGTTTTGAGGCTGCACATAGGGCATTCACACAATAGGAACGCCTCAAGCTCCAATATAAAATCTAATACCAGTAGACAGTACTTGGATTTTTGTAACATTGTAACCTGTTTGCTATGATCTATACACAGGTCATGGTATAAAAGTTCTGATCTCTAGATCCTAATACTGCATATTGTTATTTTGGATTTCACTTGGGTAGTCAAAGGACGTAAGATGTAACAAGATATTATAAAATAGCCGTTTCATTATTGCCATATTGTCTCTACTTCTAGTACTGGGTACATTAAAAATGCTTTTTTTTCGAGACATTTGAAAAGCCATCTAAAATCTTGTCTGTCAAAAATAATAATGGACTTGTTGAAAACCATTGTATTCAGTCTACCAAAAGTGGTAACCTAGCACCCATTTAAAGGGGAGGTTCACTTCTAACACTTAAGGTCCATTGGATTGGGCATGCGAATGGTTACAAGCTTCCCATAATAACACATCAGTACTCGGTCCACAAGACAGTGAGTGCTGCTGAGGACATGGTTATGTTTGTTTATATAGCCACTTCAGTATATGTGGCTCTCATGACAAGCCGCGTGTATATATAGAAATCAATATACAAAGCTCATCCTGAGAGATGCATACAGGGATCAGGCAGTGGAAATAAACATAGCCTTGTCCTCAGCTGCCCCTCTTTGAGTTCTGCTCTTTTGCACTTTGAAGTTTTACTACGGAAAACTCTTAACACTTCCATTCCCCGCTGTAATGGGCCATAAGTGTTAAAAGCAAACTTCTCCTTTGTCAGATATTTAACACAAAAATGAAAATGCAGGATATAAGCAAGCAGTGAACGCACATGTCATTTCTTCTCCTGGTCAGCCCAAAGTGTATCTGTAATCTAAAGAATAAAAAAGAAAAAGCTAATATTTAGTGTGCCGACTCAATATTCACATTGCCAGGTCAGAAAAACTGCTGACATCACAGAGCCATGCGACACAAAATGGCTTCCTCCGTTGCGAGTAGGTGACAGATACACTTTAAATCTAAAAAGGAGTAAAAAAAAAACATGAACGTGAAATATGAACTACAGATGCCCTTTTGGAGATGAAGCTGTATATCAGTAGAGCAAAAACACAAGCTATTTCTAAGAGCAAAGATCTTACTAAATTCTGAGATACACTTCTTCATCTCTTTACCTAGAGACAAGTACGAAATGTTGAGAAGCTTTTTTTTTTTTTTTGTCTTGTTGGAGAAAGGAAAAGATCAAAAAAGTCAGTCCTCTTTGTTCTAGATACACAGCACCACTTAAAAATATCTAAAAAACAAAACAAAAAAACCCCTAAACAAAACAAGTGGGGATGCTGAGGGTATCTTTACAGAGTTCAGTTCTAGAACATAGCCCAACACCAAAGTCCATGGCCAGCATTGTATCTATATGGTCAATATGTGCTTCCAGCTTGATTTATACAATAAATTAACAAAATCTCTTATTATTGTCAGTAAGGTGTGTTGGGCATGGGCACCGTAAACCTGAAGGGTGTATCCAGCTGGCATGACTGTAGGTGGGCAGCTATGTGGTAGAGCTCTACTAATGTATCCAATCTGTAAAGATTGCAGCATCGACTTTCCGAAACATTCTATAATCATATTCAGAAAATTAGAAATTCGCATTCACCCTGACTGCACATTTTTCTCCACTTGTAAAATTGAAATGTGAAACAAAAACACTTTTTTTTGTCCTCATCACCAATTTCTTAAAGGATAAGCGATATTTTGTGTGTGAAACGAAAGCCAAATGTTCAGACATACTTAATGCTTTGTTCTAATGATCACCATCACAAATCATGTTATTCTGAGAAGCCTAATTTAGGCATTACAATCTAATCCACAGAATAAAAAAATTAGATCCTTCCGTTTGAAAGAAATCATGTTACTAGGCTATGCTCGCCTTTTTTTTTTTTCATACAAATAAATTGAAAAGAAAAAAGAAAGTTTGGGGGAAACAAACTAATTAGAAAACAATAGTTTTCCATCAGCCAGTTCTTGCGCTCACAAAGATGTCACAAGAAAAAAAAAAAATGTTTCATGTAACCTGACTTGATGTTACAATGAAAAATTAATAGGGTCTTCCCAGTTCCCCAATGACTTGACTGTTGGCTACTTCCATCCACACAGTTGAAGATATACCACATGGTAATCCTAGAGTACATAGTATGAGTATATATAGTACATATATATTTCCCTATACAAGAGATGTATAGGGAAATATAGGGATGCAGAGATTATAGGCTGGGGACACACAGGAAGTAGTCACAGCCGGTTAGCGGTTCCAAGTCACCAGCAGCTAACCCACTGTGATCTACATCAGCAGGATAGTGGATGAGATTTCTAGAAATCTCTTCCACATGCTGCAACTAAAACGCTCAGAAAAAGTGAGTTTTAGGCTAATCTTACATCAGCTTCATTTTTTTTTATTGCTCTGATCCTTCATAGGATTTGATCGATGGACTGAAATACTAATATAATGGCTTTTACATACAGAGCACATGTCTGAATCTGTCATCATTCACTGTAATGTAAAAACAGGTTGGAAGTTTTCTTATGTCATCATTGTTTTAGACAGAAGATAAAATTGTGTGTACAGGACTTTAATCTTCCCTTTGAAAAGTAAACAGGACAGAAGAAAGCCTCCATTTTGTTTTTACATGATAGTGAATGATGACAGATTCAGACACAATGCGCTCTGTTTACATCAGTCTTTATATTAGTTTTTCAGTCAGTTGCTCCCATTCTATGACGGATCAGAACAACGGGGCAAAAATGAAGCTAATGTGAACTTAGCCTTAAACCCACAGGACATCAGTTATTACTATGGGATTAAGGCCAGGGCTACACTGCAACGAGTTACAGCTTCAACTACAAGATGGCATACAACTCAGTGGAGGCGATTCATCAACTGCAACTAAAATGACTTGACTTACAATGCCATCTAATATAAAAAAAATTGCACAAATTAAGACAAATACATCAAATAGTCACAAATACTTGATGAATTTTGAGCAGTTTAAAAAGGGCAGTATTTTAAAACCTGATGTAACTTATCATCATCTATCGTTTGGCTCAAATCTTGTGGTATTGTGACTTTTTTTTTTTTTGGTGGAAGAAGTGTATAATGCGACTTTTTAGAGGTTTATGCCAGGGTCGGGAGTAGACTGATTTTGCACCTAGAAATGTGACTTTTATATTAGGTGTGAATTTGCAGGCTACAACTACTTTCTCTGAAAAATTGCAAATACTACTAGACAGGTGCAAATCTGTCAGAAAATGACCTAAAAGAATGATGAATATGGCTAATAGTTATTACAGATGAAATTAGGTGCAAAATACGTAATAATTTTTTTACGCAAAATATTTGATGAACATTAATTCAATCATTAATTAGTAGCGCCATAACCATTGCAATGCAAACCTTAAAAACTGTGGGAAATCTACAGCAATTCCTGCAGCTGTGCCACATCAAAAACCATCTGATCTCACGCTACAGAACCTGAAAACACACTGCAGAATTTTCCTGATGGATATTTAGCAGCATGTCCATGGTGCGTGTCCCCAGCCATTACTATAATCCCCTATGCAGGTACATATGTATTAATATCGGAGGTTTTTTGGATGACCAAGTAGTTTACTTTCCATCATGTAAGTGGAAATAGCCAAAGCTGGAGAACACATTAATACAGGGCTCCAGATAGTGATTAAAAACCACAAATTCAACCCACATAAATCATTTGGCTTTAAAAGGTTTATAATTAGGAGCCAAAAGGTAGGCGAGTGATTTTTAGTTTTACCTGGGGTCCTGCTTTGAAACTGCCAAATGGATTCTGCACATTCACATCACTATCAGTTTATTGGCTTGTACATATCATTTACAAATGTATCAAGTTTCTATATTAAAGAGGTTTTTGCAACCTGTTTATGCTTGGAGTAAATTATCACCCTTGTGTATATATATATATATATATATATATATATATATATATATATATATATATAGAACAGGGTAGATTTTTATTTTTATTAGTTGCCCCTCCGGTGAACCAAGGTGCTCTGCAGTGCATACCATACCGCAACTGGTCCCAACACTGTGCTCAGGAAGGGAAGTGATAACTGCTCTGAGCACTATGAAATGTTAGATTAGTTGTCAATAACATCCAAAGTATGCCATCTATCCAATATAAAATTGGCCATAAACACGTAGTAGGAAATGTACCAGCCAAATAAAATGACAATTATCTGATTGCAAAAATATAAACTTACACGTTACAACAGTAAAATATGGGACCCAAAAGTGTTTACATATTTATAGAAAGCCCATTTGTTATTTAAGGTGACATTTGGCACTATCCATGCTCAGAACAACAATGGCTCCACACTGCTGCCACGGTATTAATACTACTAAGATGTCTGGCACAGTGGAACCTTTCACATGGGATTTTAAAGCAGCAGCGCTAGGTATACATAAGTGAAATGAGTGTAAATCTACAGATATGGAAAATTGATTGTTTTAGCTCATGCCTTGTAAATAGGCGGCTATAAACACTGATGGCTTTTTTGTCCATGGAGCAGCACTTTAGCGGGCAAGTTGATTCAAGAGAAGGGGTAATAGGAAACCCATGACTAATGCTAACTGCATGATAGATCCTGTTGATGGGAATGCAGGGTTACCAGGCATGCGTGGAGCTATGATGGGGGCCAGAGGGTTGCACAGAACTAAGTTGTAGGTTACCTTGTCTGATTTTTACAGTTAGCATTAATTTTCTTCCATAAGATAATACATGCAATATGTTGTTTGGAAGTCACGCAACCCAACCAATATCCCCTTCAATAGAGGTTGAGAAGGGCTTGTCCAGGAAAGAAAAAGGGTCTACTTTTGCCTTGTCAATGGGTTGCCATCACAGTTCAAGTGAATGGGTTTGAGCTGCAATACTAATAAATAACCCATGTACAAGAGCAGCACTGTTTCTAATCCTTGACAACCCCTTTAATATTCTCCAACTATACATGTTAATTGGGGAGGGGGTAGTTTTGTCAACTTTTACAAGCCTTTATCTATACTACACATGTCTGACTTGGCTAAACATGATACAGCCAGGCTACATTTCATACCCCCCCACACCATGAACCCAGCTGGAAGACCCTCTGCAAAGTATTGGTGAAAGGCATCCATACATCAGCATGCCACCTCTAAGCTGTGAGCGGGCGCTTTAGATGTACACATATTTATAATGACGGTGAATGAATGGCAGTCATTATTTGCGGGTGCTTTGACGTCACTAGGTGGGTTAACTGTACGGTATATACTCATTGCTTAGATGAATTAATCTTGGTTACCTAAATATGCATTTATTCATGTATTCTGGATATGAATATGAATGATCATGAAATTCAGGGTCAAGACCCTACACTCAGCCATGGCTAGAACACAATATGCTTGCCTTCCATATAGAACCTTGTCATACTTTGCTGAGACATTTCTTTCTACTTGTACTGTTATGATGAGTTAGTTTGCTTGATTTGTGATAATACTGTATTACTGTATTGTTAACTAGTGGATTATTATAGAGAGGAGTAACACAACTGTCATTCTGTATACTGCATGCAGGTCCCTGAACAACACATCCAATACATTTTATACTTATATGTGACAGCACAATGACGTGTATGTAGATAGCCGGAAGATAAAAAGCACAGATGTAGCAATTGTTATTGCAGTGTGATATGGTCTAATATTTTGGTTCTTCACATTGGCTGAACATCATGGGCACTAAGTAGGAATATATATACTGTATATACGTTTAAAATTAGGTTTGTATCATTTGTGTGTTGGTAAAAAATAAATATTTTTTTTCTCTCTTTCTCGTTTTATAATACAGAACTGAATAAAAACTGTTCTGCAAATCTACAAAGTTGTGTTTTCTACCGAGCACCACTGCTTTAAAGGAAGTACTTTGCTGCATGCCGTACAGCGTCCAAAAAATAACAAAAATATAAAATAAAAAATAAAAATTTACAGTGTTTAGACTCTTGAATGTGCTCTGTTACATTTACATGAAGAATAATGTGCATATTAACTTCTATTATTTTCCACTTTCTATTTTTCTATGTTATGGAAAAGAATGATGGCAAGAAAGAAACAACAAAACCAAAATAATAACAATAACACAAAAAAAAAAAGTTGGTTTTCTGTTCTTGTTGTCGCCCCCTGGGCTAATTAGCAGCACAGTTTTAGAAAGACACAAAAACTGTGGATGTGAGGCTTGCTTGTAAAGAGATGTAAACATCGGTCCCAGTGTAGTAAACTTTGCTGTAGAGGATGAGACAGAACAAGATTTGAGGCTGAGCGGCTATCAAACACTAGTTACAGAAGCTTGCAAACAGTTAGCGGGTTTCTGTAGTTTATCAGCATCCGTTGTTGTGGTTTCTGCAGCAGATGTTCGGAAGTTAAAAGCTGGACCAGCACCAGCGTGGGCAGGACTGAGAGCTGGGTTTTGCCGTCTGTTACTTTCAACAATACTTGATGTATTGGAAGCCAGGCTTTCACGTGTACTGGGGAGAGAAAGAGAACAACTGTGAAATAGGACATTACTTTCTATGTATCAAATCATTAAAAATAGGATACGTTCATCTTTACATCCCTGTTGGTAGGTTATTATGACATGTCAGAAGATCGTATGTACAGTGTCCATATTAGGACATCCTCAGATATCAGTGTCAAACATCAGATTATTAGCAGTTTACAACAGTGGACTCTGACTCTGACTCTGACTCTGACTCTGATTCTGACTCTGATTCTGACTCTGACTCTGACTCTGACTCTGACTCTGACTCTGACTCTGATTCTGACTCTGATTCTGACTCTGATTCTGACTCTGATTCTGACTCTGATTCTGACTCTGATTCTGACTCTGATTCTGACTCTGATTCTGACTCTGATTCTGACTCTGATTCTGACTCTGATTCTGACTCTGATTCTGACTCTGATTCTGACTCTGATTCTGACTCTGATTCTGACTCTGATTCTGACTCTGATTCTGACTCTGATTCTGACTCTGATTCTGACTCTGATTCTGACTCTGATTCTGACTCTGATTCTGACTCTGATTCTGACTCTGATTCTGACTCTGATTCTGACTCTGATTCTGACTCTGATTCTGACTCTGATTCTGACTCTGATTCTGACTCTGATTCTGACTCTGATTCTGACTCTGATTCTGACTCTGATTCTGACTCTGATTCTGACTCTGATTCTGACTCTGATTCTGACTCTGATTCTGACTCTGATTCTGACTCTGATTCTGACTCTGATTCTGACTCTGATTCTGACTCTGATTCTGACTCTGATTCTGACTCTGATTCTGACTCTGATTCTGACTCTGATTCTGACTCTGATTCTGACTCTGATTCTGACTCTGATTCTGACTCTGATTCTGACTCTGATTCTGACTCTGATTCTGACTCTGATTCTGACTCTGATTCTGACTCTGATTCTGACTCTGATTCTGACTCTGATTCTGACTCTGATTCTGACTCTGATTCTGACTCTGATTCTGACTCTGATTCTGACTCTGATTCTGACTCTGATTCTGACTCTGATTCTGACTCTGATTCTGACTCTGATTCTGACTCTGATTCTGACTCTGATTCTGACATCTGCAGTTTCTGATTGGCCAACAGATGAGGTCCGCCCCCTATATAACTGTATTTTACAGGGGCTTCAGACTCTTCAGACCTCAGTCCTCACAATAGTGGCACAAGAATCATTTCAGTGCATCAATAGGTACAGACATTTCTGATTTTTACTTATCCTAAATAATACTTCATGTTTACTGCTCCCTTAGGGGGCGTTCACACTACTGTTGTATGTCTGTTCTGATAGGGTCTGTAAAAAAAAAATGGACACCTATCATAACAGACCGTAACTGATGTTAATGTGTCCGTTTTTTAGACTCTCCGTTTTTGCTTATTTTTTTGTTCTTCTTTCTGAGCATACGCAGAAAAACCCAACAGTATAACGGACGACCGTCCGTTACTTTCAGTTAGCCATAGACATTAATGTTAAAAAATAACGCACGGTTAATGCCTGCACCCTGCATTATTCTGTCTGCTAAAAAAAAAAAAAAAAAAAACACATGTCATGGATTTGGTGAGAAAGGACATTAATGGACAACATATCAAATCCCAGTGAAATCCCCCTGGGCTATCTACAAATTTGCCAGTGGCTAACTTGTGGCAATTTACTGGCACAGCATAGTGAATGGCATCTAAACAGGTCCCATTCACACTGTGCAGTTTCTGGGCTGCTTGAAAACCTCAGATGTTCTCTGACTTTCATCTGTGACTCAGTCAGGTATCAGACAACTTTGTGTCAGACTTTTTATCAGACTCATGGAGCTCTCAGCCTGCAGCCTTATACAAGTATCTTCTACTCCTGAGTGTGAGCAGTGAGTTCACTCAGAGGTCAGGCATCCTGGCCAATCACAGTGTAACATTGTATGTGCTTCATACTGACTGCTGACTTGTGACTCAATCACAGATGAAAGTCAGAGAACATTTGAGGTTTTCAAGCAGCCCAGAAACTGCACAGTGTGAATGGGACCTGTTTAGATGCCATTCACTATTCTGTGCCAGTAAATTGCCACAAGTTAGCCACTGGCAAATTTGTAGATAGCCCAGGGGGATTTCACTGGGATTTGATATGTTGTCCATTAATGTCCTTTCTCACCAAATCCATGACATGTGGGTTTTTTTTTTAGCGGACAGAATAACGCGGGGTGCAGGCATTAACCGTGCGTTATTTTTTAACATTAATGTCTATGGCTAACTGAAAGTAACGGACGGTCGTCCGTTATACTGTTGGGTTTTTTCTGCGTATGCTCAGAAAGAAGAACAAAAAAATAAGCAAAAACGGAGAGTCTAAAAAACGGACACATTAACATCAGTTACGGTCTGTTATGATCGGTGTCCTTTTTTTTTTTTTACAGACCCTATCAGAACAGACATACAACAGTAGTGTGAACGCCCCCTAAGGGAGCAGTAAACATGAAGTATTATTTAGGATAAGTAAAAGTCAGAAATGTCTGTACCTATTGATGCACTGAAATGATTCTTCTGCCACTATTGTGAGGACTGAGGTCTGAAGAGTCTGAAGCCCCTGTAAAGTACAGTTATATAGGGGGCGGACCTCATCTGTTGGCCAATCAGAAACTGCAGATGTCAGAGTCAAAATCAAAGTCAGAATCAAAGTCAGAGTCGCAATCAAAGTCAGAGTCAGAATCAAAGTCAGAGTCAGAATCAAAGTCAGAGTCAGAATCAAAGTGAGAGTCAGAATCAAAGTCAGAATCAAAGTGAGAGTCAGAATCAAAGTCGTTGTCAGAATCAAAGTCAAAGTCGTTGTCAGAATCAAAGTCATTGTCAGAATCAAAGTCAAAGTCATTGTCAGAATCAAAGTCAAAGTCAGGTGTCACTGTTGTAAACTGCTATTAATCTGATGTTTGACACTCATATCTGAGGATGTCCTAATATGGACACTGTACGTATGAATGGAGTCTGTGAATATGGACTCCTACATTCCCTGGAAGACTTTGTTGACCTCTACTACCAATCATTCTAAATATATAGTTCCGCAACTTACCCTTATTCATCTATGTAACAATACAGTTAAAGAGGACCTTTCACCAATTCTAACAACTCCAACATCTTTAATAGATGCCTCTCCACTGATTCTGACACAGTTGGAATTGTTTCTTTAACTCATACCGTTCCCAAGCAATTGCTTCTGTTACTTTAGGTAGTGTTAAGATCTCTACTGTCAGGTGGGTGGTCCCTGTCTGCTCATGCTTGACACCGCCCACCTGACTGTAAAGATAACTGTAATGAAACTAACAGCATCAATTGCTCCAGAATGGTAGGAGCAATAGAAAAAATTCCAATTGATACAGATTCGGTGGAGTGGTACCTATTGAAGGTTGCAAAGAACTGGAGTTCAGTATAAATCTTTCTAATGATCTTTTTACAGTTAGGCGATCTTGACAAAAGGGCATCATCAACATCTACAGTAGAAGAAATGAGGTTTTGCTATAATCTCAGACAGGGATTCTTTACTGTAAGAGCAGTGAGACTGTAGAACTCCCTGCCACAAAGTGTTGCAATGGTGATTCTGACTGCCCATACTTAAAGCCAGAAAGGAGGTTTTTTTCCTTTCACCAATAGGGAATTTTGACTACCTCTGGAGCAATACTGTAGCTGGTCCTGTGTCTTCTTCAACTTCATCAACTATGTAACGTCACAGAAGAAAGAGAACTAACTTTTATTGCATATCATTTAAAACTGGCCTTCAAATAAAAGAAACCTGAGGACCCCACAACAGTATATGGCATATCTAATGCATATGTATACAACTATTCACCACCATCTTCTCCTGCTGCAGTAAGTGTAAATTTTGTTGAATAGGATCAGTATAGACATTAACAATTCATTGAGATAAAACATAAAATTAAACATCTCAGATATAAAACACACAGGTACAGAAGGATGAACCATACGGCTAAGATTTCCTGGTGCATTTCACCACTGTGCTACAGGTACTACCTCAATCTGATCATAAAGGGATATACATCACCATTTGTCACTGTGGTCGCAAACAACCCTTTTCCATATACTCCATTATGGCATATTTACCCAGTCCTGTGCTTGGGAAGGCTCGGAGAAATGACCCAATAACATGGACATCTATTGATTTTACTATCGCCCCATCTCACTGCTCCCATATGCCTCAAAATTGCTGGAGCAACACTTCCACTCCGAACTGTCCTCCTATCTCTCGTCCAATATGCTCTTTGACAGACTACAGTCAGGCTTCAGACCCCATCACTCCACAGAAACTGCCCTAACCAAGGTCACTAACTACCTAACTGCCAAAGCCAAACGTCACTATTTTGTCCTCCTCCTCCTCGACCTCTCCTCTGCTTTTGACACAGTCGACCATTCCCTCCTGCTAGAAACTCTCTCATCCCTTGGCATCTCAGACCTGGCACTTTCCTGGATATCCTCATATCTCACCAAGCGCACATTCAGCGTCACACACCACCTCCCTGCCACGCCCTCTTTCTGTAGGTGTCCCCCAAGGCTCCATCCTAGGACCCCTCCTGTTCTCAATCTACACCCTAGGCCAGTGATGGCGAACCTTTTAGAGACCGAGTGCCCAAACTGCAACCCAAAGCCCACTAAATTATCGCAAAGTGCCAACACGGCAATTTCACCTTAAATTAACCTGCCTCCCCAGCATCCCCCCTCTTGCTCACAAGCAGCCAGCACCCCCCATTCCCCCCTCTTGCAAGCAGCCTACATCCCACATCTCCCCCCCCCCCCACACTACACCCTGGACCCCACACTACACTCTGCATCTTCCCCCACACCCTGCATCTCTGCACCCCACACTACACCCTGCATCTCTGCACCCCACACTACACCCTGCATCTCTACCCCCCCACTACACCCTGCATCTCCACCCCCCCCCACTACACCCTGCATCTCCCCCACACTACACCCTGCACCCCATATCTCTAACCCCCACACTACACCCTACATACTGCACCCCACATTCTCCTCCCCCACACTACACTCTGCATCTCTCCCCCACACTACACCCTGCACCCTACAGTCATGGCAAAAAGTTTTGAGAATGATCCAAATATTAATTTTTACAAAGTCTACTGCTTCAGTTTTTCTAATGGCAATTTGCATATACTCCAGAATGTTATAAAGAGTGATCAGCTTAACAGCAATTACTTGCAAAGTCAATATTTGCCTAGAAAATGAACTTTATCCCCCAAAGCACATTTCAACATCATTGCAGCCCTGCCTTAAAAGGACCACCTAACATCGTTTCAGTGATTGCTCCATTAACACAGGTGTGGGTGTTGATGAGGACAGGGCTGGAGATCAATCTGTCATGATTAAGTAAGAATGACACCACTGGACACTTTAAAAGGAGGCTGGTGCTTGCCATCATTGTTTCTCTTCTGTTAACCATGGTTATCTCTAAAGAAACACGTGCAGTCATCATTGCACTGCACAAAAATGGCCTAACTGGGAAGAGTATTGCAGCTAGAAAGATTGCACCTCAGTCAACAATCTATCGCATCATCAAGAACTTCAAGGAGAGAGGTTCCATTGGTGCCAAAAAGGCTCCAGGGCGCCCAAGAAAGACCAGCAAGCGGCAGGACCGTCTCTTAAAAGTGTTTCAGCTGCGGGATCGGGCTACCAGCAGTGCAGAGCTTGCTGAGGAATGGCAGCAGGCAGGTGTGAGTGCATCTGCACGCACTGTGAGGCGGAGACTCTTGGAGCAAGGCCTGGTCTCAAGGAGGGCAGCAAAGAAGCCACTTCTCTCCAGAAAAAACATCAGGGACAGACTGATATTCTGCAAAAGGTACAGGGAGTGGACTGCTGAGGACTGGGGTAAAGTCATTTTCTCTGATGAATCCCCTTTTCGATTGTTTGGAACATCTGGAAAACAGCTTATTCGGAGAAGAAGAGGTGAGCGCTACCACCAGTCTTGTCTCATGCCAACTGTAAAGCATCCTGAAACCATTCATGTGTGGGGTTGCTTCTCAGCCAAGGGAATCGGCTCTCTCACAGTCTTGCCTAAAAACACAGCCATGAATAAAGAATGGTACCAGAATGTCCTCCAAGAGCAACTTCTCCCAATCGTCCAAGAGCAGTTTGGCGCTCAACAATGCCTTTTCCAGCATGATGGAGCACCTTGCCATAAAGCAAAGGTGATAACTAAATGGCTCAGGGAACAAAACATAGAGATTTTGGGTCCATGGCCTGGAAACTCCCCAGATCTTAATCCCATTGAGAACTTGTGGTCAATCATCAAGAGACGGGTGGACAAACAAAAACCAACAAATTCAGACAAAATTAAAGCATTGATTCTGCAAGAATGGACTGCTATCAGTCAGGATTTGGTCCAGAAGTTGATTGAGAGCATGCCAGGGAGAATTGCAGAGGTCCTGAAGAAGAAGGGTCAACACTGCAAATATTGACTTGCTGCATTAACTCATTCTAACTGTCAATATAAGCTTCTGTTACTCATAATATGAATGCAATTATATTTCTGTATGTGATAAAAACATCTGACAAACACACATAAAACCAGAGGGCAGCAGATCATGTGAAAATAGAATATTTGTGTCATTCTCAAAACTTTTGGCCATGACTGTACATCTCTAACCCCCACACTACACCCTGCACCCCATATCTCTACCCCCACTACACCCTGCACCCTACATCTCTAACCCCCACACTACACCCTACATACTGCACCCCACATCTCTAACCCCCACACTACACCCTACATCTCTATACCCCACACTACACCCTCCCCCCCACATTTCTACCCCCCACACTACACCCTGCACCCTACATCTCTCCCCCCACACTACACCCTGATCCCCACATCTCTCCATGTTCCTCCACTGTTCGGGATACTTCTCTTCATGTGGAAGGACCTTCTTACAAGCAAAGACACGCCTACCCGGTCATGTGACCTTATGACGTCAGAAGGTCCTTCCAGAGTACAGCGTTTAGCCTTTATCAATTCAGCATGTACTGTGTAAGCAGCGATCCTGCGGACCGCGGCCTACACTGACAGTTTTCAGCTGTATGTACATTTGCACATACAGCTGAAAGAAGAGATCACTCACTAACGGGGAATCCTGTACCGGATTCCCCGTTAGTGAGATATGGTGACGGCGCGCGTGCCAACTGAGAGGGCTCTGCGTGCCCTCTCTGGCACGCGTGCCATAGGTTCGCCATCACAGCCCTAGGCCTTGGCCTACCCATAGAATCCTATGGTTTCCATTACCATTGCTATGCTGACGACACCCAAATATATCTCTCTGGACCAGACATTACCTCTCTGTTGTCCAGAGTCCCATAATGTCTAGCAGCCGTAGCCTCCTTTATCTCCTCCCGCTTTCTCAAACTCAATATGGAGAAAACGGAGTTCATAATCTTCACCCCACCACGCATGACCCCCCTACCTGACCCATCTATCAAAATTAATGGAACCACTCTCACCCCAGTCCCACAGGACCGCTGCCTTGGGATAACCTTAGACTCTGACCTATCCTTCAAGCCACATATTCAAACCCCCAACACCTCCTGCCGCCTCCAACTCAAGAACATCCATCAAATCCACTCCTTCCTCACCCCTACTCCGCTCTGCTCTTATCCGCTCTTCACACAACTGTCTCCAAGACTTCTCCCGGGCATCCCCCATACTCTGGAACTCATTACCAAGACACATAAGGTTGACCCCCACAATCACAAGTTTCAAGAAGGCCCTGAAGACTCACCTATTCAGGAAGGCCTACAACCTCCAATAACACTACTGTCACCACACCACCGCCTGAACAGCCTCTACCCCCACCTTCTGTCTCTATCCCTCTTCCCTCATAGATTGTAAGCCCTTGCGGGCAGGGCCCTCTATCTCACTGTGCCAGTTGGTCACTGTTAGTATTTTTTGTTTTGTACATCTTGTGTACCGTATGTTAATCCTCAAATGTAAAGCAGCATGGAATTAATAGTGCTATATAAACAAACAATAATAAATAATATTGCAGCTAAATATGAATAATAAATACTTTATGCACACGGCTACTGTACTATTCTTGCTATCGATCCATTATAGCCTTAGTGCTCACCCATGTGCACCGTCCCTTCATAGAGCTTTTATGGCTGAGTGTTGAACATGACATCAGAAACTTGCACGCTATTACATGGTGATACACAGACTTGGAAATTGAGCTGGCACGCATGTGGAGCTCAGGGAGAGTAAGCACCATTGTCTGCTCAGCAGCTGTGATCCCATCAATGCCCTTTCACACTCTTCATCTAAAAATAGAACCTTCCATTTTAGAAGTTACATCTGTCAGTCACGACATTCCCAGACCAACGGAAGGGGTCAAATGCATTGTATGTTCCCAGATTATATGGCTGAAAGAACAATAAAATTTATTTAATCTATTATAATTTCTGTACAATACTTTAAAAAAAAAAAAAAAAAAAAAAAAAATCACTGTATATTTTCTATTTTCTCTCTTGGAAATAAAGAGCATTTCACACTGGCTTCAGAAACAGGTGAGACCCAAAGACTAGAAGAACTCTCTGAGCTAGGATTGCAGACTCATAAATCTGGATTTAGAATCCCTGGGTAGTTCTTAGATATCCATCACTAGGCAATATGGGGCCATGTCCTGGTAGTAGAGTGTAGACCAGGATAAAGGGAGTCAGCACATTATACATATATGAGTGCGCATCATAGGAGGTGCAGATTTTCTGATGTGAATTTTAATCTGAGAAATCTCATTCACTTTCCTAGGACTGTAAAAAGGAACCGTTTTATCCAATTTATCATCCACACAGAGCGTGTTTTGTGCTGCAACTTCTACACATTATTAACTTTAACTTTATTTGATGTGCAGTCTTTCAATCCACAGCTTGTGAATGCATATGGCACTATTGTTGGGTTTTTCCCCATAGACTTTACATGAAGTGCATAAAATTTTAAATGAAATCCCCTATAAAATATGCACAAAAACATGCAATGAACTCCATGAAAACAAAATTAGGAAAACTGTGAGGAACCGCAGATTTTCCAGGAATCACATGCAAAATCTGCTGTAGAAAAATCTGCAGCAGATACAACCCATGTGGACAGGCTCTGAGGGTACATTCACATGCAGCAGATTTTGTTTGGCAAAATTTCTGCAACTGAAAATCTGTTGTGCTTAGGAGAGCAGATACATTGCGGATTGGTGGGGGTCTGACCACTGGGACCCCAACCAATCACAAAATCCTTGCACCACAATCTGAAAGGAGCAGTGGTCAGATAGATGTGCTACCACGCCCTTCGTTTCTATGGGGACTACAGAAGATACCCAAGCGCTGTACTTTCGGAAACCCTGGAATCCAATAAAAATCAATGGAACAGCAGCACATCTGCCTGACCACCGCTCCATTCATACTCATATTCATATTCAGACAACCAACTAAAGCCACAATGGAAATTACATTAAAACTTATAAATTAAAGGATCCCCCCCCCCCCGCGAGGGTTTTAATATTAATGAACTCTCTTTAGAATAGGTCATAAGTATAAGGTCGATGGGGGTCGGACACCCAGCACACCCAGTGATCAACTTATACGTAAACACAGCTGCTACACAATGTACTGAGCTGGAAGCAGACCACTCAATATACTGTATAAAACAGGAAAGGGATACAAAAAGATATCCAAGGAATTGATAATGCCAGTCAGCAGTGTTCAAACTGTGATTAACAAATGGAAACTCAGGGGCTCTGTAAAAACCAAACCACGGTCAGGTAGACCAACCAAAATTTCGGCCACAACTGCCCGGAAAATTGTTACGTGTGGAAGAAAAACCCACACGTAACATCAGCTGAAACACAGGACTCTCCGAAAACTATCATTGTGGCTGTTTGAAGGTGCACAATAAGGAGACACTTGAAGAAAAATGGGCTGCATGGTCGAGTTGCCAGAAGAAAGCCATTACTGCGCAAATGCCACAAAGAATCTCACCTTCAATACGCCAAACAGCACAGAGACAAGCCTCAAAACTTCTGGAACAAGGTAATTTGGAGTGATGAGACAAAAATCAAACTTTTTGGTCACAACCATAAACGTTACATTTGGAGAGGTGTCAACAAGGCCTATGATGAAAGGAACACCATTCCTACTGTAAAGCACGGAGGTGGATCACTGATGATGTAGGGATGTGTGAGCTTCAAAGGCACAGGAAACTTGGTCAAAGTTGAAGGAAAGTTGAATGCAGCACGTTATCAGCAAATACTGGAGGCAAATTTGCACTCATCAGCCAGGAAGCTGCACATGGGACGTACTTGGACGTTCCAACATGACAACGATCCAAAACACAAGGCCAAGTCGACCTGTCATTGGCTACAGCAGAAGAAAGTGAAGGTTCTGAAGTGGCCATCTCAGTCTCCTGACTTCAATATCATTGAGCCACTCTGGGGAGATCTCAAGCGAGCAGTACATGCAAGACAGCCCAGGAATTTACAGGAACTGGAGACTTTTTGCCAAGAAGAATGGGCAGTTTTACATCTGAGAAAATAAAGAGCCTCATCCACAACTACCACAAAAGACTTCAAGCTGTCATTGATGTCAGAGGGGGCAATACACGGTATTAAGAACTGGGGTATGTGAACTTTTGAACAGGGTCATTTTGATGTTTTTGGTTGTCATTATGATTTAAAAAGAGAAAACACAGAACTTTGACAATAAATGGCTTCAACCAACCACTAACCATGAGTGGAGAAAAAGTTTTTGTGTTATCACTCATATTCTCTGAAAAAAGGCCATAAAATCAAAAAAGCTGCCGGAGTATGAAACTTAGTACAACTGTATATATCCTTTTATTCCTGCACCATGTATGTGCCAACCAGTCCAGACAACTGCTGAACGTACAGAACAAGACCACTATAAACTACTCTCTTACTACATACTACAGGGTCACACAGATTAGAAACCAAGTGGGCTTGTTCTGAAAAAGGATGAAAGAGTGGAATAAAACTTTTGGGCACATAAATACAATTACTACATATGACACCCGCATGTATGCACCTTCTATATACATGCCCATAAAGACATATAAAGTAAAAACATACATGCATACTCTCTACATACGGGCACACATTCAAGAACATGTCTTTGTGGGGGCAAGCAGCAGCATGATTTAAGGCAGTCACAGACAAAATAATTAAAGGAATGGCCATAGACTCTAAAAAATATCATATAAGCCTTCAATGTGATGTAGGCTTACAGCAGTACTGGCTGATATTACCAATGTATCTAGGTGGCATGGTGATCCTGAAAAAAAAAAACATTATACCCACTACCAAGTCAAATTTCCAGGTGCATCTCTGACTACAGCAGACTTTTCAGGGTGCCCAGAAATTTGCAGCCATCAAATAGGAGAACAGATGGTTATAAAAACTTCTAAAGTAATTATATATATATATATATATATATATATATATATTATATATACATACACACACACACACACACACGTGGACATAATTGTTGGTACCCCTCGTTTAATGAAAAACCCACAATGGTCACAGAAATAACTTGAATCTGACAAAAGTAATTTGCTAAACTACATGTTGACAAGCCACAAAGCATCTGGGAGAATCTCCTATGGACAGATAAGACAAAAATCGAGATTTTTAGCAAGGCACATCAGCTCTATGTTCACAGATGGAAAAATGAAGCATATCTTGAAAAGAACACTATCCCTACTGTGAAATATGGAGGAGGCTCTGTTATGTTCTGGGGCTGCTTTGCTGCATCTGGTACAGGCTGTCTTGAATCTGTGCAGGGTACAATGAAATCTCAAGACTATCAAGGGATTCTAGAGAGAAATGTGCTGCCCAGTGTCAGAAAGCTTGGTCTCAGTCGCAGGTCATGGGTCTTGCAACAGGATAATGACCCAAAACACACAGCTAAAAACACCCAAGAATGGCTAAGAGGGAAACATTGGACTATTCTGAAGTGGCCTTCTATGAGCCCTGACCTAAATCCTATTGAGCATCTTCAGAAGGAGCTGAAACATGCCGTCTGGAAAAGGCACCCTTCAAACCCGAGACAACTGGAGAAGTTTGCTCATGAGGAGTGGCCAAAATACCTGTTGAGAGGTGCAGAAGTCTCATTGACAGTTACAGGAATCGTTTGATTGCAGTGATTGCCTCAAAAGGTTGTGCAACAAAATATTAAGTTAAGGGAACCATCATTTCTGTCCAGGCCTGTTTCATGAGTTTTCTTTTTAAAAATATTCTGTTGAAGCATGGTTGAAAAGCAATGTCTGACACTCATTTGTTCATTTTCATAGAATTTTTATATACTATTACTTTTGTCAGACTCAAGTTATTTCTGTGACCATTGTGAGTTTTTCTTTCATTAAACGAGGGGTACCAACAATTTTGTCCACGTGTTTGTATATATATATATATATATATATATATATATATATATATATATATATACACACACACACACACACACACACACACAATCTATAACACCAACACAGATCACTTACTACACCATAAACAGTATGGGTGATGGCAGGGGCGTAACTACCGGGGTAGCAGTGGTAGCGACTGCCACAGGGCCCGGAACATTACGGGGCCCGGAGCCCTGTGGCAGTCGCTACCGCGAACCCCACAATCACTGCTATCGTTATACTCCGGGGTCTTTTGAGACCCCGGAGTATAACGATCGGGGGGCCCAGGGGAGGTGAGCGAACATAAAAAACACTAACTCACCTCTCCGCCGCTCCGCAGGCTTCGGGCCTGTTTGGTGACGTCCCAGACGTCAGCCGAGGTCATTATGCGTCGCGACGCCGGCCTGGATCGCGCGAGATCCGGTCCGACATCGAAGATGGCCGAAGTAGCGCACGGGAGTGCACCGGAGCGAGGAAGAGGTAAGTTGCAGTGTTTTCTATTTTTCTATCCTCCCCTGGGTTTCTGATCATTATACATTGGGGTCTGAAAAGACCCCAGAGTATAATAATCGTTCATGGGTGGTCCACTATGGGGCATAATACTGTGTGCAGGGGCCACTATGGGGCAAACTACTGTGTGCAGGGGCTACTATGGGGCAAACTACTGTGTGCAGGGGCCACTATGGGGCAAACTACTGTGTGCAGGGGCTACTATGGGGCAAACTACTGTGTGCAGGGGCTACTATGGGGCAAACTACTATGTGCAGGGGCCACTATGGGGCAAACTACTGTGTGTCGGGGCCACTATGGGGCAAACTACTGTGTGCTGGGGCCACTATGGGGCAAACTACTGTGTGCAGGGGCCACTATGCTGCATAATACCGTGTCCAGGGGCCACTATGGGGCATAATACCGTGTGCAGGGGCTACTATGGGGCAAACTACTGTGTGCAGGGGCTACTATGGGGCAAACTACTATGTGCAGGGGCTACTATGGGGCAAACTACTGCGTGCAGGGGCTACTATGGGGCAAACTACTGCGTGCAGGGGCTACTATGGGGCAAACTACTGCGTGCAGGGGCTACTATGGGGCAAACTACTGCGTGCAGGGGCCACTATGGGGCAAACTACTGTGTGCAGGGGCCACTATGGGGCAAACTACTGTGTGCCGGGGCCACTATGGGGCAAACTACTGTGTGCAGGGGCCACTATGGGGCAAACTACTGTGTGTCGGGGGCCACTATGGGGCAAACTACTGTGTGCTGGGGCCACTATGGGGCAAACTACTGTGTGCAGGGGCCACTATGCTGCATAATACCGTGTCCAGGGGCCACTATGGGGCATAATACCGTGTGCAGGGGCCACTATGGGGTAGAATACCGTGTGCAGGGGCCACTATGGGGCATAATACCGTGTGCAGGGGCCACTATGGGGCATAATACCGTGTGCAGGGGCCACTATGGGACATAATACGTGTGCAGGGGCCACGATGGGGCATAATAGTGTGCGCAGGAATGTGGTTTGTGTGTGGGGGGGGGGTTGGGGCGTCGTCGGGGGGGGGGGGCCCCCATGTCAAATGTTCGCCTTGGGGCCCAGCCATTCCTAGTTACGCCACTGGGTGATGGCATGAAAAAATGGAGTTCCTTTAAAATCTGTGTGCAAGTGTACCTAGAAGAATCAATGCTGTTTTGGCAAAGGTTGGTCACACCAAATATTGATGTCATTTAATTGATAAACTATTAACACTTCCATTTTTTAACACATTCTTACTAAACCTTTTTCACAGTACTGTAGATAAATAGAGCATACAGTACATTACTGTTAATGGCCTCAAATACCTTAGTCTACATGACAAGGATCAGTCCAAATAAGTTTCCTATTGTAAAATTATACTTCCTAATGGATCATCTCCACAAGCATTGTGCTTACAGTGCCTACATAACTTCTGCTGTTGGTAGAAGATGACACTGCAGGATATTCCTGCACATGTGAATGTTCCTTGGTCCCTATTACCCATACATGAAGGCAACTTATTCAGCTATGGTTGATGCTGTAGTAAGGTATGAGGGTATAGCTCCCAACCGTCCTGGATCTGATAGAACATAAGTATAAGGTCGATGGGGGTTTGACACCCAGCACACCCAATTTTACACTGCTGTCCCGCCGTCCCGGATGGCTTACAGCTTGTCCCGCTATGCCCCTGAAGTGTTTTGCTCGTTAACAAACTTTGCCCCGATCCACCGGCTCTTATCTCAGGTCCTCTCTGCTGAGTCTCCTCCCCCACAGCGACACGTCCCTGAGCCAGGAGACAAGACTGAATTCATGTGACCTATGAGCCGCCTCCTCTACAGTCCAGTCCAGCACAGAGCAGAGCACAAGTACCTGGCAGCTAGTCTCCTGTAAGTACTAGTCATGACTCATGTCTGTGCGGGATGAATCACCAGGTGTGCAGTGTTAATATTCCATAACCCTGCACACTGTGCACGAGAGGGGAAGGTGGCAGAGGGGGTATGAATTTTGGAAGAAAGAGTAATGATGGTTACATGGGACTCCATGTTGTAGTGGGCTGAAGGGGAAGAGGGTGGTGCTTTTTTATGCATGGGACTGCATCAATTGGAGGGGACTGAATAAAGAGAAGATGATGTCTACATGAGACTGCATGTTGGATGGAACTGAAGCAGGGAGAGAGGATGATGCTGTTTACATGGGACTGCATGTTGGGTGGAGCTGAAGCAGGGAGAGCAGATAATGCTGTCTACATGGGACTGCATGTAACTGTGGGGGCATATGAGGGGGACATTAAACTGTGGGTGCACCAGGAGAGAGACTTTATACTGTGGGGTCAATTTGAAGACAATATTATAATGTGGGGGCATATAACATTAGGTTGACTGTATGAGCATTATACTATGAGCACAAAGAGAAATGGATGGAATGGGTGGAGTCAATTTAGACGTGGGTGAAGCTAAATTTGCCACAGCGCGAACATTTTGTCCCTCTTTCTCTGTCCTTTAAAAGTTGGGAGGTATGATGAGTGGTAGCGAGAACCATGAACTCACATTGGGGCAGTTATAAATACGGTACACAATATGCAACAGAATTCTGGAGCATTCTAATGAGAAAGTTGGCAGATTAATATATACAAATAGAAATTTTCCCATCCCGTCAAATTACAGTTTTTTTTTTTTCAACAGGTAAAAAGCACTGCATGCAAACAAAAGGATATTCTGTTTTTATTTTAACCCTGAAGTAGCTGAAGACGGATGCAAACAAAGTCTTCTCTGACGGATCAGAACAACGGACTTCAAATGACTTCAAAGTGTGAAATTAGACTTGAATTCCAAGCTCTTAGGAGCAGAACCCTCATACCTTCTGTCTCTCTGTTTGTTCATTTGTATATTTTGCTTATTTGTTACTTCCTCAGTTGTAAAGCTATGAGGAATATGTTGGTGCTATATACAGATTATTATTATTATATATGCCTCCTGAAATTGACAAGCTGATTTATTTTTTTAGGTATGCAAGACGCTTTATGTTCTTACCATTGTATCTAATGAAAGATTCTTTGTCAGCCCTGCAAGATTGAAATTGTTACAGCATTTCTAGAATGATAATGGAAATCTAAAGCCAGTTACGATGAACCAAAATGGAAAAAAAGCAATGCAATTGATTGTACTTTTTATAGAATAAGATGGAATATTACTATGAAATGCTAAATTAAAATTTCTGCTGAATTTCTACTAGACAGCAGTGCATGGCGGGAGCCCAGATGGGGTTTTCAACACAAAATGTAAAACAGCCATGTGTTATTTCAGTTGCTAAAATCATTTAAAGGGGTTGTTTTCTCAGGGATTTTTTTTTTAATGACTTATCCTCAGAATAGGCCATAAATATGTGACAGAGGGGCCCAACACCTGGAGCGATCCTTTGTACGGAGCCACTTCCAGCGCCCGTCCTGTAAACAACCCAGGCCAGAAGCAGAAAGCTCCGTCCGCTGTATAGTTAATGGGAGCTGAGCTGCAGTGAAGCCGCTGGGCCGCTTCTGGCCCCATATTGTTTATAGGACAGGCACTGAAAGCAACTCCATACACAGGCATCTGGCAGCAGGTTGTTCTTGACTTCCCACTGAACACATGCATGCTTGACCAAGCCTAATGTTTATTTATTTCTGTTTGGGTCTAGAAGTGGTAAAGAAAGTGATTTTTATCTTAAAACTATAAAAACATTTACAAAACCCTTTAACTCTTCATGTACTCTCCATGAGTTGTTTAGAAGGGAAGTTTTCTTCAGAGATTAAAAAAAGCTAATATGCATAATGATGTAAAACCCATGTGAGATATACGGGTGCATCTCAATAAATTAGAATATCTTTGAAACGTTCATTCATTTCAGTAATTCAGTAATACAATCCATAATCAGCGTCTTCCATGATTGTGTGTCCTACTGAACCAGACTGAGGGACCATTTAAAGGCTTAGGAAACCTTGGCAGGTGACACACCGAATTTACAATACAGAACTTTTTTACAATATTCTAATTTTCTTAGATTTGGGTTTTCATAACCTGTAATCCATAATCAACATTTACAGAAATAAAACACTTGAAATAGAACACTCTGTGTGTAAAGAATCTATAGAAAATATAGGAGGTCACTTTTTTAATATAATTACTGAAAGAAATAAACGTTTCAAAGATATTCTAATTTATTGAGATGCACCTGTATTGTTGCTCTGAGTTTGCAATTGGTCTACAACAGTGCTGCTCAAACTGTGTGGCAGGCTTCCATGCCTGGTGAGGTGCAGGTCCCTGATCGTGTCAGATCCAGCACAAAGCAGGGATTGTATTTTCAGTGGGTTGAGTCTAGAATGGTGGTTTAAATAGGATGTGTTGTGGCATAGCCACCAGTAGGTGGCGCTGCCTTGGCTTTGGGAGTATTAGTGGCTAACATACCTGAAGCCTCTGCATTTTCAGGTGTTGCATTGTTGAAGTAGAGACTAACTATGCTTCTCCTAGATACTGGATCCACAGCATACCAGGTAGCACTCCATTCTGGTATCAACCATTATCAGTGCCGTCTCTGTGGCTAGAAAGGATGAAGGACCTGTGATAAACATCACCACCAAGAGTCCACAGGTCCTTTACCGGGAGCAGTTCAGCTGAATGAGTTGACACTAGAATGGAGTGGTTTAAATCAAGTGTGTCTTGAATCCAGTAGGTGGCGCTGCCTCGGCTCTTGGAGTGTTAGCTGTGTAGTCTGGTGGGCTCTGCCTGCCAGCCCATCACAGCTAACACACCTAGAGCCTCGGCATTTTCAGGTGTTGAATTGTTGGAGTAGAGGCTAACTATGCCTCTTATATATGCAACCCTAACCCACCTGGTTTGATGTGGATACAGCAGGAGGTGCCTCATACTAACAGTTACAAGAGGCAGCGCCGCCTACTGGATCCAGGCAGCACCTGATTTTGTTCACACCATTCTAGCATCTAGCTAGCTGAATGCTGAGTTGTAGGCAGAGGCATCATAGACAGGAGATAGGAGGCTTTACTCTCTCTGTTGTAGGGATACTCCTGAAAGTAAGAAAGGTGTGGAATTGGGATTTGGTGCAAGTTTAGAAAGTTTTATTTGTAGAGAATACTGTGACCAATGGGCTATAGGTGGAAATTAGGAGAGGTGAAGGTTGGGGGCAATGCCGCCACCAGTGATGCTGTACCGTGGTATTTGGCACTTCTTAGGTATTTGTTTGGCACTACTAGAGTGCGTTGATGTGCTGCACTCTGCTGTTTGGCGTGTTCACAGCAGTATTTTGTGCTATCTTGTTGTGTTTGGCTCTTCTGGGTGGTCACTGGTATCTGGCACTGCTGCGGAGGTATTTTATGCTGCAATATGGTATTTGGTGTTGCTAGGGTTATTATTTGCACAGCACTGTGGTTTTTGGTTGATACTCTGTGGCGGTGTTTCTTTGCTGGTGAGGCCCTAGCATCACAACAAATTGGTGAGGCTCAAGTCAAAAATCTGAGATGCCCTATTGTAGATATTGCTGTTAAATTCTTATAGCACCCCCATTGTTCTCTCTCAGAAAGTCCACCTAAGGTGTTCAGTGAAGGTGAACAGAGACACTTCTAGTAATATATTCTTATTGGTCTATGCAGAAGAATGTTTTCATGATTTTCATGATAACTGCAATGCACAATGGGACCACCTTTGACCTCCTGGAAAGAATGTAAATAGTTATCCCCCTACGGGTGTTCACCCCAAATATGAAAGCTCACAGCTACATTTTAACATAAGAAATCTTGGATAAAATAACTAGCTATTTTTATTAAAACTACAGTGAATGGAAACTCAATGTAGGTAGAATGCATTAGTTCACTCACCAAATCTGCAGGCACAAATGGGCCATTAGAAGTCATCTAAAGACTTCGAGTGAGATCTTGTATAGGGCAGAGTAGTTGGATGCTCTAAATCTGACTTCGAGTCTGTATTTTGTGACTGTCATCCCAAGGCGTTACCTAAAGCAGCTGCTGTAGAAGAGGGCTCACTTTGAGGAGGCTGGCATGCTTGGGGGAGCTCTATGGAGAAATATATGCACATAATATAATATATCCCCCCAACAACTGCTGATTTTTGGTTGCGAAAAGAAGAGTGGACAGGAAATATGACATGAAAGAGGCTCAGCTAATAGGCTAAGGTCACATGTTAGAAGTATGGCCTTATTTTATCTGTTTTGTAGGCAGAATTGTTGGGAAGTATGAAACCAATATATTATGGGGCAGCGAACTGATTTTTGGTTTTTATAAAAATGGATTCTGCATGGCTTAAAGGGGTTGTCCTGGCTTAGGCTTTATCGTTGTTTCATGAAAAGTTGTGAAACTATATTTTTGGGGGCAGGTTTATCAATATATCTGTATCAGTATTTGTGCTAACATTTATACACATCTAGACAAAGCTTTTTGAAACTTAGAAAAGAGGTGGAAAACAAAAGTCAAGTCCGACCTGACACTATTTTTTTTTTCTTCATCCCATTGTTGAATCTGGTGCACGCTACACTGTGGAATAGACTTGCACACCATATGTACAGTCCACAAGTATTAATACACACGTGGACAAAATTGTTGGTACCCGTCGTTTAATGAAAGAAAAACCCACAATGGTCACAGAAATAACTTGAATCTGACAAAAGTAATTTGCCAAACTACATGTTGACAAGCCACAAAGCTTCTGGGAGAATGTCCTATGGACAGATGAGACAAAAATCGAAATTTTTGGCAAGGCACATCAGCTCTATGTTCACAGACAGAAAAATGAAGCATATCTTGAAAAGAACACTGTCCCTACTGTGAAACATGGAGGAGGCTCTGTTATGTTCTGGGGCTGCTTTGCTGCATCTGGCACAGGCTGTCTTGAATCTGTGCAGGGTACAATGAAATCTCAAGACTATCAAGGGATTCTAGAGAGAAATGTGCTGCCCACTGTCAGAAAGCTTGGTCTCAGTCACAGGTCATGGGTCTTGCAACAGGATAATGACCCAAAACACCCAAGAATGGCTAAGAGGAAAACATTGGACTATTCTGAAGTGGCCTTCTATGAGCCCTGACCTAAATCCTATTGAGCATCTTTGGAAGGAGCTGAAACATGCCGTCTAGAAACGGCACCCTTCAAACCCGAGACAACTGGAGCAGTTTGCTCATGAGGAGTGGCCAAAATACCTGTTGAGAGGTGCAGAAGTCTCATTGACAGTTACAGGAATCGTTTGATTGCAGTTATTGCCTCAAAAGGTTGTGCAACAAAATATTAAGTTAAGGGAACCATCATTTCTGTCCAGGCCTGTTTCATGAGTTTTCTTTTTTTAAAAATTCTGTTGAAGCATGGTTGAAAGGCAATGTCTGACTTTCATTTGTTCATTTTCATAGAATTCTTATATATTATTACTTTTGTCAGATTCAAGTTATTTCTGTGACCATTGTGGGTTTTTCTTTCATTAAACGAGGGGTACCAACAATTTTGTCCACGTGTGTACATCTGCCCCATTGTGCTTCAGTTCCTACACTGAGTTCTCTGCTTACTGTCAGAGAATGGACTCATTAATAGTTTAGGCTATGTTCATCTATCTATGTTCTAACTGCGACAGAGGAAGAGACTCTGCCACAGATTCCACTTAAAATCGACAGAGACAAATGTCCTGCATGGAGGATTTTTCTCTCTGCCGGTTTCAGTATAAAACCAGCGGAAACCCGATGGACAACCAGCAGACCCCATTATAGTCATGGGGTCCAGAAGTAACTTTTTTAGTGGACGAGCTCCATGAGATTACGATAGGTTTATGGGGACCCGAACGACGGAGAGCAGAACGCTAGTGTGAACCTAGCATAAGCTCATGGATGAGAAAGTCTTGCAAATACACCTTTTTTGTCTGCCAAAATCATGATGAAAACAACAGTCTATGGGTCTCTTGGGACACAATGTGGTTTGTCATTGCACAGGTTAATCTCAATATTTATTCCATTCTTCTGTTCCTACAAGCAGAAAAATGGATTAAAAGGAGGCAGATGTGAACCCGGCCTTAAACTTTGATAAGATGGTGACACAGCTATAGGTTGCTACAATGGATCAGCCTGAATACCAGAACATGATAGTGATTTTGTGCTGCTGTGATATGGGAGAGTTTCCTGTAAATGAAGCTTAGGCTAGATTCACATGAGCAGCACACGGGTCTCCATTGTTTGGGTAAGCTGGAGAGCCAGCTTAAGTCCGTGCAGGACTTTTCTCTCTGCCGATTTTCGGCGGTTTCTGCAATGGAGATGTGAACCTAGCCTTATAGGGTTTTTACTGATGACTTAAGATAGGTCATCAATATGTGATTGATGGGGGTCCAACAGATCAGCTGTCTGAAGAGACTGCAGCATTCGGGTGAGCTCTGTGGCCTAGTCTGAGTACTAACCACAACGGTAGTTGCACAGGACTTGTGCTTGGTATTGCAGCACAGGACCAGGCTGCAAACAGGCTGAATTACGAATGAATGTAATGTCACTATCACCGGAAGCAGAAGCAGCTAATATATGGGGGTTCTGGGTGTAAGACACCCACTGATCAGATGTTGATGACTATTCCTAAGGATAGGCCATCATTATATCTTGCAAAACTCCATTATATGAATTTCATTTCCTGACAGCAAGTAAAGATCTTGAAAATGACAAACTGAAACACAACATACATAAGAAAGCTGCATAACTTTTTGCTATAATACAATAATTAAGACATTTATATATACCTGGACAATCTCTTCAAGCCGGCCATAGATATGAAATAATGGCTGACCTACTAAAGGGGACCTGTCATGTTAAAAATGCAGTCCGGTCTGCAGGCAGGAGGTTATAGAGCAGGAGGAGCTGAACAGATTGATATGTAGTTTTGTACGAGTCCAGTGGGCGGTCCTAATCAGTGACTGATTGTCATCTCTGTGTTCATGTAGCCTTACTGGCAGCTTTCCCTGTATGAGTTTACCTACAAATGGGTCTGTAAGAAAACGGCACAGACAGCACTTGGATGATATCTGTGGGCAGTCCATGTCCACCGGGGACATGTTCACTTCATTAAATGGACAGGAATAGGACCTGTCCTGAGTATTACCCCTGAGCTCATGGCCCCCTACATGGACTCATGATAATACATGGGTGTGTGTATGAGTCCATATGAAAAGAATAGGTCAGTGTGCTAGCATAGTGATGAAGCACATATCCATGTACATAGAGACTTACTGAGTAAGACTCAGACTTGACTACCTAACCCAGATTATACAGATGTTTAGATAAATGAATGAGACGTTAAACAATCTTTTGCCACAAAATAACTCAAGCTCTATAACTGCCTACAAAATGAACTGAATTTTCAGTGTGACCGATCCCCTTTAAAATAGCTGAATTCCCCATTGACATGCTGTTTGACTTGGCCAAATGAACATATGAATACTGAGGGGTAAAGACACGTTTAGGTTTTGTTGTTGCAAACCAAAAATTAATTATTTTAATGTAGTTGTTGTGAAAAGTGGCACTGTATAGAAACAAATAAGTCTCTGTTCACATCTGTGTTGTGGTTTCTGTTAAAACAGAAACCACAAGGCAGCGACAGATCCATCTCATGACACTATGCTGTGGTATTTTTCCTATACAAAGTACCAGAATCTGCAAAAGGAAGCTTTTCATGACGTCTCTGATGCAGATGTGAACATTGCCTTAGCATAATGTCTGTAAGTAAAACTAAAAAAAGTGATCTTGTATAAAACACTGGTGATCACTAGAAATACTAAATGGTACACGTGTGATGCACAAAGGACCTGCCTCTGTCACCCAATGTTACACATCCTAAAATAATATGGCTTCCATTCAGGTATTTAAATTTTATTTATTTCAAAGAAATGTTGTATAATATTTTTAATTTTAAGAAAATTAAAAGTGACACTCTCGACAAAAAATAATAAGTTTTCAGACTATTAGGAATTAAGAATTTCACACAATAGGACCTTCACTTCCTTGTATATAACAGGGGGGTGTTAGCAGTGATTGTGGTAACAAGGCTATGCCTCCCATCCGAGACTAGTCAGTACTCTGCAGCTACAGGCCATAGTAGCACAAACTGATGTCAGAATGGGTCAAGGCCTAACCCTGACACCTGCTGCTAGCAGCCCAATGAATGTGCGGACAGTGTACAGATGTGTCCATCTTTACTTCAGTTTAGATTTCCTTAAAAGGGTTGTCCAGGATAACCAATTTTTTTTTTTTATGAGGCTGGGGAAGGTGAAAAAATCCTTAGGCCTCAGAGGCATAAGGAAAAGACAAGGGACGTCACAGGTAGTGATGTCCCACAGTGGATCCAGTGTCATTTCCTTAGGCCACAGCAGACATGTGCAGTGAGGAATTTCCCCGGAAGAAGACACCGGAGCAGCAGGACCAGACCGCGCTGGGAGTCATCGAAACACTGGGGACAGGAGAGTATGTTTTTTGTTTAAAAAACTTCACCTTCCCCAGCCTCATATAAAAAAAAGTTTATCCTGGACAACCCCTCTAAGGACTATGAAATCAATTCAATATCACAACATGCTAGTAAAGCCCTTAATAATCTGCAATTCACAAAACATCCACTGGGTGGCCACGCACAGACACAAATAGCATACATACATATCCCATGACAGAGTATTGTAGAATTTTTTTTTTTTTTTCAAACTGATCACCTTATGCCACCCATCTTGGAACACTAAGCTAAAAGTAAAGGTAGAAAGATAAAGATGGACACATCTGTACATTAAACTAGCACAACTGCAATACAAGTTTTTGGGTGAAAGCACAATAATAAGTAAAGCCAATAATAAGTTATACCCCCTATTGGGTTACTCTGAACAGTTATTAATATTTGCCTGGAGTGTCACTGTAAAGTAATCTTAAATTTAAGATTTACCCACAAGTATCAAGCAGACAAATTAGCAAAAATAGATAATTTGAAAGAGGAAATGACAAATTAAATAGACATAATTTCTTTTTAATGACATGTAGCCCACGGCACCCCTCAATTCCTTAGAAATAGATTTTATAACCTTGACAGTAAACATCAAGTGATAGAGAATAAGAGTTAAAAATTCTAGAAAATGGGGAAAACAGAACAGTTTCAGTAAATAAAACGGTGTAAAAAATCTAAAAAAAAAAAAAAAATCTAAAATATGTTTTGGTTACCATGAACAAGCCCACTAAGAACATGATATTAGTCGCCTAAATTTTATATATAGAGAGTTCCAAAATATCCAAATGACAGGGTGATGCAATTACAATTTAAAAAAAAAAAAAAAAGAGAAAAGATATATGAAATATTCACTGGCTCAAACCTGAATCCAAATGAAATCTACACAAATGTCACAAGTAACACATGCGGTTTGAGCACACAATGGCAGTGGCCTGCAATGAATGACACAATGGCACTGGCCTACCATGAATGACAGTCCATGCACTCATTTCATACACATTCCAGATACCAAGAACATGTCACACACTTGAGATGCTATATCTTCTTACCGTGGGGAGTTAAATCCACTATCTACAGTAATGCTGCTACTGTCCATGCTGTCCAAGCGAGCCGAGTGTGTGGCTCTCTGGCTGCCGCTGCTGTCCGTTTCCTTTGGATTCAGAAGTGTGAGGTTTTTCTCGAACTTCCTTTGTAAATCCCGTTCCTTCTCCCGTTGTAGCAGCCACTGCATTGTCCCCACGTCATCTCGGTTTTTTTCCTCCTCGGGTGGTTTCTGCGTCCCTTCCTCTGACTCATCATCTTCAGACACATTATAATAATCAAAAGAGGCTTCTTGATTTCCTGCTGGCTCTTGAGGCCTGGGTGAGACGGCAAGGTTTGGGGTGACTGAGGTGGTAATAGGTTGCTCAAAGTTCTCAATGCTTGCTGGCAGTGTTTCAGGAGAAGTCTTTTGGTGTGATTTCAGTAAACCCACACCTGATTTATGAAAACTATTCACAGATAGGCTATTGTGCAAAGGTTTGAATAAAGTATCCTTACTGAAAATTTCTTTCCTTTTGTCGAGGCTGCTCGATTCTGCATTATGATGCGGTACCAACCTCCCGTTTGCAATCAGCTCGGGACTTTGACTAGTTGCAGCAACTGATAGACCACTAACAGTACCTTTTGGGGAGTCTTCTTTGTATTCCCCTTGTTCTCTGGCTATATGTTGTTGTGGCTTCTCAGCAGGAGAAAGTCTTTTTAAGCCTTCTGTGAGACTTGGCATGTCAATGTCCTCCTTATTTTTGCCTAAAGGGGATGGAGCGGTAAGAATTGTTTCGCTAGATGTATTACACTGAAAATAGTCATCTGCTGTTTTTTTGGAACAAGAATTAAGTTCACTGTACGAGGATAAAGTCTCTGGAAGCTTGCCTTGTTCCAACAGGCTACATGATTTAGGGGTATCGGCACCACCACTAGCTAGTTCAGGAACGCATGGATCTTTGTAAGATAGAGTCCTTTGATGACTCAAACTACTATGCGATGGCCTTAAAGTACCATCATCTATATAAGACTGGCTTGGTGTTTTCTCATCAAGACTGCAGCCTTCACCTAAGTCATCTGGCGTACCTAAAGAAGCACCACTTAGAGGTCCCTTTGAGTTGTCCATTGACCTAGATCTTTCCTTGGCTTTACTTGACCTTTCATTTCTTGACCTCCTATCCTGTGTATGGCTGTGGCTTCGATGGACCTTTGAATGGGAACTCCCCCTTGAGGGTTCAGGAAAAGGCATTTCAGTCCTCCTTTTGGCCAGTTCACCAGACACATCCCATTCTGGTGTAACAGGAAAATGAGATTCTATCATATTTGGATTACTGAGTACTACAAAATTCTCTCCGCCTTTGCGCTCCATTATGAAACAGCCTTCCCTTGGCGATCGATTTCGTGGATGATAAAATTCATACTCTCTCTCTCCAGGCAAGTCTAAGTGGGATCCTTCAGAAGGGTCACCTTTGGAAGCCCTATTCTTGCTATGTGACCGAGATTTTCCATGAGTTTTTCTATGTGTCCTGCTCCTTCTGCTTCTTCCACTATGATGAGCTGATGAACCAGCTTTGCTTCTCTGAGATTTTTCTTCTTCAAGTTTTTTCATTAGTGCAGTGTGCCTCACGACATTTTCCACTGTTAAATCTGGGTTTATTCGTCTAATGATTTCCATCTCTACTTCCCGGGGTATAGTATTTGGTGTGTCCTCATCCCTAAGGGGCCATTCCTCAGGCGGGAATTGGGCTGAAAAATTAGCCAGCTGTTTTGCCTTGTCCTTTTTAAAACTCAGCCTGAATAATTTTAGACCAAATTTTTTAGATGGCTTTTCCCCATCTTTAGGTTTCGAGAGGGTTTCCGTTTTATATGAATAATTTATGGTACTTTTGCTTTTCTCTGTAGGGGGAATCTGGCACAATGAGGGGGGACAATATGAGTCTTTGCAGTCTTTCGCAGATTTCCTTTGTAAGGTAGATGCATGGATGCTATGCATATCTTCTCTGCAGCAATGACAAGAGTCGCAGTGGTTTTTGGAGAGAGTTCTGTCCCTGACACATCCTGAAGGGGATGGCGTAATAGTTCCTGGTTGTGGAGAGGTACACTGAGACCGGTCAGGTATCCTCTCATCCAAATGGTACCATTTACTGTTAGTTCTTATTAGGGATGGGGTTATGAAATAAGTCTGTGGTGTCACTATAAAGTATCCATCTGGAGTAGGATAGATTTTCCTCTCTCGGACGAGCATATTGAGTGTATGTCGCAGGATCTCAGGGCTTGGGGTTGGTACACCTAAACGAAAACATCAAGAAAAAAAAATATTAGATACATAATACACAGAATTTCAATTTTTTTCTTTATTTCTACAAAATATTTGTCTTGAAAAATAATATACAGTAATATATATTACAAATACTACAAATATACCGTAAAATTATACAGCACACTAGAGAAAAATAAACTAGGCCTGTAGTGATCCAAATCAGATTTTGCCATCAAAATGTCTTAATCAGATATTAATCTTAAAGCTTTGGAGTTAGTGGCAATATAAGGCTATGCTTATACCTATGACAGAAAATATAGATCGGTATCATATGTTATCTGATGATGATGTACTCTAGGAGGAGCAGAGGAAGTTATTGCTACCATGCACCTATACTTGGGAGAACTACAGACCCATATAACACATAAAAGAACAGCAGCACCATTGGCAGGACCTGCAGGAATGCTATGAGTGTGTGAGATCCCAGCTCACTGCCTCGCCTGTAGTCATTGCCTGGGGTAAAACAGTCATGTAGGAGTGTATAATGGAGGCCAAAGAATACCCTTCACTTGCTGCAGGAAACACTTTTTTTTTTTTTCTCACACACGATTTGGTAATACAACAGTAACGGAATAAGTACCCTTGTTCACACAGCAGAATTTGTACAAGGTGAAAAATTCAGCTCAAGGAATTTGAAGCTGAATTTTTCTACTTGATCAAATTCTGCGATGGAATCTGCCACGGAATCCACCTTGCAAAGTGTCCAGGAGCATTCAGGGGGATCCCAACAGAAACAAATACATTTTCTTTGTGTAATGAAAAGTTACACAATTTTCCAATACACTTTCTATAAAAATTCCATCTATTTTTTTTTTCTAAGATCTGCACCTACATAGGTCACCATTAGTGACAGCCAGGATGAACCACAGTACAGTAGCTATATCTTCTCTGTATCCATTCTAGATAGGTTATTATGTATAACAAGAACAGATTTTTATCCAACTGGTTTAAACTATTTCCTACAGAATCACAGCTAGCAGTGATCTTGAAAAACTTGCGGAACTGATACAAGAATGATATTGGGAAATTTCTCCTGTATAGAATGTCATAGGCATATCATGTCTGAGAAAATACTGTCTCCTAAACCCTTTTGAAAGATTTATAACCGTCAAGTCAGAAATGAATGTGTGTAAAGTTCGACAAATACTTTAGAAATTAGTTGGACAAGAGTTTGTTCATCTGACAATTTTTCTTTCCAAACCTCATATGCATGCACACCTGGCATGTGTTCTCAATAGGGAGAAGAAGGCTGCTCATCTTCCTTGAGAACAAAGAATTGGGAATACTTGGAATCCAATGTTCGATCCTTCTTCCTCCTGACATTTTCCGTTCCAGAAGAGTTGGGATACCCCATTACACAATGAATGGTCCCACTAAAAATGGCAGGTTCTGTCAGAATTCATCTAATGTATATGGCATTAAGAAAGGGGTTAAGATTACCATCTTGCAAAGAGCGAGCATTCACCTGATCTCTGTAAGCCTTTTTGTTCTCATACAGCATTTCTCACTCCATCTTTCTAAAAATACATCGGTTGTTAGGAAACCCAAGAATTAGAGGTTCTATTCTTTAAAATACTGCATGACAGGAGCAACAGTGTTACTTAAGATTATGTAGTTCTTTAATAATTCAAAGGTAGAAGCTGTCTGGACACTGAATCATCAGACATGTACGTTTTCTGCATCTCAAGAGAGTCTGTTGCGCCCTGACACTGAGTTTGCAGACAGAAGATTATGTCTTGTTTGTTGCTCACAAGGAACGCTGACCCAAGGTGAACTTCGTTAATGGAAGAGGCATTTCCTCCCTGCTGCATAAGTCTACGATTATGTCAGGAGCAGAAACCCACACATGATATAACCAGGCTGGACTGATTAAAAGGATGAGCCATTTACAAAGAGTCCAGAATAAAACACCTACTACAAGCACACCATCAGCTGTCATAAACAATAGCATACATGGTCATTGCCTGCCTGTCACTCTTCTTTCACAGCTTCCCACTTACTGCATGATGTAACCAGGGTGGAGGCTGATGTGAAAGACAGATGCTGCAAGTAGGTAACAGATGAATGCTACAAGGCAATCCCGCATTCTTGTTCTTTCAGTTCAGAACATATAGGATAACTGATAGGTAGTAATATATATGACCAAATATTTGTATGAAGGGACTGGCTGTCCAGAGAATTTGGAGTCCGTTATGAAGGTGTAAAATAAAAACAAAAAATGGACACCTATCATAACAGACATTAACGGACACGAACTGATGTTAATGTGTCCGTTTTTTTTTTTTTTAACTGATCCAATTAATGGTTCAATTAAAAAAACGGACACATTAGCATCAGTTAGTGTCCGTTAGCATCAGTTAGTGTCCGTTAGCATCAGTTAGTGTCCGTTAGCATCAGTTAGTGTCCGTTTTTTAACTGTCTTTTTTGTTTGTTTCTCTATTCTGAGCATGCGCAGGAAAAAAACCGACATAAAACCACAGACAGTAACTGATGGCTATAAGTTACTGTCCGTTATAAGTCCGATACCCATAGACTTCAATGCTAAAAAAATAACGGACACTTGCTGTCTGTCAAGAATCCGTTTTTTTCAAAGGGACAAAAATTCCTGCATGTAACATTTTTTATCCGCGAAAAAAAAACCGGACTTCTGACGGATTTGGTGTAAACGGACACAATATAAAAACCCTTTGAAATAAATGGAAATTTTAACGGATTTTTGACGGTTCAGCTAGTGTCCAATGCTAAAATCTTGTAACAGACAATAGCAACGGACACAACTGACGGTCACCAACGGTAGTGTAAACATCCCTTAGGACAACAAAACTGAACTGATCAGTGGATGATTGTTCCAAAAACACAAACAACAAGGAATACCCCAACAAACGTTTGCTCCAAATACATGATCTTTACCAGACTAAACTCATACAATATAAAGGAATTGACACAAAGGAAATTACAACAGTTTTATGAAAAAAAAAAATATATAAATAAGTTAATATTTCATGTTAAAAATATTTTCTATGATTTTTTATTTATATTCCCCCACCCCTACAAACAGCTTCTATCAAAGTGAATTTCCCGTCGCAGCAATTTTTTTGTTTTTGCGAGTTTATTTTTTAGTCCCAACTTTGCATGTAAAGGTTAGGGGCCTGTTACAGATATTCCTTGGGACCTAGGACCTTCCAAAATGCATGTTAAGCTGTTGTAATAGACCAAATTCCATCTACCCAAATTGTGCATTTTCTTTAATTTATTTATTTATTTTGCTTACTTATATAGCGCCATCATATTCCACAGTGCTTTATATAACATTCATTCAGAGTAGCACATTCTGAACATAAAAAAAATGAAGATGTAAATGAAGATAAATTTACCTGTACCAATAATTTTATACCAGATTTACACCAGGCTTTTAAATACAAGGGTATTATGTCTCCATCTACTGGAAAAAATCTGTAATGCTGTCTATAGATATACCGGTAGATATACTGTATATTGTATATGTATATATATATATATATATATATATATATATATATATATTTTTTTTTTTTTTTTTTTTTTACACAATTTTGTTAAATTGATCCACAGACCGAGCCATTTGGATTTTTGTTATACATTATCTTTAGCTGTATCAGGTATGCATTACAGCATACTGCAGTAAAATATTGTTGGGCTATAAAAACTATAATTCAGCATTTTTTTTTTGGAATGGCCAATTTTTATTTTAGCTTTATCATCCTCACCTCTAAAAAGCCATAACTTTTTGATTCTTCTATTGGCATATCTGTATGAGGGCTTGTTTTTGTTGGGTTTGCCGTGTTTTCATGGCACCATTTACCTTCCATTTTATGCATAGTAAAACAATAAAAAATTATTTGCAGGGTGAAAGTGGGTGAAAAATTTCACAATTGTTTTTTGAGTTTTGTTTTTATGGCGTTTTATTCGTTTTATACCAAACTTGTATAATATTGGTTACATTTAAACTAAAAATAAATGAAAAATCTTTTTTATTTTTTTTTCCATTATGGATGTGTGTAAGGGAACAGTTTTTTTTTTTGGTACCATTTTGGGGTTGATACATTTTGATCACTTTATTAAATATTTTTTGGAAAGGTGGCAATACGCAGCAGTTCTAGCTTTGATCATTCATTCTTTATGCTGTTCATCATGTGGCATAAATATTGCAGTGTTTTAATAGTTCAATCTTTTCAGGCGCAGTAATACTAACTGTTTGTTTAAATTAGACAGAAAAATAGCAATTTTTTTTTTTTTTTAACCATTCTTTTTTTTGGTACCGCTATTTGAAAATACAAAAGAACAAAAGTACAATACACTGCAATACTAGAATTACTACAGTGGCAGGTCTGGGAACCTTTACTTGATCGCCAACTACCACGACAAATTCTCTGCAATACATAGTTGTGTTGTGGGCAAGCTGATAGGGGGACAGAGATTCAACTCTCTGTCTAAACCCTCAGATAATATGGTTGCTATGGACTGCAGCATCTTAACAATTTAATGTTCATCACTGGAGTTATCTCTGACCAAACAAGTTGCCAGTGGGTGTCCATTTTATAACATGGTCGGCATGTATGGTGAAGGCTCAGATCCTAAGCCTGCTCCAGAACAGTACAATAAGCTGGAGTTGTATAGGGTTAAATAAACATGGCTGTTTTCTTCCAAGACTGTACTACCTGTTCACAGTTAGTGTGTGGTATTTCAGCTGAGACCCATTAATTTTAATGGACTTCAGTTGCAATATCAAACACAACCCATTGATGGGTGTGATGCTGTTTCTGGAATAAAGTAGCCAAGTCTTTGTAAGGCCCCTTGCAGATGACTGTGGGGTGGGTCAGTGTACTATCTGTGTATTTCACAGATAGCATACTGACCCATTCTTTTCTATGGGCCCGTATACACGACTGTGATTTTCATGGTCCCGTGTGCAGGCCGACAGTCTGGGCCGCATCAGATAGGACATGTCCTATTCCTGTGTCCCCCTTGTGCAGCCCGTGCTTTTAATTCACGGCAGTCCGAATGCAGCATGGTCGACTGCAACCGGCCTAAGGCCGGGGCCCCACGTAGCGAAAAAGCCGTGGTTTGCCCACAGCGAAAATCCGCAGGGAAAAAAAAATGCAGCGTTTTACAGTCACAGCAAAGTGGATAGGATTCTAGCGAATCACATCCCCACTTTGTGGGGAAATACGAGCAGTGGACACGCTGCGATTTCCCAGATAGTAGCAGTTTAGGAAATCGCAGCATGTCAATTATACCTACGGAAATGCTGGCAGTTTCCCTATAGGTATAATGGAATCAGAAAGTCCACAGAGGAAACGGTGGTTTTTGTCACAGCGCTTTATTGCTGCGGGACGCCACGTGGGGCCTTAGCCTAAGGCTGAGTTTACCTGTTGCTCAAAAATGCACTTTTTATAGACAAACTACATGAGTTTCTGAAAACCATATAAAATCAGCCGAATACGGGCCAACCATTTTAATGAGGCCCAGTATACTGTGGGGTTGCTCTTGCAGGTGCTTATCAGGTTTCTCTTGCTCTTGGCTGCTCAACTTTTGTTTTCCCCTAAAGCTACTTCCATAGGAAACCTTGTGGTTTTCTTGATACTTTTTTCCCCTTCATAAACAAAAGGGGAAAATGTCACCCACCCCTCCTCCTCTTCCAACAGTCACAACCATGTTAGCAAAGACCGAGGACATAACAGTCACAAAGATGTGATAACAGGTTCTAGGCTCTTCAATTGGCATAATAAGACCTTAAAATCTGTGACGCCGGGTTTACATGTACAGGTTTTACGCAGATTTAGAGTCCAAAAACAAGTGTGGATTATAAAGAGAGAGATCAAAGAAAGAAGTCCATCTGGTCTAACCTATAAAGCTACCAGGCTGACTCAGGGTAAGGCAGAAAACCCCCATGAGGTGGACGCCAAGTGCCCCATCTGAGGAAAAAATTATTTCCAAACTCCAAAAATGGCAATTGGACTGAGGGACCTTGAACACGCTGTTTTTACCATCAGCATGCCTTCAGTTTTTTAACTGATGGCACTTGGATAGTATTAGTATCACTGCCATCCACATGTCACCTGAATGCTTTCTTTCACTGATCCACAACCAAGAAACATATTTGCAACATGGATTTTAGAAATGGTCACATGGATCGGAAATGGATACAAAATAACCAGAGACTCAGACTGGATCCCGAAATAAACAAACACTCATGCACATGGGGCAGGATCCTATCAAAATCCTATCCCAAAAAAAATTTCTTGTTCCCAGAACCTGTAATATTCTTACTTTCAAGAAAGGCATCCAGGCCCCTCTTGAACATGTACAAGTTATGAGCCATCATCACATTCTGTGGCAATGAGTTCCATAGCAAGAAAAAACTTGAATGTGGAAACCCAGCCCTACACATGCTCATATAATGAAACAGTGTTTAGCTGCTAAGACATCAGGAGATACATGACACATCTGATACTCTACCAAGAACACAATGTAATCTCTGGATAAGAGCATAGACTCAGCTCTTAAAGCTCTTTGGCCCTGATCCGAAGATCTGATCTGTGCAATGAGGAGACACAATATAGGAAGGGCGTACATATTAGAGATACAGACCATATAACTGCATGGATCCATGGGTGTGAAAGGGAGAAGAAAAAAAAAAAAAAAAAGAAAAGTCAGGTCCTTAGTTGGAAAATCCAACAGTATATTGGAGGGCCCAATGTGATGTTTTCTACTAGCACATTGTCTTTTGTGTACATCATAGAATCTATATATCAAAAGAGAAGTCTTTAAGTATAAAATATAGCTATTTTTATCAAGTGAATTAACCATTTATAGTACTGGGAAAGAGACTTAAGCTTTCCTCAAACATTAGTTCCCTAGTGTGACAAAGTACTATATACCCTTTTTGAATGGCAAGGATGGTGCATTTTTGACTCGCTGCTCCATTCAAACTCATCCTCACTGTGGTCATCCACTGAGGAGGAATGGAGGTGGGTCCCCCTTTCTACTAACTTGTGGGGGTCCCTAGTGATCAGACATTTGTCGCCTATCCTGTGGGTGTTGATGAATGTCAATTATGGAAAACCTTTATGTTTCATAAATGATCATGTCTAGTGCAGAGCTTGGTTCTGGCAAAGTCTTTGAAACCGTGAGTTATGCATTGCCCTCTCCAGCCCTATAATAGGTATAGCATGGACATGCTTGATACACCAGTACATAGGCTATAACTGGTTGCACATTAGTTCTTGTAACCTTTACCAGTTGACTGTACACGGACATTGCAGAACCAACAGGTCGAAAAACTGTAGGACACTCAAGGAAAAGGTTTACTGTCTGGTTGGCTACATGCACACAGGTGGATTTGGCTGTAGCTCTTACTTCTGAGTACATGCTACACATGTATAACACATAGATTTTGCAGCAGGTTTTTATCTACTTATCTTCTATGCTGAGCTGGACTAATACAGCACTGCATAGCTAGCACACTGCTTCATACTTCCTGGCTGATTGTCAAGAACAGACCATTACATCATCATTTCGCTATAATAAATATTTAACACCTTCTATTCCTGAGTATTTGAGAACCTGAAAAATTTCACAGATTAAGGTCACAATTGGTTCAGCATTTTTTTGCCAAACCATTATATAGCTATGTATAAGTAAGTTATAAAAAATAGATCTCAACGTCTCCCGACAGACCTCGCTGACTTATAACAGAATTTGTTAGGTTTCCGTCAAGGTTCTAGTATTTTTGAAGAGCAAGAATAGCCTTTCAGACTGCCTTAAACTTGTTGTCAAAAGTACTGGAACCATGACCCATTATTATGCTTACTTATTTATTATGCTTACTTATATAGCGCCATCATATTCCGCAGCGCTTTACAGACATTGACAGTCACTGTCCCATATAGGGCTCACAATCTATATTCCCTATCAGTATGTTTTTGGAGTGTGGGAGGAAACCCACGCAAACACGGGGAGAACATACAAACCCCTTGCAGATGTTGTCCTTGGCTGGATTCGTACCCAGGACTCCAGCGCTGCAAGGCTGCAGTGCTAACCACTGAGCCACCATGCTGCCCACATACCATATACAATGGCTATGTCTGTTGATACTAGATTTATGGTTGCGAGTTCTGACATACATGGCCAATATGACTGTAGTCGCTCTCCCACACTCACCAGAGACCCTACTTTTTTCATGCTCCTGTCTTTTCCAAATAAATAAGGTCTCTCTCTAGTTTTCTACAGGCCATGAAACATGTACTGCCTCAACACTGAAGGCATCAATCCTAACCTACTATTGAGAAATAGCTGCCAAGGTCTCTTTCCTGTATAGAATGGAAGAACTTATTGTTCATATCCGATAGCTTCATGATAAAGTGACCTGCGCCTGGGGTGTCTGGATTGCATTTCAGCCCTCTGACACCTAACGCCAGACCCCTAGCTCATGTACCAACTCCAGTGTCTCTAACTGTTCTCCGGGAGTGCTGATCTTCTCACCACCGATAACCGCCCATAGACTTCTATGTATAATTTCCTCCCTGTCTACTTGCTGGTATAACCTCTACACATTCCCTGCTTCCCCCCTCCCTCTCCTTACTCCCTTCCCAACCCTTTCTCTCCTCCACCATCCCAGACAACTTCTGCTATATGCGGTTTTAATGTTCTAATTTAATGTTCTGTTGAAACTTTGAAAAACTGGAATTTGAAAAAAGACAAACACTCACATAGTAAAATGCGCACAAAAGCTAGACCGAGAAAACTAGATATTTATCAACCTTTGTTCTAAAGGTGTTCCCTGTTTTACACCAGGGGTAAATTTATAAAATGGTCTTTAAAAAAAAACTAAACACATAATAGCAGTAGTCAGTTTTTTTGGAGTTTTTTGTGGCGCTTTCACTTACTTTTGGTGCATTTTTTTGGGGGGTCAGTGTTTTTTGGAGTTTTTTTTTTTTAATTTAGCGTCGTCTGCTGTGAGATTGATCTTTCCTATAGGGTGCATAAACAAATGTATTTTGGCGTAGAGACGTAGAAATCTTCTGAATCTGCCTAGCAAACCTCTCTTGTTGAATATCTTGCAGCACTTTCCTCTCTGCTTGCTTCGTGCGGAAACCGAGCGGAAACCACATGGACCCAATTATAGTCTATGGGGTCCGCAGGTTTCCCAGGTAAACCACTTTGTATGTGTATAGGGACTCCCCGAACGGAAACCTGAACGCAGATGTGAACCGGCCCTTACTTCATAGTTATTATGCCTTGTGAATGTGAAGGTATCAGAAAGGGAAAAAGTTTCAGAGTTGCAACCAACTTAGGAAAATTTTCAGACACTTACAACTGGCCTGACATTGCTCATAGCCAACGGCAAATTCATCAACAGGAACATGCAGTTCTGAATATATTTTCACCTTTTCGAACGCCAGGATAGCTGAAGGGGAATTAAATTCCTTGCAGTTGCCCTTAAAGGAACTGCCTCACTAATAAGACATCTCCTATCCACGGGACAGAACATAAATGTTTGATCACTGGGGTACAACCACTGGGACCCCCAACAATCATAAAAATGGGGATCTGAAAATTCCCCTGAATGCTCCATATGAGCAATCGTGACCACTGCCCCATTGACTTCTCTGGGATTGCAGGGAACCCATCTCTGGGAGCCCCACAGAATTAATGAAGTGATGGCTACGTGTAGCACACCACCACTCCCATTCACATAGCGTCACTAAGTGGTTCCCAGTTCTCCTGATAGCTGGGGATGATCCCAGTGGACGGAACACCAGACATCAGACTTTTATCCCTAACAAATAAGTGCCTAAAAGAGGAATACCCTTTTAAAGATTGCCATCAGCAATCATTGAAATCAGATGTTTCAAGTGGCAGCAGAACTCCACTTCACAGGCCATGTAATGTCATGTTCATCAGTCACATGGCCTGACTGCAGTTCAGTCCCATTCAAGTGAATGGGCTGAGTTGTGATACCATACACACTGTACAGCACTGTGCTTGGGTAAGTAGTGAAGAGACAACAGAGTTCTCACGAGTGCTACAGCCTCTTCAAACAGCTGATTAGCCGGTGGTCCAGGTGTCAGATCTGTAAATCTAAAGATAGGTCATCAATTAATAAGTTCCCAAAACCCCTTTAACCATACATATGGTGCACTTAGATGGTAATGTAGCCAGGATTCAACAACTATTTCACCTGCATGCTAATGGCCATTAAATTGAAAAGCTATGCTATTGCATCAAGTGGAAAGCACAGGTACATGCAGGCAATTGCCGCATATCACATATGGCAGAAACCCACCATCTAAGGGCACCTTTAAGGAATAATAATGCTAATAATGCAATGCCCCAATACATTAATCAAAGTACCTCCAAATCAGAAGTATAGGATGACTATTATGGTCCTAAAGTTCTCTATACAGAATAATCAGAGTTTGATTTTTATCTGTATTTGTAAGAAAAATAAAATAGAATGCATTAACCGAAGCACCCATCCTATTATAAGATTCCCTTTTTTATTACACACATACTCAGGCTGTAGGTTTCCAGGTCTATTGGTAGTAAAACGCAGTCACCCGGGAGAGGAAAGGAAGCGGAGAGAGGAGTGAAGGAGTGAGTTGAAAAGGTGAGCGAGCTTGTTTGAAGTAACACGTGAATGTAATAAAAGAGAATTGAAGATTAAGATGGATTCCTGAGCAAGGTTTCTTGTTTTTCGTCCCCAGCTGTTCCTAGGTCTGCATTAGGAAGGAGGCTGTGATATCTCTTCAGGTACAAAAGTAATTTGATTCCTGTTCTGCTGCGAAATAAGGGCGAGAATTGTGAAAATGTCCCTCTCTAGGAAACAATTTCTTTCACTGTCTTAACTATCCTACAGCCTCAGCTGGAATGTAGACGGTGATTCAATCCATGCTAATTAAATGTAATACAAGCCTGTAGTATTTAAGAAAAAAAAGAAATGTCACTTCTAGGGCACCCAGCGATTTGGGCTTTTACTGCTGCATAGATTTCAGGACTGAAAGAAAAGCTACACAATATATGGCGTGGATTGCAGCTCAGTGTCTGGTGTACTAAATACTTTCTCTGCTACCCCTTCCACCCCCAATAATGGTGTCCCCTCAGGTCACCCTTTATGATGGTCAGAATAAGGGGGTTCTCTGTGAGACAAATAATAATTGGTTTCATTGCATCTCATTCTGACAATTTACAAGTAGCGACTACCGCTAGAGTATGGCAGTTTTGGTTAGAAGATATGCAAAAAACTCTTTGGAGATTTGGACTATTCTTGGGGGACAGAAAGGCAGTTTATCCATAGTGCGGTTGCTGAGCATTTGAACTTTTCCCTGTTTTTGGAGTTATACCATACTGTAGTCAATGCAGATTATTTTCACCCATCACAGCTCCTTCCACCCACCCAGACTTAGCTTTTCATAAATACAGCTATCCATTTAGCGGGAATAACCAGATGAACAGAGCTAACACCACTAGAGATGGACGAACCAACTTGTACTGTCTCTTCAGACCCCAGAGTATAACAGGGGGAGGCCCAGGGGAGGTGTAAAAAAATAAATTAAAAAAAACTCCAAAAAACTATGACTTATTGGGCCTCCTCACGGCGTCTGGCGCTCTTCTGGTGGCATCACATGCCCAGGATCACTGCTGAGGCCTGTGATGGGCTACCAGTGGTCATTGCTGAGGCCCAATCACAGGTCTCAGCAGTGGCCCCAGCCGCATGATGTCACCGAGGAGGTGGAGAGAGCAGTGGATGCTGCGAGGAGGCCCAAAAGATGTAATGGTCACTTTTGCATTGACATAACTTCGGATGTGTTTGCCATAGAGAGCTAGAAATTGTATAAATAGGTTCCCACTAGCCCTACGAGTGTTCTACACTTTGTTCCAAGCAATTTTAAGTACCAAACCTTTGACCCTAAACAAATCTTGAAACCGAGCCACCCAAACCAGAAACAAAACGAATCCTGAGAGGTTCGCCATCTCTAAAGACCACCCTTTTATGGGGCCCATGGCATCTGCATATCATATATAATGTGTGACCTTGTCTAGAGGAAAAAAAAAAAAAAAACACACCAAAAATTGGTTCACATTATACAGAACTATGGATAAAGGCAACAATGGCTGTAGTGGGTAAAAACTCAAGAGAATTATAGAAACATACAAGATTGATGGCAGAAAAAGACTACACTGTCCATCTAGTCTGCCCTTATATTATTACCATTTTATCTTAGGACAGACATGTCTTTATCCCAGGCATGCTTAACTTCACTTACTGTAGATTTTCCAACCTGATCTACTGGAAGTTTGCTCCTAAAAACTACGTATGTTTGTATGGGCCATAGAAATGAATGGGTCTGTACTTTTATCCACAATTACAGATAAAAACTATGGCTGTGTGCATGGAACATTACTCTTTGCTGAAAATCACGATGGATGTAGCATGGCCTGATCTACAGCAGAGCAACCAAGCAGATCATTGTGAGGTCTGTCCATTGGTCAAAGTCCATTGAAAAAATTAAAATAATATTGTATTATTTATCAAAAAGAATTAGGGCCTGTTCACATGGCAGAATCTGGCGCTAATCACCTCTAACTCCTCTTCAATTTCTGGCATCTGAACTTAGCCTTAAAGGGGTTTTTCTGCACTAAAATATTGATGGCCTACTCCTAGGATAGGCCATCAATAGCATATGAGAGGGTGATACCTGCATCTCCACTCATCACTACTTACCAACACAGCACCGTACATTGTATAGTGGCTGTGCTTGGTATTGCAGAGCAGCCTCTTTCACTTGAATGAGACTGAGATGCAAAGAAGCCATGTGACCAATGAACGTGACGCCACATGATCTGTGAAGCAGAAGCAGCGGTTATAGAGTGCTACTGTCATTTCTATCCTCTGAATTGTGGCGGTCCTGGGTGGCTTCCTGGAAAATCCCTTGAACTATGTTAAAGCAAATGCTACTGCAGTCATATAAAGACCTATTCAGTGGGAGGTGATCACGTGATCATCCTTTCAAAACTACCCCCAGATGCACTTCATGAACGTATTGGGGGAATGGCTGCCTTTCTGTGAAGGTTATATATTTAGACTATAATCTACTTAAAATGAAAAAGTTTGCAGCAAAAAAAGCAAACAAAAACAAAACAAAGTGTGAACAGCAACAAAGTGGGTGAGATTTTTATAAACTTTACCTACATACTGAGGAAAACATCAACCTCGAAAAAATGTCCTGCAGTGCAGATTTGAAATCCTCAGCATTCAGGTTTATTGCAGAATCCATGGTGGAAGATCTACAGTGTAAATTTGGTACAGTATGTACAGAGGAATCCAAGTGGATTTTCCACGCTTGTTAACCCATAGTGTGAACATGCAATAAAGATGAGTTAGTCTGGGTTTACACAGTGCTTTTTTAGCAAAGAACTGCATGCAGTGTTTGCGGTAAACAGTAGCACCTGTAACTATGCATATCACCGGCTAATGGCCATTAAATTGCATAGTACTCATTACTGCAATTAAAAACCACATGCAGGTCTTCAGTTAAAAAAAAAAAAAGAAGAAAAAAAAAAAAAAAAAGAAGAAGATCATGTAAGCCGAGCCTTAGAGAAGGAGCACGGCACACACACACAGAATGCCTTTGTTTACCTGGGAAACAGGTGGTCAGGTGCTCCATTAGTGCTTCTTGCGTGACAGGTTTTCTTGCAGAGTTCATAGCGGAGATGGCCAAGCAAAGGATTTCCCCAAGAGGGATAAACTGTGACTGGCTGATAGGAGACATACTGATGGGCGATACATCACCTGCGCAGAAAAAGAAATGTATGTCATATACAGTGGTCACCGTGAGTACCCAGACATGTATCATACACGAATCACTCATATATTAGACATCACAGTCATGGATTACATAGAAATATTTCATTGTACAAGTGACAAATCCACAGCTCCCTGCTGAATACTTTCATTCACTTTAAGTTGCAGCAATATACAAGCAGGGCCAGGGAAGAAAATGTTATGTGGGTTGCTCTTGGAGAAGAGGATTAGAATAATTTACAAGCACTAGGCGTGGGAATAAGGAATTAGTGTAATGTGCTTTGTAATTGCCATTTCAATATTCCACTGCTTGCAGAGCATCCCTGTAAAGGGTGGGACCAGTTCTCAGACTGAAACCAGAAAGGACATTAGCTGTATAAACGCTATGGCTGAAAATAATCATGCAGACAATAAAAGTTACTCAGAAAGTCGTCATATTAAAGTGCATTTATATTCAGGAACTGCTTAAAGTGGACTTTTTACCACCTCCACCTACTTCAACTCTTTGCATCCTTCAATAGATGCTGCTCCACTGATGCCAGCACAGTTGGAATTTTTTTCTCTAGCCCCCACTGTTCCTGAGAAATCAATCCTTTTAGTTTCAGCACAATAATGCTTTCTACTGTCAGGTGGGTGGTCCCTCTCTGTCTGCTCCAGACAAGGACCGCCCATATGACAGTAGAGAGTATGACTAAGCAGAAAGACACAGAAGAGATTACTCATGAATAGTGAGGGATAAAAGAAAAAAACTCCAACTGCTTCAGAATTAGTGGAGCGGCCCCTATGTAATGATGCAGAGTTGGTGGATGTTGTGAAAGGTCCTCCTTAAAGAACAAAAAAGATTCATACATACTACAGAACTGAAGCCTTGCCTTTTTTTTCTGAAGATTTATAAGGAAACTACCATAAACCATTTTGTCATGGAGATATACTAGAGATTTTAAAAAGCTGAAAAGCAATGGGGATATCTACTCTAAGACCTGCAGTTAACTGGAAAGTTTCTAGTAGTCTTGAAAAGTAGGTTCAAATCTTTCAAGTACCCTATAAGATGAAAAATGATAAGACAACTGGAAACCAAAATAAATTTACAATTTACTGATCTGTGCGTGTAGCTCAACTTTATTGGTTGATACACAAAAGCCTGTTGTATCTTTGTGTGATACATATAAAGTAAGGCTAGGTTTACACTAGCATTGGGCTCTGCATTGTTGAAGCCCATAGGACTATAATGGGGTCCAGAACGTGTCCATCAGGTTTCCGCCGTTTTTTTATACCTAAACCAGAATAGAGAAAAGTCCTCTGTCAAGGAATCTGCGGCTAGAGACTCCGACACAGATTTGAACCTAGCCTAAAATTGTACACAACTATAGTTGTTACTTATACTTACTTAGGCCCGGTTCACATCTGCGTTCAGGTTTCCGTTTGGGGAGTCCGCTTGGGGACCCCTCCGAACGGAAACCTATACGCATAAAAAAAACGGTTAACCCAGGAAACCCGTTGACCCCATAGACTATAATGGGGTCCGTGTGGTTTCCGCACGAAACATGCGGAGAGGAAAGTGCTGCTTGCAGCACTTTCCTCTCTGCTTGCTTTGTGCGGAAACTGAATGGAACCTACACGGACCCCATTATAGTTTATGGGGTCCGCAGGTTTCCTTAGGTAAACCGCTTTTTTATGAGTATAGGTTTCCATTCGGGGGTCCCCAAGTGGACTCCACAAACTGAAACCTGAACGCAGATGTGAACCGGGCCTTACATACTTATACTTTTGAAACAATAAGGCTGGGTTCACACCAGCGCTAGTACTACGTTCGGGGTTTCCGTCCCCAAACCTGCTTAAAAATTGCAAGCAGGATTTTTCTCTCTGCATTTTTTGGGTGGAAAAACCACAGGTAACCACTTTTTAAGTGGGTTAGCTTTCCGTTTTTCGGGTCCCCAAGAACAAAAACGCTAGCGTGAATCTAGCGTAAATTTGTCACCAGAAAGTCATAAAATGAATCTGAATTTTAAATAATGGAGACCAAAGCAAGTTTGAAAGCATAATATAAAAGTACAGAACCAAGCAATACTTTATCTCACTAACTTCAGCCTTAGGGGTCTGTGATATTAACCCTTGCCTGGAGAAGCTGTCCCAAACCCTTCTTTTCCCAAAGTATGATATACTTATCACTTTATCCTCAAAGTATCGTCCATAAATACTGCTGAATATTGCAGGATCAAGCAGAGAGTATTATACATAGGACAGGGTACACGTTTTCACCACAGGTTCCTTGCTGGCCATGACTAGAGAAAGACTCTTTAGCTCTCGGCAGGGTCCCAGATATATAATATCATAAGTTGTAGGAGATCAGTTCTGACTAGGGCAAGATATGAAGTGCACTTTAAGAGAACAGCTTATTTCAGTGGAGACGTCATAGTTCTAAAGATACTTAGAAGACTTTTATGGAAACAGTCACTCTAGTGTAAAAGTAACGTGTCTACCAATAGTATATTGCCCATGGCGTGCCCTGTATTAAATAATATACACAAAACACATTTACCTTATTTTAGGACAAACTGTTTCAGTTTTTAAAGAGATGCTAGGAGAAGACGGTACAGATCTGGCTTCATTCATGTATTTTATGGAGTCCATTAACTTTTGTTGTTGCTTATAGGAAATGGGCTCTCAATGAATCTCTTTCCTGCCAGAGGGGGCTGAGAATGCACCATGCTTTAGCTCATGCCAGGCTGCAGTCTATAAAAGGGCCGCATAACACCGTGATGACAACTTGCAGGGTTATATAAATTCCCAGTTCCATGTAAAGGCTGAATGCACAAGAATGGCTGTTACCCTAAGAAGGAAATGTCTGTGGGCCAAGTAAAGTGAGATGAAAGTTACTCACAATATCCATGTCATATATGTACTCCATACAAAAAGACATGGGAAAGAAATACTGGTCATTGACTTCATGCTTTGCATTTGGTAACATCAATCGCCTATGTATTTCACTATCAGAAACCTGATTTTGCATATTGTCTAATTTTCTTCTAGCCTATTTCTCTTCATCCACTACGCACCGGTTTACAGCTACTCTACATACTGTAGTCAATGTAAAGAAAGTCTAAGGAAATTGCATAAATACCAATGACCTAATAAGATCTAATAATCAGAATGACTCCCACAATCCGAAGTCTTCCAATAATAACAAAGCACATTTTTTTGCAGATGCCCTGCAGATCAGAAGATATTGAGGCGGTCTCCTCTTAGCAGCCTGGACAGATAAAGGCTCCATTCTGCTGCAGGCTCTACATAGCTGGAGTAGGAATTAGGAAATTACCCACAACCCACAGAGGGGGCACTTACAATAATAAGATGTATTACTGACTACAATTTAATTGTAGTTTTTCTAAATATTAGAATCCAATCCATTCAAATCTATGAATCTCTCACTCCTATTAGCTTAGTTTTCATACTTTTTTGGATAATTTACGCATCTAAAAAATAGAAATGTGTATTGCAATGTTCCCTAAAGTCCCTTGTGTGTATTTTTTCATATATTTCACACTTTGTTACTTTTTAAGGCTACAGAACAATGTTTTATACATATCCATGTCCAAAAAGTATACGTAACGTTTAGTGAAGTCTAAGGCGACACACACACGACTGTGTAGAACAGTCATGTACGTGTCACCGGGCAGGGAATGAAGTGCGCTGCCTGTGCTTCTGCGGCCCCATTCATTGACACCAGTGAACACGGTCCACAAAAAGGACAGGAATAGGACCTGTCCTGAGTTTTGCTCCCAGCCCCATACAACAGACAGTGAAAATACATGGTTGCTTGTATGAGGCCATACAAATGAATGGGTCATTCTGCTACGGATAGCACACATGAGACCTATTAAAGGACTGCTGTGTTTTGCCAGGGATCCAGATCCAAATCAATCAGGAAGAACCTCTTGTGATCAACTAGCAAACTTACATGTAAGAATTCACATTAACCCATTCCAGTATTATTTTTTTTAATGTTTATTTTTTCTGCCATGTTCAATCGTAAAGAAATCGCTATGACCTTGATCCATGTAACAATCTAATCAAATCCTTTCTGAACTAAAACTACAGTACCTGAAGAACTACCCGCAAATGGTGGTGTTGGAACCATGATTAACAACCAGCCTTACAAGGTGTCTTCATGAGCTAGACACAAAAACCCTACATGAACTACAACTATGCTTGGCCAGACAATTGACACTTGTGAACACAGCCTTAACCAACTAGGAACTGATTTCACTACAGTATGTCTGCTTGCTTTTTCCTCTGAATAGAAAAAGATAGAGTGTTAAATTTTATTGTTAAAGTATAGAGCATCGACCCCCAACAATCTTCTAGTAATGACTTATCCAAAGGATAGGGCATTAATATAAAGCCTTGGATAATCCCCTGCTGCTAACCTGTGGTTAAGTGAAAATGTGGATACCAAGGATTTACTGTATTTCCTAAAGTTTATTTAACTATACAATATATAGTGTGATACTGCTAATGTTGGGTCTATCAATGGGGGGCCACTATTAAGGTTGCCTCCAGCGTTCACCTCTTGCCTGCAACTGGCTATAAATGTAACTTTACCTAACTGGCATAGCTACATTTATACAGTCATAGAATTACTAATGGCCCTACTTACTCCATTATATACAGTGACTATAGAAAGTTTAGAGTCAAAGACAGGAACGATTCCAAATGATATGGGACTTCTAAAGGAATTATACTTCCTGCTGAATCCATTCCTGGCTTTTGTTTAAAAAAAAAAATCCAATCTGATTCAGTACTATTACCCATAAATCATGCAATACTTTTTCCAGAACTGTACTCTGCGAATGTAGTCACCTATAAGGTCATTTTTGGTCATGATCAATTACAGACAAGTCTTGTTTTCCAATACATACAACCATGTATAGTCTGGAGGAGCTTAGAGTGAAAAAATGTAGCAGGATATTTTGCACCGAGTAGAACAACCAAATACAATACTTACATTCTGGATCATATTCAATGCATTTGTGGAATCAGCCAAAATGTGAATGGGGGACGGACAAGGTCTAGGCCCAAAGTGTCAACAAGAGAGGGGAATATATGCAGATTGCAGCACAACACATCGCGGTTATTATGTCATCCTTACACCCCTTCCCTATACACAGAAACCAATCTGAGCTCACAGATGTGTGAAGCACAAGGGAGACAGATTAGCATAACTGTATAAAACTACTTCAGGCTTAAAGGGGTTTTTTCATGAAAATAACCGTATCTAAATCTGCAGACAATGAAAAGTCAAATATTTTGGCAAATATAAAGAATTAAAAATTTTGCAGGGTTTTGAAGACTCTCTCTAACCATCTTAGTCTGTTGTCCGGTTGCCAATACATACAACCACGAACACAAGAACTTTCTATGGTCTGATTTATTAAGAGGTCGGCGCCTTATGAAACACCAGTCTTAATAAATCTGCCCCAATGTTTGTTGCTTGGATATTTGGGTAGTGATGGTTCCAGGAATCATTTCTACCATTGGTCTGACCTGCACTTAGAGACGCATGAAACTAAATGTAAAAACAAAAAAACAAAACAAAACAAAACAAAATTATATATTATATAATATATATATATATATATATATATATATATATATATATAGTGTATGTTAATATGTGACACCTTTAGGGTCTGCATCCCATCAACACAAACAAACAGGACAAGTTGGGATTGGTTGTGTCAAGTGTTTCATCATTGTTGGCAGCTACTATAAAGCAAGGTGTGGAAGTTATACCTTGAGAACATTTTTATACTTGGCACAGATTCCATATATTATATGTAGTTTTAACTGAGAACAACAGACATTACTGAACGTTGAAGTTTATAATATGTAACTAAAGGGAACAGCCCATGTAAAAGTCTAAATTGCTGCCAACAAACTATAATTTTAATGCTACATAAAAGAAGAGATCAGCCGACTAACAGCGTTTGCTTCTTTGTCAGCAGACCACAGGACAGGGTCCCTTATATGGGGTAACATGATCTATGCACATATGGGAAACAAATTACCCATGTTAAAGGCCCTTGAGTTGTTGGTAGGAAATTCTAAATTAACAAGCCTATCCTCATCTCAACATGCACTGATGTCCTGGAGAGCTTGCTCTTATTAGACTACAGTTTCCCTGTAATCTCACATGCAGTATAAGTATACAGGAATCGGCAGGAGGTCCAATACCTGGGACTGTGCTGATCAGCCGCTTGAAGAGTTTGCAGTGCTCAGTTGAGCACCGTGGTCTCTTCACTACTTATCAAGCACAGTACCGTATATTTGTATAGCAGCTGAGCTTGGTATCGCAGCTCAACCAACTCACTTGAAAGGGACCGAGTTGCCAATAGGCCATGTGACTAAAGTAAGTAATGTTACATGGCCTGTGAAGCGGAATCTTCAAACAGCTGATCTGTAGGAGTCTCTGGTGTTGGACACCTAATGAGGTTATAGGATTACCTACCAAAAGGAGAAAATCCATTTAAAATGATTGTCATAAGTGAGTAATTTTATCATTATCATCAGGCATTTACCATATCTTCCTCAGTGCTTGTATAGACAGATAGATAGATAGATAGATAGATAGATATGGAAGTCTATTACAGGCTCTCTGAGAAGTCAGTACAAACTCAAACTAATTATGAAGTACATCCTAAACTACCATATTGTAAACTTTACATATGAAAAATGATAATCTTTCCATCCAATTAAAATCGACTCCATTCCATCTTTCTTCTATCTCCTTATATACATTCTCATATACTGTCTTACAAATTCTGCTACGTTTATATAATAATCTAAAAAAATGAGCACTATGCAATTCCTAAGATACCAACTTGTGCATCTCAAAAATGAAAGAAGACTTTATAGACCACCTGCAAACCCTGTGAATTCAAATGTGACTAGAGGCCAAGTTCACATGAAAGTTCAGTCCAAGCATGTCAAAGTGTTCTGGACACAACATCACAGCCAGGTATTATGAACACTTGGCAGAGCAACTAGATGATGAGAAGAATTTTCCAAATATACCTTTTGTCCTAATGTGGGCACATCAAAGGTTTGACCTACTCTTCACATTGTAGTTAGACAACCTTAGACATGACGGATCCAGACTCACACACAGTTGTGTTACTGCTGTCAAAATGCATCCCAGGGCAGGTTTCCCAATACGGCCACAACCGCAACCCCCTGATTCTATTTAACCAAACAGAACCCTAGGTGGTATAAGTTTAGTTGAGTAGATGGCGTAATAAAATGTTGAGTTTTTGGTGTAAAAAATACTTGGCGCACAGCACGTTTGTGGCAAAAACTTGAAATACCTGAAAAAACATATTTCAGTTTCTGCCACATGGGCATCTAAGACATGTACAAAAGTATTTTAAGAGGCACATACCTTTTATTAAATCTACCCCGCTATGTATATATTGGGAACCCAACTTAAACCAACCCATAAATCAGCACCAAAATCCACAATTCATATGTGCTGCACGTGGCTTCTGACGTGGATTTCGTCACCAATTTCACTATGCTGGTGTATTTCTGCAACAGGTGGAGCATGCTGCCAACTGTATATTCTGCAAGTAATAGGGTCTTGTTAAAATTGGACAATGCTTTGAAGCACATTTTTGGTTCAGATTCAACAACAAATTTGCCATGTGTGAAACCGGCCTAAAATGCAGTTGTATAAATTGAATTTACGCCTTTATTTAACTACATGGTGCCTCTATAAGACTAAAGATGGATGCTATTTAATTTTTTAAAATTTAAATAAAAAAATATAATGATATTATATTATTATTATGTACAATTTAGGCTAGGTTCACAACTATATCGGAGTCTTCTTAGGAAACTCCGCCGCAGATTCCAACTAAAATTGGCAAGGAAGGTCTGCAAGGAAGACTGTTCTCTCTGGCCGGTTTCAGCATAAAATCGGTGGAAACCCGATGGACACCTGGTGGACTCCATTATAGTCTATGGGGTCCATGGGTAACGGATATGTAAGCAGACAGGCTCTCCGTCTTGCGGGTCCCCGTGCGGACCCGAACGAAGAAGAGAGACATGCTAGTGTAAATCTAGTGTTACACATCAAATATTCTTGCAATAATTCTTCCGTTGTTCACAACTTAGGGAACAACTAAGAGACCAAATCTGGTTCCACAAAACAAACAAATATTTAAATTGTATTAAAACTAGTGCAAAGAAAAATAAGATTCCTTTCAATTTTTAAAGGGGTTGTCCAAGGAATTAAAAGGTCACAACCCCATCATCAAGATCCACTGGATGAATTAAAAGAAAATTTAACTCCCTGGACAACCCCTATAATGTCCTTTTGGAAAATGATAGGAGAAGAAGTTTCAGTATAACACAGGTCACAGTCTGTACACATACTTAAAGAGGATCTTTTACCACCTCCACCAATTCAAGTTCTTAGCATCTGTTAACAGTTGCCACTCCAATAATTCCAGCATAAGTTGGAATGTTTTCCAGAGGCAGTGTCAGAGCTCAGAGTCACACCCCTTGTCTGCTTGTGCCTGACACCGCCCTCCTGACAGTACAGAGCCTATCAGATGCCAAAATTAACAGCATTGATTTCTCAGGAATGGTTGGGGCTAGAGGAAAAATTCAAGCTGTGCCAAAATCAGTGGAGCAGCCACTATTAATTGATGTAAAGAAGTGGACTTATTGGAGGTAGTATAAGGTCCACTTCAAGAGCCTCACGTGAAAATGCAAAGTAACATTATTACTGCTAATGACTAAGGATCTCAACACATCAGCTTTCATCTTCTGTGGGTTTATTTTTATTTTTTTTTTCACTGATGGAGCAATGATTCAGTCAATGGGTCAATGCACATATCCATTTTTTTTTTAAATGGATCCAGGAGTTCGTACAGGTTTTTTTTTTTTTTTTATAGAGCAAGTCTTATTCTTGCTCACTTTTCACTGAAGACTTTGCCCTTTGAAGTCTATAGGATCAGAGAAAAACGGAAGAAAAAAAAACCCCATGAAACTCAGATATTAAAAATAAACACATGGATGCAACACGAAAATTTAAAAACAGATGAGCCCTCCGGCTCTATTCATATCACAGATAAAAATGGCTGTGTGACTGCATCTCACATGTCTGTTTTTTGGTGCACTGGGGCAAATTTATTAAAGACTGCCATACCGTATGCCAATCTTAATAAATGGCCCGACTGGCGCAGGGACCGCAGAGATTAATGAAGAGGCTGCTGCTGTAAACTGGTGTTGTACGGATGTAAATCGGTCATGAAAAACAGACAGTTTCATCCGTATTTCACGGTCGATTTCCTTCAGTGTTGTGTGAATAAACCCTCTATGTTCTCTCAAACAGAAAACAAAGGATAAACTGATGTGTGCATGAGCCCTAAGGTCACAGCAAATGTTGTGCTTTTTAGTTGGTTTAGATCATGTGGTGTTCATTTAGTCCAGCTCTAGTGAGTTTATTGTATTTGTTCCTCATTGAGGTCAATGGCACACAATGGAATGTTGCTAAAAAAAAAAAAAAAAAAAAAAAAGAACCTATGCGCAGATCTTATATACAGTCAGTCTAATCAGAAATCAGTTTCACAAACATACCTGTATACAAATAAGTAGTCAGTTTTTTTAACTTGGTGGTATTCTTCCCTTATAAAGGCTATATGCACACACACTACTCTATACATATTTTTCTGTTGGATTTATATGGAACCTAAATCATAAAAAAGTTGGCTTCATATAATACAGTTGGCTTCATATTAAAAGGGGTTTTCTGGGATAAAATTTTGATGACCTATCCTAAGATAGGTCCTCAATATCGTATCAGTGACTGTCCAATACCCAGGACCCCCACCAAGCAGCAGTTCTCAGCTGCTGATACACAAAGAATGGAGCAGGAAGCAGACAGCACTGTTCTCGGTGTAGCGGTGGAGCTACGTCACTGCTGTTTAACTCCTATTTTAAAGGGATTCTATCATTGGGAAAGGCATTTTCAACACCACCACTTTGGAATAGCCTTTAGAAAGACTATTCTTCTCCTACCTTTATTTTTCTGCTCCGCGCCACCATTTCTGAGAATTTACTTTTTTCTTCTTTATGAAATGAGTCTTCAGAAATCCCCTGTGCTCAAAGACGACGCACTTCCGAAGATCCAGCGCCGCCTCTCTCTTCTTCTGCTGACGCCTCTCTCTTCGGATTTCAAATCCCGCGCAAGCTCAGTCGGCTCCGCCATTTCGCGTTGGACAGAGCCGAATGCGCATGTCCAGCCGGCCATTTTCATGTGGATTTGGATGCTGAGCAGAGACTCAGCGGCTGATGACACGGGGGAGAGGCGTCAGCAGAAGGAGAGAGGCGGTGTTGGATCTTTAGAAGAGCGTCTTCTTTGAGCACAGGGGACGCCCCCTGTGCTTTCTGAAGACTAATTTACATAAAGAAGAAAAGAAAATTCTCAAAAATGACAGTGCGGAGCAGAAAAATAAAGGTAGGAGAAGAATAGGCTTTCTAAAGGCTATTACGACGTGGTGTTATTGAAAAATACCTTTCCCAATGAGAAGTTCTCATTAACTTAAAGGGATTCTATCTGCAAGTCCTTGGTCTGGCCACTACACAGAGAACAGAGCTGTCTGCATCCTGCACCATTCTCTGAGTACCATCTGCTAAAAACAGCAGATGGTGGTGTTGGGTATCAGACCCTTATTGATCTGATCCTTAGGATAGGTCAGTAATAATCTTAGCCTGGAAAAACCCTTTAAAGAGCTGTACAGGCTCCATGCACACAACTTTGCCATGTGAATGAGCCCTTGTAGTCTAGTAGATTACATTAGTTTAGTCTAAGATAATGATATGATAAAACATAGTTTTCCACTAGTGTTGGTGACACATTGCATCTTTGCCCCCATTGTACAACAAAGGTTTTAATGGTTCCATTGACCGTTTCATTAAGACATGTGAAGGTCAATTCTAAACATCAGACAACAATAGTAATTCTGGTGACAGCCATTTCCACTGACTTTGCTGTAAAAAAAAATGCCCACTCAGGTCATCATCAGTGGTCAGGCTTGATATTTCCATGTCTAAAAAATTTCAGCAACAAATTTGCCAAATGTGAACATACCCTATGGCTTGTTTCATGCAAGAGTATTGTGCCACGTCTGTAAAATGTATATATAATGCAACTGGATGCTTCACTCTTCCTTCAGTATCAGTACTCCATTAGTATTTGCATTCGCTAGTATTATCTACTAGGAAAAAAACAGATCCTTTTTTGTCCGGTACAAAAGAATACAGATGAATGTAAAACACTGATAGAATACTGATGCACCCGTATTTTAATCACTCTTCATTGACCTCAATGGAAATTTTGCATCCACAAAATGGTTGAAAATAGCTGCATTTTTAAAGGGAACGTGTCAGGTCCGATTTGGGACACTGAACCACACACAGATCCTTATAGACTGGGGATTTAGTGTCCCAAATCACCCTGTTTTAAATCCATCCGTGCCCGCAATTAAAAAATAAATAAATAAACCTCATAGAAATAAAGTCTCATCGTACCCCTCTGTGGTGCTGCCAGTGCATACACAGTTCTAGAGTTATGCCAAGAACGTGCACCCCGGGTTCACTGCGCAATTACTGGAGGTACGGGGCATGCGCTCTGAAGCTGAGGTGTACTCCTCTGGCTTCAGTGAAGAACTGCATTGGCGCGGGGAGTACAGCAGCAGGGTAAGCATAAAGCTTTTTTATTCTTATTACAGGCACTGATGGCTTTGTAACAGTGAGATTTGGGACACTAAACCCCCAATCCATAAGGAGCTGTGGCTGGTTTAGTGTCCCAAACCAACCCCGACAGATTCCCTTTAAAAGCCAGTTGTACTTTCTACAACCAAGTGAATAGACTCAGATTAAAGGGATTTTCCGGGACTGCTATATTAACCTATACTAAGGATAGGTCATTATCAATTGAAAATTTGTGGGTACCAGACACACGGCACCCATGTATCAGGTCCTTGAGAGTCACTACCACTTTTCAGGCCAAGTACTGTCACATTAATTGGTCACTTGGCCTGATCACAGCTCAAGTGAATAGGCTGAACCCGATACCAATGTACAGGGCTGTGCTTGGCAAGAATAGGAAATCAGTAGTGGACACATCCCACATGGACAAACTTATCACTCTACAAGAATCAGGCTGTCCTAATAGACATGTCATTGACCGTGGATATCAACTTGATCCTTAGGCTCTGTTGACACCTAATAAGGGTCCTTTTCCACTGGCTCTTTAACGTGCTGATCAACAGTGCAGCAAGTTGATCAACGTTTGTTTTTAACTCCCTTTTACACAAGGCAATGACCAGGAGAGCAAACATTTGCACAAAGCATTTAAACAGGGGATACTCTGCTGACAAACTAGGATTGGTAGTTCAGACCCACACTAAGAACCATCATCTCTTCAGAACCCTTCCAGTAACTGCACTGTGTATTAATATGTCAATTGGTGCTTGTTATGGCAATCCACGTGTGTAAACTTTGAATCTCACAGTGCTATCTTTGGGAGGACTTGCGCTAGGTTCACACTTGCATTCAGGTTTCCATTCTTCAGGTCTAGACTACAGTGGGGTCCACCAGGTTTCTGCCCAAAAAATGCAGAGAGAAAAGTCATGCTTGCAGGACTTCTCTGCATTTTTTAAGCGGATTCGGGAATGGAAACCCGAAATGTAGAGCAGGCACAGGTGTGAACCCAGCCTTAGAACAAATGATGGTTCAGCACGACACAGAACCAGGGTTTATATTACTAACATTTCTGATATGGTGTGGACACTGTCCAAAAATATTATTCCAAAAATATGGTACCACCAATGTTGCAATAAATGTAGATCTAACAACAGAAGACACAACCTGCGTATGCAAACATTGTAGCAGAGGCTTTCAACATTGTACTTATGCCTAGGCAACAGTACCGCCAAATCTGCCAGCTGCGTCTTCATCCATCTGATTCAAACTCTGGTGAGTGCCAAGAACACCTGCAAGATTGGTGGTACGCCATAATCTATTGGTCTTTTATGAGTGAAAACATCACAAAGAATCCCTTTATCAATTTACATAGTTTTAGGTTTTTTTAGCTCAACTGTTCTGACTTTTTATGATGCCTGGAGAGACACCATGTGCAACGTTGTTTATATAGTTTATATATTAGTTGGTTGATAGAAGTGGTACAAACGATTCAGCATGGAAACATTAAAAAAATAAATCAATCAATCAATCAATCATGAAAAATTGAATGCAACGACTGACACTGTTTTTTTTTAAAGGGAAGTATTCAAGCTGTTAAAAAAATAAAATAATTCCATAATGCATCAGTTTTTAACAATTTTGATCTAAGAAGGGCAAAATCTCTGGTGTGAATGTCCATTGCTTGTACAATATAAACCCATTCACATTTATAATTAACCTAGTGCGTTGTAACCGCAGACTGTGGTGGATTGACTGCCTTCTTTTGGATGGTCACATATGTTACTAGGCTATATATCACCCCTCTATACCATTGGAAGCCATTTGTAAAGATAGCCCATGTCTGGGAGAGAGTTAATCCAGACCGGCTTTTATGGATTCCTTTCTCTAAAGCAAAACAGGTCTACAAATCACTAGAAAGAAAAGAAGTGATTCAGCTATGAGTCTATTCAAGGACAAGATGTTCTCCTGATGCTGAATTTTGCATGCAATTTAACTAATCAACAATGTTCAGAACCGATGACTATTCACGAAACACCACAATACAGGCTGCCGCCATTTTTAGACTATAGGGCGAGGAGAAGCGCCGGATCACAAGATCAGAACTTGCTGTGTCTAGTACAATTACCGATTCATTTTTAACTCAACGCTGCCCGTGAAATATATCAGGTGATGTAATCCTACCGAGAAATATAAAGCAAGCATAAATCAAAAGCACAGGCACAAATTGTCTGCATATAAACCCCAAGGAAGTGTCTAGCAATAAATACGCCATCAGGCTCGGAGTCTCTAAGAGTTATGTATTTGGTATACAATGACCATGGTCATCCCGGAAACATTGCTGAATGGTTTTTAACCAGTATGCGGTTGCTATCCAGTACGGAGAGTATAACATGAGCATAGGTTTTATGGCGACGTAGCTAACACAACCTTTTATTAGTCACAATAAAGCCATTTCTTCTTAGTACGCGATGGCACAATAAAACGCAAATAAGTCCATTCATACCTTTACAGTCAAAACAGTTAAGAAAAAAAAAAAGCGACGGAGCGGCAGTCTTTTAATTAATGTGAATTACGGGGACAAGAGGAGATTGACCTAAAAAGATGACATATTGGGGAAGTGAGTGTACACGCACAATGTAAATAAAAATGTCCTCACCTCGTGATCTGCTGCATTTTACCATCTACATGCCTGCCTGGCTTTTACAACTTGTTAAAATGTGCAGAGTAGGAAACTCAGCAAATGGGGAAAAATATGCTACACGCTGCAGTCTTTTTTTTTTTTTTTTAAAGAGGTTCAAGCTCGTAATCCCAAAAGATTCAAAAGCATTACCTCACTGCAGCCTTGAGACAAACTGAGCATTCACTCTGGGTCTTACCCAGCATCCTTTGCTCTACACAAAGACAACAGAGGTGTGACCAATCAGGTTACAGCTAGCGGGCTGCATTTAGACGCTCCCTCTTAGTATTGCCCATTGACAAGCTGGCTGGCAGGCTCCTGAACCTGTTGGCATGGCAACATGTCCCAGCGGCTTCCTATAGGGCTCTCACAGTACTATAGAATTTTTTTTTCTTTTTTGCCTTTTTTTTTTTTATTATCATTCTTCCTCTTTTAACCTCCACTCATGTAATCAAAAAGCGAGCCTTGTGATTTGTTTATGTAGGCTGTATATAGTAATGTGCATTTCTTATGCCTGATCATTGCCCGCAGAGCTCAGCGCACAACTATTTTAACCCTTTCTTGTCTTAGTCTACGTTTGAGGACGCGACTAATGAAGCATGGCCCCAGTGACCCCTGAAAATCTTTTTGAACTGAGGTGCCAAATATAGTTCTGGAGAACAAAAGACCTTCAAGTTCACCCTCTCCAGCTAAGAATACAGCTGATATGCAGGTCTTTGTACTTTATATGATATCCTGTAGCAGAACTCAATTTATCCTTTACACAGAGGTACATTTAACATTATAGAATCATATTATTATCATAAACTATACAAAATAACAAACTCATCTTACTACGTTTCTAAATATTTGCATAGAAATTAAATACAAGCCAGTTAAGGAAAATGAAGCCAGCATGTGCACTGACTACATTACTGCATGCCCTGCTCTGGAATGTGCAGGGAATAGCTCAGGCTGACGTACATGCATCCATGAAACTCTCTTCCTAGCAAATGGTTAACTTCTTAACCACATGTATCCAATTGAGGAGGTTGAGACATTGGCTCAGATGATTAACTGCAGCTAACACAAAGGAAAAATGATGTCTCTATCATAAACACAGAGTAACAGGAAGAGGGATATTCTGTTACCACCAATCAGGGGAGAGACAGCCAACTAGACAGAGCTGGTCACATGGAATCTGTTGCTAAAGCTCCAGACCCTCCCCTGCAAAACAACAAAAGCAGCAGTGCAGCCCCCTCCCTCCCTAAATGTGCCCACATGCCGGATTAATAATCTTTCCAGCAACAAGCCTCCTGTACAGTGATAATACTAGAAATGCTGTATTTTCTGATGTCTTACCCATGACCAGGGAATACAAACAGAGCAGGCAGAGCACTCAGAGTGTAAGAGGCTCATACTGATGACTCCTGCAGCCAGCTGGGGGTGGGTGGGGGCGGGATGGGAACACTGGTGACAATTGTCTGGCTGCCAGTGTCATTGGTTACCTAAGAACACAAAAAGAGTTTTTTTTCTTTCTGCTAAAAACACATGGTCAAGTGACACCTATGGGGGGTGTCTAGTCTGCTATAATGACTGACAAAGTCAATAGGATTTTAGGGACGTAAAAGTGATACACAAAAACCTATAGCTTAAAGCTTAAAAAAAACAAAACAAACAAAAAAAAAAAAAAAAAACAAAACACACACATTACAAATGTATCAAAACAATCTAAAATGATAATGAGTGGTCACCTTTGTAGCCTATTCACATATGATACAAGGTTGATTTATTATACAGTATTATATATATTGCAGTTCCAAATATCAATGACAATTCATTTAACTCACGACATGCCTTGAAACATGTGATTTTCTGCCACATTGTGGAAAATGGTGCAAAATTGGCATCATTACTTGGAGTATTCCTACAGAATATGCCATAAATAATTTATATATGCAAGTCCACCCTCCGGGACCCTTACTTATCGGGAGATTCAAACCAGTTGCCCTCCACATATAAAACTATGGAGAGGCTTGGGCATAACTACCAGTGTAGCAAACACAGCAAGTGCTATGTGGCCCAACAACTAAGGGGGTCATGTCAACTAAGACCTAGGGTACAATTAGTGATAAGTATGGAAAGAGAAGTGTAAAACTGAATTTGCCTCCATTACTATATTAGGACATCATGGTTCCTGAAGGTGACATATTTGTGTGTACATTATCCTTGTACTATATTATCATAGTGAGCATTATCCCCGTAATGTGACAGCACTGGGTACATTATCCTTGTTTTATGTTGTCATAGTGGGCATTATCCCTGTACTGTGACATCACTGTGTATATTATCCCCATACTGTGACATCACTGTGTGCATTATCCTTGTTTTATGTTGTCATAGTCGGCATTATTCCTGTACTGTGACATTACTGAGTGTATTACCTGTACTGTAAAATCACTACATGTGTAATCCCAGGATGGAAAGGTGATCAAAATTATCATACTGCAGTTCTGGACTTGCTGCATATACCAGCCATAACACTATAACCAGCTGCATAATGCAAAAAGACCTACAAAAGTCTCCTGTGATATCTTATACAAAGACGTCAGCAGCAAATCCTTAAATGCTTTTCCTGGTATTTTAGTATTGATAGCTTATCCTCAGGATAGGTCATCAATATCTGATCAATGATGGTCGGACACTGAGTGCTGGAACCATAAAGTAGAGTTATACAACCCATGCTGCACTACCACTGCCACTATACAGCTTCCATCTGCATCCACTGTATAGCTCTAGGCCCTGGCATCATCTGAGAACAGCGGATTGTGCGGCTGCCAAGTGGACCCCCACCAATCAGATATTGATGGCTAATCCTGAAGATGGACCATCAAAATAAAATGCCTGAAAAAAAAAATCCCTTATGGGTAAAGACACACAGGACTGCAACAGAAAATCTACGGCTGAAAAAAACAAAAACAAAAAAAAAAAAAATTACACCATATGGCTAAGGCCCCACGTAGTGAACTGCAGCTAAAACACACTGCAGAAAAAATTCAGCCGAAACTTTTCGCAGTGTTTTTCATTGTGTTTTTGTTGAGTTTTTCTCTGCAAATTTTCTTCCCTTATTAAACATATAGGGAAAATACCAGCGTTTTCGCAGATTTAATTGACATGTTATTTTCAAAAACACAGGCGTTTTTTGAAATCGTAGCTTTTCCGCAGCGTTTTTTTTTCTGCATTGTGTGGATGGGATTAGCCAGCATCTCACTCACTTTGCTGGTGATGTAAAATGTAGCTTTTTTTTTTTTACCGTGGGGTTGCCACAGCAGCAAAAACACTGCATTTTAGCCTATGGCATGCTTTGTGTTGTGGATTTTAATTAGGAAATGTTGTGGCTTTTCCTGTTTGAACTGCAAAGAGTGAAAATTGTAATGAAACTGCAGTATTAGGCTAAGGCCCCACTTGGCATCCCACAGCAAAAAAGCGCTGCAGGAAAAAGTGTGGCGGAAACTCATCACAGTTCTTCCCGCAGCACTTTTGACAAAAAGTTCACAGAGTTTTCCTCTGTAGACTTTCTGCTTCAATTATACCTATAGGGAAACTGCTGGCGTTTCCATAGCGCGTATTTTAAACACAAAATGGGAATGGGATTTACTAGAATCCCATCTACTTTGCTGTGACTATAAAACGCTGCTTTTTTTTCTGTGGAGTTTCCGCCACATGTTTCCACCCTGGCCTCAAACTGACTTGCAGATTTTTTTTCCTACAGGGTGTGATTGAGACTTTAAATAATCACATTCACATTGGAAGGCTGTAAAATAATGCATTTTTTACACAAGCGTTTCGCAATGTCAAAAATGCCCTATTTCCAATTTGTGTGTCCCCAGCCTAAGGACACGTCCACATGAGACATAAACTGAACATAAACTGGATTCTGTGTCAAAATCTGCACCATATTCGTTGTGGGATCTGCATTGGATTTGCTCTGGATTTTATCCTATGTACTGAAAAGAGTAAAAATCTGTGGTGAAAATTTTAAGACATTTAAATTATGCACAATAACTCAGTTACCACTTTGCCGCTACTGTAAACACTGCAAATTTTACATGCATCCTGTGAGGACATGCTCGGAAAAGGAGTCTGTCATCAGGACCCAGCCCCACAGATAGGTAGCTTAGGGTCACCTGAATCAATGTGAATATTCACTTGGCCAGGATATTGCTGTTTATTTCAATATGCAAATGAGCTCTGTGGAGCAACAAGAGTGTTGCCGCTTACCTCTTTGGAACAATGCCCTAAGTGGCAATATCTCTGCAACAGAGGGAAAACACCATGTGATTCAGGTGACCCTAACATATCTACCTTTGGTGCTGAGTTGACATGCTGAGTTCTGCTGATAAATTTTTAACTCCTGTAAATTATGACATAGGGTCTCCAAGGATCAGAACTGTTTTTCCAGCACATCCAACAGATGCTCGATCAGATTGCGTCTTGGAGAATTTGGACACCAAGTCACCATCTTGAACTCTGTCATGTTCCTCAAACCATTTCGGAATATCATTGGCTGCAACAATGTTTAGGTAGTGGATACATTTCAAAGTGGCATTCACATGAATGCCAGGACCCAAAGTTTCCCAGAAGAACAATGCCCAGCGAATTACACTTTGTCCACTGGCTCACCTTCCAATAATGCAAACTGATGTCATATTTTTCTCAGGTAAGCAATGCACATGCACCCAGCAACCCACTAGATGTAAAATAAAGTGTAAATGATCAGACCAGTCACTTTCTTCCATTGCTCCTTGGTGCAGTTCTGATGTTTTAGTGTCCATTGGCACTTCTGGCGGTGACAGGGGTCACCATTGGCACTCTGACCGTTCTGCAGCTGTACAGCCCTATACCAAGCAAGTTGTGATGTAGCGTGCCACTGTTCTGTCATAGTGACCAATAAAACAACCACCTGGTTCACAATAAACGCATAATGCATAGTCAAAATACATGGTGCGCTTCCCATTCCCCTCTTTACTTTTGTAAAATGGCCACAACTTCCTAGACTGCTGTATGCACATGTTGGACTCATCCCCGAGATCATCCAGTATAACAAGGGACAATGGCTTCTTCACTGGACTTTTACAGTCTTGTTCACGTATCTGCATTTGTATTTGGTACTGTAGCTTAGCCTATTTAACTCTTTCCCGCAGCAGCCACTTTTTAAACTTTCGTCTTTTACTCCCGCCTTCCAAAAGCCATAACTTTTTAAATTTCCCTTTTTCACAGATCTGTGACAGATTGTACTTCATAGTGGTATCAAACTTTGCTGTACTGGGAAGCTGTGAAATTCAGATAGTGGTGGGCATGTAGAAAAAAACAACAAAAAAACAAAAAACATTTACGATAATTTCTTATGAGTTATTTTTATAGTGTTCACTATGCAGTAAAATGACATAATGTTACCTGTATTCTGCAAGTTGTTAGGATTACGGTAATCCCAAATTTATATAGTTTTTGTTATGTTTAAAAGCTTAATAAAAAAATAAATAAAAATATGTCACCATATTCTGACACCTGTAATTTTTTTTTTCTGCAATATGGGGCGGCATAAGGCATGGCAAGTTGTACTTTTTATTTATACCATTTTAGGAAATGTATGAAGTTTTGATTGAATAAAAAAAAAAAAATATATATATTTTAGGGGAGGTGAAATGCTGAAAAAAATAAAAATAAAATAATAGCGGTTCGACTTTTTTTTTTTCCCCTTACACTGTTCACCTACAGTGTTCACCAGAGGGAGACCTAATGTGTTTATGTTTATATTTGTTTACATTTATTTGCAATCTTTTGAAAGGGGGGATGATGTGAATATTTTTATTTTCTAATATTTTTTTAAAACTTTTTTTTTTTTTAAATCCCAAGAGGCTTGAACCTGCAATGCTCAGATCATATGTACCATACACTGCAAGATGGCTCTATGGGGACATCGCTGCATAACTAACTATAGATCCTTGTCTCAATAGTTATCGTAGTATGCCATGCTGGAGAAAGGGGATACAGTACCAGACACATCAGTGAGTGTGTACTGTGTGTTAGTATTAGTGCAGGGCCACTTTCACACTGCTTATCAGATAGGATGAGCCATAAATGTAAAGCTTCCTTAAAGGCTAATTGCACACAACCTTGTGCTCCCCGCTGGCCATGATTGAACGGCATGGCCATCACATGGATGTCATCCGTGTACCTCCCTTGCATCAGCCGTGCTTTAGTGGCTCCATTCATTCAATGAATAGGAGCCACAAAAGCACGGCCACAAAACCAGACAGGAAAAAAGACCTGTCCTTTTTTGCGCCCCGAATTGTCGGCCTGCACACTGATCCATGTAATATACGGTCAGGTGCGTGGGCCGATAGAAATGAACCTGGATAGCACACTGACCTACACCACGGTCGTCTGCAACAGTCTCAAAAGGTTGCAAGTGGCTGATAAACACCATTGACCTGGGTTGCCTTGGGCCTAATATAATTGGCTGTATGGGCTTAATGTTCAGTTACATGCAAATATTACTTGAATAAAAATTTTTGCAGTAGTTTCTTGTGTCCTGTCTCCTGCTGCCTGGCTCTTACCTTGAACTAGCACCCTCTTAGCTCACACTGCAGCTAACTTCTGGAAGCAGCAAGACAATGTAAGATATTGATGATAGGGGACCCCGCAATAATGTCAAGAAGTTGGGATCCTGAAAAGGAAGATACTACATGACTTATCAATGTCATTTCATCCACCCGATCTAATACTTCATGTATCCAGTTTATTATATGAAGAATAGCTTAGCTGAGACGCTGTACTCTGTATCTGTATGTTGTTATACTGTAATGGGGGCCCACTGGGGAATTTCCCCACTCTGCTGTGGGCCAGTCTGAGCCTGTTAATAAATATGAAGTGAGCTGCACGTCAACGTTTTAAGACTCTTTCACGCCACATTGATAAATCTGCCCCAGTGAGTACATTGTTGAGAATACTGTACAGTTATGCAATGATTCAACTGAAAGCCAAAGAAGCTTCAAGCCTTAAGTGATGGAAAATTGTGTATGTCTGATATTCATTACCTCTCACCAGACATGGACGTGGAAAACAGGGCTCTGTGTTTACTGCCAAGACATTACTGAATCTCATATAACAATTGATAGGTTTATTTGCAATCTTCAGATATTATAGGATTTTCACATATATATGTGGTTAAAGTCTATACACAAGCAGCAGATTTGTTGCAGCAATTTATGTGACTGCTCCATACAGCTGAATGAGACTTCTAGAAATCTATGCACATGTTACTGAAACAGCCACATGTATAAAACAAGTTTTCAATAGCAGGAATGTCTGCAACAAACCTGCCGTGTGTGAATTTACCATTAGAATTGCAAAATATAATCTAGGACACCTATAAAATAGAGGTGGATGAGGAGAGCATTAGGATATATTCACATGTGGAGTTTTCTATGCCAGACAAGAGGGACACATGGCCTGGATCTATTGGCTGGGTGACGCTAGCGATAAAGACATGTAAGGGATGGTTCACATCTGCGTTTGGGTTTCTGTTCGGGGAGTCTGCTTGGGGACCCCCCGAATGGAAACCTATACGCATGAAAAAGAGGTTTACCTGGGAAACCCGCAGATCCCATAGACTATAATGGGGTCCATGTGGTTTCCATTCTGTTTCCGCACGAAACACGCGGAGAGGAAAGTGCTGCTCCCCAAGCGGACTCCTCGGACGGAAACCCGAACGCAGATGTGAACCGGCCCTAACTGCAGTCATGTTTTGAGGACGCATACAACTGAATACTATGTACAGCTTGTAGATGTTTTACAGACTGTTCAGCTACAAGATTTCAGGAAGAGGAAGTGACATCTGAGCAGGCAGGCGCTCACAGTCACTTCCTCTCAGATGGATAAACTGCAGAAGTATGGGGCACATTCACTAATACTGTCTAACTTTTAGAAAGTGCAAACTTAGACTAGACCAGTATTTCCCCAACCTTTTCAGACGCAAGGCACCCCTGGAAAAAATGTTTCCTCTGAGCACCCTTACCAAATAATTTTTTATTAAAAAGACAAAAAAATTGCATTTTTGATGTGTTTTTAAATTTACAGCTGGAACATAAATTTGTTTCATTTGTAAATTTAGAAACCTTCACGAAAAACTTCATCAAAATTGCACCGTGTGAATTCACCAAAGCTACATCATCCAACACATACAAAAATTCACCTTTAACCAACACCAGGATCCTTTAGTGCCCCCCCCCCCATAGTATCATGCTCCACAGTGGACCAACACATTATAATGTTCCCCAGTGGCACCCAAGCAAGTAGTAATTTTTCTTCAATGGCCCCCAAGCAAGTAATAATGTACATTTACCCATTCTTGTTCCCTGGGAGCTCTTATCTGCAGCTTGATTCAGCAGGTCTTCACCAGGCATCACTAGTAGATGCCTGAGCGATAGATCCTGCTTCACCGTTATATTTAACTACTTATGTAGTTAAAAGGGGACGTGCAGCCATTTTCCCTTCAGATAGTTGCGGCACCCTTGGGAGATCTCCACGGCACCCCAGTTGGGAATCGCAAGACTAGACAGTCAGAAATTGCGCAACACAGAAACCAAGTCAACACTTATTAGTCGGCTTGGTTTCTGACATAAAATGCACCAAAATTTTGGTGCACAGGGTCGCATACCACTCATTGGAACTCAGTGTCACTTACAAAATGAAGAGTAAAACATTTATGCCACTTTTTAGGTTGCTTATTACATCAGAATTCTGGTGCATTTTTATTAATTTATCTGCCCCAATGTGTTCATTTGAGCATAGCTGTTGTGTGCAGCAAGCTCAGTTTTTGAGGGAACAATTTAAGACACAGTATTTGATGTCAGAATGGCAACATCATAACAAGAAAAGTATAGTGAGACAGCAGACACGATATTTGGGACAGTGAAACGGGCATAATAATGGGAGGAGTTGGCACAGAAAAGGGGGGGGATTAGCAGGCACAGAATTAGGGTAACACAGCCGATACAATATTGGCAGTAATCATGGCTCCTGGAGCTGTAGGCATCTGCTGGGGGTAGAACTGGAGCTACAACAGCAGGCAGAATATTTGGGACCAAACAGCTGGCACAGTAGTAAGGGCACCATAGCAGGGAACAGTAAAGGGTGTATCTGCAGACACAGTTTTAAGGCCACTTGGCGTTGCCACATGTACAGAATTCTAGCAGTACAGGTAGGGATAAAACTGATCATCAGGAAATATATTCAGTAGGATGAGAAATTTTGTTGCTCGAATTTGTCCTGGTGGCAAATTCTGGCAACATTCAGGAAGCACCCTTAGGCTAAGGCCATACGTTGCGTAAAAGCAGCGGTATTAAAAACTGCATTTTATATAGTACTAGCAAAGGGAACAAGATTTTGTTTAATATCACATACTGCAGGAGAAAAAGCATGCTTTTTTTTTTTGCTTTAAAAAAAACAAAACAAAACAAATTGCATGATAGTTTTAGCTGTAGAATCGTGAGGTTTTCCCCATATATTTAATAAAAGGAGAAAAACACTCAATGTAAAACGCTGCTGAAAAAAAAAAAATGCAATGAGTTTTTTTTCCAGTAGCATTTTTACCTGCATTTCACTACATGGGGCCTTAGCAGAAGAAGACCGCCCAGATTTATAGGAAGATATATGGTTCATCCCAGAACCATCCAATCTCCATATCAGGTTTTGCTTTAGGAACAAAAGAAGCTAAAAGCAACCCTAAGGAGAGGATTGTAACCCCAGGCAAAAGCTGAATTATGCAGCCAAGCCAATGCACTGTCGACCACTGCACACAGCTGCCCACCCCCTACTCAGATCAGCATTAACATAGAGGGGTATTAGATCCATTTTTCTTCATAGATCCTGAATGTCAAATGTGTAACATAATTGGATATAAAATAGAAATTGTTACTACAATTGAGGATATTGAACACACAAAATTTCTAACATTCAACCATATACGTAAGGTTACACACTTAGGAAATATCTTAAGAAAAAAAAAAAAACTGTTGTAAAAAAACTATTCCACATACACAAGTATTCTTTTTTTTTAGTCAAATTTCCAAAACATCCTGAGCAGTTAAACAAATATACAACGTATAATGCAGAGTGCACATTTTCCGGCATGTAAATGCAATTGTTCTTATAAATAGAGCAGATATACAGTAAGGTAACGTGCTGGTTTATGATAACCTTTGCAAAAATTGTCATACATTATTCAACTTGCTTGTCATGAAATGTGTTCTGCAAGCAAGGAGATAGAGGACAGAGCACAAAGTGTTGCGCTATGCATGATGACACCAGGGAGAGCTCCACCGCTATTGTAATGCGCTGAGGAAGAGACACAGTATGGTGTGGGGAGGGGAAAGCCCCGAGCTGCTGGGGATCAGCCAAAAACAAAAAAAAAAATCTGCTACAGAAACTGATCGACTGTGACAGGCAGTGAACAGGGATCTCATTCATTAAAAAGCTGCTCATTGAGCAAAATTATTGGTTATAGCAAAGAGCTTTTTATATGGATTATGGTACTTGCGCACAGTTTGTTGTGACTTTATGTCTCGCAAAATGTTACTAAAATTATTAGTATAACACATGGGGGCGGATGGGGTCAAACTGTACACCGCACCACCACTATAGGAACCAAAAGAGCGCAGTGACAACGTACGTCTGACGTGTTACTTTTTTTTTTTTTTTTTACAGCGGTTTTACTTTTAAGACACAATTGAGGTATTGCATGTACCATATAAGCCACAAATACTAATATGTTTACTCATGGTCCACATTAATACATTTGTGTCCCAATGAAGACTATGGTAAAAAGGGCCACAAAAAAGCATGCTTCGATAAAACATGATTCTACAGAGAAGCATGAATATTTTATGGTGCTTCTATCAATTACACTTAGTGGAGGAAGACATCTTGGAGGTTACATCTAAGGCCGCACACACGGAGTGCAGTAATTTGGAAGTAGTTCAGCCAAATTCATAAGGGGATTTAGCACAAAGATAAAGAAAAGTCAGACCTGAATATTGCTCATTTCTCTTGGAGTGAGCTCAAAAACCTGCAGCAAAACCTGACATAAACCTGCATGTGGTGCATCATTGGCGTACCTTGTTGGATCTAGTTTGAGTTTATAATTTTCTTCTTGGAAACAGGGATGTGACTTAGATGCGACAAAATGCACTGAAATTTTTAGCTTAAAACAAAACACATGAAAATCTGCCACAAACACTTCCCCCCTCCCCCCCCCAAAAAAAAAAATACACTGTGTGTGAAACTATCATTATACTGGGGCCAAACACAGGGAAGTTTTGTAAGCCGCCATGGCAAAATTCACCCTAAGGCTAGGGTCCCACACTTTGGAAAACCTGCTTTTTTTGTTTTACTGTACTTTTTTGAGCCAAACCCATGAGTGGCTAGAAGAAATGGCAAATAAAAAGGGAATACTTCTACTACTTCTGCCTTCTGCTCAATCCACAGATGGCCGATTCAAAAAACTGCAGCAAAATATCTTAGCCTAAGGCCAGGGACCCACTTTGCTAAAACGCAGCGTTTTGGCTATGGCAGAAACGCGACGGCAAAAAAAAAAAGCCACGTTTTACAGTACCTGCAAAGTGTTTAGGATTCTGGTTAATCCCATCTAATCATTGCAAAAAAATATCTGCAGCAGAAACGGTGCAATTTCAAAAAACGTTGCATTTTTTGTAAATCTCAGCATGTCAATTATACCTACAGAAATGCTGGCGTTTTCCGTATAAGTAGAAAAGGGACAAAGTCTGCAGAGGAAAACTCTGTAGACCTTCTGTGAAAGCGCTGTGGAAAAAAACACTAGGGGTTTTTTTTTGTGCTGCAGCTCACAGGCTCTTTGCAGGTCCCCCACAACTTTTAGCCTCTATGCTGTAAATAACGGTCAAGTTGCAGGCTTAAAAACATAGAGCGCAAGGGAAGCTAGGTTCACACTAGCGTTCGGGTTTCTGTCTTTTGGGTCTGCTTGGGGACCCGATAAACGGAAACCCTATCCGCTTAAAAATCGGTTACTCCCAGATAAACTTTAATGGGGTCTGCTGGGTTTCCACCCAGTTACCGCCGAAAACAGCGGAGAGAAAAGTCCAGCTTGCAGGACTTTAAGTGGAAATGGGGGACGGGGTCTCATACTGAGACTCAAACACTAGTGTGAACCTAGCTTTACTCTGCACTGAAGGTTTAGCTGCAGCAAATACATTTGTTAAATCTCAACCAAAATGCTGCTACCGTAGATTACTAGCTACTTTGGCCAGCCCAGTTTTGGTGGCTTTTGCTGCAGTGGAGTGCAGGAGGAGTGAAGCTGGGAAATTCTGCAGCGTCTTCCTCCCATGAAGCCCCAGCCTAAACTACAGGACGTTTTGTTGTAGACTATGGTGTGTCCAACGATTTGAGCACCCCATGCTCGCTCTCTCTTTTACCTAAACCATAGGTATGTATTAGGAAATTGAATTGAATGTGTGACATTCCTTAATTTGTAAGGCAAGGTTTACCAGAAGTGAAGGGCATAATAGGAAAAGTTTTACATTTCTCCTTGGACCACCAAGATTTTGACTTTAACTCAGTATTCTGGTTACCACAACAGTAACACTAAACACAAGGCAGGCCAATTGAAGGCTTTGTACTCAGAAAACCATTACTGAAGTGGGGAAATCCTAATTATAGTGAAAATGAGCCCATGGATCATATAAGGTTTAAGTGTAGGTTTACAGAACGTAGACCAAACAGCACATTCCAGACATGAAGAGCAATAAATATGTGACCCAGATCAAATTAACTACATATTAACTGCAAATGACAGACCCTAAAACAAAACCATATTTATTGTTCGCTTATACTGCATTCCACATCATCCAAAATTGTTGGCACAGTAAATTTTATAGCATGCAAATAAAATACAGCACATCGCAAAGCCTGACCACACATGACAAAGCCTGTGGCTCACAATGAGCCCTGAGCAACCCAACAGATGCCATATAAAGTGGACGGGATCCGGCTATTTGGTTCTACCATGATAGGGGCCTGTCAGTGGGGGCTAGATTTGTCTCTGGTTTTTCTGTAGCTATCTTGTAGCCACGTACTATCAGTAGTCAGGGTTATTATGTCATCACAAGAAAAAGTCAGCATAAGGTACTATTCACATATTATTCACATAACCAGGCTGAGACTCGGCCTAGTGCTTAAACAGATCCATGTGTGATCAGCTTTTTCATTGACCCATTCACTTCTATGGCTCAGTCAGTCCTCAAAAACTGACCTGAAGAGCCAATGCATGCTCTATTTTTTCAATCATGGACAGCATATGGCCAAGAAAGTCAATAGACTCTTACATACAGACACAATTGACTGAACCCATAGGGGAGAATTCATCAAGACTGGCGCTGGTCTGTGCATTTCGTCTGTAATCTATACCAGCAATTTTCTGATGTAGATTTCTGCCATCATTTACTCCACTTTCGTGCGCGATTATTTATGTTTTTAAGGCAAAAAAGTGGTGTAGATCACTGTGAATCTGCCCCATAAAGTTTGCAAACTGATGTCCCTTCCTTATGTGACTACCGTGACTTGTACGTCCTGCACAGCTATGTGATCATGTTAATAGTACAATTGGCTAAGATAATTTTTTTTATTTTTTTTTTTTTTTTATTCTATACTGGAACCTTCACTAGGCCAGAACAGCTTCGACGGTTTTCTCCTACAAAACTGTTCTCCGACCACCATCTGTGAGCTGCAACATAGCCCCATTTAGGTTGCATTCACACAGTTTGTGTATGCACCGCATTTGCTGAGCACATGCTGGAGGGGGGACTCCTAGCAGTATAGTTATCTAAGATGATAGAGGACTCCCTGCCTCCCAGTGACATACTACCCTGTACTATAATTACTATGGAACAGTATGTCGCTGGGAGGCAGAGTCTGCCTATCAGCATAGATAACTATCATGCTATGAGTTCCTGTCCCACCAAGTGTTCAGGCTACAAATGTGGCACACACAAGGACCAAGTTTCACAGGTGAAACTCTGTTGTGTAAATGCAGCCTTACATGCAGGAAAAAAAGCACTTTAGAGACCATGGTAATTTGTCAGTGGGTTCACAGGAGTTGGACCACTGCTGATCAGAAAGTGATGGCGTATCTTAGCAACAGATGGTCATCACTTCCTATGAAGTGATTGGTTATAGACCTAATCACAGTATCTTAAGGAAGTGATTCTACAACAGGGGTAGGCAATCTTTGGCACTCCAGCTACAACTCCCAGCAGCCATACTTTCTCTGTTCTTCTTGGAACCCCAATAGAAGTGAACGTAACATGCTGGGAGTTGTAATTTCAAACCACCTGGAACGCCAAAGGTTGCTGATCCCTGTTCTACAGTTTCCAAATATACCTCTATAGCTGTTATTCAGCTTTGGGGTCCCATTTTCATGTAAATCACCATTTCATGCATATGCAAATGAGGGTAAAGGGTGCATTGTTCGGGAGTCTAGAGCGGAGACCAAAGCCCAGGCAAACTAAGACACCTCTCCAGAGCTCTTTCCCACTCATTTTCATATAAATAAAAATGTATTGATTTACATGAAAATAGGGCTGAATAAGCTGAACAACAGGTTTATTTGGAACCTGTAGAAATCACCTCAACAAGGCACATGGATTAGGTGTATAACCAATTTATTGCAGACAGACGCCCTTTAATATTATGTGTATGGTGGTTTCAGTTTACATCTTAAGGGGATTTTCTGGGGTTGAAATACTGATGACCCATCCTTAGGGCAGGTCATCAAAAGCAGATCGTTCGGGGTCCACCCATAAGATGTTTGAAGAGACTGAAGAGTTTGGGTGAGCCCTGTGGCCTCTTCACTGATTATCAAGCACAGTCTCGTACATTGCATATGTAATGTGCTTGATACTGCTGGTCAGCCCCATCCACTTGAATGGGACTGAGCTACAAACCGCAAATCATCATGATCTGTGAGGGTCCCTGGCATTGGACTCCTGACAATCTAATATTGATGACCTATCCTGATCATAAGTCATCAATATTTAACTCCTGGAAAACCTCTTTGAGAAGAAATATAAAAGGATAATAAATTACAAGTAAATTGACATAAGAAAACCACTGCAATAAAATATTCATTGTAACACTAGGTTCACACTAGCGATCAGGTCTCCGTCGCTCGGGTCCACATGAGGACCTGAAAGACGGAGAGCCTGTCTGCTTAAAAAGTGGTTAACCGTGGACCCTACAAACTATAATGGGTTCCGCCAGTTTCAGTAAAAGAGAAAAGTCCTCCTTGCAGGACGATTTTAAACGAGAATCCAATGCAGATGTGAATCTAGCCTAACAACGCTATATTTAACATAATGACAATAATCATTGATTATCTCAATGTACTTTCCATTCACTTTCAAGTTCTCTTCAGCCAGTAATTCGAAACCCCAAAATTTACATATGGGGTAGGTGTTTATTTTCATACCTTTTAGCATATACATACTGAATACCTACATAGGAATATACAGAAAGGATATAGACAATTACCAGTCAAGTAAATTTCCTTGCAATGAATGATTGATGTACAGTCATTTAATAAAGTTAATGTATAAACATTGCCGCATATGGACCAATAACCACTCATATAATGGAGCATATTGCGTTTTTTTCCCCTCACTAATTATGTAGAGGCACATGGAACTACAGTATGGGACCAGGGGCGTAGTTATAGACGGTGCAGAGACAGCAATAGCTACTAGGCCCTGGAGCCAGAGAGCAAAGTCCTCTCCATAATATGAGAAGAGACCAGTATTATAGCTAACACATGGTAAATGGGGGCCTTGTTACAGATTTTGCATTTAAGACCAGAAACCTCAAGTTAGCCCTCTGTATGGGACCACACTAGGTCATATTTGGATCCTTATGGTATACAATATAGTAGGCTGAAGTATTTAAATGCAATATATCACCATTTTTATTTAATAAAACCATATAGTGAAATATATAACTTTTTCTATTTTTGGATGTAGATTTTTTTTTTTTTAATTCTATTTTCTGAGCCTGATTAAGACTGCCATCTTGCCAGAGCTGCTTCTTTGTTTAGTCAACAGTCTCATGGCCATAGTCAGCAGTAGACTGGAGCAGACTCACTGAGGTCTATGGCAGAATTTTCTAGATATGCTGTATGCAGAGAGGGGAAGTAGTTAAGCTGTGAAATCATCTATTGTCAGTAGTGAAAGCAATGATGGGTGTTATCTATTACGTACTCCTGTCCATCTTGTTTGTAAAGTAAATTAGCTGACTGCTGCAAAAAAAATCCCTACAGAGTCAGTCTATTGTTGGGTTTAGTGGCCAGAGTTAAAATTGCAGGATGTAATACTTTAAAAAAAAAAAAAAATAGATAGTAACATGGAAAATTAAAAAGAAAAAAATTATTTTAAAAATATTTATCTTAAAAACTTGGTTTTAAATTAGGTCATTTTCTTGTGGCACATTCCCTTTAAACAAAGATTTTAATTCTGTATATTATACTGTATATTCTTATAGGCAAAATAAACGATTTAGAGAGGTCTATCCATGGAAAAAAAACAAAAAAAAAAAACACAACACACAACCAAAAAGGTAAATGCAGAATAGGTCAGCAATATTAAATCCATGGGGGTCTGACTCGCAGCACCCCTGCCACTTAAGGCCTCCAGACCATAGTTTTTTTGCTGTCCAAAAATACTGGTCAGTCAGTAAGTCATCTGCAATCATGGATCCACACAATGACTTATATAGATCTACTACACTTGCCTGTGCCACAAATGCGGACAAAAATAGGGCATGCTTCGCAGACGTCTTCTACGGCCTGACAAAAATTAAGGTCCTGTGCATGGGGTCTTATTGTTTGAAGAGGGTACAGTGCTTGCAAAAGTGCTGCAGCCCTTCATAGTGACAAGCATGTAAACAATGCAAGCACTGCAACCCCTTCAAACAGCGGATCTCTGCATTCCCCATAGTTAAGCCACTATTGGTCACCTCTAGTTTGAATGTCTTCTGCTTGGTAGCCACCGAAACTAACGCAAGTGATGCTTTAGACCATTCATTATCAAATCATAAAAATTCTCAAATTAATAATCACATTGGAAGTTAAGTTTATATGAAGAAAAACATTGAAGAAAATGAAGTAGGAAATGGTGCAGTTATAATTCATTATGACTACAACGTACAGAATGTGTATACTTGATAGGAGAAAAAAAAAAAAAAAGTCTAAAGCTACAAAAATTCTTACAAAAAAAAAAAAAACTGGACTGACTTTGGACCTACCAAGCCTAAAGACACTCAAGTCAGCAGTTTTTTTTTTTTTACTTGATCTTTAGTTCACTTGAGGAATATTTTCAGTAAGAATGATAATATAAAAATTGTAGTGCGCTAAGGTCCACCTTGATATTACTGGATATGAGATCATTAGTTGCACTTGCTCTGCAGCAATGTGTCACGGAAAATTATTTGTAAAATATTGACGGTTCTGGTCTTCCCATAACGTAATGCAGCATATACCGTGGCTGTACATCAAGTTCACGCAGAGAATACTGGAAACTGTAGTATAATAGTAATTGGAGATCCATTAATTGTCCACTAAGGCTTTACATCATTGCTATATTCCGCAGACCAATGAAATGCTACAGTCTGCAGTCCTATGATACGCTATATTCTGTAGGCTCTGTAGTCATCTCTGCAGTCTGACTCAGAGTGCAAACCATGTTGTCACCTCGTGAAGTCATCTGTAAAAGGAGGCCTTCTGCCAGAAGATTACTCACCAACACTCTGCAATCGACACTGCAGCTTGGCACAAGGTAGAAATATGCGTTAGCAATTATAAAGTAAAATTATTACGAGAATGAGCCGGACACACATGGTCCATAAATATCACTACGGATAAAAGCAGTAAAATTTTTAAAGTAAAATTGAACTTAGTACATTGACGTCAGTTACTGACAAGTAAGTTTTCCAGTCGTGGCTATATGGTGTTATAAGGAGCGGTTGTATACCATTTGATTTAATTTGCCTGTAGGGAATAATAAAGGAAATAGTACCTTCACTTTTCACTACCAAGTCTTACATCATATTAACAGAGTATGGCTTTGTTCAGTTAACATTATTTCTGCCTGTACTTCTCAGTCTTTCTTCATTAAAGCACATAGAAGAATTATTTTTTTTTCTGCAAAAATCTAAAGAACCTCAAATTCTACTTTTGCCATTTCCTTTAACGATATCTATCTTATGTATCTATATAGATTTTATTTTATAAAATCACTTAAAAATAGAAATGGTCTTTAACACATACATGTCCACCTAGGCATTTTTTATTATATTGTAATTTTTGAATAAACATATTAATGAATTATATATAATATATATTTTTTAAAATTTATTTATTTATTAGGGAAATGCTTTGCTCTATTCCTTGGTTCAGCAACAGGACATTAGGACTTTTTTTTTTTTTAGAAATATCCCATGTTATCACTGATTTTTAATAACCATAAACAGAATCTTTAACTATAAATGGTTTTTGAAAATAGAGTCAAAATCTTTAGTTTGACTCTGGAAGGAAATATGAAACTTATAGTTACATCAGCTAATATCAGAGGGTCTGCTGTACCAAATACACCAAGAACGGGCTGAGATGAAGAAACAGAGGCAATCTGTACAGCTAGCTGACCCAGGAGCTTCGTGGTTACAGAGATAAGCCATACACAGAACTTGACAGCTCCACAGATGAGATATTTAGTTGAACTCGCCATATCTCCTTTGTTGCACCCCTTCTAATAACCCTCTTTAGCCATAGTATGGATTAACTATATATATACAAAGACATACTGATAGGGAATGTAGATTGTGAGCCCTATATGGGACAGTGACTGACAATGTCTGTAAAGTGCTGCGGAATATGATGGCGCTATATAAGTAAGCAAAATAAATAAATAATAATAATAAATTGTAGATTACAATTGATATATGGTTGTTTTGAACTAATATTGGTTATCAGACCATATATTATATTTCATATGTCTTAAATAAGACAATGTATAGAACATACTTGTACTGCTCATGTCATTGTAGTTACTCCACTTGTTATTATTGTTATTATTCCTCTCATGCTATGTGTATATATAGTTAATCCATGCTATGGCTAAAGAGGGTTATTAGAAGGGGTGCAACAAAGGAGATCAATTATGCAATGTGGAATTCTACAAATATGATCTTATTATACAATTTGTTTTTATTGCACTTTTAATATACAGTACTTCATGTACTTATATTCTAATTCTAAAGTAGAACATGCCTAGAATGTGGTCACCTAAAGTTATACTGGAAAAGGTAAAGGTAAATGGGTTACTTAAACTTAGAACACACAATACAATTTGCCAGATACAGCACCGCTCTTATCTTAAAGGAGTTTTCTGAGACATTACACTATGACATTATGTGGGTGACGTCACCAGTCTTTCCAGTAGGCACTGGATGGTCTCAGCGGTCATGTGACCCTTCTAGTTTCCAGGACAGTTAGTTTCTACACAGGAGAGAAAGGGGTTCAGGGCATAAGACAAAGGAGAGGTGAATGTCTTTTTCTTCTTTTGCTTTACACCCACCCCAAATGCTTCTGAGTTTTCCCTAAATCATTGACAGCCCTTTTAGGCTAGGGCCCCATGTAGCGTAAACACTGCGATTTGGCGTAAACACCGTGAGATAAAATAAACACTCAAATTTTTGCAAATCGCAGCATGTCAATTATACCTACGGAAATGCTGGCGGTTTCCATATATGTATAATGGAAGAAAAAAGTCAGAGGAAAACTGCGGACTCTTTCAGAAAAGAGCTACAGGAAAAACTGCAATGCATTTTCGGCATGATTTTTCCCGCAGCATTTTTTGGCTGCAGACCACTATGTGGGGCTTTAGCCTTAAGGTGTAATCTAACAGTTGTAAAAGTGTGAAAAAAAAACTTGGAGTCAGATAGCTGTCGCAATGAGCTGTTGGTGCATTGTCACCTTCTTCTGTGAATTGCATTTAGACTCTTGAATAAACCTGATAAAACTCTCCTCTGACCTGCAAACAATCTCTTATAACCAGTACTCATGTCTGATTCTGTCACACAATGCAAAGACACCTGAAGACGTCTCACAGAAAAAAAGTTAAATTAGTAGTCACTGATCTTCAATGGACTAATAGTCAAGAATGTCTTCTCATTTGTTAGAACAGGTCAGGTTAAGTTCACTTATGCGCCAGAATCTTCATTGGAGACTCTGCCGCAGAAACTGCCAGAAATCAGCGGATAGAAAAGTCCTTAGCAGAAGACTTTTCTCTTCGCTACTTTCAGTATGAAAACAGTGGACACCTGGCAGACCCCATTATAGTCAATGGGTTCTGCTGGTGCCCATGGGTAACTACTTTTTTAGTGGTTCAGCTCTCCGTCGTTCAATTCCCATGGCAGGCCCAAATGATGGAGAGCCCAGAGCAGATGTGAACCTAGCCTCGGTGTTAAAATAGAGCAGCTAACATTTTAATAGGTGCTGTTCAGATAAACTTAGGCCTTATTCACATGAACGTCAAAAACAGCCATGATTGATTGCAATTGAACTATTTACATGGCCTATTTTTTGACAGTCTGTTTTAAAAGACCTTCAAAAAAATAGGACATCCTATTTCTGGGAGTTTTTCTTAGATCCCTTATAGACTCAAGTCCATCAGGGATTGGCAAAAATGGGTGTCCCAAAGATGCAATACAATATTTTCTTTGCAGCAGTCACATCATTTACATCACAGACAAAGGATTACTATAAAAGTTCACACCTCTACAGTGACCTCATTGCATCCACTACTGACAATAGATGATGTCACAGCTTAACTACTCCCTCCTTGGAACAGGTCTAAAAACTATCCCATAGACCTCAAGGAGTCAGCTCCTGTTTATAATTGCCTATAACCATGAGACTGCTGTAAAGCATATTCCTAAATGCTGTTCACAGAGCAGAGAGAAAGCTCAGGCAAGATGGCAGCCCCTATAATCATGTACGGAAAATAGTATAAAATATCTGCAGTCATAAAATAAAAATAGATAAGAAAAAAAAAATTATTTAAATTCACTGACTTTAATAACTAAATTAAAAAAAATTACTGATATATTATTTTTAACCAGTAGCTACTACAGGAGTTAAATGTGATACCACAGCGTGGTATATTCCTTGCCAGTATACAGTGGTAAATACCTTGTCACAGTGAATTATTTTCCTATCATAGACACAGATATATGGATTTTTTTGCTGATATGGCAGACTAATAGTCGGAAATTACAATGTTCTCCAAAAACTCTGAAAAAAAAAAAAAAAAGATTTCATCTATAAAGATAGGTCCTCAAAGCCAACAAAAACTGGTATTATGCCTGATTTTGAACCTAATGTCTAGCCCAATAATGATAATAATAGTAATTTCCTTACTGTGTTACCTATCTGGAATTCCAGAGCCATAACCGGAAAACCAGTCTCATATTTCTCATGCTGCTGAAATCCTCAGATTTCTCTCTTTCTCCTTTACAGATGATATCAATCTGCGCTTGGACTTGTTAACCAGTCCTAATACATATGCTTGTTATAAATATAAAGGTTGTTTCATGATGGCTGAAAGTCTGGATGTCTGTCTCGCTGCTATTAATATTCCGGTTTTAAAATGTACAGCGTTCTGCAGGATCCGTGGGAAACTTTGCTGAATAGGCTCGAGAAGATTTTACAAATGATAGTGATGCACGGATCTGCTCTTGGGGCTGTGTATTGTGGTAGGACAATGGCAGAGGGAGGCTTTGCGTTGGCGAGCAGCTCAAAGTCACATTAACAATGTTTGAGTGGTGTAGGGGTCAGCTGCCATAGCAACAAGGTTGAAGAAAAAAAAAAAAGTTTGGTCACAAAACCTGCAAACCAATGGTTTCCATTTATTTCTACCATTAAGAACATAAATACAAGGATTTCTTAATTTACAGAAGTCTAGAGAAAAAGAGCTCACAAGCATTGACGCTAAAACATTAAAGGGGATCTGTTGCCTTATAATTATGACTTAAAGGGGTTTTCCAGCCCCAATATACAGGACTGGGAGCGTGTGCAAGCTGTTCCTTTTTAAAGTAATAGGAACGGCGCTGCAATTCCCCAGATCCCCCACTATTTAGTGAACAGGGCTGCTGCGCCGCTGCATACGCTCCTTGTCCACTGCCCCAGCTTCCGGCGCCTAGGGGCTGCTGGAACAGCTGATCTGTATCGTACTCCACTGATAACTTACTGACGACCTATACTATGGCTAGGTCATCTGTATAAAAACTCCATCTGGGGCCAGAAAACCCCTTTTAAATTATTTTTCCAGGCAAAAAAAGTAGTTAAAGGCAGGCATATACTGTTACTCATGCCTTCAATCTCCTCTGTTCCACTAGCAGGCCTCTAAACATCTCCTCGAGATTCAGTTTCTAGAGAGCCAGTAATGACGTCAACAGCCCCAACATGGTCACTGCAGACAGTCATGTGGTAGTTGGTAAAGTCATTGCCGCTGCTGGAGAATCTCTGCAGCACAGACTTAAAGGGGTTAGACACTTTTTCCCTATCTACAGGCAGGGGATAAGTGTCTGACCGCTAGCGGTCCCGAACACCGTGTTCCCCAGTGATCATGAGGATGGGGAACCGAACGTGGTACTCCATTCACTTCCATGTGACTGCGGGCACTGAAGGAGATTACAGTACTGGCAGCCCCACTGAAGTGAATGGAGCGCTGGTCACTCAAGAGCATTGGCGCTCCATTCACAAGGCGGCTTTAGGGGAACTTTAGGTCCCCCAACCTCCTGATCACTGGGGAACCCAGCGATCAAACACTTATCTTCTGTCCTGTGAATAGGGGAGAAGTATCCATAATGGCACAACCCCTTTAACGGACAACAACGTGTGATCACTGATTCCAGTGATTGTATGCTGCAGCCATGTGAGAACGCCATTGGCATCATCCCCGGAAACAGAGGCAACAGGAGATGACCAGAGACCTGCCGTTGGAACAGAGGTGAAAAAGGGGTCAGTAACACTCCATTCAGTAACACTCCATTTTTATTTTAAACTAGTACATGCCCATAACATTTTTTATTGGCCTAAAGAAACCCTTTTATATAAAATTTATCTAGTAAAAAAATAAATTCAAAACAGTATTGTAGGTGACGGTCACCTGTATGCAATGAACTATATTGAATACATTAATGTACATTATATATTAAGCTGCAGAAAGTGCAGAAAAAGCACTTGTCCTGTCCAGCTTAGGGCCAGTTCACATCTGCGTTTGGGTTTCCGTTCAGGAAGTCCGCTTGGGGACCCCCCCCAAACGGAAACCTATACGTATAAAAAGCGGTTTACCTGGGAAACCACACGGACCCCATAGACTATTAATGGGGTCCGTGTGGTTTCCCCTCGGTTTCCGCATAGTTGCTGCAAGCAGCCCTTTCCTCTCCGCATGTTTTGTGCGGAAACCACACGGACCCCATTAATAGTCTATAAGGTCCGTGTGGCTTCCCAGGTAAACTGCATTTTATGCATATAGGTTTCCGTTTGGAGGGTCACCAAGCGGACTCCCCGAACAGAAACCCAAACACAGATGTGAACCGGCCCTTATTCCCTAGTATGCTTCCAATCAGTGCATACATTTTAGTTGTAGGTATTGATGTGAAATTCTAATACAATATGAGCATGTTCTTCTCATAAGTGCAAATATATTTGGATACATTAAGGGAATGAATTGTGATCACTGTGTTCCAGGGTTTCTTACAAGAAAGTCAAGCACAGATGTCATCACATTATTATGGCTGCGTCTTAAAAATGAATTGAATTTTTACAGTATGGTCATCTCAGCACTAAAAGTTAAAAAGAGTTTCTCACGTAAATAATAATCATTTATATAGCATCAACATATTCTGCAGCACTTTACAAGGTTCAGATAAGGAAAGGCCCGGACTGAGGGTTGCCAAGCTGTTTTTCTACTTTTCATCCTTCATACTTCTACAATCCTGGGGTTGAACTGTGGCTGACATTCTGGCTGCAAGGGATACACTGCCTAACAACAGTCTTTTCAATGAGCTTATCAGGCAGGAGGTCTATAGACACCAATCTGTCTCTGGTCTTCAACTCAAGCCCAAACTGCTACTGAACTGCAGAGCATGTGCAAGATAGCTAGACAAGGGGTTGTCTAGCCCCAAAAGGATTTTTCATACTGATGACCTATCTACAGGATAGGTCATCAGTATGTTACCTGTTGGGGTCAGACACACAGACCCCCACACAGATAAGTTGTTCTGGCAAACTCCAGGAAAGTTACCGCAGAGGAGTGTGTGCAGGCTCTCCTAGTCTACTATTAAGAGCAGCGCCGACCACTGCATAGTGGTGGTTCCAGGCAATTGCAGCGCTAATTGAATAGGAGAGCCTGCACACTATCCCCATCCACTGCTGTCACTTCCGGAATAGCTAATCCGAGTTCAGATGTCAGACCACCACAGATCAGACACTGATAGGTCATCAACATGAAAAACCCTATAGGGGCCGGACAAACTCTTTAAATTAGAAATTTCTCCAAGTCACATAGCTTATTTTTACAGATTTATCTTAAATGTGGCAAAGGTTGAAAACTTGTATAAGGAGTTGTCACAGACATAGGTCAAAGAACACAAAATCTGCTAGACCACTGCCAAAACCTTCACAGTGATATTCTATTACAAGACAGCAGATTGCAAATATTTAAAATCGTAAACCTATTAATATATATGTACTTGATTGAAAAAAAGAAGAAAAACAAGTAACCTCTTAAATCTGTTCATCTCCAGCGTCAACGTTCTGGCGACCTCTGCTTTTTTTATTTTATGGCAGTAGTCTCAAACTCAATTTACCCGGGGGCCGCTGGAGGTAGAGTCTGGGTGAGGCTGGGCCGCATCAGGTTTTCCACATCGGTAATATGCTCCATATTGGCCCCTGCACATGGTATTATGCTCCATAGTGGCCCCTGCACTTGTATTATGCTCTCTAGTGGCCCCTGCACTTGTATTATGCTCCATTGTGGCCCCTGCACACGGTATTATGCTCCATAGTAGCCCCTACATTGGTATTAGGATCCATAGTGGCCCCTGCACACGGTATTGTGCGCCATAGTTGCCCACCCAAGAACTATTATTCTTTTCTGCTATGGGTCTAAAAAGACCCATAGCAGAAGGGGAAGTGGGGGCGGCCACGAGCAGATGCCGGGTAGGGAAATAAATAGGCCGTGATCTGCCGGGGATACTCCAGCAGGTCACGGCCTATTTATATAAATAAAAAAATTATCCTCACCTACCTGCGATGCCTTGATGCAGCCGTCGCCGCCTCCTCCTCTTGTCCGAGACGTCTATGTCTCAGCGTAGGAGGCGCGATGACGTCATTATATCGCTGCCTGCGCTGTGATGCAGACGTCTCGTAAGCCAGCCCAGGACAGGGCTGGTTTACATTAGATAGTAAAAAATGCCACCCCCAGACAGTGCGCCCCTGGTGCCATTCGTATCAAACTCGGGCCGCACTAACATTAAACGTTGATATTGAGGTGGGGGCCGCAAGCTATTGTCCCGAGGGCCGCAGTTGGCCCGCGGGCCGTGAGTTTGAGACCCCTGTTTTATGGAGCAGTTGATGTACCTGTACATGAGACCGCTCCAGTTGTACATGCTGTAACATTTCCACTGAGGCCAAGTGACTGGCTGCAGAAGTCATGTGGATGTACCGAGACACCTACAATGTAGGAAAATAAACCATATACCAGCAGGGAATGTCAGTGCTGCAGTGGCAGGGGCGTTTAATGGGAACCTGTCATGTTGAACATGTTATAGAGCAGGAAGCAGATTGATAGATTGTTTATGAGAATTTTAATTTTTTTTTTTTTTTCATTGAAATCCCTGCTCTATTTTAGGAATCTAGTGAGAGGTTACAAAGAGATACTTGTCAATCACTGGGTAGGACATGATAGGTCATCAACATTGGATCAGAGCGGGTCTGACAACAGGCACCCCTAAGATTTCTGATTCAAGAGAATGGGAACTGAACTGCGGAGTGTACAGAGCTATCAGTTTCTGGCTCCACACACTGGGCAGTTATCAGGTGATCGATGGGGATTTCGATGCCCAGCACTCTGAAGGTTAACAATGAAATAAGAACAAACTATAAAGAATATATTCTCACAAAACTATATAGCAATCTGCATAGCTCTTTCTGCTCTACAACATGCAGCTCACAGATCAAAGATCACGTTCAATCTGACAGCTTCCCTTTAAGGCCCCACACGTCCATGGAGGAATCTGGACTGGAAAATTCTATCCATTCGTTGGCCTATTTTCCTAGCCCAAACCCAGGAAGGAGACTAGACTTCTTGTATCATAGTGATCTATGATGTTTGGAGTCTCTGCCTCCTCGCTGCTCTACTGCCCATACTATATCAACTACAGAACACTAAAGCCATGGGTAGACAGGGTCTCCCAGCATCAGATCACTATGATGCAGTCTCCTAAATAATAAGCTGGACTGGGCAGATCGTATGGATGTCCTGTACAGGAAGGGCCACAGCAGGCTGTACCTGCTTAGGATGCTGAGAGCCTTTGGAGTCCAAGGGGCACTTCTTAGGACTTTCTTCAACTCTGTAGTGGCATCAGCCATCTTCTTCGGAGTGGCCTGCTGGGGGAGCAGTATATCAACCAGGGATAGAAATAAACTCGACAAACTGATTAGAAGGGCCAACTATGTCCTGGGGAGTGGCAGAAGGATACTGTCCGTGGTGAGCTCCATGCGAGAGAATAAGTCCCATCCCATGCATGAGACTGTGATAGCGCTGAGCAGTACTGTCAGTGACCGACTACTTAACCCTAAGTGTGAGAAGGAGCGCTATCGGAAGTCTTTCCTCCCTGCTGCAGTAAGGCTGTACAACCAACACCGACCTAAGCGGAGATCATTCCATACAGAGAACTGCAATCTTTCTGTTGTGATACCCCTCTGCTACTTTTTACCTGTACCTTTCTATCTGTCCGTCTACTATCACTGGAATGCCTCTTTGCCTTGGAACGTTTTTGTATATATTGTATTTGTATTGTTTAATCTTGCTGCTGTAACACACTGAATTTCCCCATGGTGGGACTATTAAAGGATTATTATTATTATTATTATTATTATTATAACAACTGGGTTATGGCCAGGAAATCAATGTATGACTTGTTCATTGGGTCTAACAGGCGAGTGATGTTTTATTATTCAATTTTAATTTTATAACATTTCCTGTTTGCTTCATTTATTGTCCACCTCTTCATTTCAGAGTGAAATAATACGATGACTACCCCAATATCAGATACTCTAGAATGAGGTTCTCCAGCAGTCAAACATATCACCTTCCACGCAAGCCTTAATGTTCTCTGTTCTATCCAAGATGTTTGCTAAAGATAACAAAGCAGTATCAGTGTTTACTTTAAAGCCATGAATAAATCTGATGTATACTTTAATTATTCAAGTTGGACATTTGTAACTTCTGGCGACACGCCTCAGGAATGTTTGCTCTCCTTGTCTATGATTTCTTTCATAGACTCATAAATGCTGGCTGCGCATCAGTGCCAGATCTTAGGGAGTTATGGTTAACATTTGTATTTTGCATCACTTGCTCAGCGCAGAGCAAACACACCGGCCCGTTGGTTATTACTTGCAGTGAAAATGATATCTCTTGCTTCTGACATATTAAAAATGCAAGTTTTTCTTCTGGGATTAGTGGTAACAAACATTTAAACAGTGTAAGTGGCGGTGGTGCTCACTCTGCAAACGCCTGGATGAAATATTCTTGGCCTGCACTTTTACTGCATTGCTGAAAGAATCCTGACAAGAGAAGCAGTCACAAGTCTGCCTGCTCAGAGTAAATGGCACTTGCTTAGCAATTAATCAATCCAGTACCAGCCACATTATCCAAGCACTTTATATTATCTATATCCATCTATCTATATACACTGAGCTGTGTTTAGACTCTTAGTTGCTGTAGCCCAAAAATAAATAAATCAAAAAGTCTTCACATTGCCAACAGCGCTAGCAAGCATTTTCTCCTACGTGGTGTTCATTGGATAAGTGGACCAATGGGATGAGCTTGAGATTTTTAGTTGTCTGTGTATGAATATGTCATCATGACTAATTTGACAGCCATTATTTGTCCTATCTGGAAAAAATTTACAAACTTTTAATATTTATGTAACCTCAGGTGCCCTTTTAAAGAGGACCTTTCATGTCCTCATGCACATGAGGTTTTATATACCGCTAGAAAGTCGACAGTGCGCTGAATTCAGCGCACTGTCGGCTTTCCGTTATGTGCTCTGGGGCTGGAGATATCGGTGCCGTTAGTTTCGGCACCGATCTCTGCCCACAGTCAGAAGGGCGTTCCTGACAGTCTAGCTGGGCGGTAAGGAACGCCCCCTCTGACAGTACAAGTCTATGGACGAGTACTGTCAGGGGGGCGTTCCTTCACAGCTCAGCTAGACTGTCAGGAACGCCCTTCTGATTGTGGGCAGAGATCGGTGCCGAAACTAACGGCACCGATATCTCCATCCCCAGAGCACATAACGGAAAGCGACAGTGCGCTGAATTCAGCGCACTGTCGACTTTCTAGCGGTATATAAAACCGCATGTACATGAGGACATCAAAGGTCCTCTTTAAATGCCTTCTTTTATGGTCACATAGGCAATACTGAACCACATGGTATCACATGAAATCACCTCTTACTCTGTTGGGTATTCCCTAGCTAGAAATGTTCAGTTCCCCTTTATTCTGTGTAAGATATAGGAAAGTGGGTGCTAGAAAACAAAATGGTCATTTGCTAGTAAAGACGTCATTTTTTTTAAGAAAACAACTTAGGTCATCAATTAAACATCAAAACTCGGGTCCCAAGTCGATCAGATGTTATCAGTAAAGAACCCCTGGAAAACCTCTTTTATGGGGTGCCCAACCCTTCCAAAATCCATTGTGTAGGACCCCCTGAAAAGATTAACCAACATCTTAGAATGCCGTTCATCGAAGCATTGATCTATGCTCCTCAGCAAAATCTACAAAAAAAAAAAACAACACCACAAGGTTTAGTATAGTTTTTGATCAAGATGTATACGTCCACTTCCCACTTCACAACAACCTTATTGGGGGGGGGGGTGACCCAGCAGCCCAATAACACCTCCGCTGCTGAGAAGCATACATTAATGTATAATACTTGGATATGGGATCCAGCTATTTTGTCTTAAATGTTGGCGTACCTGAATAGATTAACATCATCTGTTTGAAATCTTAAAGGGGTTGTCTGACTCAAAAACTGATTTTTTTTTTGTATTACTTAATAGTACTGCTATTGGGGTCATAAACATAATAAACCATTACTCACCTCTTCCCGGGACTGTTTCCAGCAGCGGCAGGTTCGTTCGTCTGTATACAGGTCCCTGTGCTGTTTATGCTGCGTGACCGCTGCAGCCAATCACAGACCTCTGCTGTGACATGCTGTTGTGAAGAGGTGACCGTAGTCAGGTGCTGTTTCTGAAGAAGTCACCGCTGAGGCCTGTGATTGGCTGCAGAGGTCCCCTCGCACAAATTGGACATCACTATTGACGTCAGCCAGGGGACCTATATACAGATGAACAGGGCTGCTCCTGCTGGAAACGGAGGCCCCAGGGAGAGGTAATGAGAGCAATGTTTTATTTTTATGGCCTGAATAGCAGCTCTATTAAATATTTAGAAAAATGTGTCAGACATGCCTTGCATTATTTCAATAAATTTATAAAAAAAAATAAAATTTAAAATTACAGAATCACACACAAAAGAATAACCTTCACAAAATCTACTGTCTAGGTATTTTTATACACTAACCGAAAATGCCTGCATCATATTAGACTACACAACAGACTGATGAATGGAGATATAAGACACCAAATACCTGCCCACCATAGAAAACTTCTGAAACTGACATATTATACCGTCATCTCAGATGAACACTGTCCCCTTATGTTGAATGACAAAATAAAATTTAGTGCATGCAAGTTGTCTGCGTAAGGCGAGTCTTTTACCAAAAATCTCGAGATCAAACCAGCCACAGTGCAGCACAAAGGACATTATGCTGGGCACCATCAAACTGTTAGATAGCCCAAAAGTTCGTTTCCTTGAAAACCTGTTTTAAGATATATGCATATGAGGCTAAATTGCAATGGGGGGGGGGGGGAGTGTCAGAGCTGCAGGTTTTCAAAACCTGAATAAAGCGAGTTGGAGGCTCTAGCATGCCCTTCTTGCACTTTAGCTTTATTTGCATATTTATAAAGATGTTGTTTTTATGGAAATGGTGTATCCATTGGATCATCTAAAGGTATGATGGTGAAAAACAATGTTCCCTACAATGCACTGTGGCTAGTCCCGTTTCCTATTGACAGACGCCCTTTAGGTTCACACTAGCGTTCAAGTCTCCGTTGTTCGGGGCCGCATGGGGACCCGACAGTTGGAGAACCTTTCCACTTAAAAAGCGGTTACCTGTGGAAACCCTCAGACCCTTTAGACTATAGTGGGGTCTGCCGGGTTTCCGCCGATTCTATACTTAAACCAGCAGAGAAAAAAGTCCTCCTTGCAGGACTTTTTTCTCCAATAATTTTAAGTGGAAACTGCGGCGGAATCTCCTATGGAGACTACAGATGTGAACCTAGCCTTACGCGGTGTAAAAACCTTACAATGAAAGTGCATGGCACCTTGCAATGTTTGCTTATGACACCGATTTTATCTCGTTCCCATATCAGTATTGCTTTTTAACTATTCCTGTTACCCATATACAGTGATCAAATAACTTGTGTGCACAAGGAAACAAAAAAAAAGCTGTATGTCATCAGTGTGTCATTACATCGTCTAAGGGACAAATCACATCAAATATTTGTTTGCACTTAGTGTGCACAGCTCCCAAATAAAAGTCTGTTTCCTTACATCCACTGAGGAGACATAATAACCAAGCCTCTCAGAAATGCTATGCGACCCCCCGCCCTGATAAATGAATACATGTCATCTGCCTATTAAGTGGAATATTTGGTAGATTCCTTTTTACTACCATCATGTAAAAAGTGTAACCACTTCCTTCAAGCTGCAGGTGACCAATGACCTTAATAATTTTTCTAACTCATCTTGCGTATTAAAAACAATCCAAAAACAATCCACTGTTGAAATATCTGTTGTGTTCAATAATCCAAATGCTTTGTTATAAAAGTACTATTATATCACTACAAAGTGCTTGACAATGTCTGAAGAGTAGATGAAAACAGACCACTGACTACAAAGTTCATCCATTTTACAAAAAACAGACTAAAAATGTTGAATTTACACTATGCTACACATTTCATTAAAAAACAAAAAAGACAAAGAATGAAAAATGACTTTAAATGTAAGTTAGAGCACTCTTAGTTAAAATAACAGCATTTGGAAAATTTGCCATAAACTGACCCTCTGTTCCGTTAGCTAGCAAGGAGAAAGGAATAGCAGAAACGCTGCTATAGTCAGACTGTAACGGAAATTCTTTACTCTGGAACCCAGTAGTTGAGAATTTTCTCAACAGCACCCTTGAAAATCAGATTTGGTCCTCATTTACACGATAGTCCTGTGCACTCGGCCATGAAAAAACACTTTTTTCACTGCCAAATGTACACCCAAGGGTAATCCGTTTTCATGGATCCCACACAGACAGGAGTCTATTCATAGACCCAGGAAAATGGCCCAAGAAATAGAATGTTGTATTTTTTTTCTCGGATCTCTCGCACGGACTATTAAAACAAATGTGTGAATAGATCCATTAAAGTCTATGGGCTAGTGTGCTGGACATTAATACAAACAGCAGGAAGATCTTTCTTTCTGACAATGGATACGGACTAACATTCTAAAGGTCTTCATGTTTCTAACAAATGCCACTCTACCTACTCAATGACATTCACGTGTTGGCAGCGGACCATAGCTTGTCACTGGAAATCTGCAGGTCACTGCACCCATTGGACCACTATGGATGTAGATAGGTCCTCATCTTCTACACTACTTCAAAGAATCTTGTACCATTGACTCTTTCAATTAAAATCAAGCAAATGGCTATATTTCAGCAGGATCAGTGAATGATCTAATGTATCTGTGTGCAGTCCAACAGTCTCACAACATCCGATGATGGAAAGGGGGTTTGACATTTCGGATTTGACCACACCATGAGATAAGTCAATACGAGAGAGGTTTATTTCTCTCCTCCCAGTTAAACAGCATGCACACTTAGCCAAGCCAAGTATGCATATTTAGAAAGGGAGTCAAAAGAGGTAGCTATGTGCCAGACAATCTTATATCTGGCTTTAAACCAAACAGTACTACAGATGATCTTTGTCAACACTGCAGAACAGTTTCTCTTGTGGTACACTAATAGAATACTGTGTTTAGCAGACTAGTGCATACCGGGGGCACTAGTGCACATAAGAATACAGGTTTCCAGCTACAAAGTATCATTTGTCTGACCACAACTATTACAATATTCTCTTTCAATATATATCAAAGCCATTGAAATATTACATAAATGGTAGACAGCCATGTTTTGATACTATGAAAGGAAAGCACAGACTACTATAGGAGTGTGTCGTTGGGCTAGAAGGACGCTGATCACTGTAGATAGTGGCTAGCTACTGTAGCTGCTTCCAGAGCCAAGTAAAGCAGTAATACTGCTTACTGGCATCATGCACAATGGTTTTGAGTGGTCAACACAGTTCACAAACCCAGTTTTACAGCTGGTGGCGATGCTGAGCACAGGTAAACTAACTAAAACCATGGCATCTGTTTTGTGCATGCACAGAACAGTTAATGCACACAGGGTTCTGCAGGGTCCGGGCAGAGAGAAAGAAGCATATGCATATGTATGACCACGTATCTCAGTACCTGTTGGTGGATGTTACTGCTGAAAACAGAATTCTAAAACAGGCTTTGAACAAGGGCCCCTAGTATGCCATTAACTTTTTATAGGTGTATTTACTTTAAATGAAATAAATGAGAAACTTGTTTAACTTTCTTGTATTTGTTAGACAGGTTTATATTAGTGGGAAACCCTTAAAAAGTATAGTAGACTAGAGATGCGATTTCACACCATGTCAGTCTGCTGCAATAAATGTCTATCAAAAGCCATGTGAATAAAGTGCAGCAGATCAAGCACTGTTGATGCCTGTTACTGTGCATTGTGACAAAAGCAAGTTACATATATGAGATACAGGAACTTTCTTAGCGCAAGTTAACACTTCTGCTTTTTAGTCTGTTCTGCTTCACCATAGGATCAGAACAACGGACTGTAAGAATAATAAAATGACAGATGCAGTTGGTACACATTCTTTCACTGTAATATAGAAAACAAGGCATACACTTTCTTCAATCTTATTATTGTTTTAGCTGGAAGTAAAATCTACATCACTTTATTATGTATTTAGTCCACTGTTGTGATCGGAAGAGAACAACTGACTAAATAGTGGAAGTGTGAACTTACTCTTGTACCGTATATACTCACCTGTCCCCTTACTTCCAAAATTAGGAAGCATACAATATTATACAAGAATTCCCAAAACGTTGGAAGGTTTGCAAGTGGTATTAAGGTCTTTGGGTAGTCGGTATCTCTACTTATATTCTGCCTGATTGATGACCTGCCAGAGGAGCTACCCCAGTCAGGGAGATAAAGAGACCACATATGGAAACTTTTACTCTAGAGAAAACTTTTTCGACAATCAATATAGTAGGTAGTTGACACATCCCCAGTTGACCTCATGCAGTTTACTTAGAGCTAATTTACTGGTCTTTTCAAGCTGAGCACCTCCAGCTATACTGACCATGGTTACATGCCAGGACTGACCATTAGAATACATTTGCATTTCCCAACAACAAATTAAGAAATCCAAGTTCTATAAATCTGCAGTTATACCAAGAAGGAGTTTGTGTGACAGCAAACAATCATCCCCTGCTTGTCTATTGTCCACACACCTAAGGAGGCTGTCATCATGCAAGTGTGCATGGTGTACAATTCCTGCAGTGTCCATGGTCACAACAGGACATATACTCAATTCAGATCCTTTATATTATAATCCCTTGATGCTGCAGCCAGTTTTGGCAGTGGTGCTTTTATTTTATAAACTCTGCTTTCCAAAAGCCTTAACAGTTTTATTTTCATATGAGGGTTTTTTTTTGCAGAACGAGTTGAATTTTTTAATGCCAACTTTTATTGTAATATAGAACGTATTAGAACATTTTGTTAACCCATTTTTTTGTGGGCTAACAACAATTCCGCCACGGAATTTTGGGTCTCATTTTTACGCACTTACAACATATAAATCTTTTTTTGTGTCGCCATATTGTGAGACCTATATCTTCAATTTTTTTTTTTTTTTGCGTACCACTTTATCATCACCCGTTATTTCACTTTGGTAAGTGGGGGGGGGGGGTGTGTTCGTGATAATGGTATAATTCACTACTCTCATCCTATGAAGCATTGCCTCTGACATAGATTTGTGTACATGGCAGGCCTGGAGCACATTGTTAGGCCCCAGACTGCCATGACAACCCATCAGCACCCATGATTGCGTCAGAGGGGGTCAACACGGTGAGGAAGGAGTGCCCCTTTCTGTCTAACTGTTTAGATGTCCTGACATCTAAGGTTCTAAATGGCCCCCAATAATAGTTATCGGCAACTGCTGCATATGAAGTGGGCTCAGCTTCTGAGCTTACACCATACACGGCTCATAACTCATGTCTTGAGGGGTCCAGAGTTTTATGGTATTCTCTGTATATTAACACCATCAATAAAGTAATGTAAAGCGACGCATAATCATAGTGTGTACAACCCAGCCACCATATACAACAATTCTTCCTAACCTTATGTAATAATCATATATCAGTACTACAGACTTACACTTGCACTTGGAGGAGGAGTATAACATATATGGCAGGCCTGATGAAGATCAGCCAGGTTATAGTGATGGTAGGAGGTCATCTAGGCACACAATAATTTTATAAAGATACAATGTCACACGTTTTCTTCTTGTAGCCTGTATAGAATATCAGCCAAAGATAACCCAATGTCACAAACCGTTCACATAAAGGATGAACTGCCCTTACTCCAGTCACCTCCTTCTCTCTTTTCACAGGTCACTACATGACTGTCCATTGAAAGGACACCAGACGGTATCCCATTTCAATGTCAAGACATAACCCAAACTGTCACATGATATCTTAGAGACACTTGAGTTACCACAACTCAACAATCTACACAAAAGGGTAAAGCAAGCCTATACGTTTATATGTACGCAAACATTACACATATACCAAAAAGCAATTAGATATATATCAAAATATCAGTAAGTGGATATATACACATGGGCTACCATATATGAAATAGGTATAGGATTTCCCCATCGGAGATTAATACATTGATAAATGGTTATATATTTTTGTGTAGATAGAGCATACCTATGAAGTAGGTGAACCAGTGGTCCCTGCTATGTGATCCACAATGTTAACCCCACTCTTTTTAACCAATACGATAATTAAACACCATTTTCAATAAAGCTGAGTCAGGCTCACTCCAGTGGTCAAGAGAAAGAGACGTCACACAGAGATGAAGTTGTGTCTTTCGACTGATGCACTGGCAGCCATGTTTAAATGTATGTAATACCGATAGTTAGAGAAAACATAGGAAGGCCTCAGAAACCTTGGCAGTCAGGAGTCTCAGGAAAGCCACACTGCTACAATTTGCAAATAAAATCTAAATAACTAACCCGCCCAACATAGATCTACACTACAATGCAATGCTTATGGCTCAGCCAGCTATACTACCATTACAATACTACTACGCTGAGGTTATCAGAGATCAATAGATACATCCTATGGACATAACAAATTATCATTGTAGCATCAGCGACTAGAGAAAGCTGTGATGTCAGTGGAGGAGGATACGCTTATAGCCGGATGCACTGCAGGCCTCATATGTTCCCACATTATTTATATCCTTATAAGACAATGAACAAGCCTTACAAGGTGTATGGACATAATGTTATCCATTTAACCAGTGCAATCTAGGTTTGCAGGCAAGGCCTTGTAAAAATGCATGGGAAATTTGCTAAAATCCCCCAATAGACATCTACTATAGCCTCAGCTGTATTACCAAATGGAATGCATTCATCATGAGAAATACAGATTTGGCATTGTAAGAGATATGTAAGGTATGAGTGACATCTGAAGGTGGGGAAGGGGGTAATCTCAGATGTCAGCCTAACCCCAGTGTGCAAAATACCAAAAGAACCTGTCCTAGTAGCGATTTTAATACATGGGACTGGAATAGCCGTCATCTATTATAGCAATAAGTCAGGCTATGTATTAATGTTTGCTGATGTCCTTGCCATATACATGATACGCTGTATACTTCATTGTGGTTACACTGCATAAGTAAAACATACAGATGATTTATCTAGGGATTGAGACAAGGCCTGGTGAATTAGATTTCAGATGAGTATGCTCAGGTTGATGAGAATATAGCCTAGCAGTGGGGAGCTGAAGCACCATCCTTTTCTGCAGCCCAGAGCTGCTTTGCATTGAGATTACGCAGCAGTCTTTAAATAGATTTTGGTCATTGCTTAAGCATGCCTGTCCCCCCTCTGTATATTAAACCAGTATTTATCCACTGCATCCTGCCGTAACACTGAAAGCAAGAAAACAACACCACCCCATACATAAAAGGGCAATTCGTCTACGGCTATTGCTTTTAATTGAGACTATTACTGCACCATTTCTGCAAATGAGAAAAAAAAAAACCTGTCCATACTGATGTGTTAGTATACGACATATGTGAACGACTGACCTATTATAGAAAGTGGCCATTAAATATGTGCAACATCCCCTATGCCATATTGAAAGTGCTGGATAAGCAGCTCCAAATACCAAGGAAATGAAATAAAAATAGGGTGAGCTGAAGGGCTCCTGTGTGTATGTGACCAGGGCAGTCAGCCATTCGGCTACTCAGCCGGAGATCTAGATGTGCTGCATACATTATTTGCCAAATAACACCATATTGAGAGGCCTAACATTGAATGTTAGTGATGTACAAAATGGTGGATGTAGACACAAGCAGCTAAATATATACAATTCACATCCTTATGTAAATAGATATATTTCATACATTATATATATGCACAATGACAAGCTCATAGAGAGACCAACAGACAGACAGACAGACAGCTCTGGCAATAGCCTCTGGTATCAAATGTATTATTTATGTAGGCATTGGCTATAAAAGCCCATTATTTCTCTAATAATTTCTATAATCGGAATGGAAGCACAGGATTAATGTAGGAAATTTGACAAACCTGATGTCATATAGCCTCGTGATGCCTGGGAAATAAAAGCTGGTGGAAAGTGTTTGTGCAGGCGATAGTCCTTTTCACTACGGGACCTCATGCGGTCTGAGGCCCGGTCAGAGAAATCAGCACTAGGCCAGGCCCGGCGTAAGGTTGTACTCCGAGTCTTCTTCATTCTGAGGCTACCTGAAGCCTAATTGTCCAGCTGCATGAGACAGGCCTCACCGCTGTTCCCTTTTTTTCATCAAAACATTAAGCACACAGCTTGAGCAGGGGCTGCAAACATTTTGCTGCTACCTCTTCTAGGAAGCCAGCTGCGGGTCCGTTCGTTTTCTCCCTCGAATGATCCAATTTTACACACGTCCCACAATGCATTACACTTCATTTGCAATCAATCCAGCTTATAGCTTCCAGATTCATGTGGAGGAAAGGCACATTATGTGGCTTCTCAGCCAAAGAAGGGGAGGGGGAGTGAGCAGAGATTTGTAGCGTGAAAGCTCTGAGATCCCAAACAATAGCTTGATTCAGCATAGGGCTGCTTAGCCAACTGTGAGGCACAACACAAAAGAACCCAGCAAATACTGGGAAAAAACACCCACAGAATTTGGTTTCAACCTGAACCCTTGCACCTAAGATCTTGCGGGAACGAGAAGAGAAAAAAAAAAAAAAAAGAGCCCAACGTCAATATCCCAATGGTTGTGGCATTAAAATGAGGAGGCGATGACGACGAAAGTAGGTTTTTTTCCCTCCTCTCTTCACCTATCAGGCTCCGTGAAGCGAATCAATGAGGCAATCTAAATCGGCATTGCAGTAATCAAGGGACAATATTCATTCTTCGCAGCCACACAGCTGTTCCTTACACACTGGGCGTGCAAAAGCCCCCCATCGCATCATAGCCCAGGCACGCGCCTGTACCAATTTTCACAGTGATGAAAGGGAGAAATCCTCGGATTGGCGATCAGTGTCTCTCCCCTTCTCTTGGTCCACTCGTAGCCTTTTCCTGCCACTGCTCATATTCCATTATTTATCGCTCTCACCAGGCCGCTCCTTCAAGCTTAGGGATCTACAATACAATTAGACCCAAACAGTTTGCTTTCAGGTATTCCCAGCTCTGTAAAGCTTGCTCTGTCCTCTGTTGAATGGCTCTGTGCCTTTGAATGCAGTGAAAAGCTATTGAAGGGCAGGAAGCAAGACAGCCAACCCAGTCTCATGCTAATCAAGAAGCTGTCTTAACCCTTTCACCTTGCAAAGTCAGCCTTGTAGCGTCATAGCCACACAACATACCATCAAATTCCTTGTTTTCTAGGTGGATCGGGCGGTATGTTAGCACACAGAATTACAGGGCTGCCTGTCTTGTGTCACCAGCTCCATTCTTACTGGAAGATCAATGCCATTCCACTACAGGGTTAAGACAGACACACTGATCCTGTCAGGCATCACATTTTAAATGTAAAACACCCTGAGGCTCTCTCAAACCTTGGCTGTAGTCCCAGCCTATAATCAGCTCTCCTCTATTTACATACAAAGCTGTGTATTTTTAGGATAGTCCGGCCCTCTCCAAGGAGGAAAGAAAATGTTTGTTTTGAAAACCGAGAAGGGGCAAAAGCAGGAAAATCAATAAATAAAAGCATAAGTGGCGGTATTATTTGACTGCCTATCGATAAGCTCGACAGAACTAGGAATGGGTCTTGTGACAGCTGCAAATTCCACTGTCGTACAGTACAAATGTAATAAAAGTTTGATAGAAGAATCTTCTCTCTCTTCTGTCTGCTTTATGTTCCCTACCAAACTACCCAATGGAACACAGGACTGATCGCTCTGCTCACATTGTACTGAACAGCTGTTATACGACTGACAGATAATGGTCAATGCATATCACACTACTATCTAGGTCTGCACCATTCCTGCACCGATACCTTGACAACTTGGAATAATGACAAGCGTTATCCTATTTCATGTTATACTAATAACCCAAGGCTGTTTCTTAGAGGAACTATGGTATGAGTCCTTTGCTGAATGGTATAAAGTAACATATAAAAACTAGTTTGTTCTGTATTTTTATACCTTTTATATTCAATGGTATTTATTAAGGTTTTGAACACACATACAACACAAGAAATATAAGTGACATCGACAAATAAAACATAAGTCAAGTCAACAAAGAACATTAAAAAAAAAAAAAAAAAAAAAAAAAGACATAAGAAAAAGTCCATCCAGTAGCCAAAGTAACATCTGCCAGTTAGTGCAGAGTCTAGTAGCATAAGCCAAGTTAGATAAAGAACAAACACGGCTAAACAAGTCAAACTTGAGCGAGCCTACCACATAGGCTACGAGAGTTTTGTGGAAACAGGATCAACCAGATAGGAGACAAATAGTAACAGGGAGAGGGAAGAAAAAGAAAAGAAAGAAAAGAAAAAAAAGTAGAGAGAGCACAGAACAAGAAGATAAGGATGGTGTGGTCCGCTTTAAGAGAGTCCTTGGGGGAAGTACAGGTCAGGGACGTTGGGAATATCAAATATAGAGGTCTCAAACCTCATTTAAAAAATTTAACATTATCCAGGATAACTTAGCTTTGAGGAGGTCAAAATTCAGAATAGGATATTGCAAAAATCAAGCAAATGTTGCAAAATCAAGCCATTTTTTTTTTTTGTTTGCATAAAATTACGCCAGAATTCTGGCACATTTTGCTTAGTAAATCTCCCCAATTAATTCTATAGAATCTATACAATTTTACATTTATCAAGTACTTTTAGATAGATAAGTGATACAAATTATTACAAAAGCAATAAATATCTTGTCACTCATTTTTTCAGTTGAGTCATATATCATATCAAATTTGGAAAGTTTTGGCATCATGGTGCCTAGGGAGGGCACACGTAGGCATGGTACTATATGGGGGAAAAAATGTTCCTATATACAAAACAGTGATCATCTTCAAACCTGTCTATTTGACAGTACAATAACTTTTGCTTTCTTTTGCCTTCTATCAATTCTTCTAGGTACACTTGTACACAATTTACGAAGGAACTCGGCAGGGAGGTTGTTCTGAACTAAGCACAGATCTTCTGTGGATGTAAACTTGCTCCAATCCTTCTGTCTCCTCATTTAATCCCAGACAGACTGGACGATGCTGAGATCAGTACTCTGGGGGCTATATCATCACTTCCAAGACTCCTTCTCCAAAGAGCAAAGGTCACACCAAATATTGATGAGATTTACATTTCTCTTTTGCTCACTTTGCATTTTGTTAATTGACAAAAATAAACTTCTAATTTTTGAAAGCATTCTTTGCAGCATTTTTCCATATCTGCCTCAAACTTTTGGACAGTGCTGTATAAACTGGGATCATCATCAGAAGTGATTCAGGTTTGTGTACATAACAGATACAGATACAATATAACAAAACCCCATATAACAAAACCCCAAAAAGTCTAAAAAACCTTTTTGACTATGTGTGATCTCTGTTGGTATACTGCATCTCATATTCCTATAGAGCCAACAATCTGTATAGCCTTACAAATCCAGAAATTGGCAAAACCAAACACACAACAGATCACTACACAGTTATAGACAGAGAAAATATACCAATATGTGATTGGTGGGGGTCGGATACCCGGGACCACCACAGATCTGCTGGTTAAGGAAGCTGCTGCATTCATTTGAGCACTACAGCCACTGAATACAAAGCACAGCACTTTATATAATCATAAGGGCTGTGGTTGGTACTTCAGCTCAGTCCCATTCATTTGAATGGGACAGAGTTGCTGCTGTACCATGTAACATCATTGGCACATGGAAGAGGGTTGTAGTGCTATTAATTGCTGTGTCTTCTTCAAACGGCTGATATCTGGGGTCCCACATGTCAGACCCACACTAATCATATAATGATGACCTAAGGAATATGTCATCAATATGCAAATCACGTAAAACCCCTTTAAGGTTCTCCCACATAGCTATCCACAATTCTACAGCCTCCTACATCTTGTGACTCATCTCTATGTCTACCCCCTTCCTACACCCACTATTCTGTTAGTAACCTTTGATTGTAATTCCTCATCAAAATCTCCTAAGGCATCTCTTATGTTGTAGTTTGTATTGCTATATACATATACATAATATTCACGGTTTTGATTGCTAGAGCCAACTACTACTCCTGTTCTCCTCTATATCATCTGTCTCCACAGTATACTTAATACCTTAGCTTGCACAGGTCACACTGGGTAGCACATCCAGCATTATTTATAAGTCCTTGATATTTACAAGTGACTTGTCTGCTGTAGAAAACAAACTCTGCTGTCTACTGTATTGTAACGGTCAAGTGGTCCTGCTGAACAAGTCTCTAAAATTTTACCACAATTTTGTAAAAAAAAATTTCTCCATAATGATTAAAAAGCTTTTACATTTTTCAGTGAAATCTCAAATATTTTGGATTTCCAGGTCCTGTCATATATATGTGTTTTTAGCATAACAGGGATATGTAACAAAGAGACCTACTAAAAAAATATATTAGTGACTTTTTTCATCCAAATTTCTTTTTAACAGAAGCAGGATGCAGTTCAATTAAAATAAAACCCTATAAACATATTGCAGATATGTGAGATGAGGAGAAAACTTTTGCCATACACACTAACATAATACATGAAGTTTCAGTATACACAGTGCCATATCTGTCAAGAGACTATGGAATTTCAACACCCCTTAGGCTCGCAGCTCATGTGAGCACTTGAACAAAAACATATAGGTATGTATCCAAACGTGACAACCATGAAAAATTATTAGTCAGAACTTAATTTAACCTTAAGGGATACTTTTACATAGAAATGTGAGAAATATCCAGTATTCCCACAGAGCAGCATTGGGGTAGCAGGTGGGTATCAAAGTGATGATTTATAGATCTCCTGATGAAGTGCCCGCTGAAAAAAGTTTTTTTGTGTGCGCTCCAAAAAAGCTATAATAAGGGAAACACAACTCCACATCAATGCAAAACATTACCATTGCTATAGAAGGGAATAAAAGGGTCAAGTGGAGCATAAGAGTTATAGTGTAGTAACCCTCAATGAATTGACTCGAGTCTATATGGCTGTGTATAGCCATGAGAGTGCTGTTAACAAAGCAGAAGAGAAGTTCATGAAAGATGGCAGCCCCAATAATCATGTACAAAAAAATAAAATAAATATCAACCCAAAACAGATTGGAAAAAGCTGTATATTTCACTACCTGGTTTCAGTAAATAATAAAATGGTGATACATTCCCTTTAATGCTTTTCAAGATTTTCTACAGGTACATTTAGACATGAGATGGGAATAAGCCATGTAAAAAAACTTCAGTTTTACCAATGCTTTCTTTTGTTTTACAGTGCTAGTGTCAATAACTGGTTTGGTTCCTCTAAATGGGTTTACCAGGTGTTGTTGCCTGGGAAGCTACCAGAGTCTGGTGTATAAATAGGCACTGCTTGCTCAACAAACTTTGCATAGATAGTATGCATAGTACAGACAATTCTAAGAAACTTTGGAACATGTCCGCTCATATCAAGCTGCCCCCCCCCCCCCATTCTTCTGCTAAATTGCCTTTCAATCTGAATATCACTGCTCTATCAGTCTTGAAGCAAATTGCAGGTCACAAGACTCACATTACTCACGTCTATAGAAGCCTATGGAGAGGGGAGGGGAGGAGCAGAAGGAGGTGCAGGAGATAAAAAGAAAAATGCTGAATAGGAGCTTTCTATCACAACCAAAACCCCAAAAAACTAAGTAAGGCCCGGTTCACATCTGCGTTCGGGGAGTCCGCTTTGGGACCTCCCGAACGGAAACCTAGAAGCATGAAACGCAGTTTACATGGGAAACCTTCGGACCCCATAGACTATAATGGGGTCCGTGTGGTTTCTGCACAAAGCAAGCCGCGAGCAGCACTTTCCTATCTGAATGTTTTGTGCAGAAACCACACGGACTCCATTATAGTCTATGGGGTCCACAAGTTTCCCAGGTAAACCGTTTTTATGCGTATAGGTTTCCGTTCGGTGGGTCCCCAAGCAGACGCCCTGAACGGAAACCCGAATGCAGATGTGAACTGGGCCTTATTATAGAGCAGATTTGCTGGTACTTCCTGTGTGCAGTGTGTATCAGCTAGTCTCTACACACCAGCTTAGAGAAAACTACAAATCTCCAGATATAGGAGACAGAGAGGGAAACTGCTAAAAACTGCAGAATAGATTTCATATAAAATGATCATAAATAATGTTACTCCTTATTTACACACACACACACACACACACATAATAACTTATCCCGAAAAGTGAAAAGAAATTACATGTATGATCTGTAAGCAAAGTCACATTCATATCAAGAGTCATTGAAGGCCCACATAGAATTGAGCATTACAAATAATATTAAATGATCACTAATATTTTAACAAGTATTTCATAAATCAATAGTACAAGCAAACGTAAGAACCTTTGTAATTTAGGTTAATCAGAAAAAAAAAAAAAAAGTGCTTTTCTTCTCCACTTACTAGGCTCTTTGTTTTACTTTCTTCTCCTCCTAAACTGACATTCCCTCTGAAATCTCTAGAGCAGAGGTCCCCAAACTTTTTTTTCTCGTAGACCACTTTCTAAATTTTACTGGTTTCAGTGGACCCCCTGCTGCTACATTTCTACCATATTCCCAAAACTCTTCAAAAAAATGTGAAGATTAGATCTAACGTAGACCCCCGTCGAGTCTCCCATGGACCCCTGGGGGTCCACCTGGACCACTTTGGGAATCACTGCTCTAGAGCAAGAGAGACTGCAGCTCAGAGAAGTATCATATTACAGCTTTACACAGAAGTCTATGAAAAAGGGAGGGGTAAAGAATGAGCAGGAACCAAAGTGATGCTAGGTTCACACCCGCATTGGGATTTCTGTTCTTCGGGTCCACTTTGGGCCCTGAAAAACGGAAACCCAATCCTCTTAAAAAGCAGTTACCTGCGGAAACCAACGAACCCTATAGACTATAATGGGGTCCACCAGGTTTCCGCTCAAAAAATGTGGAGAGAAAAGTACTGCTTCCACACCATATCAGCTAACCTCCATCCACCAGCCCTGAGATGACAGAGAAACAAAAATAGAGAATGCATCCTGCTAAATTCAGGATACAAGGCATATATTGGTCAGAAATGGTGCCACTCCTTATCTATACATACTGTACTATTGATTTATTCAAAGTCTATTGAAAGGTTAGGTATGCTTTAAGGAAAACCACCATTGCCACACTTGTACTTGTCAGATTGATTGTTCCCATAACACCATGTCTGAAGAAGAGAGCTTACTATCAAATATACTCAGTTAGCCTCTAAAAGGTATCGCCTGATTTCTTCACTCTTCCACTATTTTCTATGGCTAACACGGTACAACATTATACTACCCATAACATTCAATCACTGTAGCTTTCCAGTGCAGAGGTCTGTATGGGTCTATCATTCTGATCGGACTGCTGCTCCCAAACAGGCCAACTTGTTAAACTGTGACCAGTTAAATTGACTGCTCTTGCTCCAAATGTCTGTGTGCGCCATTTGTACCTGCGACCTCCCTGCAAACCCATTAGATTTCGATTCTGTGTCTTACTGAAATGAATAGGAAACTATGTAATTTCTGCCTGACTTAGTCTACCAGACCAAAAGCTAATAGTAGTATGATGTTGTACCGTGTTAGCCATTGAACCTCTAAAAGGTATCGCCTGATTTCTTCACTAGACCAAAAGCTAATCTTTGCAATGGAACAAGCCGAAATGGTTTTCGTCCAGTATCTTGTACGAAGAAGCCTGTAATGTCGGTGAATACATATTGTGACCTGTTATCATCAGAATCTGTAAGAGTGTAGCCTCAGGCCTTCAGTCTGTAATTTCAAACACTTTAGATTAAAAAAAAAAAAGTTTAATAAAAAATGTTTTTCACATTTATTGTAAATTGTTCTAAATATATCTACATGATTAACACTTCTGTATAAACACTATCAAAGACAGTAAAACTGTAAACTAAGCCAAATGATCAAAAGCTTCATTGCCAGTAGATACAGGCAAAAACTACTAGCCCCACCCGCTGCCTAACGTTCATCTCAGAATTTGGAATAACTTTAGAACAGTTTAAACTCATTTAACATGACTTCAAAACCTTTGGGAATAAAATATCTGAAATGTTGCCAATGCCTGCAAATAAAAGAGTTTAAGAATACAAGAGCACAAGTCAATAAATGATAGACTGCACACTACTGAAAAGGTAAGACAGTCACGTACAGTTTGTGTTGGAGACTGATGCTAGTTTTTAGTGGTGAATGCTTAGAAGGTTTTTTTTTTTTCTGAACTTCCAGTAGGTGACAGCCAGTTTGTAACTTTTGGTCGACTATAAAGTGACCAATGCTGCATATGGTAAAGATAATAATGTGAATAATAACTGGTAGGTCAGCTACCATGAACACCCTCAAAACAGATATGCCTTGACTCCAGCCCCACTCCACTCAGTGTCTTAAAAAGTGGCAACTGAGGGCTGGCTGCCTTCCTACACTGATTTATATACAGCATCTTGGTTCCGCAGCAAAAATAAGTTTGCTGGTCCTCTTTTAATGGCCCCCCTCCTACTGAGCTGGTGTCCAGAACCCAGCACTGGAAATATATCGGCGAGGACCAGAAGTGACGCTTGACGCATGCGCTGAACATCTCTACCCAAAGTATCACTCCCCTTGCTCCAACCCAGACCCTGGCACCAAAATATGCACCTGAGACCTTAGCCAGCACAGAGGAGAAAAACCTGGTCAGGACAAACTCACCTACCTGACCTAGGCGCAGTGGAATGATAGAAGTACTACCACAGGACAGAGGTTTTTAGGAATACAAGGAAAGACTGGTCTAGTGCGGTCTATGTCCCAAAAGTGATAGAGGAGTGAGTGTATCAAGATTCCAATTCTCCAGTCCTGGTGAACATTTTAAGGCTTCTGGTATGATGAATTGTATATAGGTTATACTGTTTAGGTAGGTTTTAACTTTTGTGTTCAAAGTTGTAGTGGGAATTCACTTCTATGTGTCAGCGTGGTACTTGTGTAATTTACATGATAATCACAATTCACAAGCCAGGATACAGATGGTTAACTAAAGCCCCAGGATGGGACTAGGAGCCATTAATAAGCAAGCCTTTTGTGTACGACTAGTGATCCAGATGACCCAACTCCAGTCTGGAAGCTGTCGAAGCCAACTCTGTATATCAAACAAAGGAAAACTAGGACATCCCAGTCGCAGGTGGAAGGTGCGAGGAAGTAGGTTGGGATGAGAGGTCCATAAAAAGCAATGAGGTACATGAGCTCAGGGTAAGATATTGAAGACACAGGTCACATGTAAATCTGCCCAACTACTACCTGCCAGGCTTAAAAAAAGATCTGTTTTTTTTTTTTTTTTTTTTTTTAAACTTTAACTATGTTGTTTGCATGTATATGTCTTTTTTATTCCATTTTTTTGTACTTTTTGTGTATATTAAATCTAAAATTGAATAAAGTTGTACTTTGCTCTAAACGTCCCCACAACTCTGAAGAGAGGAAATATTGCTTAGGCTTGTTACCGTTTGAGTTGCTATTTGTTCATTGTTCAGGTATATTGTTGTCTTGTCTACCGTAAAGTGGCGGGTGGCGGAAGCTATTAGTTTGAATGTGCGATTGGAGAAAGTCACTTGGAAGGGAAGTGTGGAAGCGAAGTCTCCCTTTTTTTGGTTGCATCTAAAGGTCAAATGTGAATGTGTGGCGAGTAAGGTGTATGTAGACAGATTTGCTTGCCAGCAAGTGAGATATAACTTATTAGACAGATTTGGTGGAAGCAGTGGGATATATATATATTTATTTTTTTTTATAGTAGAGTGGAGGCGATACAAAATGGTGGAAGCGGTGAGATATATCTTGTACGAGACTGAACCTCTTCTCAGGACCTATCGTCACCTGGGACAGGAAACCTGACCTAAGGTATAGAGGAAGTGTGGATATGTTTAAGTCTTCGCAGGTTTCCTGTCGCGGAAGGTCCTGCTCACATGGGTGCTGTTGTGGGCGGGGTAAAAATAACAAAATACAATTGAATCAGTTTTCTGGTACCAGGGCTATACAGTCAGAGTAGAGGAGTCAGAATTGGAGGTGTGACCAATTTTTGGTGGAGTTGGAAAAATGTCCAACTTTATTAGACTGTATGTCTAATAAAAACCCATGAAAAATACATCTATGTATCTATTTATCTCTACAAAAAGCACACTGTGTACTGTAAATTCATCTGGGTGAATATATTATACCCTTGTGTTTATAATATGTTACTTCTCAAACCCACTGCTTCCTAATGGCATGGAATTACTTATTTCTTATGTACAAGTGTTCTTTTCAGTGTTTTCCTACTGCTGCTCTGTGCACATTCATGATCTGGTTGTGTCTTATGTCATGCATATGTGTATGGAAACCTAAAATACAAACACAAACAAGGCAAGACTTCATAAGTAGTATTTACGACATTAGTCTACTATTACCTATGTGATCATGATGAAGTCATCATATATAGCAAGGTTGTTAGCAATTAGGTGACAGGTAAAAAACATAGCATTTTTTCATGAGCATTTCACAAAGTTGTTACTGTTTCGGTTCCATAATACTGGGGAAAAGCTAGAGTCGTTTATATAAACTAAAATATTCTATGTGAAAAAATATAAATTGTCCCCAAAATGTTTCACTTTTTACACAAAGTAGAATTATAACTAATCAATAAGCATGCACTATTTCCACCCTGAGAGTAGTGAAAGTCAGCATAGTTTTACAGGCATGGAGAACATCCCCTTATTTCCCCGAGGACAGGGACGGTCAATGAAGCCTGGCTGGGATTAGGTTGTGGACATCCTGACTTCTCTTAAGAACATGTACTCCCTCCTTGACTTTATACAGCTCATTAACATATGGCACGCACTAGCTATAAAGTTCTTTTTCACCTGAGTGAGTCACCTCTTTAGCCAATTAAAGGACACCTTTGGAAAGTGCTGCAGCTAATGTACTGGTGGCAGTTTGGAGGTCAATAACATCCTGATAGGTTCCCTTTAATAAGTATTCCATTTCCCTGTATTTTACTTAATTAAATGCATAGCCCAGTGACAAGAAGTTAAGCATCCCAGTTCTCATGATGTATTTTCCAGACAATTTCCATAAAACAATGGTTCAATCGAATTTAGGAAATTTGGTAACATATCTTATAAAAGAAAAATGCTTCTTTCTCCACTTATGTGGTATTTTTGTGCTACCCTTTCCTCCTAAATTGACGTTCACTCGTATATCTCACTTGAATCCCTCCTGCTAGAGCAAGACAGATCTGAAGTATGAGATTACACCATCTAATAGGTCTGTCCCGGATATCTCCATTGCAGTCTCCGGCCTTACTATAACTCCTAGGCAGCATGCCCGCTGCCTCGGGGTTATGTGTTCCTTTACCCCCATATCCAATCACTCGCACGCTCTTGTCATCTCCACCTCAAAAATATCACCAGAATCTGCCCTTTCCTTACCACTGATACATTAAAGACACTTATTGTTGCCCTGATTCACTCTCACCTTGACTACTGTAACTCCCTTCTAATCGGTCTTCCCCTTTCTAAACTCTCCCCTCTACAATCTAATCTGAATACGGCGGCCAGGCTCATCTATCAGTCTAGACACTATAGCGATGCCTCCGGACTGTGCCGGTCTCTACATTGGCTCCCAATCCAATACAGAATACAATATAAACTTATCACCCTCATCCACAAGGCTCTCCATAATGCTGCACCTCCCTACATTTCTTCCCTCATCTCTGTCTATCGCCCGTGCTCTCCGTTCACTCAATGATCTAAGACACACATCCTCTATTATCAGAACCTCCCACTCCCATATACAAGACTTCTCCCGAGTTGCACCACTTCTCGGGAATGCTCTATCCCGGACAGTCAGATTAACTCCCAATTTCTACAGCTTCAAGCGCAAACTAAAGACATATCTTTTCAGACAGGCCTATCACAAATCCTAATGTAAACCCTTCCGTAGTTAGAATCCCTAAAACGAACCCTCCTCTGTTCACGCTCTCACATTACCCCACAGGATATGATGCCGTATCAGACTAACTTTATATGTCCAGGCACCATCTGCACGTTAAAGGACACGACTGGTGATGGCTCATACAGCTTATATATGTGTAATGACAGTAACCTCTACTACAAAATTGTCTGACCATTGTATAAGCAATGCTACCTCCGATGCTGCCAGTGCTACCTCAAATTGTAAGCTGTTGCGAGCAGGGCCCTCAGTCCCATTGTGTGAATTGACTATTTCTTTGTAATGTGTCTTTTTTTTTTGTCTGTACTTGAACCCTACAACTCGTACAACGCTGCAGAATATGTTGGCGCTACATAAATAAAATGTATTATATTATTATTAAGTCTATGAAGAGGGGAAGGATAGTAGTGGGCATAAACTGAGTGATAGAGGACAGGCAGAAACAGGGACTTCAAAAGCTAAATAGTAAGTTTCTATCTCACCCCAAGTATTTTTATATCATTGCTGCTCAGTACATCTCTATAATGCCGTATATAATCCTGCTAATGCTACTATCTGTCCATTATCTATGGGAGACATTGAAGCATCTAGCCTCCACCCATCAGCTCAGGAAGAACTGAACATTAGAGATAGAGAGAAAACTGCTGAGAAAGCCGAATGAAAGTCAAAAATAGTGTTATTCCTCATGTACACAGACAGTACTACAATAGTTTGCTGAAAAGTTAGGTATGCTTTAAAAAGGCAAATGAGAGAGAAAGCCATATAAAAAAGCAGAAACTTTAACTCCAGGCCAATATGTGTAGAAACAATCTGCCAAAACTAAAGTTTCCAAGGACAGCAACCAATTATTAGATGGATTTTATAAGTGGATCCAGGGATTTGCCCATTCTTGCCATATGTATTAAGTAAGCTAAAGCATTCAATATGTGCAAATTCCTGAAAGGCGACTACATGTTGTTAAGTCCTGCACTAGAGACATTCCTAGATTCAGCAATAGCAGCCTGTAGCTTTTCATAGCTTTTCAAGAGTTACAGAAACAGCACTACCATTTAATCCCACAGAACCCACCAACACACCAGCACCCTGGATAGGTATCTAGCTGTTTAAAGATACGTATTTAAGCATTTTATGTAACTTCTTCTACAGCATGAAGGTAATGTTAGCGTGTTCTTTGTAATTCTAGAATTCTGAGGTTAAAGTAAATGGAGGGAACATTAAACTGTAATTAGTAACCCCACACTAAGTGCCTACATTTTAAAACAAACATTCACAAACCACTCTTGGCACCGCTAGCATATAATTTCTTCATATGACCATGGGGCTAAACTGAATGACTAGTTTTAAAAATAATATCCCTTTACCAAAAAAAAAAAAAAAAAAAAACAGCATTTACAGCCATGGTAAAAGAGCATACTTGGCTATAGAAAGACACGTAAAACTTGATAGAGTGCCTGGACATGACTGGGGTGTGTTCTAGTGGGATCTAAAATTACGGAAGACAGTGGTCTGGACTCATAGGAGTCAGTGGCCCACAGTTCAATGGAACTGCCGCATAGAAATTATTTGTAGAGGGATGTAACTGGCATCCAATACATGTAAATGGTATTTTATGGACCAGGAATTAGCTTTGGTAATAGTTCAGATTCCACATAACTAAGTTCTCCTAGAGTGACAACCTTTGGGGGAACTACGCAATAGCAACCCACACTGATGCAAGCGGTATTATGAAAGTTCATAAGTAGGTATGTATGATCAGGAGAACTGTAAAGTTCTACACACTGCAGGAATATTGGATAGCTGAGATTTTAATGTCTGATGCATTAACTATTTCCCTGCTAACCACGTATTTACAAGTCCTCCCAAGGTGGCACTTCTGTAGCCGAGGACGTATCTAATACATCCTTACTACTAATGCCGATATCTCAGGATTGGTTAGGGCTATGAAGAAGATTTTAGATTCATTTTAACCACTTCCGGACCTCCCATTGGGTCTTTACATCCGGAAGGTGGTTGTCTAGTTCTGCAAGGACGTACTGGTATGTCCAAACAGAACTCAGCAGTTGCACGAAATTGTGCAGCTGCTGAAATGGGGAGCCGGCTGTAACTTCAGCCAGAGCTCCCAGAGAAAAGACAGGGAAGGTTTATTACCTTCCCTGCCTTCCCAATCGCTGTGTATAAAGTGCTCAACAACTGCTGTATACACCGCTATGGGCACTGCCATCTTGCGGCTCCCCTCTGACCCGGCGGTCACGTGAGTCTGTTAGAGCTGCTGGGTCCTACAGGACCCAGATCAACTCTATAGTAATGTGAAAGTAACGTGCAGGAGGCTGTACTCCTCCTGCAACTGGGGCTAAATGTACCAGCCCCAGTTACAGGGGGAATCAGCCTCCCCCTACAAAAAAAAAAAAAAAAAAAAAAAAAGTGATCAGATGTCTCCAAAGGTCTATAAAAATAAAAAAAATTTAATAGAAAAGTTAAAAAAAAAAAAAAAATGTAAATAAAATAATACGCCAATGAAATGCCCTTATTAAAGGTTATAGCCCCTGACACCATACAAAATAAAAGTTACCGTAACGGAAAGTAAAAACTATTTTATTAAGTTTTTTAGTAGCACTTTGTGTTATTAAATAAAAAAAATAAAAAAATATGAAAAAGTGAAAAACAGACAATTCTTCCCTCTGCTTTTGTTTATATTTTCCCAGATGTAAAAAATAAAGCCTTATGTGTCACCGAAAAAAGACGCAGAAATTAGTTGAATAACGCAAATGATAAAAATGTTATAGCCCTCCAAAACCGAACATACAAAAAAGTATCTGGTATGGAAGTGGTAAAGATGAGAATATCATCTTTAAAATGATACCAAGATCTTCATGATAGCCCTTACAGATCCAGAGCGATTCACTGTTGAAAACACTATTTGGCATTTAGATCCCATTGCAGATCTCAATTCCCGACAGGGAGTTTTTTTTTTTTTTTTTTTTTAACAGTGATTCGCTCCAAATCTGTAAGGGCTATCATGAAGATCTTGGTATCACTTTAAAGATGAGATTCTCCTCTTTAACATGAATCCAAAATCCATAGCCCTAACCAATCCTTATATATAGGGTTCTAAATTGTCCCCCCCCCCTCCCTGCCTCAGGCAGCATTTAGGAAGAAGGAGGAGGGAGGAGAGGAGCTGCAGATTGCACAGATGATAAATCATCTTCATCTGTGCATCACCTGTATGTGACCCCAGAGGGGGTAGCAGGGACTTCTGTCCATGTTATCCCCTCTCCTATCACAGAACATACTGTACTTTTGCTCTCTGTCACAGAGGGATAATGTAATACCCCTCTGAGCCTAATCACAGGGGTATCTTATGTAATACCCCTCTGAACATAACCAGGAAATTTATTGGCGCTGTGACCCAGATACTGACCATCATCCAGACCTCAGCGGCAAAAGAGTTGCACCAAACACTTACACAACACATACACAAAGTCATCAATAAAGTTTACATTTGACCCTGTCCATAGCTGATCTTTCTAGAGTAAAATATACCAACCGCCTCTCTAGCGATATCAGTTACACGCTAAAATAATAGCAATAGCGTTTATTACTAGAGATGAATGTATAAATTGCTATAATTTTTATAGGAGGATAGAAAATTATATTCTTATGTAAGCTCCTATTTAATTTGCATGCACAAAATTGGTTGGCGAATTTCTGCAATTTTGGTGTTTAACACCCGTACCTGTAAATATATATATGCGTGGTATGTAGGAATTCCTCACATCTTGCAGTTTTTTGTAAAGTACATTTTGTTTGCAGAAAGGGATTGCTTGAGCATGCACTTTAGTAGCAAATTTTAATTTTTGTGCAATTTTTGCTTGTAATCTCTGTTTTCTGCAAAGTTGCATGAAGATGGTTGTATATATGAAATATTAAGTTGTATTTTCATATACGGTATGCTGTGCTATCTCAAAAAAGTTAGATTTTGGTATCGCAGTCACAGTTTGCTATGTACAGTATAGATTTTTAACAGATTAGTGAACAGCAACATTTTGTTGGTCTTCTGTATCAGCATTTTTGAGAGTACGAACTCTTGTTGTAGTTGATGTTTGCGGTACATATATACAGAATATATATATATATATATATATATATATATATATATATATATATATATATATATACACACACACACACACATACACACATATATATATATATACACACACACACACACACACACACACACACACACACAACACCCACCCCTCAATATATATATACATATGGAGTGTGAATAAAAAAAAGAGAGAGACAAAAAAAAAAAAAAATTATTTCATTATAAAAAAAAAAAAAATTTTTTTTTCACAAACAAAAAAAAAGAGATAAACATATTCATAATAAAAACACAAACAACCAACCAAAAACTTCTTTTCTTCTATTTAAAAAAAAAAAAAAATTTTTAGTTTTTCTTTTTTTTTTCTTTTCTTCATCCCTAAATTATATTATATAAAACTATTTTAAAATTTTTTTTTTAAAAAAAAAATTTTTTTTTTTTTTTTTTTTTTTTTTTTTTTTTATATATGTGTTGGGGGGGGGTGTAGGGAACTGCCATTTCTACTAGTATATAATGTATCTGGCTTCTTTGCCCCTGCAGTTTGGCTTCAGAGACCCCAGGCATTTAGTGCAAGTTTTGTTTTGTAAATACAGTGAGTCAGACACATGTGAGGCAGAGCTGCTGGGGGGAGAGATGTGAGCAGAGCTGCTGAGAAAGACATGTTATGTCTGGGGGAGTCTAAGAGCCACTTGTTCTTCTTTACTTCACAGTATATAGTTAGGTATGTGTTACCCCCTATATACTCACAGGACCTAGCTAGTAACTGTAGTTAGGGATCAATATATATATTGTTCAGGGGAGTGATAGGTTGGGCTTCGGAGGGGCCACTGGGGTGTTTGGGGGGGGGGGGCACTAGTAGTTTGGCGGGGGGGTGGGGGGCGGGGGGTGGGGGGGGGGGGGGGGGGCTTCTGGGGGGGCCGGGGGGGCTGTTTGGGGGGGGGGGGGGAATCTTCTTTATCTTTTTTTTCTGGGTGGGGGGGTTGTTTTTTCTTGGGGGGATGGGGGGGGCCCCCGTGGTCCGGGGGGGCCCTTGTTTTTTTTTTTGGGGGGGGGGGGTTTGGGTTGTGGCTTTTTTTTTTTTTTTTTTTTTTTTTTTTTGTTTTTTATCGGTTTGGGGTTTGGTGGTTTTTTGTTTTTTTTTTTTTTTTTGTGTTCTGAGTATATTTTATGTATGTATTATTACCCTGTTGATTCTTATAAAGCTACTGTTATAACCTTATGTGGTATCTGTATGTATTCTTCAGACTGTGAGATTAGTACAGTGATCCTTGTTAAGGCTACTAACTGTACTTCATGGGTAAGTCCCAGGAAGAGATCCTCCCTGTAATACAGAGGCTCTATCCTGGGTGGAGGCACTGATATATTTCATATATGTTCCCACTCTTCCCTTCAGCGAAGGCTTCAGGTCCCATTATACACACAGGTCAGCGCCAGAGTCTGTTGTGGGAGGGATAATACTCCTACCCCCCCCAAATAGGGCTACACAGGTGTAGGCCTTAGCGATGAGAATTAACTCTGCACATGTTGAACTCTTGTTTTTAGGGTGTTTGATGCATATAATTTTTGTTTGGTTTCTAATTTTAGCAAATATACATTTATTTGCTTTTTTATTTATTTATTTTTTTTTATAAATAAAACATACACTTTAAATCAAAATTGCATGAAGGTGTCTGTACGTATAGAGTACCATGAGGCATTTTGACAATGCTGCAGGTGTCTACTTTAAGAAAATATATAGGTATGGGGGTTAGTATGATTTTTTTTTAAAAGTTGCAATTTAGGTTTTATTTGTCCATCTCAAAACTTTGGAAATTTTGCACCTCTGGTAGCCAGAGCAATTTTCAGAGACCCCTGGCATTGAAAGGGTTAAAGAGGCAGATTATGTAAATAAAATAAATAAATAAATAAAAAAAAAGGAGTACATACATGCAATACTGTCAATATAATGAAATCCTAACGCTAGGTTCACACATGCGTTTGGGTTTCTGTTCTTTGGGTCTGCTTGGGGACCCGAAGAATGGAAACTTAATCCACTTAAAAAGTGCTTACCCAGGCAAACTCGCAGACCCCCTAGACTATAATGGGGTGTGCCCAATTTCCACCTGAAAAAGGTGGCTAAATGCGGAGAGAAAATTCCTGCTTGCAGGACTTTTCCCTCAACATTTTTTAAGTGGATTCGGGGATGGAAACCCCTAACGTAGAACAAGCACAGGTGTGAACCTAGCCTTACTTGTCTTGTATATACTATCAGTGAATTAAATTGTTTGTGTGTGTAAATATGGGGCGTTTATGATTTCAGAAAGCCATTGTTATCTGGTTTTGCCACATCTAACCTTCAAACTGTGACTCATGCCCTCTCGTGTTTTCCGTGTGACTGTTAGAAAGTATGGACCATCCTAGCACGTGACATGGGTGAAGCTGTCAGGGGTTAAATTCATTCCACTAACTCAATCTCGCAATCATCCTTCACTCAGGCTGTAAAATAAGCTTAAATTACACCCAAAAACAGTCCACCCAGATATACGCTACCACCACCTCTCTCATTCAGAATCCACAGGAATCCAGGACTCATTGCTCCCGGCAGTCAGATGGCAAACAAACTTTAAAAAGGCAATAGATCCATAGAACATACCCGGATCACCATTAAATTTAATGCTTACCAAAAGGTTCGGTGCTTATATTTAAACAAAAAAAAAAAACCACACAACACACGACAAAACAAAACAAAACGGTGCCATAGACAAGCAAAACAGTTGTAAAATAAAAAAAATAAAAAAACCCACAAAACAGAAAAAGCTTAGAAGTTAAAGTCCTTCTAATTTCACGGCATTCTGGAAGAATGACAGCCAGCACTCAGCTGTTGGCTGATCCAAATGCTGTGACAAAGTTTTTCTTGTCACAAGGCATTATGGGAAAGGAGCTGGGGAGCTCATGCGCCCTCTATTGGATGTAACAAATCCTCAATTTGCTTTTGACTCACCGAGCCTTGAGACAGCAAAAGGGATTTTAGCCAAGCCAATTTCACTTATCTGCATACAGCGCTGTTTCCGGATCGTTGTCCTTCATCAGTACAGAGCAAAGTGAATTGGCTGGCTTAGTGGGAGGCAATGAGTGGGTTAGGGACAAGAATCTCTCACATTGAGGAGAGCACCAGTAAAGGTGTGTAGAGATTTTAATTGCCTTTTGCCCTCTACTTAGCATCTACATATCACAAGGCATTATGGGAAAGGAGCTGGGGAGCTCATGCGCCCTCTATTGGATGTAACAAATCCTCAATTTGCTTTTGACTCACCGAGCCTTGAGACAGCAAAAGGGATTTTAGCCAAGCCAATTTCACTTATCTGCATACAGCGCTGTTTCCGGATCGTTGTCCTTCATCAGTAAAGAGCAAAGTACTGGTGCTCTCCTCAATGTGAGAGATTCTTGTCCCTAACCCACTCATTGCCTCCCACTAAGCCAGCCAATTCACTTTGCTCTGTACTGATGAAGGACAACGATCCGGAAACAGCGCTGTATGCAGATAAGTGAAATTGGCTTGGCTAAAATCCCCTTTGCTGTCTCAAGGCTCGGTGAGTCAAAAGCAAATTGAGGATTTGTTACATCCAATAGAGGGCGCATGAGCTCCCCAGCTCCTTTCCCATAATGCCTTGAAGAGAGCGAGGGGAAGGAAAAAAAACCCCCCACACCCCGGGGGGCCCCCCCAAGGAGAGACTTGTCCCTAAAGTTTTTTTGGAACAAATTTTTTTAGGGCCCGGGCCGGTGCCCGGACCCCCCCCCCTATCGGCCCCCCCTTAATTAAGAAATGCCCCCCCCCCCCCCCTAGGGGGGGGGGGGGTAGGCCCGGGGGGGGGGGCCCGGCCCCCCCCCCCCCCCCCCCCCCCCCCCCGTCGCGGGCGGCGCCGGTGGGGGGGGGGCCGTCCCCCCCCCCACCCGCGGGTCGGGGCCGGGGCCGGCCCGCGGGAACCGAAAAACCCAAAAACCCTAAAAATATAGAAAGAAAAAAAGAAACAAAAAAAAAAGCGAAAGGGGGCAGACCGCCCCCCGGCCCCCGCCCCCCCCCCCCCCCGCGGCGCGCGCGGGGGGGGGGGGGGGGGCGGCGCGGGGGGGGGGGGCGGCCGGGCGGGGCGGGCGGCCCGCCGCGCCCGGCCCGGCCCCCCGGGGGGGGGGGGCGGCCGGGCGGGGCCGCCCCCCCCCCCCCCCGGGCCCGCGCGGCGGGGGGGGGGCGGGCGGGCGGGGGCGCACCCCCCCCCACCCCACACCACCCCCCAACCCCAAACAAAAAACAACCCAAAAAAAACAAACAACAAAAAAAAAAAAAAAAAAAAAAAAAAAAAAAAAAAAAAAAAAAAAAAAAAAAAAAAAAAAATAAAAAACTGAACAAAAAAACTAAAAACATAAAAATAAAAAAATATAAAAATTTTTATTTTTTTTAAACTCGTTTTATTGAAAATTGCGTATCAGACAAAGGAAAAGAAATCAAAACAAATACATAACATGTTGCGCACCAAAAAACGAGAATTTCAATGTAAATTCACTCAACGCACCACATCCCACCTCGCCAGGTCCTCGTCCCATCCGGACCATATAACGTAGACTCGGTACAGAAAGAATATAATCAGGACATGCGTAATACTGTATACATCAGTTATCATGTACAAAACATGCAGTCAATAAGTCAAGGGTAACAACAAGGATACACTCCAAAATGAGAGGTCGTGGATACTCCTGGTGTCTCGCGCCCCTCACGGCATGAGTAAATTAATGGCAGAGCGCAATGAGGGAGCCGTATATTGGGTTACCGGAGAATTGCACCATGTTCCCCACACCTTATGGAATTTCTGAGGGCACCCTCTCCCTTTATACACAATCTGGTTATAAGGAAGAACAGTATTAACAAGTTTCTTCCACTGAGATACTGATGGGGGTTTCGGAGCCATCCATCGCAGTGCGATAGCTTTCCTAGCATAAAATAAAGACTCCCTCAAAAGGATTCTAACATGGTGTTGCCATATTTCTTCATCTAATACGCCGAAAAGGCATATCTCTGGGGTTAATGGTATAGGTTTAGCCAGAACTTCCGCCAGGAGATCCACGACCCCTTTCCAAAAACATTGTATGATCGGACATTCCCAAATCATATGCCAAAAGTCTGCCTGTGGACAAAGACACCTAAGGCATCCGGGGTTGGGCAGACGTCCCATTTTGTATAGACGGGAAGGTGTCAAGTAACATTGGTGTAGAATATACGTTTGAATCAGTTTGTTGTTAGCTGAAGGTGACACATGTTGAGGAGATTCAAGGATATCTTGAAACATCTCATCTGTGAGAGTTGGGATATTTATGCTCCATCGCGTCAAGGCCGGGGCGTCCAAAGTGGACACCTTGGCCTGTATCAGATGTGCATATAAAGTAGATATCAAACCCCCAGGGCCCTGTGAGCGAAGTATGCCGATAAGCGGATACTCAGATATATTGTCCAATCGATCCGGGAACTGAGAAGAAAGTGCATGTCTAATCTGTAGATATCTAAAGAACTGCGTTCTAGGGATGCCATAGGAGGAGCTTAGCGAGTCAAACGTTTTAAAAACCCCTTGTATGTACAGGTCACTAAGAGAGGACACGCCATACTGCGACCAGGCCCGGGCGCCAGGCAGGGCAAATAACGTCGGCAGACCAGGGTTGTGCCAAAGCGGGGTCTCCGCAGGTATATCAGAATAAGTGGACACCTTTTTCGCCTGACGCCAGACCTGTCCCGCCAGGGCATGGATGGGCAACAATTTCCCCCTAAACAAGGCCGGGTGTTCCAACACCGGCCACAGATTATGCAGACCCAGGTGGTGAGCCAGATGTGCCTCGGACCCCGGTAGGGAATCAGATGAGAGCCACTTCCTAATAAAACGGAGCTGTCCTGCTAGGTAGTAAAGAAACAGATCAGGGAGTGATGTGCCCCCGAGCTGCTTCGGTCGTTGTAGAGATGACAACCTAAGCTTAGATCTAGAGTTTCCCCATATAAAGGAGATAATGAGGGAGTCCATTTGTTTAAAAAATCTAAGGGGCACGGACACAGCAGAATGGCTTATAGCATATAGACATTTGGGTAGTACTATCATTTTAACTAGGTTGATTCTACCAGCCACCGACAAAGGCAGTGTAGCCCAAAGATTAAACTTAACCCTAAAGTGCGAGATGAGCGGAAAGATGTTCTGTTCCAAAAAACACCTATGGTCCCTAGATATAAAGATGCCCAGATATTTGCAGGTTGAGACTGTAGTCAATCCACATACCACATTCCCCTCAGCTACACTTGACGCACGGCCAATATGCATGTATGAGGACTTAGCCCAATTGGTCCGTAGGCCAGAATAATTACCAAATTCATCAATTATAGCCATGGCTCTGGGCAGAGACCGGGAGGGGTCGCTCATAAACAGGAGTAAGTCATCGGCATATAGTGCTGTTCTCTCCTCCCGGGTGCCTATCACTATGCCTTTATATATGGGGTCATTCCGAAGCAGTATTGCCAAGGGTTCCACCGCCAGAGCAAACAGTAGCGGTGACAATGGACATCCTTGTCTTGTACCCCTACCCAAAGGAAAGTAGGAAGACAACGCGCCATTAATGGACAGTGCCGCTCTAGGGGAACCGTATAGAAGGGAAATCCAGGTAACAAACCCCCTCTCCAAATCCGTATCCTCGCAACACCTGCAATAGAAAAGGCCACTCGACAGAGTCGAACGCCTTTGTTGCATCTAAAGAAGCCATCGCCCAGTCATGTGAGGATGATGCCCCAATCTGAGTTATCACCTGAGCCCTTCTAAGATTATCCGATGTGGATTTTCCAGGCATAAAGCCTGTCTGATCCGGATGGACAAGGTCGAGAACAACAGAATTTAGCCTTTTCGCCAACATTTTAGTAAGGAGTTTATAATCTATATTAAGCAGTGATATAGGCCTATATGAGCCACAGTCCAGCGGATCCTTGTCGGGCTTAAGTAACAGGATAATGGTGGCGTCATAAAAGGACTCCGGGAGACTGGGACCCACAAAGGCAGCGTTATAACAGTCAAGCAACACCGGGAGAAGCAGGCCCCCATACTGGGCATAAACCTCCACCGGGATGCCGTCCGGACCCGGCGATTTGCCCCTTGCCATATCTGCCAGGGCACCCGATAGCTCCTCTAGCGTAAAAGGGGAATCTAAAAATTCACGTTGGTCTTCTGACAATGTAGGAAGGGGGATCAAGCCCAAATAGGTGGCAAGCTCTCCGTCAGTGACTCTAAGCTTGGAGAGGTATAACTCACTGTAATACCTATAAAATCTGTCACTAATGGCCAAGCTATTGGACAGTACCTCCCCCGTCTCTGAATGCACTCGTAGTATGGCAGGTGAGGCTGTGTTTTGATGTATTAGTTGAGCTAGAAAGCTGCTCGACTGGTTGCCGAGTTCGTAAAACTTCTGTTTGCTAAAAAACAGAGACCTACGTGCCTTGTCATGCAGTATATGCAGATATTGTCTACCCGTCTGCAACCATTGAGACCTAGCCTCATCAGTTGGATTAGCCACGTATGCGGCTTCGAGCGAGGCACACTGGGTCGCCAAGGTGGTCTCCAACAGCGAGGATTCCCTCTTTACAAAGGAAATGGAGGACTTAATACAACCCCTAAGATATGCCTTCATAGTTTCCCATAAGAGGAGCGGAGAAGTGTTTGGGGAATTAATGGTCAAAAACGTCTGAAGTTGATCAGGTATTCGATCATGTGGTACAAATAGTTTCAACCAAAATGGGTGGATTCGCCAACCCTGTCGTGGCTTAGCAGCCGTACTACTATTTAATTGGACCAACAACGGGGAATGATCAGACACTGCCCTGGGTAAATAGGATATGGTCTGCAACAAAGAATATGCTTTAGTATTTCCAAAAGCATGGTCAATCCTGGACAGAGTATGTCTGTTGGCAGAGTGACAGGAAAAGGTGCGGGCCTCCGGAAACCGGACCCGCCACAAATCCAACCACCCCAATTCACGGATCACTCCGGCCATTGTAGTAGGGCGAGGCAGAGAGGGGGGAACCTGGCTCCGCGGAGAACCGATCCAATGCAATATCCATAACTTTGTTAAAGTCACCCAAACATAATGCAATAGCCCCAGGGAATCGGGTCGCAAACTGCGCAGCCTGCTGGAGCACAGCAAGATCAGACGCCGGTGGCAAGTACACACCCAGGATAACATACAGGACAGAGTCAACCCAGGCCTGGACAAAAACGTATCGTCCCTCGGGGTCCCTTACAATGAGGCCTGGCTCCCACCTGAGTCTACGATGCACCAAGATGGACACCCCCCTGGAATAGGAAGTGTGTGTAGAGTGAGCCGCCCACTGAACCCATGGCTTCTGAAGTCGCCTGGAATTATCTGGAACCAAATGAGTTTCCTGAAGGCATATGAGGTGTGGGTCAGCCCTCCTAATCTGAGAGAAAACCAACGACCTCTTTCGTGGGCTACCCAGGCCCCTCACATTCCAAGATAGTACACTAAAGGACGCCATGGTCGTCTAAGAGTGTAATGTAATCATGGCAATTCAGGACCCCAAAAGTGACCCGCCTATGAGTGTGTAGTGCGTGGCTGAGTGAGACACAAAGTGGTGTGCAGCAACCTAAGAACAATATACAAACGAAATGAACCATTACACCCCTAAAGGGTGTGAGACATACTACTGGCATAAACAAACAATATTTGTTAAATTAACCGTGGCTACAATTAACGGGGGAAGAAGTGCACCCAAAGTGGTTGGTATACGGGGCACTGTCTTAAAGGTATGGATAATCACTAGGCTAGGAGATATACTATTCAACAGAGCCAGGTTCACATGAGTAAATGAGATACACCGGCGCCCCGGGGGTCGCCAGCCCAGGTAACTATAAGACTACAGGATACTATAATAACAGAACCGCACTTTTCATAAAACTACTTATGCAATAAACAAGAGCATCCCGTAATACATAAGTCCTTATGTATGGTCCGATCGGACCTCTCACCACACGCCGTCAGGATCATCGTCTCGGAGATCGAGGAAGAAGAGATAGCCAGTCCTCCACATCCCTCGGTGAAGTAAAGAAAAGGGACCTGCCGTCATGGACGACCCGAAGACGTGCTGGGTAAATCATGGAGTATTGTATAGCCTTTTCTCTCAACCGCCTCTTAACGGCCACGAAGGATGCTCGGGTCTTCTGGAGAGCCGCCGAGAAATCTGGAAACATGGCCACTGCTGCTCCGTTGTACTTAAGCTCGCCGGCCTGGCGCGCAGCCCGCAACGCCGTATCCCGATCCGTGCTGTTAATCAGACGGGCCAACAAGGGTCGAGGAGGTGCGCCCTGAGGCGGCGGTTTAGCCGGAACCCTATGGGCCCGTTCCACTGCAAATATTGGTGAGAAGTGAGCCTCCGGCAGGACATTTTTCAGCCACCCCTCCACAAAGGCCCGAGGATCTTCACCCTCCGCCCGCTCCGGCAGGCCCAGGATACGGAGGTTGTTTCGTCGCAATCTATTCTCCAAGTCATCCGCACGCTGGGTCCACAAACTTGCAGCTCTCTCCAGCTCCTGGAGTTTGGCAGGAAGTGGGTTAACAGTGTCCTCTACCTGAGAGACCCGATCCTCCACCTCACACACCCTGCCTCGCAAGGTCTGAAAGTCCTGACGGAGCAGGCCCAGGTCGATTTTTACCTCCTCAATTTTCCCCGGTCAGCGAGGAAGTGCCGGCATGGATCGCCTCCAGTAGCTGTCCAGTAACTTGCTTTAAAGTGGGCTCGGGGTCCTCCTCTGGAAGGGCAGGAGAGGCTGCCTCAAGCGATGGTGATGTAGAAGAGGATGCTGCCCTGGAGAACCCCCTCAGGCGATCAGAGACAGAGGTTGATTGCGGGCGACTCATTTTAGAGAGTCGGCGGCCGCTCTTCCTGCGTTCCGTACGGGTGGATATGTTGGCAGAGGAGGAGGTGTGATGGTAGCAAGACCGGGCCGGCCCCAGAGGATTATAGACAAGGTCTCTGGCTAATAGCAGTTGCACAGTAGGAGCCTCTATGTCAGGCCACAAGGGCCAATAAGCCAGCCGAGGACAGACAGTAACTCAACAGTCCAATAGTATCGATGGCAACAGACTCTGGATTATGAGCGATGTCTCCAAGAGAGAGCCGTCAGCAGAGTAATGAAATAAATAGATTGCCAGGAGGAACTAAGAGGGAACGGATGACAACTCAGCGATCCAATAGTGCCGATAGCAACAGTCACTGGATTATAAGTAAGGCCTCCAAGAAGGCCAGTAGCGAAGTGATGGAGTAGATAGATTGCCAGGAGGAACTAGAGGAGGACAGATGGTAACTCAACAGTCCAGTAGCACATACAGCAACCGTCATTGGATTATAAGTAAAGCCTTCCAGAGAAGCAGTCAGCAGGACGATAAATCGTACAGAGGCACACACCTTCAATGGGTCAGAGACAGTTGATGGCTGCCACAGATATTGCCTTGCACTACTGCCCAGAGGAGCCAGGGGATGGTCCTATCGTGCCCAGCAGCAAGCAGGAGAGAGGAATGCCGGCTCCCAAACTTCCAGGCAGGGATAGAAGGAACCGTCAGAGATAGGCTCAGCTCGCCAGGAACGCCAGACTCAGCGCCCCCTCATCAGCAGATGGCCAAACCGGTCAGGGTTAAAATGGCCGCCCGCCACGTGGAGAGAGGGGAGACCGCCGTCCGGGTGCCAGCAGGACCAGCGGCCCCAGCGGTGCCTGCACAGCCCAGGCCGGCCCACGAGCGCAGCCCCAGAACGGCAGCTCCACCCCAGCTCCAGGCCACAGCAGCGCGGGACAGAGCGGCTCCGGCAGCGGCGGTGGGAGTGTATGGCCGCCGGCCACGTGTAGCGATCACCGACTACTACCCAACGGAGAAGGACACCGGCAGAACGGGAGCTCTGGAACCAGGAGGAGGACCTCAGAAGTGCGTTCCAGCGGACAGCGAACCCGGGCACCGGTAAGCAAGGATGGATTTCAGGATGGATGAGCGGCTCTAGCCGGAGCTCCGCTCACATGCGACCGTCCATGTCGCGCGCTAGCCCCCCCCCCCCGCCACGCCCCCCCTTTTTTTTTTTTTGTTGTTTCTACCCCCTTTTTGGTTGCTCCTTTTTTTTTTTTCCTTCCTGTGGCGTTTTTATTATATAACAACCCCCCCCCCCCCCCCCCCCCTTTTTCCTCCTTTTTTTTTTTTTCTTTTTTTTCCGGCCGGGTGTAACTGAAAAAAAAAAAAAAAAAAAAAAAAAAAGGCCAGAAACTAAAAAAAGGAAAACCAAGAGAACTGGACTTCCTTTTCAGGTTATGATGAAGCAAAACAAAGCCATGGCAGAGAAAAAAAAGAAAACAAGCAGAAAAGGAAAAAGCTTTCTTCGCCCTCCCCCCCATCACCTCTAACACAAAACAAAACACAAAACAAAAAACAAAACCCACCCTCGGGTGGGGGGGGATGCCCCTTCCCCCTCGGGGGGGGGGGAAAGGAAGGGGAAGTGGGAAGAAAAAAAAAAAGAGGAGGAAGAAAAAGAAGGGGCCCCCCCCCCCCCCCCCCCCCCCCCCCCCTTTTTCCTTGTCTTGTCCCTTTTCTTTAATTTAAATAATAAAATATTATTCACAAAAAAATAAAAAAAAAAAAAAAAAAGACGAGGCAACACCCAGACAGAAGAAAATAGAAAAAAAAAAAAAAAAAAAAAAAAAAAAAAAAAAAAAAAAAAAAAGATAAAAATAGATAGGAAAAAAACCCCCCACACCACCCCAACCCGCCTTTTTTTCTCTCCCAAATCCCACCCTGTTATAACGCAATCCATGGCCACATTAACAATAAAAGAGCTTTATACTCACCCTGCCGCTGTACTCCCCGCGCCTGCGCAGTTCTTCAATGAAGCCAGAGGAGTACACCTCGGCTTCAGTGCCCATGCCTCGCAATTACGCAGTGAAGCCGGGGTGTCCATCTTTGGCTTCACTGAAGAACAGCGCATGTGCCGGGAGGCGTGCCTCATGAATAAGCCGGACCAATCTCACCAAACAACGTCGATCGGACCCTTAGCTAGGTAAATATAAAGGTGTTTTTTTTTGTTTTTTTTTTTAATGCGCCTGCGGATTGCATTACAACAGGGCGATCTGGGACACTAAACCCCAGGTCTATAAGGACCTGTGGGTGGTTAAGTGCCCCAGATTGACCTGACAGTTTCCCTTTAAATGAAGTGCATTACAAAAACACTGAAAAAAGTGATGTGTAAAAACTGAAGAAATATGAGCCATAAAGCAGCGATCACAGGTTAAAGATTTGTTCTGCGATTTCTGTAACTACTCTCCTCAGATGTAAAGGCAAAAATACCATTGATAACCAGGTGTAACGTCTGTTCGGGTCTCGGCACCACCCTCCGCTCGCACGCTGTGGCGAAGGAGGCGTGTTCGGTTTGATTCCTTGCGTAGGTTTCTTGTTGCTCAGTCTGAACATGGTCCTAGACAAAGTAATGGATTTCCGGCCACACCCGTGTTCTGAGCATTTCTCTCTGGACTGCATAGAGTTAATCTCTTCCTGGCCTGTGTGATTGACAGCCTGTGTACCTATCAGGTCTGGGGCTGGGCCCAGACTTTCTATATACTGGATGTCACTTTCTCAGCAAGTTGCCGGTTATTGCTATGACTTTGCCTGCTCTCTTTGTGCCCTTATTATTTACTGTGCTATTTCTCTGACCTTTGGCTTGCCTAGTGACTATTCTCATGGATTGTGATTCTGTACTGTATTGCTCGTTTGTTACCGACCCCTTGGCTTGCTCACCCTGCTTCTGTGTTGTTTTGTTTTGTCTTGTCCTGTTCTGTGTGTCACTTACTCAGTATAGGGCTCGTCTTCAGGTTGTCCTTTAGTTACCGTTTAGGGCAACTGAGGCAATAGGAATGGACAGTGGCTGGGGTGAGATTAGGGCTCACTTGTCCCTGTCCTTCCTCCCAGACCCCTGCAGTAGTGTCAGGGTATTGCCACATCTGGCAAGACCCTTACACCAGGGCTGTGGAATTGGGTTAATTTTTGTTGGAATTGGAGTCAGACAAAGTTACCAACTCCTACTCCAGCTTCAAACTAAAATTATTAGTTTGCATTATAGTATACAAATGTTAATATTGCATTAGTAATTACATATATAGCTTGTTGCATATTTATTTTTATAGGATTTCAATCTCTAGTTTTTTAATGAATTAGAGGAGCTTTGCTGCTTCTGACTGACCATAGTATAATGTTGTACCGTGTTAGCCATTGAAAGTAGTGGAAGAGTGAAGAAATCAGGCGATACCATAGCAGTCAGCCATTTATGAAGGAGTCCCAACAGGAGTTGGCATTGGGCTGTGGAAAAATAGAGGAGTTGGAATTGGTGGTTTTGACTCCATAGCCCTGCTGACAACACCTATTCCCTATCCATGGGATATGGGATACATTTTTGATCCATGTGGCCCTGACCGCTAGGGTCTTCGGTGATCACAAGAACAGTGTTCCATGAGTCTTGAGTGTGAATAGAGCTGTAGTGCGCATGCGTGACCTCCATTCCATTCACTTCTATGGCGGGAGTTCTGTAGTCCCAGAAAGTAAATAGAAGAGTAGTCACGCAAGTACAGTACTTCACTATTCACACAAGACCCCTGCTCTATTAGTATCCTAGTGGCTGGACAAGTCTGTCCTGAAAAAAGCAGGACCAACATTAGAGTCAGACTCAACTGTAATACTGGTTGAGCTTTGCATATTTCCTTGTAAACTCAATTGCATATAACAAAGAAACCTGATCTAAGCAATCTGCAAGTTGACAAGTGGTTGACCATAATGGTTTTTTAGATAAAACAATGTAACACAGACTCCCAGTAAAACATATAATTATCTAGGAATATTACTCATATATAATGAGTATAATGCTATAGTGGGAGGAAATTGCTGTTCCTGGCCTATGTAACATTTACAATATACCATAGTACGTTTAGATTTGATGCAGAAATGAACCCATATTCCAAATATATTGCAAATACCCTCCTAGTGAAAAAAGCCGTTTATGGACATTAACAGCCGAGCAGCCAAATGCAACCAACCCTGCTCTGTATCTGGGGAAGAGTCCTGTCTACTTAGCAGGGACACTAAATCCTAAAATCCCAGCCAAAACCCTCTATTAACGTACAAAGGATAGAGAAAAGGGAGCGTTAATCTGATATTGATTAAAATTTTGGCTCGGTTACACTTGTAAGTGAATAAAAGAAAGTTTAAATGCTCCACAAAACCAGAGACCCTATTTAACATGCAGCCGGTGGTTACATGGCTAAATTAAGGCTTAGACTGGTGATTCAATACAAAAACTATGTTGGCTTCTAGAGATGCCTGCCTGGCTCTTGAATTTCAGATCTGTTACTTATTGCAAAATTCTGTTTTAACTCCATGCTCAAGATAGGTCATCAATATCAGATTAGTGGGGGTCGAACTCAAACACCCAGACTTATCAGCTGACTCAATGGATTATGGCAGCAGTGGAAATAGATATGTTCCATACACTTTGCAGTGCCTTGACTCCTTCAATCAGCTGACTGATGGGGGGTGTTGAAAGTAGACCCCCACTGATCTGATATTGCCAACCTATGTTTAAAAGGTTGTTAAAGAGGACCTATCATGTTCTTTGACACTGACGATATTCTATACCGCTAGAAAGCTGACAGTGTGCTGAATTTGCTGATATGTGTCCCAGTACCAGAAATATTGGTGCCATTAGTTTTGGCACCAATATCCCTCCACTATCAGAAGAGCTGGCCTTATAGCTAGCTCAGCCTTATCAATGGGCTGTGAGGAACGCCCCTCCTGACGGTACTCTTCTATAGCCTTGTGCTATCAGGGGGGTGTTACTCATAGCCCATCGATGACGATGAGCTGTAAGGCCCGTGCTTCTGACAGTGGAGGGATATCGGTGCAGAGATTAAAGTAACTAACATCTCTGGCACTGGGGCACATACTAGCAATGCTGACAGTGCGCTGAATTCAGTGTAGCATCAGTTTTATAGCATTATATAATACCGCCAATGTCAGAGGACATGAAAAGGTCCCCCTTAAGGCAGTGACTGGCTGCAGCAGTTATCTGAGCCACTTCACTTCTGGATTTGCACTGGCACAGGATGAAATAGGGGAGGACTGGGGTTGGGTTAGTATCTTATATATACTGTCCTCATATCCCTGTAACCCAGCTTCTACTACGCTCTTCATCAGACACCACCTTGGCTTTTACATTTCTCTTTGCATTGCCATCAATCACATGATGTATCAGCACTGCATTCAGGGCCGGCGTTGGTGGGGGGGGCGGCAAACTGGGCAATTGCCCAGTTTAATCCTATGACAGAACAGGGATCTGAAAAGTCCCTGATCTGTCATAGAGAACAGCTGGTAACGCACAGGATGTCGCGGCGCAGGTGGCGTGATGATGTCACTGCATTGCGCCACCTGAGCCACTACAACAGGAGAATCTCTGGCTGCTCTGCTCATCGTGGGAGCGCGATAAGGTAAGTACAAGATTTATTGTTTTCTGGTACGGGAAAGGGATGTGATAAGGGTGCAAACTATTATTTATAGGGGCAGCTAATTATTTATAGAAGGGAACTATTAAATATAAAGGGGGCTATTGTAAGGGTGGAGTATTGTTTATAAGGGGAAACATATATAAGGGGGTTATCAGAGATTACATATTATATATAAGAGGGGGGGCTTTTGTATATATATTTGTTCCCCCCTTATATATTATAGTTCCCCCCCTATTACAAATAATTGAGGCTAGTATAAGGTTGAAATTATAAATAAGGGAGGAACTATTATTTATAAGGGAGCTATTACAATGGGGAGACTATTATATATAAGGGGGTTATTATAAGAGATAACATATATATAAGGGGGGGCTATTATAAGTGAAACTATTATACAAAAGGGAGCTATTATAATGGGGAGACTGTTATACAGTGGGGAAAAAATGTATTTAGTCAGCCAGCAATTGTGCAAGTTTTCCCACTAAAAAAGATGAGAGAGGCCTGTAATTGACATCATAGGTAGACCTCAACTATGAGAGACAAAATGAGAGAACAAATCCAGAAAATCACATTGTCTGATTTTTAAAGAATTTATTTGCTAATTATGGTGGAAAATAAGTATTTGGTCAACAACAAAAGTTCATCTCAATTCTTTGTGATATATCCTTTGTTGGCAATGACAGAGGTCAAACGTTTTCTGTAAGTCTTCACAAGGTTGGCACACACTGTTGCTGGTATGTTGGCCCATTCCTCCATGCAGATCTCCTCTAGAGCAGTGATGTTTTGGGGCTGTCGCTGGGCAACACGGCCTTTCAACTCCCTTCAAAGTTTTTCTATGGGGTTGAGATCTGGAGACTGGCTAGGCCACTCCAGGACCTTAAAATGCTTCTTACGAAGCCACTCCTTCGTTGCCCTGGCGGTGTGCTTGGGATCATTGTCATGCTGAAAGACCCAGCCACGTTTCATCTTCAATGCCCTTGCTGATGGAAGAAGGTTTGCATTCAAAAGTTTAGGGTCACTTAGAAATTTCCTTATTTTTGAAAGAAAAGCAGTTTTTTTTCAAAGATAACATTAAGTGAATCACATTGTTAATGTGGTAAATGACTATTCTAGCTGCAAACGTCTGGTTTTTAATGCAATATCTACATAGGTGTATAGAGGCCCATTTCCAGCAACCATCAATCCAGTGTTCCAATGGTACATTGTATTTGCTAACTGTATAAGAAGGCTAATGGATGTTTAGAAAACCCTTGAAAACCCTTGTGCAAGTAGCACAGTTGAAAACAGTTTTGCTGGTTAGAGAAGCTATAAAACTGACCTTCCTTTGAGCTAGTTGAGAATCTGGAGCATTACTTTTGTTGGTTCGATTAAACTCTCAAAATGGCCAGAAAAAGAACTTTTCATGTGAAACTCAACAGTCTATTCTTGTTCTTAGAAATGAAGGCTATTCCATGCGAGAAATTGCCAAGAAACTGAAGATTTCCTACAACAGTGTGTTCTACTCCCTTCAGAAGACAGCACAAACAGGCTCTAACCAGAGGTGAAAGAAGTGGGAGGCCCCGCTGCACAACAAGACAAGTACATTAGAGTCTCTAGTTTGAGAAATTGACACCTCACAGGTCCTCAACTGGCAGCTTCATTAAACAGTACCCGCAAAACGCCAGTCTCAACGTCTACAGTGAAGAGATGAATCAGGGATGCTGGCCTTCAGGGCAGAGTGGCCAAGAAAAAGCCATATCTGAGACTGTCTAATAAAAGGAAAAGATTAATATGGGCAAAAGAACACAGACATTGGACAGAGGAAGATTGGAAAAAAGTGTTATGGACAGACAAATCGAAGTTTGAGGTGTTTGGATCACACAGAAGAACATTTGTGAGACGCAGAACAACTGAAAAGATGCTGGAAGAGTGCCTGACGCCATCTGTCAAGCATAGTGGAGGTAATGTGATGGTCTGGGGTTGCTTTGGTGCTGGTAAAGTGGGAGATTTGTATAAGGTAAAAGGGATTTTGAATAAGGAAGGCTATCACTCCATTTTGCAACGCCATGTCATACCCTGTGGACACCGCTTGATTGGAGCCAATTTCATCCTACAGCAGCACAATGACCCAAAGCACACCTCCAAATTATGCAAGAACTATTTAGGGAAGAAGCAGGCAGTTGGTATTCTATCTGTAATGGAGTGGCCAGCGCAGTAACCAGATCTCAACCCCATTGAGCTGTTGTGGGAGCAGCTTGATCATATGGTACGCAAAAAGTGCCCATCAAGCCAATTCAACTTGTGGGAGGGGCTTCTGGAGGCATGGGGTAAAATTTCTCCAGATCACCTCAGCAAATTAACAGCTAGAATGCCAAAGGTCTGCAATGCTGGAATTGCTGTAAATGGAGCATTCTTTGACAAAAGCAAAAGTTTGAAGGAGAAAATTATTTCATAAAAAAAAAAAAAAAAAAAAAAAAAAAAATCATTATTTCTAACGTAGTCAATGTTTTGACTATATTTTCTATTCATTTTGCAACTCATTTGATAAATAAAAGTGTGAGTTTTCATGGAAAACACAAAATTGTCTGGGTGACGCCAAACTTTTGAACGGTAGTGTACACGAATCAGTTGTCCTGGTCCCTTTGCAGAGAAACAGCCCCAAAGCATGATATTGCCACCCCCATGCTTCACAGTAGGTATGGTGTTCTTTGGATGCAACTCAGCATTCACTCTCCTCCAAACACGACGAGTTGTGTTTCTACCAAACAGTTCTACTTTGGTTTCATCTGACCATATGACATTCTCCCAATACTCTTCTGGAACATCCAAATGCTCTCTAGCAAACTTCAGACGGGCTCGGATATGTACTGGCTTAAGCAGGGGGACATGTCTGGCACTGCAGGATCTGAGTCCCTGACGGCGTAGTGTGTTACTGACGGTAGCCTTTGTTACATTAGTCCCAGCTTTCTGCAGGTCATTCACTAGGTCCCCCCGTGTGATTCTGGGATTTTTGCTCACCGTTCTTGTGATCATTTTGACCCCACGGGGTGAGATCTTGCGTGGAGCCCCTAATGGAGGGAGATTATCAGTGGTCTTGTATGTCTTCCATTTTCTAATTATTGCTCCCACAGTTGATTTCTTCACACCAAGCTGCTTGCCTATTGCAGATTCAGTCTTCCCAGCCTGGTGCAGGTCTACAATTTTGTTTCTGGTGTCCTTCCACAGCTCTTTGGTCTTCACCATAGTGGAGTTTGGAGTGTGACTGTTTGAGGTTGTGGACAAGTGTCTTTTATACTGATAATGTCAAACAGGAGCCATTACTACAGGTAATGAGTGGAGGACAGAGGACCTCTTAAAGAAGAAGTTACAGGTTTGTGAGAGCCAGAAATCTTGCTTGTTTGTAGGTGACCAAATACTTATTTTCCACCATAATTTGCAAATAAATTCTTAAAAAAAAAAAATCAGACAATGTGATTTTCTAGATATGATTTCTCATTTTGTCTCTCATAGTTGAGGTCTACCTATGATGTCAATTACAGGCCGGCCTCATCTTTTTAAGTGGGAGAACTTGCACAATTGGTGGCTGACTAAATACTTTTTTCTCCACTATATATAAGGTTACTATTATAAGAGGGCACTATTATATAGAAGGTGGCGACTTAAATATAAGGGGATTAGTATTTATAAAAGATGAACTATTATACATAAGGGGCACTAATATAAGAGGAATTATTATATATAAGGGGCTGTTATAAGGGGGAGACATATACAAGGGGGCTATTATTTATAATGGAGGAACTGTTTTATATAAGGAGCGCTATTATAAGAGTGGCATTATTATCTATAAGGAGCACTATTACAAGGTGGGACCGTTACATATAAGGGGGGGGGGCTACTACAGGAGAGGAATTATATATAAGGACTGCTATTATAAGAGAGGAATTATTATATATAGGGGTTTTATAAGGGGGGACTGTTATATATAAGGGAGACTATTATAGGAGAGGAACTATTATATATATAGGGGCTATTAAAAGGGGAACTATTATATATAAGGTTGGCTGTTATAAGGGGGGGACTGTTATATATAAGGGGCTATTATGTATAAGGGAAGAACGATTATATATATATATATATATATATATATATATATATATATATATATAAGGAGGTGTCTGTTTTATATATATATATATATATATATATATATATATATATATATATGGGGAAATGTTATTCATAAGGGGGAGACATATATAAAGGGGGCTATTATAGGAGCGGAACTATTATATATAAGGTTGATTGTTATAAAAGGGCTATTATGTATAAGGGAGGAACTGTTTAAGGGGCTATTATAAGAGGAAATTATTATATATAAGGCAGGCTATTATTTATAAGGGAAGAATTATTTATAGTAGGCCTATAATAAGGGGGACATTATATGGGTGACTATTATGTGGTCTCTTATTTTATTTAGGGAAACTTTATAAGGAGGGTATTGTTAAAGGGCTATTTATAAGGGGGAACTATTATTTATAAGAGGGCTAATAATAATAATGTGGACTATCATTTATAAGGTGAACTATTATTTATGAGGGGGGCTATTACTGATTTGGGGCACTATTTATAAGCAGGGACTATTATTTATAAAGGAGGCGCTATAACAACTGATGAGGGGGTGCAAAAATCTATTACACGGTACAAAGGTCGTTATTTGAATTGTGTATGGGCATAAGAGGGGGTGGTGGTTACTGTTTTGGGGGCAGAAAGGGGGCATTATTAAAGGGGCTTCCACTGGAAATATGATGGTGTTGTTGGTATATCAGCATTTGGGGCCCCCATTTTTAGTTTTGCTCAGGGCCACAGTTTGTCTAAAACCGGCCCTGATGGCATTACATGGGCAGCTAGAGACTGTGCTATATGTACCTTCTGTGAGGCAGTGCAATTATCCTACTTGCTATATTCTCCTAAATAATCTAAAAGACTATAAATATATTGTTATGGAGGCTGAGCTTTGAGCTCCTTCATTTTATGGAACTGTCTGCTTCTCAGTAGTGAAGCCTCTGTCTCCCCCTGTGGAGATCTTGTGTGGTACAGTCCATCAAACAGGAAGCCAGGGGCCTGTGCATTTTATCGGGTCAGAGTGAAAGAGAAGGAATCAGATAGAAAGGAATAATTAAATGAGATAATATTGGCTGTTATATATGTTTGGGTAATAGGTAAATAATAATGAATTAAAAAAAAAATAAAAAATATTCAATCACTTTAGCGCGTAAACACATTCCTGTATAACTGCTCACACACAAGAAGTGAATATATGTACTCTATGGAAAGAGGTTTGAGCTACATCTACACCTAGATGATAACTTACTGTACATGTAGCTGAATGTAAGAAGTAAACACTGAGTACAGGACAATGTAGGTATCTAGGTAGTAGCAGTATGCACTGGGAATGAGAAAATTTTTAGTAAATCCATTATACAATGCTTCTGTAAGTAGTATCCCTTTAAATGTGCAATGTGAATATACATTGAGCACTTTGCGATCAGCATTTTGTAAAGTTTTGTACATCAGTAAAGCACATAACATGCAGTACATTTTGCTTTAACATTTTATTTCACATATTGCCACAACTTCCATAGAGCTTCACAATTCTTGTAAAGTCACATATATAAAAGGAATGATGTGAAGCTGAGAACATATTGCAAATTATTCAGGGTGAAAGAAAATAAACAGTAACACGTTAACATACTGAGTGGGAAATGATAATAGCTTGTGGGTGGAGATGTCTATAATTTCCTCAACTTGCTTTTTCCTGTGCACTGCTACATATAGCTATAGAATGTGCACATGGTTTTATACCATTCAGCATTTCAGATGGTTAATGGGTCACATATGACTGACACGTATCCAATATTACACGTATTTACATAAGCAGCGCATATAACATACAGAATAAAATTAACACACTGAAACCAGACCACCAACACACAATCTAATATAATAAGCACATATATGGTAAAAGAAACAGTCAAATAAATCTGAAATGAAGACATTAACAGCAGACCCTTCATTGTACCATAATGGACTTCAGAACTCATCCACATTGCAGTCATGGATCTATCCATGGGATACAATTTAGAAGTCAGTTCACTGGGGCACCCCAAAGCTGCATCCCCCAGCGTTCACTAGACAAGGACACCAAGCTCCTGCTTGACCACAGTAAGAAGTTGAATGGGGCAATGGTCAAGAGTGTACAGGGATCCTGACAATGGGTGATAAATGTCCATTGTGCCACAACCTCAAGGATCTGAATAATTTTCTAGCAGATGCTTGGTCAGACTGAGATCTTAGAAATTTGGAAACAAAATAAACAGCTTAAACTTTGACATGTTCCTCAAACCAGTTCTGAACATTTTTTTCAGTGTGGCAGGTTTCAATATCCCACTGAAAGAGGTCAATGTCAATAGTAGATACCACTACCATGAAAGGGTGTACCTGGTCTGTACAATGATTAGATAGGTGGTAGATGTCCACATGAATGCCAGGACCCATGGTTTTCTAGCATAACACTGCCCACAGGAATACACTGCCTCTACAACTTGCCTTTTCATATAGTGCATCCTACTGCTATCTCTACCACAGGTAAGAAACACGCATGCACCCGGCTGTTCACATGATGCCAAAGAAAACAGGATTCATCGAACCAGGCCACCTTTTTCCACTGTTATATGATCCACTTCTGATGCTCACATACCTAATGTACACACTTGGCAGTGGACATGGGGTCAGCATGGACACTTTGAGAAGACAGTTGTAAGCTGCAATACACAGTGTTCTGACCCATTTCTATGATATTGAGCATTAAAGAGGATGGGTCGCTGTACCCATTTTACAAAAATACTTGTATTCGCTATAAAATAACATGCTGGAATATTTTTCTTATTTTGTTCCCTTTTAATGCATCTCCAGACACTTTTGTGATAGGTTGGTGGTGTATGGACAGAAAAGGGCAGGGTCACTTACAAAATGTATTTGTTGAGCTGTTCCTCTGTTACTTCTGAATGTTTATGAATATATTGACAGCTTGATTTTACCAATTCTCTTTGTTAAAAGGGTAGGTCCTTGCACAGTTGGCAGTGACTGGACAGTATCAAAGTGCAAAAGGAGGAGGAATAAGAAAGGAATGGCAAAAGGCCAAGGGCCAAGGACATCTAATTCAGCTTTATTTTAGCAGGAACGAATGCATTTGCAAAAATATACAAGCCAACAGATCCTTGAACTTTTTCAGCAATTTATACAAACAGTCATGGCCAAAAGTTTTGAGACTGACAAATTTTGGTTTGCATGTTTGCGGCTTCAGATTTTTGTATGGTATACTCTATTTATGTAGTAACCTTTATTTTTCAAGATTTTGGCAATTTCCCCTGCATGCTGGTTATCAGCTTCTGAGACAAATCCTGACTGATGGCACCCTTTCTTGACGAAACTGTTTTTTTCTGTTTTTGTTTGCCTCCCTGCTTATTGAGGATTGACCTCAAATTCTCAGTGGGATTAAGAATTGGGGAGTTTTCCTGCCATGGATTCAAAACTTCAATGTTTTGTTCGCCGAGTCATTTAGTTTTCACCATGTCACGTTCTTCCCCAAATTGCTCCTGAATGGTTGTGAGAAGTTGCTCTGAGGATGTTTATGTACCATTCTTTATTCAAGGCAGTGTTCTTAGGCAAAAGTGTGTAAGCCCACTGGCTTGGATGAAAAGCAATCCCACACATGAATTGTCTTGGGATGCTTTACTGCTGGCATGACACGGGACTCATGGTAGTACTCATCCTTTCTTCTCCAGACAGTCATTCTTCCAGAAGCCGCTTCTCTGCAAGAAAACCTCAATGACAAATAGACATTCTGCAGGACGTAGAGGGATTGGATTGTAGAGGACTGGGGCAAACTTATTTTCTCCAATGAAGCCCCTTTCTTCAAAACAAGACCAAGATCCTGCCAGTGTCCCACCTAGATATACTCGCAACTTTAACCAGTGCGCAGGAGAACATATACAGGGGAGAGAGTTGTTTTTTTTTTGTTTTTTTTTATTCTCCTATTCACCTCCAAATTATGCAAGAACTATTTAGGGAAGAAGCAGGCAGTTGGTATTCTATCTGTAATGGAGTGGCCAGCGCAGTCACCAGATCTCAACCCCATTGAGCTGTTGTGGGAGCAGCTTGACCGTATGGTACGCAAAAAGTGCCCATCAAGCCAATCCAACTTGTGGGAGGGGCTTCTGGAAGCATGGGGGGAAATTTCTCCAGATTACCTCAGCAAATTAACAGCTAGAATGCCAAAGGTCTGCAATGCTGGAATTGCTGCAAATGGAGCATTCTTTGATTAAAGCAAAGTTTGAAAGAGAAAATTATTATTTCAAATAAAAATCATTATTTCTAGCCTTGTCAAGGTCTTGACTTATTTTCTATTCATTTTGCAACTCATTTGATAAAAAAAAAGTGTGAGTTTTCATAGAAAACACAAAATTGTCTGGGTGACCCCAAACTTTTGAACGACAGTGTATGCTACATGATAAATGCCATAAAGCTAAGAATTCAGATGTCAGAATTGATATTTTCTGATCATCTCAAAAGTGAAAAGTAATAAAAGCTGATCAAAAAGGTTTTGCGATTGAAGCTACATTGAAATAAAATGTAAAAAGTTATGAAAGTGGGAATGCAGAGAGGGATAAAAAGTTACTGGTAAAATGTACATTAGACACCGGAGTTATAAATGCCAGCAATATTCGTTAGAGCCATAAATTCAAATAAATGACATTTTCAGAAGTGTTTTTGCAATTTTAATGTGACTATTAGGGGGTTAAGTGTTTCTCGGCATCTAGTTTGAGCTGAAATTTTTGAAATTTACTAGAAGTGTGGTTGTGGCTTATCAAGAAAAGGGGCATTACTGAAACTGTCGTAATACTCTGCCTCAAAAGTTAGCCAACTAAAAGGTGGCATAACCTTAGACTGGACAGTCTAAATATATGCCATAACTATTAGTAAATCTGGGCCAATACATTGACATTGTTCTTCTATTTTAGAAGATCAATACAATTATTACAATACAAATTCAACATTTTGATATCCGCCATTCAGACTATTGAATACACATTCTTTTGCAAATCCATCCAATATGATGATATTGCATTGGATTGCAGTGGGTCTTGATAGACAACCAGAAACAATGAAATCTTTTAAGTTTGGCAGCATTCATAGCTCATATAAGCAAACATGAGAAAACACCACATGTAACTTCTTCAGCTACCAACATGTCGGTTCTCTATTGACAAGTTGTTATTATAGGAATTTGTATAATGCATTAGTAAAGTCAACTCTGAATGTCCATAATACCATGAGAAATGCCTGAATGAAGCACAAAACAGCACGTATCTTAAGAAATCCTGGAGGATTAAAAGCCACCTGCACATTCTGAGTAACCTCCATTGAGGACAATATTCAAAATCCTTGGATTTGCTGTAAACCACAGCCCATATATAGTTTCTTGTAAAAACAGCTTGAGAAGTTGGACATAAAGTCAGAAGTGCCCATAAAAAAAGCAAAAACATTTATAAAAGAGGAAGTTGAGATCTCAAAACATACATGGTCTATGGCTCTGTTCCCATTTTCTGCAGCTTTGTTTAAAATGAAAACAATTCCCACGTAACATCTACAAAGCGTTCTGGCGAAGTAGGACGAGGTAATATTAACAGGATTTCTCCATACCTGAGCGCCTAGGTTATTGGTAGCAGTACAACGCATTTGGTTAATATCTGACCTAATCGTACGTTACTTGTTATTGATCCTGCAGTCATGTGTTGCTTTCTTCCTATGCCCCATAGTCTGTAGGTTAGGAAGAAAGCAACACATTATGGCAGGATCAGACAACACACTAGGGTTATTTGTAGTTTGTAACCCTGAAAACACATACCGTAAGTCTGCATGGGAGCTGTATACACAAAACGGTAGGAGGTTTTCAATCAACTAACATGCTTTTTTCAATTCAGATTAACTTGGCCAATAAGGTAGTTTCAGAAGTGCATGCAAGACACTTTTCCACTGTATAGTGGAGGATTGACTTTTTTTTAACACTGCAGAAATTACCTGCATGATGTAGCTGGTTGTCATCTACTCAGCAGTGTTGGGACACGTGGCCTTCTAGTACCGCTTTGGCTCATCTTGTACCTAGCCTAAATCAGGTGCTAAAAAATGAACTCAGTATCAGGTACCAAGTGGTACATTTTCACAGTAGAAAAACTGTACATTAATAAAGTAAAAGTAGACAAAAGTAAAAGTAATGTAATATGTATTCTATGCACTTATCTGTTTAATATTTGCTTTATTGAAATTCAGTAAACCATAAGGAGTCTTCATGCGGGTACTGCATCTCAAGACAGTACATATACAGTAATAAAAATTAAAAAGCAAGCAAGCCAGCAACATCCTAAACACATTTCTAGGTTCTTTCAAAGGAACTACCCCTAGAACAAATTCATTGTGGAAGCTTTCCAGCTAATGTCTGCCACGTCAAACCATGGTCTACACAAGGGCTTGTGTTTAAAGGCTTTATTCATCAAAATAGAAAAATGTAAAAACACCCTTTTGATGGCAGCTATGATGGTAATACTAAGACATGTGACCACTGTGACAACTGATAAGGTGGTATTGATCCAGAATTCTGTAGTAAAAAAGAAAGTCAAGGTTTCACAACTTTGTGAGATTATTTGCACAAAAAGTTTGGACATTTTGCATTTTTAGACTATGTGCTCCACTGAAAAGCGGGTGTAGTTAGCTGTCGATACATCAGATTTATTAAATGGGTTAAAAAAGAAAAAAATGCCAAAATTGTCACAATTTAGTGGGTGGTTAGAAAATGGAGTAATATATTAGGGCAGAAGGGTTAGACTTACAGATGTGCCAAGTTTATCAAACAGTGCGACATGTGATAAATTTATCACAAATTATAGCAGAGTCCATCAAAAGCTCTTGATAAGAGCTCCCCAGGAGGACAGCAGGAGCGTCAGCACTGGATCACTTGGAGAAAGAAGAAGTGAGGACTTTTTTTTTTGTTTTATACAATGTACTGGTGTTTTACTTTTTTTTTTCTGTGGATAACCCCATAAAGCTGAGGCCACAGACCCATTTCAGGACTGTACATGTTCCTTCATCTGCTCCTAGAACAGGATAAAGTATTTCCCATTTTTCACATAAGAATATCTCCATTTTGCTGTTTGTTTACCCCGAATCCTTGCATTGCTTTTTTACATCTTTGCACATATTTAGCATCTAAGCCTCAAAACAATCTTCCTAATTAGGGCACATTAATAAGTAACGAACACAATTTATAGAAATGTTTAGGTAAATAGAATTATGCAAATCTCAGACAGAAAGTGTTTGTTTTCATTTATAAAATCGAATGCATACCTATAGTTATAAAATCATTCCTATGGCTTTAGATGTGTATTAAATGTGGTTCAGCCAGAAATGTGTGCAGCCTTTTTAACTCTCTCTGCTGGTTTCTGTAACTACACATTCCACATTTGCAGAATGGCCGAGATGTTCCGAATGAGATAATAAAGTGCCTGAGATTGTGCCTTCTTCTACCCATGTGTCAAAAAAGTGAGGGAGTGCCACCTCCCCAACCCTCCGAGTCAGAAGGCCCTAAGAGGGTCAAGGACTATAGTCTCCATGTCTAAGCAAGAGAGACCCAATTTGCTCCTGGCTTCCGCCTGGGCTCCACCAAGGAGCCTGTAAACTAGGTACACTCACTACCACAAAAGCAGAGGTGGGCCAGTGTTGTGAGGTTGAAGGGAACCTGATGTCCACACAACTTTTCCAGATGGGTCCCTCTTCTTTTTGGAGGGTTATTCTGACTTGCCTATTATTCCCAGATTATGCTCTTTTTTTAAAAAAAACAAAAAACTAACAAACACACTATGCATGATCTACAGGGAGCTACCTTCCAAAAGATAGCACAAGAACTTGTTCCTCTTTTCCACTAATGAGGTCTTATTTACATATTCCTTACCCAGAATTCTTAGCAGGACATGCATAGTCTAATAAGTCTCTGTACCATCTCTCCCTCATTAGACACATTACCCCTTTTGAAACTGAGTGAGATTTTGCAGCTACATCTCCCTCCTTTCCTATCCTTTCTTCTGTGTATTGTTTACACTAGAAGGATTTTGTATGCTATGGAGGATGAATGTACTATTTATTGTATATTGTAACTCAGCTTGTGCTGCTTCGCAGTACATATGTATATTTGATGACGACCGATTGTGGATAAAGTCATTTAAAAAAAAAAATAAAATTATATATATATATATATATATATATATATATATATATATATATATATATAAAAACATACTCTGATGGAAGATGAAGATGTCACTTTCTTCTAATAAGGATAATATGTACTACTCGTGTATGCATACAATATATAGAACAGCAGTGCATATAATATATTTTTAAAGGGCTTACAGTTCTGAATTTACTTGTACAATTTAATATTCTCATATTTTAGAAAGATCTTCTGTGGCCTCCCCAATTTGCAGTTCATGGCTATTCAGGTGACACGGGTCTTCTATTGCAGTCTACTTCATGCGGTACACAATACAGACACCGATATAATCCCTACTACATCCCCAGGAGAATACCTAAACAAATTACACATGAAAAGTTCTGCGTTGATCAATGTAAAGCCAGTTCACATTTCAACATCATTGGCTCTTTGTTTCCTGCTGAATACATGTACACATTTAATTCTAGAAATCTGATTTCACTCCCATGGCTAGAATATCAGTTACAGGGCTATTGAACCAGTAAAAGCACTTGCATAGCATGACCACAAACAAAGTGAACAAAACCACTTAGAAATACACTGCGTAACAATGAGCTATTCACTCTGTGTACAGTCATGGCCAAAAGTTTTGAGAATGACACAAATATTACATTTTCACATGATCTGCTGCCCTCTGGTTTTTATGTGTGTTTGTCAGATGTTTTTATCACATACAGAAATATAATTGCATTCATATTATGAGTAACAGAAGCTTATATTGACAGTTAGAATGAGTTAATGCAGCAAGTCAATATTTGCAGTGTTGACCCTTCTTCTTCAGGACCTCTGCAATTCTCCCTGGCATGCTCTCAATCAACTTCTGGACCAAATCCTGACTGATAGCAGTCCATTCTTGCAGAATCAATGCTTTAATTTTTTCTGAATTTGTTGGTTTTTGTTTGTCCACCCGTCTCTTGATGATTGACCACAAGTTCTCAATGGGATTAAGATCTGGGGAGTTTCCAGGCCATGGACCCAAAATCTCTATGTTTTGTTCCCTGAGCCATTTAGTTATCACCTTTGCTTTATGGCAAGGTGCTCCATCATGCTGGAAAAGGCATTGTTGAGCGCCAAACTGCTCTTGGACGGTTGGGAGAAGTTGCTCTTGGAGGACATTCTGGTACCATTCTTTATTCATGGCTGTGTTTTTAGGCAAGACTGTGAGAGAGCCGATTCCCTTGGCTGAGAAGCAACCCCACACATGAATGGTTTCAGGATGCTTTACAGTTGGCATGAGACAAGACTGGTGGTAGCGCTCACCTCCTCTTCTCCGAATAAGCTGTTTTCCAGATGTTCCAAACAATCAAAAAGGGGATTCATCAGAGAAAATGACTTTACCCCAGTCCTCAGCAGTCCACTCCCTGTACCTTTTGCAGAATATCAGTCTGTCCCTGATGTTTTTTCTGGAGAGAAGTGGCTTCTTTGCTGCCCTCCTTGAGACCAGGCCTTGCTCCAAGAGTCTCCGCCTCACAGTGCGTGCAGATGCACTCACACCTGCCTGCTGCCATTTCTCAGCAAGCTCTGCACTGCTGGTAGCCCGATCCCGCAGCTGAAACACTTTTAAGAGACGGTCCTGCTGCTTGCTGGTCTTTCTTGGGCGCCCTGGAGCCTTTTTGGCACCAATGGAACCTCTCTCCTTGAAGTTCTTGATGATGCGATAGATTGTTGACTGAGGTGCAATCTTTCTAGCTGCAATACTCTTCCCAGTTAGGCCATTTTTGTGCAGTGCAATGATGACTGCACGTGTTTCTTTAGAGATAACCATGGTTAACAGAAGAGAAACAATGATGGCAGCACCAGCCTCCTTTTAAAGTGTCCAGTGGTGTCATTCTTACTTAATCATGACAGATTGATCTCCAGCCCTGTCCTCATCAACACCCACACCTGTGTTAATGGAGCAATCACTGAAACGATGTTAGGTGGTCCTTTTAAGGCAGGGCTGCAATGATGTTGAAATGTGTTTTGGGGGATAAAGTTCATTTTCTAGGCAAATATTGACTTTGCATATACTCCAGAATGTTATAAAGAGTGATCAGCTTAACAGCAATTACATGCAAATTGCCATTAGAAAAACTGAAGCAGTAGACTTTGTAAAAATTTATATTTGTATCATTCTCAAAACTTTTGGCCATGACTGCAGTGTAGTAACTATTAAGTAGGCACTCCACCCATAGCGGTGTTTTATCCTGTGAACTGACCGTTTGTGTCACATTTACAGGTGGGGAAAGCAGTACTGACTCATTGGTGATTGGAAATGTATATAAACTAATGTATGGAAGTGGACAAGGTCCATGTGCCTTGTATTCAAACCCTTTCACCTTTTTCACATTTTGTTATGTTGAGGCCTTGTACTAAAATAAAACAAAATCAAGTTCCCCTCCATCAATCTGAGGTCAGTACTCCATAATGGGAATGTGAAAACAGAATTTTAGAAATTTTTGCAAATTTATTGAAAAGGAAAAATAAAATTTTGCAGACAAATATTCACACCCTTTGCTATGACACTTAAAATTTAGTTCTGGGTGCCTCCCATTTCTCTTGATCATTTTTGAGATGTTTCTACACCTTGCATCAACCAGTGGTAAATTTAGTTGAAGAGACATGGTTTGGAAAGACACACCCATCTAAGGTCCCACAGCCGACAATGCATAAAACTAAGCCATGAGGAGGAAAGAACTGCCTGTAGACCACAGATACAGGACTGTATGGGAGCAAGTACCTGTAGGAGGATACAGAAAATTTCTGCTCCACTGGCACACAGTGGCTTCCACGATTCTTACATGGAAGAAGTTTGGAACAGCCAGGACTCTTGCTAGATCTGGCCGCCCTACTAAAGTAATCAGGGAAGAAGGGACCTTTGCAAGAAAGGTGACCAAGTACCCAATGGTCACTCTGGATGAGCTCCAAACATCCTATGTGCATTATGGGAGAAACATCCAGATTATCCATCACTGTAGCACTCTACCAATCTGGGTTTTATGAACAGAAAGAAGCCTTCCATCAGTAAGAGACACATGAAAGCCTGTCTGTTCTGATGAAACCAAGCTTGAACTTTTTGGCCTCAATTCTAAGCGTCATGTCTGGAGGACACCAGGAACTGCTCCTCACCTGCCCAATGCCATCCCTACAGTGAATCACGGTGGTAGCAATTCTATCAAGACAATGAACCTAAGCACATAGCCAAGACAACACAGGAGTGGTTTAGGGACAACTCTAAATGCCCTTGAGTGGCCTAGCTAGAGCCCTGTCTTGAACCCAGACACCTCTGGAGAAACCTGAAAATGGCTGTCCACTGATTGTCACAGTCAGAGAAAATTTCCAAATCCATGTGTACAAACCTTGTGACATAAGTTATTTGGCAGCAGTAGACTCCCTTTTAAAAAAAGGGATACACCTATCTTAAGCATGTATGGGATAAGCCTTAAATTCTGAAGTGGTGTGGGCCCCACTTCTGGGACCCTCGACAACCTAAAAAAGAAGGTCCAGTAAAATCTGGACAGAATTCAATGGCAAGGTTATCTTGCTCTAACTTTATCTATTTGTGGCATATCCATAGGATAGGTTTGCCACAACACTGTTAACTACCCTTGTGCTATGACATCACTGCATTAACTATACCTGTACTGTGACATCACTGTGTTTATTTGCTGGGATATCACAGTGTTTAATATTCCCTGCTCTGTGACATCCCTTTTCTCATGTATGTGTGACATCACTACATTGAATCTTCAAGAATTATTCCCTTACAATGACATCACTATTTACATTTTCAAATGGTTCTGTAAACTGCATGTAATTTTTAAAGGTAAATGGGACGAATATTTTCCTCCATGAGAAAAAGCTGCGTGCTGGATCTCACACTGACTTTGTGCCATATAAGATATTAATTAACATATCACAGGCAGAAGCCATTCTCTTTACAAGTACACAGCATATCTATAAACACCAAGGCACTTTCACACGTTACTGAAATGTGTGGGATTAAAAATCTACAGTTACTTATTAACCCATCAGTCTGTAATGCATTAAGCATATGCGATGTCTGACCTGGTTTAACCCCCTGCCATTGGACCATTAGATCCGGTTAATATTTTCATTCAGATTCAATTCCCCCAAGTTTATTCAAAGTCTGTATATTGTAAATCAGTAACTCTATGGAATATTCATCAAGAAAAGGAAAACATTAAATAGCGAGAAGCAGACAGAAAAACATTGTGGAAGGCAGGCAGCGGCGGCGTTCACTAGCACTAGCATAATAGCATAGCTCAACCACAGACCTACAGATATAGCCCTCACAAGAGCCATTATATGTCTAGTGCCATCCTGTACATTCTACCACAAGCAAAATAGAGCATGGCACACACTGTCTGCACTCCAGGCCCTCATAGCATCTGACATGTGATCTGTGAGCCCAGCGCATGCGCAGATAAAGGTAATTCTGCTGCCTGTATCTGTGCATGTACTGAATGTGTTCTGCTACTGTTTAGCACCTGCACAAAAGAAAGGCAGCCTGGGACAGTAGAGGAGGCATTTAAGTGAATAAATCACATGACTACCACTTGGATTTGGGTACAATAGTGTCGTCTTTGCTACTATCCAGCAAAAAAATGATATATAAAAGTGATATATACTGACCCAATCGGAGGGACCTGAACAGACGCTTTGCTGTATCCTTTTCTGAACAGTGAGTTAAACACGATATATATATTTTTTATTTTTTTTTTTTTTTTTTTATTTCCAACCTCTGTGTATGAATTTTTATTTTTTTTTTACTTGAACACCCCAAAACACACCTTGCAAAATGCATTGCTTTTTTTTCCAAAGCGTTTTTCATTGTGTTTTTCCTCAATTTTTCTCTGCATTTTTTTCTTCCACACATTGCAGAAAAATATGCGCAGTGGAAATGCTGTGATTTCCAAAACTGTCATGGCTGGTGTGTAGTGCAAGGAAAATAAGGGTGGGGGAGGGTCACTTCAATCAGTTATATCTCAAGCATTATAAAACTCAGAAACATGCTTCTGGTGTCATATAACATTGTATATCAGTTGAATTCAATGTCAGGATTTCTCAGGGCACTGCTTCAATCATGTGTCCAGGGGTTGTGACGAGGCTTGAACCCTCATGTTCATCACCAAGAATCAGCCAGATCAGGTAAGTAAATCTAAACTCCCTGGACAACCACTTTAAGTTTAGCACAGCCAAAGACAGATGTGAACCAAGCCTTAGAGAGGATCTAATAACCCTGAACTGCTGCACCCCCCTTCCTTTCCAAGAGACATTCAACAAGCTTCAACACTGCCAGACTGGAGTGCCTAGGGTTCACCAGTAGATTTCATTCTAGGGGCCCACTATACAGCTAAATGCAAATATCTGTATAAATGTTTTTGCAGTATTAGTCTGCTACCTAGGCCTTACCTTAGATCAGTGCCACCGTAGCTCTGTGAGCAAGATGATTGGTGATGGGGGCCCTGCAGTTACAGTAAGGAGATCGGGCTCAGAAGGGAGAATAGTTGTTGACCTGCCTCTGTGCCTAGATGTCATCTTTGCCATCCAATGCATCTATATGTAATAAACTGGGTAGTTTGATAAAAAATATTCTACAGAGTTTATTGGGTGCTGAGAGTTTATAGACTTGCTAAGAGGCTGTATCTGTATGTAGTGCACTGAGTGTACTGTGTCATGTATCACTCTTGCAGGTTGTTGGGAGTCTAAGGACCTGCTAAGTAGCCCTGAGTCAGGAGTCCTCCGGGGGATTCACTTCCTTCCATGTGGGCTAGTCCAAAGCCTGGGGTTTGACCATTTTCAGCAAGGCATAGAGGGATCATATGACAAATTTCTCAGCATCCCTGACAACTAGAAACATGCAGAGTTCTGTTTCTAAGGAGTCAGGCAGGAAGGGGCCATGTTTCTTCTGAATCTAAGACTTTTAGTCAGCAAATTTGGCCCCCACTTCAGTTTTAAAAGGGTATCACATATAAGAGTTCTCCTTCTTTGTAACTAGTTCTGTGCTGATTTTACAGATTACATAAAGCCATGGATATTTTATTCACGTCAGTCCCATAAGTTAGCGGCAGTAGTTATTTCTTATACGATATAAGAGCGGTAGTCACACTTTTCAGCTGTGAAGCACGTGCTTCCATGTAACCACTGCATTACAACTTATTTCACAGGGGACAATAGAACTTATTTCACATAGCTTGGAAACATGCCACGGTTTGTATACTTTCCATACTGCCTTGTCTCATATATACAGTATGTCACTTAGCTCTCACTTTACTAAGTGCTGCAAAACAGTGACTGCTGAAAAGACAGAAGTGTTATTAAGGTGTCAAGGGTGAGAAATGTCTCAAGTGACGTTCACACAGCCGGCTTATGTAAATGATTTCTGCCTGCTAAAATAAAAGCACATGTAAATATTTTCTGAGGACACACCATAAAACCCATTATTCACAGGCCATGACAAAAAGCACACAAGAAACGACTTGTCTAAAGTCAGCTATAAAACGTATCACTGCTGACATATACGACTGGCAGGCGATCATGTTCATGTATGAGTGATATACTGTAATGATGAATTATTTCACCTTTACTGGTCTTTATTGTACCTGAAATACTTAAAGGGATCATAGAGTTTTTCTTCATTCTCAGGACAGGTCATCAATGAGAGATCATCCGACACCAGGGACCCCTACTGATCAGCTGTTTGTAGGGATCACGGCGTCAGATGTCAGACACCCGCTGATGTTTTATTAATGATCTATCCTAAGTATAGGTCCTCAAAAAAAAAAACAAAAAAAAACACACAATGGACAACTCAGAGGAGATTTATATTATACTATTTAATAAAAAAACATTATGGGCATAAAATGGGACAGCCCCTTTCAAGAGGTTAATCGCAGTGAGAAATAAAACTACTATTTTCTCACTGCTCAGTGAATCACACTAGGGAAAAAGCTTTCAACTGCACCCCTCCAGAGATCTCAATAGATTACATAGAAAGTAATCCTCCGGTATGTGCACCCTATGGCTTCATAAGTATTGCTGATCCTTGTCGCACCACTCCACATGCAGGATTTCTTCCATCCTAGTTGTAAAAATACAACCAACCACAGTGCAACACAATATCTTCTTCAAATGGGATAATAGGATAATAATCCTGTTTATCATATTCACAAAATTAATAAAATCACAAGCATCTCCCAATTAAAGGGTCTTTCCAGGCTTAGGATAGGTCATGAAGTGAAGAGCAGTGGTCTGACAGCTGTTTAAAAGGACTGCAAAGTTTGGGCAATGCTGCGGCCCCTTCACAGAAAACCAAGTACAGAGCCTTACACTGTATAGTGGTTGTGCTTGGCATTGTAGATCAGTCCCAGTCACTTGAATGGGACAGAGCTGTGAACAGGCAATATGACCATTGAACATGACATCACATGGGGTCCTGGGTGTTGGATTCCCACTGATCTTCAATTGAAGGCCTATTCTAAGGATAAGTCATCAATTGTTAGACCCTGAAAAACCCCTTAAGGCTACGGCCCCACGCTGCGGAAATGCAGCATTTTTTTTTGCAGATTTTGCTGCAGTTTTTTGATCCAAAGTCATGACGCAGTAATGTCTAGTCCTCTCCATCTCCCGAACATCTCCACCTAAATAAAGACTCAACACACTGGGATGGAATAATTTGGCCACAGCAGCCATTTTTATTACACACCAAACATATAACAAATTATTTAACAATTACCTGAGCACGTAACCTTTTTCTAAAGGCTAAGGAGGTCCTCGAAGCCCACAACCTGGCCTATTGCCCTTTTTCATTGTTTTTACCTCCAGCCGTACGCCCGGCTCAGAGGCACCAAGTCACCCTTCCCAGGTGACGGAATTCCATATTAAAGATTCCCCATTTTAGGCCAGCCAAATTTCCAGGCATATCAATGCCACTCCTTGGGGAGTCCAGAGCCTTAAAGCTCCCTCCCCAACCACAGAACCACCTCCTTCTTGCCCAACTCCGAGGACCCCCCGCCAAGCTGCGGTGACTGATCGCCCAACCATGTCAATACTACCCCACTATGGCACCACTGTGAACTCCCCCCCCCCCCCACTTTCTTCGTCCCCATGACTACCTATAACGAGGGAGGGAGGGTGGGAGATTAATCCCTTGTTCTCTTCACCGCGAGTGCCGTTAGCTTTCGCGGGCTTTTTCTTTTAAACCGCCCCTCTCCACCAACCTCGCTTGGGCTCCGCCTCCGCTTCCGCAAACCCACCAATGGCTGCCGTCCAGACGCACAGCGTCATGTGGGCCTCCCCTTAAGCTGTGCTTCTTCGTCCGGCCCTTTCTAGAATGGCTACAAAAGGAATGGGAAATATATAGGAAGTTCTTATACTTCTACCTTATGCTCAATCCACTCCTGGCTTAGGCTCAAAAAAACCATAGTAATATCTGCAACAATAAAAGCTGCGTTTCCGCAACGTGGGGCCTTAGCCTTAAAAACAGTGGCATCCCAGGCTCCTGAGTATCAACATCTTGGCTTTTTCCAGGGGAAAGAATAGAGGACAAAATCTGTGCACTTCTTTCTGCGCCATGGGCAGCTCTAGTGTCTAACAATGATCCCTGAGCGAAATGTTACGTATATCTTGCTGCAATTCCAACAATAAAAATAATATTTCAGCATTCCACTGTTGTAAGTGTGCGAGGCTCTTGTGTCTCACTAGGGAGAGATGGTGCAGGGACTTATAAGACCTTGCATGCCCTGCTACGAATTCGGGGTAAAGAATATGACTATCCAATGATGTGTTTCTTTAGGGTATGTTCACTTGTAGTTTAAATAGCGGCCGTGACCTGCAGTATCTTGCAGTGGCAAAAGAAGTTTCCATCCCGCTTTTCCTCATTGTAGTTGGTGGAAAAATGGTATCGGGGGGGGGGGGGGAAGACACGGTGGTTAGTTCCCAAAGATTATTCTGACTTATTTGGTTCCTCTGGCTTGTTTGGGCTCCTGCTGGGTGATGTCTAGTAGACTGGTTAAACTGCCATCTGCAGTATTATGGGGGTAAATAGTGGTGGGGGTGCAGATTGGTAATCAGATTTATGTAACTCCAACTGTAACTTTTTTTTTTACTACATTTTTTTTTTTTAATATAAATAGCAGCTGTGGCCAAGTAGATCAAACCCTGAGTCAGACTTTATTGATGGTGGGTTTGGGACTGGGGATTGGTAAATTAAGCAAACCACAGCCTGGAAAGGTGGGAGGGTGGACCAAACTTAGGAGGAGAAACAGTGTACCTGTTAAACTGACTTTCACTCAAAATCTCTGCTATATGTCCAAAGGTCACATGACTCATTATGCATGTCTATAAAAGTTTATAAAGAGGGGGAATGAGAACAAGCAGAGAGCTGTAGAAGCAGAAACAGATGCTTAGTCTGATGCTGAAAACAGAAGCTTTAACACAACCCAAGTACTTTATTCACATCAGTACAGGATCGTACTTCTATATATGTCCTATACAGTCCTGGGGCTGTTTTTGAGTGACAGCAGGACAGTTATGGAGCAGATTCTCCTCTACTTACTGTGTGCAGTGTACGGCAGGGAGTCTCCACCCACCAGCTCAAAGAGAAATGCAAATTACAGACAGAGCCTGTAGAGGGGAAAAAACTGCTAAAAATAGCAAAATCTAAATCATATAATGTCCCGACATAGTGTTACTCCTCATATGCGCACCTGGCAGTTCATCCTGATAAGTCAAATAAAATGAGAGGTACACCTCAAATCTGCAGCATGTCAATTTACATTGGCTGTAACCCCGAAGCTCCTTGCTGGTATTCGTATACAGGGCAGCAGCAGTGACACCACATTAACAACACGTGACCACTGCAGCAATGTTCAACAGAAGGCTGCAAAAATCATGTGTTAACATGACATCACCGCAGCAGCCATGTTTAACACCATTACCTGGGAACTATGACGCAGGACATGGTTCTTTCGCACATGTACCCCCGTTAGGTAAGTTTTGTTTGAAAATGGACAGTCCCTTTAAGATTTCTCAGTGTATCCTTCTGAGTCCAGATCAGAAAGCCATTCTCTAAAGACTGGATGTGGTTGACCTATATCCTATAGATAACAATGTTTAACTTTCCCTCTACAGTACTATGCCTAACATGATGTTGTGGAGGTTCCTCAGGCAGAATATATGAATGTGTACACAGCTGCTGAAACCTGTTACCTGTCATAGACTGGTGACTAATGGAAAATGACAGCCAGGTGTATCCATATATTAGTTCTCCATAACAATCACATCTGTATACCAAAGTGGATAAAAGGTCACAACAAACCCATTATAGGTCAAACACTTTCCCTGTCTTTCAATAACTGTATGCGTTTTCTGCAGAGAAATGTAGATTGTTACACAGTCAGGAATTCAACAATCAGAAGGACTGTATATGATGAATTAAAAAAGTGACAACCAATATGGCTGAACTTCCTGTTGTCTACCTTCAAATGACTAGACAAATGTTCATTTCTCTGTAAGGCTCCATGCACAGGAACATATGCTTTGTTACCGTGCTAGCTATATTTTTAATGGCTAGCACACTGACCCATTATTTCCTATGGTATTATCACAGGTCTGTGCAGGGGACCATGAGTCCAGGGGCAAAGCTCAGGACAGGTCCTATTCCTCTCCATCTTTGGCAATAACGCAACCCATGCAAGTTACTTTGGGCCCCAGAAATCAGTGGGCCCATGCAGCAGAGGGTTGCATTATGGCTTCTTTATTTCTTTAATTATCCGCTACCTATTAGATTATTCACTCATCCCCACTCCTGTTCAGGCAGTATCTGCTGAATCCTCCATGGGCATGACGCTAAATAGACATAAAGACACAGCAACTCTAAAGACATACTGATAGGGAATATAGATTGTGGACAGTGACCACAATGTCTGTAAAGCGCTGCCGAATATGATGGTGCTATATAAATAATGGATGTCATCTAAAAATTTTTAATTAGGGTAACCCCAGACACAATTTTGTTTGGGAACCTCAAAATGACAAACCCACCCCTGCATATGGATAACATCCTTGTGCTGTCCATGCCATTTTCCTACAGATACATTGCTGCACACATTCATGTGCATTTAGTGTAAGGAAAAAATATAATTACTAAGTTTTGGTTGTTGCAAAGGGATTGTCCAGCTGGTAAAATAAAGCTCTTCTCTGCATAAAATGCAATTTACAGCCTATGAAACTGTATATCTTATTTTTATTCTTTTTTCTTATTTTTGGTGTCAATTAGTACATCTTCAAAAAGAAATTATTTGCAATTTCTATATATATAAATAATTTATACACACACACGTTTATATTACATATAGTTGTTGGCTGGATTGTCGTTTGGCTGACAGCTATCTTGCCTGATACCCCTATACATGCACTGAACTAGGAGAGGAGAGAAACCCAAGAGTTTTATCTCCCAAAGGACAAAAGAATTGCGCAGTTGAACCCCGTTCACCATACACATCACATGGTCATCTATACCTATTAAAATCACAGATTTGCCAATACACATAGTGTGCTTTGGCCAAAACTGCAGATATTTTAGATAAATTTAGTTGACTATATTTCCAGTAATCCCACTGAACAGCAATGTAGTCAGGCTCTCTTCAGCCTGGATCGCTGATAACATAGAACAATACCCTGCTCTCATTCTTGCAGACAGGTTACTGTTTCTTCTATTTCAGACAGTTGTGCCTATAACCCTAACTTAGTGCACATTCTACTTTCACTTATTACAAATATGCCGGGCTATTGTCCATTTTACCCCAGGCAAGTAGTGAGGCACCGCAGTCCATGCAGCTCTCCAGAGAATAGGGCATGACTGCAGTCAGTCATTGTGTCTACATGCATTAGCAAGCCTCCTCCTTACGTCAGTGGGACAGAGGTGCAGCGTCTTCAGGTGAAACCTGACAAGGGCTTATAGTTAATCAGAGCATTTACATTTCAAAGACATTCTATCTTGAGCGCACCCTTAAGATTTCTAAACAAGTGCAAGTGTTTTGGCTTATGGGAAGAATAAAATTTCTATAATCTAAACCTGCCATGTGCAGTATGTCTCTGCCGTCTAACCTGCTCTCTAATTATTCATGGATACAGCTTATGCCAATGTATGCTCCTGTAGGTAACCTAATATAAGACAGCCGACCTAAGATGACCTGGAATTTCTACTTAATAATGTGACTGTATTCTTGGAAAACCATGTACAATATACATTACCAATATGGTGCATCAGTGAGAGGACCCAACTGGTCAGTCCTTGGTAGGTAAGAGAGAGGAGAACTGGTCTGGACAAAACTGGATTCGGCCCACGTTTTCTAAAAGTTTCGGTCTTGACCTGAACCTGAAACCCACAATTCACTATTATGCCTTAGGGTCTATTCTCATTTTGTCATATTTATTTTTCACTACATAGGAAGAAAATGGTTATTTAACCTCTTACAAACCATTGTTATTGGGTACTTTTATATGCTGACACCAGTGGGCTATTTCCCAGAGGGCTAGGAAATCCTTGCTACGTGACTGTTCTAAGAAACCAAACTGTATTACACGCACACAGCTAAGGCTGGATTCACACTAGCGTTTGAGTCTCCGTAAGAGACTCCGCCTAAAATCAGTGGAGAGAAAAATCCTGCAAGGAGGTTTCAGTATAAAACCGGTGGAAACCCGGTGGACTCCCTTATAGTCTATGGGGTCCGCGGGTTTCCACAGCGGACAGGGTCTCCGTCTTTCAGGTCACCATGCGGACCGAGGGAGGGAAACCCTAGTGTGAACCTAGCATTACAGCACATACCAGTAAAATATAATAAATTTCCCATATCGAGCAATGCAAAGAGAAATAAATAGTCTAACTAGTGGTTCCACCGTACAGCCAACTAAACACTAGAGGGCAGCATTGCCTCACTTTTTACAAAAACAACAAGCATTACATTTTCTATGTTACTCCTGACCTCTGGTGGTAATTTTCAATATTACACTACACACAAAATAAGGAATAGAGTAATATAAGCATCAAAAGGGAAATATTAAAGAAGTTATACACTTTCTAATATTGATAGCTTATCCTAAGGATAGGCCATCAATATTAGAGGGTCCAACACTAGGGACCCCTGCTGATCAGCTACTTTAGGCCAGCCAGCGCAGCCCCTGTAATGTCAATATGCTGCAAGCTATGCTGCTCAAACACTGTACAAACTGTAGTGGTGGCTATAGGTGTTACTGTGCTGTGCCACACACTTAAATATGGTAGCCCTTCATTACCTAAAGCCACTGCTACACTTTGTACAGTGAGTGAGCAATACTGTCCAGTGGCAGCATTGTACCAGGAACCGTACTGTCCCGAGTCCCGGGTGTCGGACCCTCGTAGGTCTAATATTGCTGGCCTATTCTGGACCATCAATCTTAGAAAATTGATAACTCTTTAAAAGATTAAAACATTATCTCTCATCGCATTGTCTATATGGTTATAGCAAATGCTTGTACATTTCTAAGGGGGCGTTCACACTACCGTTGGTGACCGTCAGTAGTGTCCGTTGCTATTGTCCGTTACAAGATTTTAGCATTGGACACTAGCTGAACCGTCAGCAATCCGTTAAAATTTCCATTCATTTCCATGGGTTTTTATATTGTGTCCATTTACACCAAATCCGTCAGAAGTCCGTTATTTTTTCGTGGACAAAAAATCCTACATGCAGGACTTTTTGTCCGTTTGAAAGAAACGGATTCTTGATGGACAGCATCAAGAATGTCCGTTTTTTTTTCCTGTGCATGCTCAGAAAGCAGAAAAAAACCCAAAGACGTACAGTGTTAAAAAACGAACACTAACTGATGCTAATGTGTCCGTTAATGTCTGTTATGATAGGTGTTCGTTTTTTTTTTTTTTCCTTTTTTTAATGGACACTATCAGAACGGACATCAATGGTAGTGTGAACCCTGCCTAACAATTAGTTTTCTTACTGCTACTGAGAGCAAATGTGTTGAAAATATGTTACATGAAGTATTACATTTAAAGTCATGCTTGTAGTTTACAAAGTGTCTTACATTGTATTTTATATATTTTTGTAAAGAAGTGAAATGCAAGACATGACAGTAGTTTATATAAATATGAAAAAAAACTATTCACCATTTTGTAAGATATTAAAATGAGTCTACCAACTGCAATGCTGCTTCTAAGCCACTTATATGCTGTTGTAGGGCCGGTTAGTGACATCCTGAACATACTTTCCTTAAAGGGAATCTGTCAGGTCAATCTGGGACCATAAATCACCCACAGGTCCTTATAGACCTGGGGTTTAGTGTCCCAAATCGCCCTGTTGTAATGCAATCTATACTTACCTAGAGAAGGGTCCGATCGACGCTGTTTGGTGAGATCGCTCTGGCTTATTCATGAGGCACTCCTCCCAGCACCTGCGCTCTTCTTCAGTGAAGCCAAAGATGGACACCCTGGCTTCACTGCGCAATTGCTGAAGGTACCGGACATGCTCACTGAAGCCGAGGAGTACGCCTCTGGCTTCATTGAAGAACTGCGCAGGCGCAGAGAGTACAGCGGCAGAGTGAGTATAAAGCTTTTTTATTTTTAATGCGGCCATTTACTGCGTTATAACAGGGTGATTTGGGACACTAAACCGCCCACACGTCCCTATGGACTTGGGCGGTTTAGTGTTCCAAATCCTCCGTTACTGCCCTGACAGATTCCCTTTAAGTCAAAGTGCAACCTTGATGTGGAGAAATTCAGTTTTTATTCCATATGCAAAAGAGATGTTCAGAGCACTCTGGGCGGGGCTACACCAGTTGGAGCACCCATTTGTTTTTGTAGTTGCCATTCAGTGCTGCCTTCAAAATGCAAAGCCTGTTAAGCTCTATGGAGAAGAGTTTGCAGAGATCACAGAAAAGATGGTGATCCAGCAGGTATGGCATATCTCAGCTGCAAGATTTCACAAGAACCAACATACAACAGCAGGGTTTCCAGGGGAAATGTTTTTTTAAAAAGTGCCTAGAATGGTAAAAAAAAAAAAAAAAAAAAAAAAAGGCCACTGTCATTGTGATGCTACCTGCTCTCCACTTTTTGGTCCTCATCTCAACACACAGAAACTGGAGATTTCTGCTTAGCCAATCAATTGCTTAGATGGGTCACCAGTGATTAGCTGAGTGGGCATTTCCAACCATTTCCTGTGTGACCAGATGGTCACCAGGAAGTAGAGCACAGTGGGGACCCGGGCAGCATCAGAACAGCAGTGGTAGTGACCAGTGAGGTAGTACTGCTTATTTCTTATTTATAGCCCATCCTGATCCTTTAAAAAATATTCCTTGGAAAGCCCCTTTAAAAGGAATACTAAAGCTATAAAAATTAGCTTTGGATAATAAAAAATAAAAAAAATAAAAAAACACATTCTGCAGTCTTAAAAGGAGTTGTTGGGCGCTTTTTTTTTTTTTTTTGAATTTTTTTACAATATAAAAAAGGCTCAAAATGACAGAGAAAAATTAAAAAAATAAAAATAAAATAAAATATATATATATATAGATCTATATATATATATATATATATATATATATATATATATTTTTTTTTTTATATATATATTTTGATGCTTGCCTTACAGATCCCAGTACTCGTCTCATCGAATAGAGCATGTAAATCTGGAAAAAAAAAATAGGCTTGTATCTAATTCTGCCTTCTTGTGTGATTACAGATGGGATATTAAAAACAGACAGCAAGCAGTTTTACTGACTATGCTCATAGACTGCCATTTGCCTGTGCCAGGATTGTTATAGGTTGCATTATTATTTGCATTCCAGTATTTCAGAATTTCCTATGTCATGCTCACTTACGCTAGGTTCACACCTGCATTTGGGTTTCTGTTTGGGGGGGGGGGGACACATGGGGACCCCCCCCGAATGGAAACTTAATTCGCTTTAAAAAGTGGATACCTTCGGAAACCCGCAGACCCGATAGACTATAATGGGGTCCGCCTGGTTTCTGCCCAAAAAGGGCAGAAAATGTGGAGAGAAGAGCGCTGTTTGCAGGACTTTTCTCTCTGAATTTTTAAAGCGGAATGGGGAATGGAATTCCCAGGAGAAGACCGGGTGCAGGTGTGAACGTAGCCTTAGGCTTTTCACAGCTTTTTCTATTGTTATAGTACAGTTACTCATGGCAGAATTACATGAAAATAAACCAGTATTAGGATTAATGGATGGCGTGTTTCTTATTGTACACGTTCCCTGTCTCATGTAAAGAGACAAATGTAAAATTTGCTGCAACCATAGTGTGATTATAAGCAGCAGAAAAACTGATAGACATTATGTATGAAGGCTTATACAGTCATAAAAAGACTGCCCAGCAAGACCCTGCAGATATTTTAACTTTTTCATTAGAACTCAAGAAACCTTTAACAGGTCCCAGCGGCTGGTCTCTTCTTCCTTGTCAAGTAAAAAAAAAAAAATGCTAGCTCAACCAATTACTGGCTGAGGCACACCACCTCTCCAGTCAGACAGTACCTAAATGGGCATTTCCCACCATTTTCTATATGTTGAGATGGATCCAGAAAGTAGAGACCTGTAAGGAACTAGGGAGCGTCAGGGCAGGAGCAGCACTAGTATTGGGTAGGCAAGTAACAATACTATTTTGATCAGCTGACATTTTAAAGTATATCATATCAGTTTTCTGGTAGATGAGACCGATTTTAATCAGATATATTAGCCATTTTCACACACCAGTTTAGACTGATAGTGGTCTGAATGGACATAAATTGGTGAAATATCTTTATGTGTACAAACACCCTTAAAAGAACTTTAGAAAAACATGTCTGCTTTGTTCCTTAGACCCCATGTACATGACCGAGTGTGCATCCGATGTGGGGCCAAGTTTGCAGCGGAATGAAGTCAGTTAACACTCGGAGTGAAATCCAAGTGCATTCCATGATGCATTCACGTCTATGGGGGCTTTATCTTGCTCAGTGGCATCAGAACAAATAGGATGCCCCCACAGACGTGAATGCATCATGAAATGCACTTGGATTTCACTCCGAGTGTCAGCCGACTGCATTCCACTGCAAACTCGGCCCTACATTGGATGCACACTCAGTCGAACGCATGAGGTCTAAAACAGTACCCTACCTGTCCATGGATTGTGTGGAGTATTCATTTTAAAGGTGCTGACCTGCACTACCAGAAAAACCCTCTGGTAATAAAAGTAGACTAGTAACCCTGTACAACTGTGTTAGTAACATGAGTAACTTACTATGCTTTCTACATTTTGTAGCAATTGGCAATCTATGGATCCGATCTCTGGCTAGAAGCCTTTGAAGACGATACAACCACTTAGGTCATTTCAGTCCAGGTCTCTCAGTTAGGCCTACTGTCACTGACCTTATTAACTAGTCCAGTAATACCGGTTTAGTGTCATCTGCAGAGGATTTACAGAACTTCAGCCACAAAACAAGGATATTTAGGACATAACTGGACACAGAGAAATCCTGGCAAAGTCACCCACTACAAAACTTCCAAAACTGAAACTTCCAACCGATCGGCTGAACAAATGTTTGCATGAATATATCTTTCTACTTAATGTGAAGTGCCTGTAACAATCAGAAGCAGGTTACATATAATTGAGATTGCCATGAATTCCTAGATCTCAGCTGAAGATACGCTTTAAAGTAGCGGTTATGTAACTAAATTTTTGGATAACTTGATTTTCTGGCCGTATTTGTGTCATTAATAAAATTTTTAATATACTTCATTAACAATTTTGGATCTTTCTGTGAAATCCTCCATTTTTTCACTCTTTCCCTGTCTTCTGTATTGAGAGCTTTTCCTGCCTCTCACGGAATGTTACTGTGTACAGGAGTAAAATCAAAAGTTGTCCGAAAGCTTAGTTAAGCTTTAAAGGATCCTACAGATTAGTGATTCTCAAGGTGCGGTACGTCCAATCATCCCCAGGGGTACGTTTCATAGTGAGTGGGGTTCAGTAGGGTACATCACATGGATCACGTAGTGTAAGGACACATGCGCTACATGACCACCTGATGTCATTTCTGTACGCGGGAGGAGCACAGGAGACTGACTGTACTGTCTCCTCTCTAAATACAGATTAGATTAGTGATATCAGACGGTGTGTGCAGTTATACTCTGATAAATGGAGAAAAGCATTATTTTTTATAAGATAGATTACAAATTTTCTTATAGTCACTATTTTCTGAACAGTTGTTTCAATATTGGAGGTATTGTGGCATTGTGTGAAAGATCTGGTCCGCTGACTGTCCATCGTTTTAAAACTGAAACTGGGGGAGGACAAAGTCCTCCATGCAGGGCTTTTTCCCCCACAGATTTTCAGTATAAACTGTGAGTCTGCAGACTGGCACAGATGTGAACGTAGCTTTAGGTCTCACACACACTCACCCTTTCATTTGTACAGCCCCATACACACGACCATGTATTTTCAAGGTCTAATGTATCAGGCCGTGAGCCCAGAGGAAAAACTCAGGACAGGTCCTCTTCCTGTCCATTTTGTAGCCCGTTCTGACTGACATCAGTGAATGGGGCCATGGAGGCCTGCTACACACGGTCGCATTCATGTCACCTTCATTGTATCTTTTGGAGGTCTCCTTACCTCCATGTGATGACTGCCAATGCACTACCATAGGTTTAAAAAAAAAAAAAAAAAAAAAAAAAAAAGATGCTGTGGCATGGTCTACTGTATAACATACCATATGAGTAGCCTTAGTCTTTTATAGTACCCATACAGGTTACGTGAATGAAGTCTAATGTGCATCTGCAGCTTTTCTCTGTTCTTATCAAGCTATCATATCTCACACCTGATCTGTACTGTTATAAGGGTATCACATACATCAGATTTGCTGCAGAAATTTGTGTGACTGAATATTGGTTTTATTTATCTGATAGGAGTTTTTTTTAGTGGCAGCATATAGATTTTAGTAAGTCCCATTCAATTAGGACAGTCACAGAACTTTCTGCAGCAAATGTGCCAAGTGTGAACATACCCTAATAATAACTTCTACTGATAAGCACTTTAAGACGTGATTCTCCAGTACTGTTAAAAAAAACAAGAAAAAAAATATAAAGTTTTCCCCTTGTGAATTGGTGAATAGTTTTTTTTATCAATATGCAAATCAGCTCTTTGAAAGGATGAGGGTGTTGCGCCACAGAGCTAAGCCTCCCACCGTTTTGTGCTGCCTTCTGCTTCTGATTGACAAGGCCAGGAAGTGTATACCTAATCTCACCTGACCCAGAGTTCTGTTGCACTTGTCATTGCACATATTCTTGCCAGGTGCACAGTACATGCAACATGGGAAAGACAAGCATCACAACAATACTGCACATGTGCCATATGTGTGCAAGGGCAAGTGTGATAAACTCATGGCCAGGACAGAATATATAGCAACAAGCATTGGATGGTGGAACCCAATGAGTCCAATGGGATCTGGTTTGCAGTAGAAGTCATGTGTTGTCTTTTCTCATCCATTGTTCCATTGACGGATGACAAATGATTACAGTGTAAATCCCTAGTATGAATTTATAGGACTGATACAAGTCCCCATGATTTTTTTTTTAATTTCTGGCATATCGTTATTGCATTGAGGTCAGTGGGAGCCAAGTTGCAGTATCGGCGCTTGGCTGGTTGTCACCCCCACCACCACCGATAGGATATTTCTGGTCTATCCTAAACATAGAGAAAAAAAAAAAAAAAATTAAATCATGGATAACCCCCTAATAATAATAATAAAAAAAATAAATAACAATCCACCATTTATGTGACAATGGAGGAGTGGTGAGCTGCAGTCATGACATGATTAATACATATGAAAGGTTATCTGCCTGGCACCACAAGAATCTTTCCCCACATACAGACCTCCTTCATTCCTGTGTGAAATCAAGCATTTTCTCCATAAGACTCTTACTCCAATGAGCAACACGAAACCAGGAGATGCAACATGACACCAGAAACTGAGAAGACAAGGTGCTCTATAGAAGAACGCTGAGGTTCTCTATACACCTGACTTCTAGGGTATGAGATTAAAAGGAAACTCGTAAATGCAGAATACCTGTCCACACTGAGCAGTAATGTGCTGCAGTATGTAAATGATGGTGACTTTTCAGGGAATATCTGTGAATGTTAAGGTGCTTTTACATGGACCGGTGGTCAGCCGAATGAAAATGCACATGAAGGTTTGCGATCCAATACAGGAGTGTGTAAACCAGGTCCAATCATCCAACAAACTGAGCTTTCGGCAGCACATCTCCCTATGTAAACAGGGGTGGACCGAGCCAATCCATGAATAAGGCTGTGTTAACACTCGTTTTTGCATTCCTTTGGATGTATATGTCAAGAGGGTTACCTCATGTATACCTTCGAGAGAAAGTGCATAGGCATATGGTGGAATATTTCGCCCATATGACCACATAATTAAAAAACAGTATGCATCACAGTATTTTTTTTTTTTACTGTATAACATTGCACATTATAGCTGTAGCAGACAGACCAAAAATATGCTGATACAAACCAGCCTGGGGTATGTAAAAAGCACACTCTTTTGGCATATGCTAGGCTACTCTTTTGGAATAGACCAGGTCAATGCATATGCATGGATAAATTCAGAGTTTTCTTGGTGCAAACACTAAACATGGTTCAAAAACTAAGAGTGAACTGAACCCAACATTGTTGGCTTTAAAAATGCATCACAAGTAAGTAGCTTAACCCTGTCTCAACATAATAGTACAGAAAATGTTGGGTCTTTAAATATGGCAGCCCCTCAGGATCTGACTGGCCACCATAGCCCCATAGCCACTTGGTCTTCACTGTATTATATTGTATTGTACTAGGCAGCCTGTAATAGAAGTCTATTCAGATCTAAAAAAAACTTGAATAAAAAGCAATCAAAACATCAGGCATTCCCCAAAATGTTATAAATAAAAAGTATATCTGGCCCTGCAAAATACAGTAATATAAAAAAGCTACAGTATCAGAATACGGCAACTCCAAGAAAAAATTGTTTCTAAAAATTTTGGATTTTTTAAAGGTGTTAAAACATAACCAAAACTATATAAATTTGGTATCACTGTAATCGTGCTGATGTGCAGAATATATGCAACATGTTATCTTGGCCACACAGTAAATGCCGTAAAAACAATACCTATAAAAAAGTAAAATAAATTAAGTTTCTATCCAATTCCACCCCATTTTGATTTTTTTTCCAGCTTCCCAGTACATTGTATGGAATATTATGTGGTACCATTACAAAGTACAAAGTACAATCTGTCCCGCAGATGTGAACAGAAAAATAAAAGAAGTTATGGCTTTTCAAAGAAGGGGAGTTGAAAGCGAAAAATCTAAAAATGGCTGCAGCAGGAAAGGGGTTAAAATCACCAGTGTGAAGCTGAAGAAAGGATGTCTGATATGATATCCAAAGTTCCTGCTAGACTCGACTATTCCTTTACGCTAAAAAAATCATATACTGATGCAGAACCTCTAAAAGTTCCTGATATATGAAGTCTAGAAATGACTCACAATAACTTTCTGGTCATCTGATACACGTCCTTATAAAAAAAAAAAAAAGGACATGCTGTGTATTTAGTTTGCTAGTCATAGTAGTACTAGACAACAAAGAGTGTGGATGGTAACTACAACAGTGGTAAGTACAACACACCTCGCTTACTGGTGGATTTGCACGTGGAGCTTGGATACTGGTTTAGTTGTAGGTATTCATATATTGTATTTCCAATAAGTTTTTTTTTTTAAAGGCATAACCATCATGACATTCTAACACCCAACTGCATGCAAGAGGTAAAGTGTAACTTTGTGTCTAAGGACAGCTAGGTGAGATAATCCAGACAGGAACACAAGACCACCCCATGCTATTGTCACTCATCACTTTATAGCAGTAGAAGACAGGTCATTGTGTCTGTGACAAAGCTGTCAAGAGATTTAACTTAAAATCCTCATCTATCTTGACAACCTCAGAACAATAGTTTACAGCTTCAAGCTTAAGGAGCTATTGGGTGGAGATGTTCACTTAACTACCAACATATTTACTGTGAACGCAAAGGAATGTTGGGCCCCTGAGAAGTAAGACGTCTAAGGAGCTACATCTAGCACTTCATGTGAGAATGAAGGAAAAGGGATCAGAAAAGAAGAAGAAAAAAAAAAAAGTGTTTCATATATATATATATATATATATATATATATATATATATACACATCACACACACACACACACACACACACACACATTTTTTGTAAACTTATATAACCACCCCACCCTTCCAAAAAAACATCAGCTGGTAAAGTCCTGATATAAGGTTAAAAGGGCATTCTAGTTCTAACACCTCTAACCAACAACTGGATAGGTGAAAACTGCTAGATCAGTGGGGTCTGACTGCTAGGATCCACACCAATGACCAGAAATTGGGTCCGGTGTCTCCTGTACCCTTGCAGTCGTAAAACTGCAACTAGGAGGAGCTCAATGCAACGACAGTCAAGCATGCACAGCATCAGTGCCATAGGCTTTCAATGAAGCAACAGAGTCTTGTGGATGTAGGCAATGGAAGACAAGGATCTGGTGATCGGTGGAGAGTCTAGTGGTCGGACTCCAACCAATCTAGCAGTTATCACCTATCCAGGGGAGCAGGACACCTCTTTCAATAAAAACTTAGCAATGTTGCACAACATGTTCACAGACTCAAGCCTATCACTTCAAGTCAAGCAAACTATTCCAGGGTAGAATTAGGTTTGTATATTTTAGTTCACAATGTTGGGTACTTTTATTTCTTTTAAAGTAAAATTATATTTGTGCTGCTATGATCACCTATTAGCAAAAGTCTACAGATCTGCCAGCGGATATACCGTCTGTCCAACAACAGAGTCAGACCCCAATAAGAAATGTCACACGGGCCATCTAGATTCTAGTACAGTCCAAAATTAAATGGAATTACAGGGAAAAATATGCTCAGTTTCTGTAATTTGTCAGCGAATAGTCTAGAAATTCTGTTTTTGGCGTAAAATGGCAAAATAATCTGGAACTGTTACAGACCTGAAGCAGGAGACCTGACAAAGATAAGAGTCTATGAGACTTTTTTAAAGTTTACTTATCTCCTCAAAAATTCCAGCTTCATTTATTAATGTGTCTATGATCCAACCATAACTCTGCACTGAAAAATCAATGAGAGGTGGCAGTAATACAATCCGTCCTGTGTTTAGCTAGCATACCTGTGTACTGACCCAAAGCAAACATGACGGTTATAGTCTCTGAGAAGCTATCTAGGGGTAAATGTCATTCTTTGTCCTATTGTGAAGTGATTTCTTATTGAACTTTACTACTTTGTAAAAAGAGAGAGTCTGACCTAAGAATGGGGGTCAAGCAGAATACACAGAGCTGAGGCCTGCTTCTGTTATATATAGTTATTATATAAGAAGTTCTTTAAGGATACATACATAAAGCCATCCTCCAATTCCTTCTATATAATATATTAGAACACTGCATTATAATACAAGATTAATATCTTAGCAATTGATCTGTATTTATTTACTCCCAGAAAACCGCCTGTATTCTGTGTATAAATTTCATGTGAATGGAGATAGGAGTGGGCTTACAATGTGCCAACAATGACTTTTATTGCCTTTAGGGCTCGGGGACGGGATTACAACTGCATGGAGTAGTACCATCAAATGCCTTATAATGGAGGTATTCCTGTATGATACAGTGCCATATAGTGGAATCATACAGCAATACTCACGGCACCATTCGCTCTTCAGAACTGTAGTGGCCTTGTTCACTCTGCTCAGCACAGGAAGAGCAGCGAGTAGTATTTTTATTGTTTTGAAATCACCATTAATAAGTGATCTATATAGATAGATATTTTTAAATGTCGCTCTGATTCTCTCTCGTCTTGACTATTGCAATTATCTTCTAATTGGGCTTCCTCTTACTAAACTCTCCCCTTTACAATCTGTCCTTATGGCAGCTGCCATACTCAACTTTTTGTCAAACCAGTACACCAAATGCATCTACCAGTTAATGGTTGTCCATCTGCCACAGAATACAATATAACATTATCACACTAACAAATAAATCCATCCATAGCACTGCACCTCCCTACATCTCCTCCCTCACCACCGTCCACCACCCTAACCGTCCTGTCATTTCTGCCAATGACCTTCGACTTGCATCCTCTGTTATCCAAATATCCCACTTTTCTCAAGCAGCAGCAGTGCTCTGGAATGCTTTACCCCGGAAATCAGATTAATACCCAACTACAGCAGCTTCAAAACTGCCCTAAAAATCACATCTGTTTAGCCTGGGGATAAAATTGGTTGAGCTAATTATCAGAATGGTTAAAAAAAAAAAAAAAAAGCAATACTCACCTGATTCCCAATTACTGCCATTTATAATCTTACTATATCCCTACTGGACTGTACTTCTCAGTCCCATCTTGACTCCGGAGGAATCTGCAGTTCATTCAGCCAGTCAATGGCCATAGAGGTGATATCACCTGCCATTTCCTGTGTGTCAAGATTGGACCACGAAGTAGAGACCAGCAGGGACCCAATTAGTGTCGGAACACCAATGCCAGTGGATCTATGAAATAAGTAATACTTACTATAATTTTTTTTAAACCATTCTGTGAATGTAGTTTTAGGTAGATTTACACTATGTATGAGAGCTAGTTTTCTGTTTTTTCAATCACTTGGGAGTATGTGTAAAGATGTTGGCTTCAGTAGGACCAATATCCTGATCAGTCATGATTGGGTTTACAGTCATAACTAAGCTTTTTGCACCTGAAGCAAAAATTCATGTTGCTGCCCTAAACCTATAGCCAAATACCTTGGACAGTACAGAGTGCTTTTTTGGGGCCTCCATGTCACCTAGTGCCTGGAGCATGTACCTTGTTAGCCTTTGCTACATCTATCACCTAGTTGCTCGTCTCTGACTGATAGTCAGCAGGTGATGGATCATTTCACAATTTGTTTTCTTTGTGCCTTCACATGAAATCAGAGGACTACAGAGGAACAGAATGGACCCATAGATTTCTGTGGTTCCCAATTTCATATGTGCAATCCATTTGTTCTGGAGGTGATGACAGCGGCTTTCTCCCTTCTCCAGTTCAGTTACCATACACTGCTCTGCTGAGCCAAGCATGCTTGTGTATAGGGAATTTGGGCGAGCTGTTGGCCAAGTATATAGTAACCTTATCTCAGATATCAAACCAACTATTGAATGACTGTGCTGTATTTTCTTACAAGGTGATATACGTGGTATGTGCAGTCACGTTCTTACCTTAATTGTGTGTATACACATTACAGATATGGAAATTAGGGAATGATGTGGGGAACTCTATTATGTACTGTACTGGATAATATGTTTGCGCTGTGCAAGCACCAAAAATAAATAATCAAAAATTACATTAAGGATTACATGGCCAGGTAGGATGCCAGTGATCCAGCAATGAATCATGTACGGAAAATGTGCAGCATTCAATTACTACACTTTAATATATTGTGGCTGTGTCCTGCCAAGATTCTTTCTTTCAGAGCACTATTAACTTTCTGGCAGGAAACAAGGAATTGTTCAGTTAGTTTTTGGGGTTGGATGTTTCTTTAACCCACTGTTACAATGAAAACCAGGTAAGCACATAAAAGTTAGGGTGCCCCATAGCAGGTGTCAAAATGGGGACCCCTTATGGTGCTATTGCCATTACTGTATCTATAACCAGCTGGTACGGGAGGACTAAGTGCTCATTATTATTAGCTTTTTTTCTATCCTTGGGTAATTCAGACATACATCATGGTCAGTCTCTAAGGTGCATATGTCCTTGCCTGAGACAAGGTTTTAGAGATATAATATTATTAGAGTACTAACAACCCACATTAACAAAATGGATACATTTTTAGCTGTATGCCATCTTTGTGCAAGTCTGTATGAAATGCTTTGGGTGAAAGCAGTCCTGCACAACTTTACAAGCCATTTCCTATTACCATAGTAAGATACATTTCCCATCCCTTATTCCTGGAGTTTGTCTTCTGACACTTGGTTGTACACAACGCTCGCCAACCATTCCCTACATTAGTTACCACAAGGCTACAGCACTGATGTCTCTACCAGTATACAGCCAGACAGTGAGGACCACAAAGTTACTCTTGAGAGGCACTGTAATTGTTCCAGAGACTTGCTGCACAGTTACTGCAACAGCTAACAATTATGTCCCAGCCACAACTATCAAGCTTGTAACCACCAAGTGTTGTGCCTCTATCTGACTGTAATAGATAACACTGCATTGTGACCAGGGGAAATTGTTAAGAACTTTGTTGTGAGAAATAAAAGGTTTGCGTCGTTCAGGAGACATCTGTGCTATGCCATTCCTGTTACGGTAACTTGCCCCCTGAATATCATCTCAATGTTCCATCTTACAGATACATGAACAGCAGCAGCAGCAGCAGCAGCAGGGTACCAGTCATAGCCTCAAACAAACTAGGCACGAGGACAAAGCCCAAAATCAAGTACAGGATGTTCAAAATGTATTAGATAGATAGGGAGAATAGCAGGGCACGGGAGACAACTTGCAATTAAAGGGTTTATCTAGGATTAGTGGTCAAGAAAAAGGTTCCTAGGTCCTCCATTAAAGAACAGCAGATTAACTCCAGAAAATAGAAGAGTGCGGGAGACACCAGGGGGAGCAGAAGGGCAGCACCCTGGAGAGGTAACACAATTCTACATATAAGTAGTGATCCTCTTTATTATAAAATGGTCAATTTCCTGGATTTGATTTTGCTGAGTTGTATGTACATGACACATGGACAATAGCATGAAGCCAAAGGGTAAATGACAGACACCCTACACTTCCTATACAAGCACCGGGCTCTGCAACTGAAAAGTGATCTGTGAAGTTGGAAAGTTCAATAGTTTAGCATTCTACATTAAGTCACCATTATATGTTCTTTTAATAAGTTATAATGAATCACTCTGTACTAGGGGCCGATACAACAAAGCTGGTGATGATGTTCCAGCGTTATTAAATGGGGGAAATCACATCTGAATGGAAAGTACATAACATACTATCTTCAGAGGTCCACAGTATGTACACCTGCTTATTAAACCATTTTTGTTTAGTAAAAACTTCAGTTTTAATAGTTCTTAAAGAGTTCTTTGCTCAAATCTTTGAAAAAAAAACAACAACATTATACAGTGCTGAAGTTATGACATTATCAGATAGTATAAAGTTAACAAGAGTAGGTTTCCAGGAAAATCGATATGAAACCAGCCACAGTGCAGGACTTTTCTCTCTGCTCATTTTAAGTGGAATGGAGGTCGGAGTCTTATATGGAGACTCAAACCCTGTGTGACCCTAGTGTAAGCAACATTATGCTACGCACCATCATACATGCTACTTTGAATTGTACCATCAACCTAAATATTGTTGCAGACCGAGTACACCTTCCTCCATGGCACCAGTATTTGGGAACATGACAAAGAGTTCAAGGTGATGACTTGGCATCTAAATTCCCCAGATTTCAATTCAATCTAGCAACTATGGGATGTGCTGGAAAACCAAGTCCAATGAATGAAGGCCCCACCTGGTAGAGTCAATACCTCGATACCTGCTATGTCAGCATAAGGAGGACCCTACACAATTGTAATAGTTTTAATGTTATGGCTTATCAGTTGTTAATGCAAAAGTTCGTCTGGGTAGAGGACACATATTATAGCTCTGCTATCACACACACAGCACAGACAGGAAGGTAAAAGGGTATTGAAGTTACCTAAAGCACAAAAAAAAAAAAAAAAAAAAAAATATGTTAATGCTATTCCCTTACTTCTGACCTCAATAATCTTCATATAATCATAAAATGTCAAGGAAACAGACTTCAATGACTTTGTTCTAATGTCACCTTTGTTATTTGCCCTTTCTTCTAATATCATATATTCTAATACTTGTATTTGGCTTTGTCTTTGATGTTCGAGACATCATAAAATCCCTAAGAACAATACCCTGCAGTCTTTCTTTTATGGTGCAAAAGGTATGACACCATTTGAAAGATCATTTCACAAAAATATTATCTCAGTCTCCTAGATGCACTCATGCCAGGAAGAGCCTATAGACATATACGTATCGGCTTTGCGGGGTGTACAGCTACACACTAATGTGACATTTGTTGAAATAAATATTTTTGTGTAAAAATGCATGTCAGCATCTTTTCTGTAGCTTTTTTTTCTGTGGATAAGATTTATGAAATTTCATTCACTACTGTAAAACACTGCATTCTTCTCTACTGCATTTTCGTAGCAGCAAAAAACGTTGCATTTCCCCAACGTGGGGCCTTAGCTATAGGGATCTTTCTTTGGTGGTGTTTTAAGAAGCCATAGACAGTAGGACCTGCATCAGTAATTATTTATGCAGAACAAACATGTCAGAAAATATGTAAAGTTGTATTCAAAGTTTAATATATACAGCAGATCCTGTCATTTCTCCAATTGCTAAGGAATTACATATGTATTGTATATTGTTCTCAACGAATAAGATCGACTTCCGTTCAGGGCTGAGAATAACACCAACCTGGGGGCTGCAGAATTTCAAATCGGTCCATACCAACCCCTGACTATGGCTAACCATATACATTTTACCGCAATCTTTGTCAACTAATGGATTAGCACAGAGAAAATCCTAGAAGTTCAGTTTCTGCTGCTCTGAGATCAGTGATATTTCCTTAATTCCATTACTTGTAAGGACCATAAGAATCAACCATACAGATATGTTTGACTAACTTTCCACAAATTTTGTTAAGAACCTTTGACAAGCTGCAATTGACATCACAATCACAGGGTGGTCACACATGATATACAGCATATACATCTCCCAACAGTTTCAGAGTATCAGGTGTTCTTTCAAAGTCAGTAAATTTGACCAACACATCTTGGATTATGCGAAGAAAAAGTAAAACGAAAACATCAAAAACTCTTATTGTCGGCCTGATTCACTCTAGATTTGACCACTACAACTCCCTACTAATCGGTCTTCCCCTTAGTAAACTCTCCCCTCTACAATATATTCTAAATAAAGCAGTCAGACTCACCTATCTACTCTTTATACCATTGCCTCCAATCATTGGTAGCCTATTCATTATATAATCCAATATACAGTAAACTCATCACCCTCATCCACAAATCCCTCCCTTATCTCTGTCTACCACCCTACCCTGTTGTGCCAATGACCTAAGACTAACATCTTCTATAATCAGAACCTCCCACTCCCATCTCCAAGATTTCTCCCAAGTTGCACCAGTTGGAATGTTATACGCCAGTCAGATTAATACTCAACTTCTACAGCTTCAATCACATCCAAAAAAACCCTTCTCTTCAGACAGGCCTATAACATTTTCTAATAGAACACTTCTAAATTTACACTCCTAAAACTAACCCTTCTCTGTTCAACTCCATCGCTCACACACATTATCCCACAGAACATGATGCCTTTAGCCAAGTGTAACCCAGCTTTGTCCAGGCACTTTGGATCTGTACATAAAAAGACACTCAAAAATGTCCGAACCACTTTATAAGCACTTCTACCTCTTAGAGCAGTGGTCCCCAAACTACGGCCTGCGATCCGGCCCCCCGGAGGCCATTTACCCGGCCCGCGTCGCAATTTCCTTGTGTTATTTCAATTGTGAGCGCACAGGCAGCGCTTACAATTGGAATAACCCGCCGAGCGCTACACGGGAAGTCTCGTTCCTGTGTAGACGCTCGGCGCTCGTCATCCACACCCGGCCCGCGTCGCAATTTCCTTTTGTTATTTCAATTGTGAGGGCACAGGCGCTTACAATTGAAATAACCCACCGAGCGCTACACGGGAAGTCTCGTTCTTGTGTAGACGCTCGGCGCTCGTTGTCAGGAACTAGAATGATCACGTCATGACGCACGACGTGCTCATCTAGGCCTTACAGCCGAAGACAGGGGAGCCGGGACCACAGCGCGGGAGCGGCTGCAGTGCTAGGTGAAGTATATTTTCAGTTTTTTTTTTTACTGGGCATGGAGGGGGATCAGAGAGCTGGATCAATATGGGGGATTGATGGGACCTATATGGGGGGATTGATGGGACCTATATGGGGGAGAGCTGGACCTATATGGGGGGAGAGACCTGGACCTATATGGGGGGAGAGACCTGGACCTATATGGGGGAGAGAGCTGGCCCTATATGAGGGAGACTGCATGGGACCTATATGGGGGGGGGGCATGGGACCTATATGGGGGAAAGAGCTGGCCCTATATGAGGGAGACTGCATGGGACCCATATGGGGGAGACTGCATGGGACCCATATGGGCGAGACTGCATGGGACCCATATGGGCGAGACTGCATGGGACCCATATGGGGGAGACTGCATGGGACCCATATGGGGGAGACTGCATGGGACCCATATGGGGGAGACTGCATGGGACCCATATGGGGGAGACTGCATGGGACCCATATGGGGGAGACTGCATGGGACCCATATGGGGGAGACTGCATGGGACCCATATGGGGGAGACTGCATGGGACCCATATGGGGGAGACTGCATGGGACCCATATGGGGGAGACTGCATGGGACCCATATGGGGGAGACTGCATGGGACCTATATGAGGGAAAGAGCTGGACTTATATGGGGGCAGAGTGCTGGACCTATTTGCGGGAAGAGAGAAGCACATTTCAGAAGTGCACTGTGCTGTATTTGGGGAGTACAGTGTATGTAAGTGTTATAATCTGAGGTACAGTGTGTGTACAGTATTATTGTTGGCATATATTGTTTTTGTAGGGCTGTATATATATCTATTGGTAATTTACTAATGGCAATTTGGAATCCCTAGGAAACAATGACGTCAAAAAAGAGAAAAATTGACTCGGAGTGTAGGATATTCAAAGAACAGTGGACTTATGATTACTTTTTCATGCAGTACAAGGAAAAAGCTGTGTGTTTGATATGTCAGAATATAGTGGCTGTGTTCAAAGAATACAATTTGCGTCGACATTATCAAACTCAACATAAAGATAAATATGATTGTTTGGTTGGAGATGTAAGAAAAGATAAAATATTAAAACTGAAACATTCATTGACAACTCAGCAAAATACTTTTGTGAAGCAGAAGCAGCTAAATGTTTCATCACTGCGAGCAAGTTTTCAAGTTGCCAAGCTAATAGCGTGCACTGGCAGACCATTCGTGGAGGGAGAATTTGTTAAAGAGTGCCTTCTTTCTGTTGCCAAAGAGATGTGTCCAGAAAAGTCAGACTTATTTAGTACAATTAGTCTTTCAGGATCTACAATTACACGAAGGATTGAAGAAATGGGAGACAATTTGCATCAGCATTTGCAAAACTCCGCAAGAAAACTTTCTTATTTTTCCTTGGCACTTGACGAGAGCAATGATGTTCGTGATTCTACACAACTTCTAATTTTTATTCGTGGGATGAATGACAATTTCGAAGTCATGGAAGAGCTTGGTGCACTGCAAAGCATCAAAGGAACAACTACAGAAGAGGATATCTATGAAAAGCTTTCCCAAACTGTGAAGGATTTGGAGCTGGACTGGGCTAAACTAGCCAGTGTGACAACTGATGGTGCGCCTAGCATGGTGGGGTCTAAGAAAGGAGTAATTGCTCGCATTAACCAAGAGATGGACAAACGTAATCATTCTCATCCAATAGCCATACATTGCCTCATCCACCAACAAGCGCTATGTAGTAAATCACTGAAGTGGGACTCTGTTATGAAAATTGTAGTAACTTGTGTTAACTTCATTAGAACTAATGCACTAAACCACAGACAATTTCAGGAATTTCTGTCTGAGCTAGATGTTGCCTATGAAGATGTTCTGTACCACACAGAAGTCCGTTGGCTGAGTCGAGGGAGAGTTTTGAGACATTTTTATGACTTACTTCCACAGATTACAGATTTTATGCTTTCAAAAAACAAAGAAGTACCAGAGCTCAATGATGCAGAATGGAAATGGCACCTCGCCTTTCTAACAGATGTAACAGAGCTACTCAACAGTTTCAATGTGCAACTTCAAGGAAAAGGGAAGCTCATCTGTGATATGCAATCACATTTGAAAGCATATGAAGTAAAATTAGGCCTCCTTATCAAACAAGTGAAGGAGGAAAATTTCTGCCATCTCCCCTTAACTCAAAAACTGTTAGCGGAAAACCCCTTGATTGCATTCCCAAAAGAAACATATGTGAAGTCACTGGAAAAGTTGCAAAAGGAGTTTCAATTCAGATTTAAAGAGCTTCATCTCCATGAACAGGACATACAGCTTTTCCGTAACCCATTTTCTATTGACATTGAAAATGTGGATGCAATTTACCAAATGGAACTGGCTGAATTGCAGAATTGTGACTCTCTGAAAGATGCATTCAAGGCAAGCAGCTTGCTTAACTTCTATGCATCTCTCTCCGAGACATATCCTAATCTCAAGAATCATGCACTCAAAATGGCAACAATCTTTGGCAGCACTTATGTTTGTGAACAGACTTTTTCCAGAATGAAACATCTGAAATCTCCAACCAGATCTAGACTAACCGATGTGCACTTGCATCACTTGTTACGGCTAGCAGTGACAAATATGGAACCGGACATTGACCATCTCATTAGCCAAAAGCAGGCCCTTACTTCACATTGAAATAATGGTGAGTTTGTTGACTTAAATTTACTATTTCTTTATTTTGAATGTTGTATTTGTTCCCTTTTTGTTTTACTTTAAAATGAGATACGTGTAGTGTGCATAGGGATTTTCATAGTTTTTCTTATAGTCCGGCCCTCCAACGGTCTGAGGGACAGTGAACTGGCCCCCTGTGTAAAAAGTTTGGGGACCCCTGTCTTAGAGAGTAAGCTCTTGCAAACAGGGCCCTCATTCCTTTTGTGTGAATTCATTTACTACTCTATGTCTCATTTTATCTGTATATGAACTAGTGCTGGGTGATTTTGCCAACAAAAAGAAGGAGTAGGAGTCAGATTTTTTTTTGTTTCTTTTGTTTTTTCTTTTTGAGAGAGGTGAAATGGCAAATAAACAGAGATGAAGACTTTTTGATTTTTATTATGTATTCATATTGTTAATCTACCCTTATAACAGGGTAGATAGTGGGACTATTAAAGGACTATTATTAACAGGTCAGATTGGTGGAGGTCTTACAGCCATCACCCCCACAGAATAGCTATTTTGCTTTCCAAGATGCACTGCTCACTGCTTGACAAACAGAGCCATACATTGTTGTAGTATGGCCAGGTGACTAATGGATGTGATGTCACTGGCCAGAGAAGAGGAGGTGACAACTATCCAAGCTCCGTTGCCTCTTCAAACACCTGATCGGTAAGGGTGCCAGGAGTTGGACCCCACCGACTTGATAACAATAACCTCTCATAAGGATAGTTCATAAATTTGAAAATCCTGAAAAACCCCTTTAAGAATCTATTTTGGGGAAAACGTAGTCTTGGTATGGATAATAGCAGGAGCTGCATATGCAACTACAGAACATGCACTCGGCTGCACTGACTAAGGCTAGGTTGACATCTGCATTGCCGAGTCTCTGCAGGAGAATCCGCCACAGATTCCGCCTAAAATCAGCAGAGAGAAAAGTCCTGCAAGGAGGAGTTTTCTTTCCGCCAGTTTCAGTATAAAACCGGCGGAAACAGGCGGACCCCATTATAATCTATGGGGTCCTTGGGTAACCGCTTTTTAAGCACACAAGCTCTCAATCTTTCGGGTCCACATGTGGACCAGAACGACAGAGAGCCAAAAGCTAGTGTAAATCTAGCGTAACAGAAGAACCTTCCAAATACAGAGCAAATATGGCCAAGTAAATAATATGTTAGCCTGGGATCTCGCTGGGAGACTGAGGATAAGACACAATATCATAATATCACAATATCTACAAGAAATCACAGATACTGTAAGAAATTAATCAAATGGGCAGAGCATTATCCAATTGCAACCAGATTCCACCTGTAACCTGCTATGGCTGACTAATGCCCTTTCCTTTGTGCTACTCTCCTTGCAGCTAAAGCCACACATAGTTAACTGCAGCTAAAAAACACAGCAGGAAAAAAAAAAAAAAAAAAAAAAAAAAAAGAAGTGTAGCAAAATTGTTTGCTTTTTACTCTATCCACAGAATTTTGCGTTTATGGACTACCCCATATAAGTCTTCCCCAATAAAAGATAACATGCTATGTTTTTGGAAATGTTTACCAGAGTTTTTTTCTGCAATGTTGGGATGAGCTTAAACAAAATCTGAGTCACTTTGCTGGGACTGTAAAACACAGCCTTTCTCCCCCACTGCACTTCTGCAAAGGACAAAAATGTTGCGTTTCTGCAATTTGTAGCCTGGTCGTCTTTTAGTGCAAAGATATAGAGATTTTAGTTGTAAGAGCAGTTATTAAAAATCATAATGGACTTCCTTATAACGTCCAGACAGACTATTCTATGTAAAAGGGAGAGTTATCCGGAAAGAAACTTTTAAGGTCAGATTTTTAGACCTTATTCACATGACCATTCCATTTTTAACGAACCTAATATCCATTTTTGACGGCCATTGTGCATCCATTTCCATGTCCGTTTTTGATAGCCAAGCGTCTTCCATTTTGCACCAGTCTTTAATAGACCATTAAAAAAAAAAAAAAAAAAAAAAAAAGGGCTGAATTTCATTGTTTGTTTTTGTTTTTTGACCCAACTCACTGATTTGTTTTTTCATGGACATCAATCCGTCAACAGTTGACAAAGACAGAGCATGTCTGTTTTTTCAACCAACTTTTTTTCTGACCATCAATACACATTTGAAACACTCAGTCACTCACCGCTGTCAAAAACATCACATTGCCATTTTTCACCTTCGAGTGAATAAGGCCTTAGAGTCTACGTTGCAGTAGTTTGTGTCAAATTTATGAACTGTCATACAATGCTAAATTGTTTTCTGGAGTTTAGGGCATGATGAATCCCTCCATAGCCTACAGCAGTGGGATGCTTCACACTGGAAGAGCTGGAACTAGCAAGCAGGGACACATAGGAGGTTCTCAAAAAGTTACTGATTAACTATAAAACTGCTTAAAGGTACAGCAAACATGCCAGCAAAAGCATGATCAATACTTAAGCAATTGCCTTGTCAGCCAATCATTTTACAGTGGTCAGAGTTAACCCCGTGATGCCTACTTGGAAAATTTCCATCTGCCATCATTTATGTATTGGTCACAGATATTTCAACTCTGGACTTATGTATTTGCATTGAAAAACAAATAGATTTTTTTTTTTTTTTGCATGTTAACAAAAAAAACTTAAGTATTTATATAAATAATACAAAGTATTATTGACAGACAATCATTGTATCTAGCCTACTTGCCCAAAATTATGGCAATATGGTAACCAGCTTTTCTATTACATACATAAGTTAACAAACAATGTGGAAAATCTGGGAAATATGGAGGAAGCAACTAAAGTCTAAAAAAGTAGTGAAATCCAGGCTATGTTCTAAACATGAATGAAATGGTTAAATTTCCCTCAATAAAAGATAGAGGCTTGTTATTTAATTTATGTCCTGATGTGACCCCTGAGCGGACATTTTGGGAACCTAGTTTTCTTTACACAAACCAATCCGTATACAACAGCCTATGGACTGCCCAGTACACAAACAATAGGTTGCACTCAGTTGTGTCCATAAGTCATATTCCTACTGATGCCATCTTGGGACAAATAAAAAAAAAAAAAAATCAATACAAAACCCAATTAAACTAAAGTAATAAGTCAGCAAATAAACATATCTGGAATGGCTGAACTGATCTGGATAAACAAAACACCAAAATGCTCAACGTCATACCACATTCGGCTTACATAGTACATGGTTATGTCTATAGACAGGTTAAGAAACTTTTGTTTGGAAACGAAAAGGCTACAGTGTACAAATATATGAATCTTTTACATATAGACTTTTTATGTCTAAAAGCAGGGGTCAGCAACCTTTGACACTCCAGCTGTTGTAAAACTACAACTCCCAGTACGTACATCTGCTCCGCTGTTCCTAGAACTTCCATAAAAGTAAAGGGAGACTGCTGAGAGTTGTAGCTTCAGAGCAGAAGAGAATTGAACGTGACTGACCTCTGGCCTAAAGGAAAGAAGGTTTTACCATCATCAAAAATGGGGATGCTTTATTGTAAGAGCAGGCTGACCAGCAAAGTCTCCACCACAAGATGTGAGGTTTGATTTTTTTGAATAATTTTAAGGAGGTGCCCAGATGCCTTTCTAGATTGTAATAATGTCACAAGTCATGGGCAATCAATTTCTGGAGAGGTTGTTGATCCAGGGATTGTCATATTTGGAGTCTGGAAGGAATGGTTTCCCCTAAAATGGGGTAAATAGGCCACATAGGAATTTTTGCCTTCTTATGGATCAATATGGTAAGTTTATAGGTTGGACATAAAGAATCTGTGTCATTTTTCAGCCTCATCAACTTTGTAGCTATGTCAATCTCTGACACACACAAAAAAAAAAAAAAAAAACTATCCCATATGGGAAAATATATGAACTTTGGCCTAAAACAAAATATTCTGGAAACAAGACAAGGTATTTCTAAGCAAAAACAGAAATTTCTCAGTCAATTGTCCACTAGTTATCCCCCAGCCTCATGACTTCATTCCTGAGATATCAGTCACCCACATGACAACATGGAGATGAAACAACTTGCTTATCTCTAAATATCAGCATGTAGAACATGCACAAGACTAAACCTCCTGTTGTGTTGTATGTCACAGACTTGTTTTCATCCGGAATAGCTTGTCTGGGCAAAAAAAATATCTAAATACATTAACAAAGACTAGAAAACTCATATGGAATGAAGGAACCAAGCAGAACTTTTATCGACATTAAGTATCCATGCACCAGACACAACAATCCCACCACCAAGAGCCAGGACTCCAAACATTAGTGGCCATGGGACTAATTTGAAAAAAAACAAGGGAAATCTTGGGGACTGTGCTGTGATATAAATATCTACATTGGGTTTCTTATCCCCACACGGTAGCTGATTCTATGGATGCTGCACACGTTGAAGCCCCCAGTACTTTATAAATGTAAGGCAGAGTTCAGCGACCTTTGGCACGCATGCCATGGAAGGCACACAAACTGTATATATTATGACGTCGGAAGTTGCCTTCTCCAAAGTAAACACACTGCGCTCTGCAAACTTGCGCAGGCACAGTGGTGGCTAACTGGCCTGTATGGTCACATGTTTCTCCACCCACCACCAGGTTATGGACGGGAGAATGTTCTATAGGAGACAGAGGGTGGCAGAACACGGGCATAAGTGAGCATTATACTGGGTATAGGAAGTCTGGCATCTTACCACAGAAAATAGTGCAGCATGCAGTCAAATAGCGGTCCCACAGATCTCCAGCCAACGTGACCATATTTTATCGAACTTGTGGAGGCATCTCCTACTTGGTACAAGGTATAGCAACTGATAAAGTGGAACATATTTATTGATAAGTTGGAGTCTGTGTTCAAGGGAGAATATGTCTGGAGATTTCCACACCATGATGACAATCTTAAGAGGGATTTCATTATTAGTAGCTAAAGTTATAGTAATAGAAGTAAAAAAAAAAAAAAAAGTTCTGTAGTAGACTACTATTATTTCACTAGTTAATGTCCAACTGAATCAATAGGAATCAATGTAAGGCCCTGGCTATATTACAACAGGTAGATCAAACAACAGATGAACCCATGGGAACAAACTCAATTTGAACAATTTAATACAAGTGCAACACTAAATTTTGTTAAAGTTGCCCCTACCTACAACTTTGTCACAAAATAAAACACCCGAACAACAGTGTCTTCTAACAGAAGTGAATGAGGACCGAGGCTTATTGAAACTTCTCAATCCCTTATTGCAAATGATAAAAGCAATGTGATTCGGTGAATGTAATGTCAGCCTAAGATCACAAGGCCAAACAGCATCAGATTTGCTGACCATTCCTGGAACTGATATAAATGCAATGGTGACTTGTTTAACAGTTTATTGCACAGAAAATTAAGAGTTTTTCTAAAGAACAATGCAAAGCAAAAAGGTAATCCGTGAAGTGTAGAAAAGGACGATATTGCTGTTAATGATGTCTTGACAGCCTATTTAGGACATATAAGTGTTTTACACCTGGGTAGATGTTACCAGTCATAGGACTTGGATATTCTTGAGAAACCAGTAGAACAGTTTCAAACAAACTTACAATTTAGCTTGAAATTCTGATTCCTCCATCACTACATAAATCATACAGCCAAGGGAGAGCACATGCAGCTGCTATGGGGGTGCTTCATCCCAATTTTAGCAGGTATTAGAAATCCGCAAAGGAATGTGATCTTGACAAGTCTTAGGCTACTTTCAGATGACCAAGGAGCAAAACAACCGTGAAAAATATCCATTTTTCATTTCACATTTGAGTGTATGGAGGGATCTGTGAAATCGGACAAAAATAGGACATGACCTATATATTGACCGTCCGTTACAACGGACTGTCAAAATAACGGTGAACATCCCCCATTCACTGTTGTTGAACTTAATGCTGCCGTGTGACATCCTTTAAAAATTGGATGTCACACTGCCATTAATCACTATTGTGTGAATGCAGCCTTACAGACAAGGTAGAGACATTAAAATGGGATGTGGGCACCTGGACCTCATGTACAAGGGTCTGGTGATGTTAAGCAGTAACGATGGGACTCCCCATACTCTTGGCACACCACTCTACATTAAAAGAGGTATTCATCAGAATTGGCACTGTAGCCTCGCAACGCTGGAGTCCAAGTTTCAAATCTGACCACGGACAACATCTACATGAAGTTTGTATCAGGGATGTAACTATCGGGGTAGCAGCAGTAACGGCTGCCACAGGGCTCGGGACATTTCTCTTAATAGGCCGTTACTTGCTGGAGTAACCCCAGCAGGTAACGGGCCCTATTTACTTAACAATATCCGCTCCTTCCCATGGCCGCCTGCGCTTCCCATTCTGCGGAGGCGGAGGTGACTGTGAGCAGGAGCAGGGATCGGTAAGTGAGGCCACGGGCCAAGCCCCACAAAGACCGGTATCATTATACTCGGGGGTCTTTTCAGATCCCCGAGTATAATGATTGGAGGACAAGGGGAGGTGAGGGAAAAAAAAACAAACAAAAAAAAACAAAAAACTGTAACTTACCTCTCCTATGCTCCGCAGTCTTCAGGCCTGTTTGGTGGCGTCATGTAGGCCAGGCCTGCATCATTATGCGTTGCAACGCCGGCCCAGCTCACGCGAGATCTGATCCAACATTGAAGATGGCCGATGTAGCGGGGAGTGCGTCGGAGCCAGGGAGAGGTAGATAACTTTTTTTTTTTTTTTGTTTGTTTGTATCCTTCCCTGGGTTGCCGATCATTACACTCTGGGGTCTGAAAAGACCCCAGAGTATAATAATTGTTCATAAGTGGTCCACTATGGGGCATAATACTGTGTGCAGGGGCCACTATGGGGCATAATACTGTGTGCAGGGGCCACTATGGGGCATAATAGTGTGCTCAGGAATGTGGTTTGTGCAGGGGGGCCCCCCCATGTCAAATGTTCGCCTTGGGGCCCAGCCATTCCTAGTTACGCCACTGGTTTGCATGTTCTCCCTGTGTTTGCGTGGGTTTCCTCCGGGTACTCCAGTTTCTTCCCACATGCCAAATACATACTGATAGGGAATGTAGATTGTGACCCCTATATGAGACAGTAACTGACAATGCTGCAAAATATGTTGACGTTATACAAGTAAGAGAAATAAATAAATACGGTGCTATGCAAAAGTTGTAGGCGATTTTACATCAATTAACAAAATGAAGTATACAAATAAAAAAAAAAAAAATCTAAATCAACTCAAATGTTTGGTGTGACCTCTCTTTGCCATCAATTCTTCTAGGTACAATAACGCACAGTTTTTGAAGGAACGCAGGGAGGTTGTTCCAGACTTCTTGGAAAACTAACCACAGGTCTTGCTCAAATCCTTCTGCATCATCAGAAAGACTGGAAAATGTTGAGATCAGGGCTCTGTGGGCCCACATCATCACTTCCCGGACTCCTCCTCCAAAGGGTGGTCAGTCTATAGGTTCGTTATCCAAACTAGGGTAATTCAGAAAAAAAACCTCTGCAATAGTGTATACTAAAAGCTGCTGTCAGAAACAAAATCTCTACAAGCAAGTGGGGCATTTAGGCAGAAACTTAATTGCAACACTAACCTAACACAAGCCAACCTTTAATGGATGTCACAAACATTTTTTAATTATTTAATACTGCTGCTAGAGGGACCAGAAACATAAAGCTATTACTCACCTCTCTCTGTATACAGGTCCCCCTGACATCACCAGTGGTGTTCCATTTGTATAAGGGACCACTGCAGCCAGTCACAGGCCTTCTTCACAAATGGTACGTCACTGCTGAGGCCTGTGATTGGTAACTGCTGCAGCCAGGGACCTGTATACAGAAGACAAAGCTACTGCTGCTGGAACTGGAGGCCCAGGGAGAGGTGAGTAAAGTTATTTCTTAAATAATAATTATAATAAAAAAGTTGGAAAACCCCTTTAACCAAAAATTACATACCATATGTATCAAAGCATAATTATACAAGAATAGTCAATATTAAAATATAAACGATCCACTAGATGAGACAATCTAACATTCCTACAAATCAGTCACAGACTACCTGGACATGGTGGAGTTGTAGTGACCAGACAAGAAGAGCCTACTGCAGACTTTTCCTACATAGAAATCATATAAGAAAATAATAATGAGCAATAAGCTTGGTGAATAACAATATGGGTTGCACATGGGTAGATACATAAAGGAATAGCAGGATAGAACCTGCTAGTACCAACTTGTCAAGTTATGTCGTGTTGATAGCATCAGTGAAGCATCTAGTGAGGTGTCTTTATAAGGCTGACAAGGAGTTGGGATCTTTTGTTAGGATTTGTAATGAACAGATCTATATGACGCAAGATACACATTCCAGCCCCTTAATACAATGATCACAGATAATTAAACTGTCATGACTACAGTAACAAACTATCCACGGGAGATAATCCCGGGTTCAATAAGAACCAAGCCTGAAACTGCTACTCCCCAATAATAAAAAAACCTTATTAACTGTAACTGAGAAATACTGCACAAACTTGAGGCAAATAGCAATTTACAGTCTGCTTGTGAGTCTATGTACATTGTATTATTTGGGGTTCTACATTCACTAGACACATCAGGAAGTTCCCCTAATATATACTCAGACTATCATGGGGCTGCTAAAGGGGAATAGTGTAGGCAAAAGGCTCAGATAAGTTGGAAGAGCCACAGCTTCTAGTACAAGGTACAGGACTCCATGGTTACTCGTAGTACCCTGCTGTGGGCATTATCCCTGTCTTGCAGCAATACTTTTAGTTTACTGGGTGAAAGTTAAAAAATGTGTACATATCTATGTGCTTGAATAGGTTTTATTGAAATATTAGCACAAACAATATCTAAATATACACATTAAAGGGGTTGTCCAGGAATTGGACAACCTACATAGGGGCCCGGGGCTGGTGTGAATGTTTCCACTCTACTTACATTTAGTTCACATCTGCACTCGGTGAGCACTCGGGGATTCCATTCCCCATTCCGCTTTACAAATGCAGAGAGAAGAGTCCTGCAAGCATTTTTCGGTCGGAAACCCGGCGGAATGGTTCCAGAAAATTATTGTACTCTGGGGTCTCCTCAGACTTCAGAGTAGAATAAGTAGAGGCCCAGGGGAGGTGAGGGAAAAACACTTATACCTGGCTTGCCTCACCTCTCCTGGGCATCCTCTCAATGTCGTCTGGCCACCCCGCATCCTCCTCCGGCTTCTTGTGACGTCACACACCCCAGGGATCACCACGACTGGGCCTCAGTGGTCAAGTGAGGTGCATTGATGTCATGACGCACTCACCCAGAGATATGATGTCAGCACAAGCCATGTGACCGAGGCCCTAATCATAGGCTTCAGCAGTGACCCCAGGAGCCTGTAACGTTAGCCAGAAGAGACCTCAACAGAATGTTGGGCCCTCACCAGATGCCCAGGAGAGAAGAGTATAAGTGTTTGTTATTTTTACTTACCTCCCCTGGACCCACTGCTAAAGGATTTGCAGCGCTCTGCTACCAATTCGGTGGCTGATAAAGATCAGCCGCCATATCGGGACTGTAGCACAACGCTGCATAGTATAACTAATACTGATGGCTCGTGCACCCCCCAGCAGTCTTCACACGACCCCCAAGGGGATTGCGACCCACAATTTGGGAACAACTGATTGGTCCCAGCGGTGACATGAGGCGCAGGGCTTACGAGGACTGAGATAGGGCGTTTGACTGAACAGACTTTGTCAGTGGATAAGAGAGTGCGTATAGGTTTTTTTTTTTTTGTTTTGTTTTTGTTATACCTGCTCAACACCTTTAAGGTATAAAATGCACCAAATTATGACATTATATAATGTACAGTTAGAGATCATCTAGTTTATTGCACAATATACTTAAGTTTATTAATACACATCTATTTCCAATATCAAAAAAGAAGGACATTGAGGCCGGAGCCCCACGTGGCATACAGTTCCTGCAAAGGAAGCGAATCCCAACCACACATTGCAAAAAAATATATGCAGCGGTTGCGGTTTTGGAAATCGCAGCATATCAATTATACCTATGTAAACGCCGGTGGTTTCCCTATAGGTATAATGGAAGCAGGTTTCCTCTGTACACTCTGTGAAAAGCGATGCAGGAAAAACAGCTATGCATTGCCGCCGTGTTTTTTACCACACCGCTTTTTTGCTGCAGCTCGCTACATGAGGCCTTAAGGAGCAAAGTGGCATCACAATGTGAATTATTTCTATTTTCTATCATCTCAGCTCTTCAGACCTCTATGGTGGAAATGTAACAGATATGGCCAACTTTATGGAATTGCAGTCAAACAGATTTTTAAATTCTGAGTTCAGTTTTTTGACATCCATAACTTCACAGCCACTAATCCAATCTGACGTATTTTTCCTAAACAGCTAGAATATGCTTTTTAATACAACAATTCCTTTGTTTTAACATCATGTCAGGCCAACCAATGGAGCAAGCAAACTTAATGCTTAAACTAATACAACTAATTGATAAATAACAGCTGCCGCCAAGAACAATAAACCTTCCTGTGTCTAAAAAGTTGGTGAAACTAGTTTAGGGAAGAAAATATAGCTGGTATGTATTGCTGGGGCTATCACATTTCACTCCGCATGCTTAGGAATGACAGGTCGATTTAACAGGTTTAATACCACAGGTAAAACTGGAGGAACACACAACTACAGATCGCCTAAAATAAGCTGTAGGAACTGAAGCAAACTTAAATATGCAACACTACATACGCAGCCTATACTCATAGCTGATAGCAAAGGACCCTCAGGGCTTAGGAAGAATAACCTGATCTCTAATCCTGTGAAACTGAATCCAGAGCACATGGGGTCTATGGCGGAGTCATTTGTACAATACAAAAAAGGCGACATGATTTACATTGGCTGTGCAAACACAATATACTCATATCAGCAAGGTCATGAAATATAATATCTGCTTTAATACTGGCCCATTAACATCCAGGCATGAAATCAGCACAAGAATGGATGGCTGCCTAACAGTGCAAGCTTTGTATTTCGGATAACACCTATTCATACGATCTATTAGTAGACTACTGTCAGAAGCCAAGACAATTCATGTACAAAGGACAAGTGTGATCAACTGGAAGTGGATAATAAAACAGATCTCAATATGTAAGCAGGAATCACTCTATAAATAAAGCAATAAAAAAAATCCTAAGAAATATGGCCAAATGATGCTAAGGCCCCACGTAGCGGGCCCCATCGAAAAAGCGCTGCTGGAAAAACAGTGGCGGAAACACCTCATGGTTTTTCCTGTTGCACTTTTCATAAAGTTTCTGCTTGCAAAAATTGCAATGGTTTTGGAAATCGCAGCATTTCCGCTGCGCATATTTTTCTGCAATGTGTGGATGGGATTCACTAGAATTCCATTTACTTTGCAGGGACTGTAAAACATTGTGTTTTTAACCACGTGAGGCCTTGGCCGAAGGGTGAACTCAGAAGCAGTAAATGTCTGCAGAAATTTTTCCGACTGCCTCCAGAAGCATAACTTCAAGCTCCTGGGCCTCAATGCAAAAATTGTAATGGGCCCTCACTTACCACGTGCCATCTATAATATTGATGTCTTTTTATGTCGTAGAAAGATCCCTCAGGCTCCAGGGCCAAGAAGTGATTTCTACCTCTGCACTCCCTATAACTCTGCCCCTGACTGCCACATATATCTGAATGGGGTTTGCACAAATCCCTGTAACCACCACCAAAACAACCCTATTTATTAGATAAATGGAATAGTTTTCAAAGGCAGAAATTTCCTAAACAAATCTGTCACAACTGAATATGCCCTAAATGTTGAAATTTTCAGATCTAACAGTTCAACACTAACAACCAATAAATATCACAACTAAAATGTGATTTCTGAATGGATTTTTTTTTTTCAACACAAATGAGATTGAATGTCTGCTCTATAGCCAATGTGCTGAGAAATGGGCATGGTGGGTTCTCATAGACAGGTGGTCTACTCCCCTCATGTTCTCCGATCTGTGTCAGGGGTTCCGTTAGGAGCCTTCATCACAGATTACTTAAAAAAAAACACAGAGGAAAAAGTCCTACATGCAGAACTTTTTCATCTGGCAAAATGAAAGACATCATGGCACCTGATGGAGCCCATTATAGTTAATTGGGTCTATCAGAATTTCTTTGTGCCAGTCATATGACAGATCTGTCTCCATTGGGATTTATTTCTGTCTGTTTAATGGAACAGAAAAAAAAAAAAAAAAAAAAAAAAACTTAAAATTTTGACTGACATGTGAACACAGCCTAAAATGGAGGTGGAAAGATTGCTAAAGGTAAATACATTACAATTTAAAGTATTGAAATTTCATATAAACCACCCCCTTGCATATTAGAAAGGATGATATTAAGAGTGATCACTGGTGTCATAATGGCCTCAAGTATACAGCAAGTATAGTCTCTACCTTCAATATCAGATGATTCCAGTAAGGAACTTAGAGTATATTCTAGAATGTGATGAATATATATATATATATATATATATATATATATATATATATATATATATTATATATATAGTAAAACCTCTCCAAAAGACAACCTCATTGAGAAGAGCATCCCCCTTCTCCAGACCACAATTTTTGTGACAAATTTTGAGTTCCACTATATATTATGTTCTTTGAGAAAACCTCCCTCCCTAGAGTGTCACCAATTTTGGGTGGTCATCTCAAAGAAGTTTGACTGTTTTTATACTTACCGTGGACGATCTATTCCTGTAATTCTTAGGCACTGCTGAGCACTGAAACTATATAGGGGAGGTCATAGACACCAGTGACATGTATCTCTACTAGCTATTGGTCAAACCATGAATACATTAAAATCCATCGTACCCTTCAGTTTTTCAGGAATTATTCAGTTTTCAGATACAAAGATGTGATAAATCCAATGTGGTTACAATATATATTTATATTTTTCATGTATATGTATATATACACACACAAGCAATGCCATTATTGCTGCAGGCTGTGCATTTCCAGTAGATCCGACATGGAGGAAATGTTACGGTTATGTTTATGCTTTGTTTATTGGATATCCAGTTATTTTGGCATATACAGTCCAGGACACCCATCAACCAACCTCTACCCTCCATGCCAGCCAGCTACATTATATCTAGTTCAGCAAACACAGCTACAGCTCATGTATAATGTAATATATATATATATATATATATATATATATTTACATTGAAACACAAGTGATACATAAGCAAACACAACAGCTCCATGTCCCTCCTCCAGCAGGATGACTGAGGAGGGCAGGGAATGTTGGGTGACATTGTACCCTGTCATCCTGTATCCACAACACATAATACAAAGAACATGCACCATACCTAAATACTTGATGTCAAATCCTGGAGGGGGCTTGAGGGACCTCCTAACCCAGCCTTCCCTGAGGACCCCCAGGTGCTCCTCCTTGCCCTGGATCAGCAGGACATGCTCATCTATCCAGCCCAGGAAGAAGGTCTCAGAGAAGGCAGTGGTCACTTTCTTGTTCCAAAAATGCTGCATGTTCTCAGCTTTAAAGTCGGCAAAGATCTCATAACCCACATGGTGCCTCTGGAGCTTCTCATCTGCCAGGAGGAGCCTCTCTGAGGTGCCCCTGTGGCTCAGGACCACGGCCAGGGAGTGGGGGGCAATCTGCAGGCTGGGGTCCATACTGAGAGGCATCTAGTAGGTGCAGGGTACCCAGTCAAACTTCTGCTGCAGGTGGTAAATACAAGTGCATGCTCCCTGCAAACTTCTGCCCAGATCACCAGCCAGAGGCAACCCTCCCCACCAACAAGACCCTACTCGCCCGAGTGCTGGCCATTCCCACACACAGCCGGTGCAATGGTGAGAGCGGAGCCCTGAGACCGGGTGGAATTTACAGGTGGGTAATAAATGTCTGATTTACTGGCAGCTGTAGACCCTCCCTCCAGAGCTGACAGTTTACACTACAGGCAAAGCTGCTCACTGCTGCCCTCTGCCCGGGGTCCCTCTCTACTACACCACAGCTCCCTCCACCTGATTTATGTCTGCTGTCACTTTGATGTCTTGTTAGAGGATGAAAGGAGTTTATGCAGAAGCATGGCTTACTGATCTCATAATAAACTATATACAGGACCCTAACCTGTCATTAAACATAAAACAAACAGGAAATATGCTATTCATTCAGGGAGAGGCTTCATAAAGTCAATAACCACATGACATCATGGACGTAAAGGGTTAATAATACAGTAATAGCACCAATATAGTCTGAAGTACATTATAAACATGTAAGGTTATTAGCTGTAATATAGAAAAGCTTTTCTCCTGAGTCATCACATAGCAGCAGAGCCCACAATGATTCTGTCTCCTTGCCTAATACTGTGCCATGCCTAGTCCCTGCATGTAGATCTGGAGGACTTTCCCTCCATTTATGAGCACAGCTCTGCAGCTATATAGGTAAGAGGGATCTCCTGTAATATATATGAAATATGTGAGTATATAAAATTGTTTTATGGCTCTGTTCACACTGTGTTTGAATTGAATGTTCTGCATTTATGCCAGGAGACTCTAGTTGATAGAAATTGTTTTAAAGGATTTGGCAAACGTGAAGCCCATTATATCCTATGGAGATGTTTGCCATATACATGATGTAAGCATAGCCCAACCTTGTAATAAACTTACTGTATACTTCATCATGTGCTAATCTACTGTACAAATGTGGTGGTTGAGTCTACAATGGAGTGGTTTAAATAAGGTATGGTGTCGATCCAGTAGGTGGCGCTCCATCCACCAGCCTGTCACAGTTAACACACCCAAAGCTTTGGCATGATTGGGTGATGCATGGTCCAAGTAGAGGCTTACTCTGCTTGTCCTGTATTCAACCCTAACCCTAAACCGCTTGGTTTGTCATGGACACAGTGGGTGATGCCTCATTCTAACAGTCTCAGGTGGCCGCATCACCTACTGGATCCATGGCATAGCAGGCAGCACCGTATATTACCCACTCCATTCTAACATCTATCAAGTGTGCATTTATTCTTAATGCATTGCCAGACACCTCAGACTACAGCTTATGATAGGGAATGTAGATTGTGAGCCCTATATGGGACAGTGACTGTCAATGTCTGTAAAGCGCTGCGGAATATGATGGCGCTATATAAGTAAGCATAATAAATAATAAATAAATAATCTCCCCTGAGAACAAAGGTTAGTTTTGAACTCCAACCCCAACATCTACCATCAAGGAAGAGTTAAAGGAGCTATGTCAAGAAATATATTGATCCTCTAACCATAGGACAGAGGATAAATTCATGGATGACTGAGGATCCCCACTAATCCTGATAGCGGGGGGGGGGGGGTTTACCGTGTTGAGACTGTAGCTATGGTGGACACAGATGCACCCCAACTCTCCTCTTCGGAGACAGCCAAAGTACAACTCATTGCTCCCAATGAAGCGGGAAGGAGGGTGGCTGCACAACGACAGTAAAACACCCATAAAATCCACAAAGTTAATATACAGCTCACCAAAGTCATGTTCATGTCCTGTGAGGCAGATTTCTGGTGCGTCGGATTGAAGAGCTTTGGACTCAAAAGCTCAGTTGAACAGTAATCGAAATGATGAATAAAAAATTCCAGCACCATTCCAAAAAATAAAATGTAACTTTTATTCCTCAATTAAGATCCATCTTGAAGGTTGTAGTACAAGAAGCCTGTGCGTTTCGAAGCCGAACGATCCTTAGTCATAGCATAGCAATGTATCCTCTATACTATGAAAAAAGGATAAATACTGTTTGTGACATAACCTCTTTAGGCTAAGGCCCCACTTAGTGAGCCTCAGCAAAAAAGCGCTGCAGAAAAGACTGCGGCGGAAATGCATCGTGTTTTTTTTTCACAGCGATTTTCACAAAAAGTCTGCAGAGTTTTCCCCTGTGGACTTTCTGCCTCTATTATACCTACATGGAAAACGCCATCATTTCCATAGCTATAATTGACATGCTGCAATTTACAAAAACGCCAGCATTTTTGAAATTACAGCATTTCCACTGTGGATATTTTTCTGCCATTTGGATGGGATTAGCCAGAGTCCCATCCACTTTGCAGGTACTTAAAACGCCGCAATTTTATTGAGTGTCACAAACCTTTTTGTAAATTTTGTTGAAATTGTTCAAACATGCCCAGTTTCTGAAACGTGGATTTAAATAAAGAAATTAAAAAAAAATGGCAGTTAAAAAATATATTACTCTAGGTTCACATCCGCACTTGGGTTTCCGTTCTTCGGGTCCCAAAAAAACGGAAACCCAATCTGCTTAAAAAGTGGTTATCCATGGAAACCCATAGTCTATAATGGGGTCCCCCGGGTTTCCGCCCAAAAGATGCGGAGAGAAACGTCCTGCTTGCAGGACTTTAATCTCTGCATTTTTCAAGCGGATTCGGGGACAGAAAACGGAATCCAAGGGCTTGGTGTGAACCCAGCTTTACATTCACTGTAAATAACAAAAACATTATTATTAGTATTAGGATTATTATTATTGTCACTAAACCCAGTAAACACAGTTCTAGGGGTCAAGAGGCAAAGAGCTGTATATGAAAACCTGGATGCTGCAGCGGGTGAGGAAGGCTCCTGGCACTATGAATATACTTTGTGATCAAGCTGAGATAAAAGTTGTTTGCTGTATACAAAAAAATCAGATGGAGGAAGCTCATTATGAGTCTTGTTTAGGTCACAACAATCAATCACTGCGCTTTGATTCTCTGTGGAATAGCCTGGGGTAACAGTAGGGTCAGTCCAGGAAGGTGAAACTGATCATCCATGCACAGGCTGAAACTCTATAGACACAATAATGTAGGCTTCTGAATAATTTCAGGTCTCTATTAATTCCTCTGAGGCACAAAAAAAATTAAAAAATTAAATATTGTTTTATATGTCTTGTGCAGAAGGTACAGTTTTTGAAACATACATTTATGGCCACAAACTGATGAAGCATTGTAGAGATAATAATCTTTTATGGATAGATCATGCATGTAAAAATATGATTATCTCTGCATTGCTCCATCAATTTGTGGGCAAAGGTATGATCCTACTCCTACTGAAGGCAGTACATAGCACTATTATTGGATTGGGAGGCAGTAGTAGTACTAGTAGATGAAGTAGGAGCCAGCAGTATTAGTATTGCTTCTGTCTAAAAACTTGATCCTGGATTTTCTGAATCTTTTTCTGGAGTGTTTCTCAGCTGCTTGTCCTCCAAACAAATTCTGTGTTCAGATCCTAGCACTGGAAGAGCCACTACTCTCAGCCATACTTATGGTTATGGTTATGGTTAGTACTGGTCCTCTCACTTCACTCTCTCTACCCTCTCTCACTTGAATATTTCTTACAGTGAAAACATACCCAACCATCTAATGGGTATGGGGCCTCCTGACTCTCTCCTGACAGATGGTACCTGGGGACAGCGAGATCAGGGACATTAAATTTCAGTATTTGGCCAGGAGATAAGCCAGAGATGCCTGAGGAGATATCTGATGGCCATTTGAGCATTCGGCTGGCAGCTATCTAAGATCTATAGGCATCTTTAGTCTTTGGCTCATATTTTTTCCATTTTTAGGCATATTTAGGAATGAATGAGTGACGGACTGGGGTGTTTTTGGACAGTAGGTGCATTTATGATGTAGCTTTCAGGTCAACAAGCATTTGACGAACAGTTATTGAAGGTGTATTGGCGCCTTAAAGATGTCAATGAACTTGAAATAGTATACACATTCTCAATGGGGAGAGGGGAAGAAGCTAGTGGCAATGAATTTGGTCTCATTGGAACAAATGATTTCTGTAAATTCTTCTCGTACAATCAGAAGGTTCTCATACATTTCAATCTGTTTCAAAACATTTGATAAATCAGCAATCCTACTCTACTCAATGGGTTGACACAATTTGTAGCTAATGTGTATGACCAGCTTCAGACTCAATCACTTCAGTACATAGTTTGCCAAGTTTATCTTTCCATCTGTCCATCCATCATCTTAACAAATCTATCTGTCAGTACTCCTTTTTACTCTCTGTCTTTCTTGCTTCCAAATCTCTCTGTGTCAGGCATTTCCATCCTATATATCTTTCAGTTAAAGCTTTATTGCTAGAAGTGCTGATAAGAAAAGCTCTCTAGTTAACAACCTTAGATGGGTCACTTAGATGGCCATGTAACAGGTCCCTACCCATGACAGTTCAGAAACCCCATGTTTAGCAAGATATATTAAGTGTTATGGTCATTTTACTGGCTGATGCGTCTAGGTGTTGTACCATGGGGTGAGTTATTTAGCATGACCCCCGGTATGACACTGCATTGGCTGCAATGTGATGTTTATGTTACACAGGGCGAGGGCTTGAGATATAAGAGGAGCCTTCACACCTTTTTGGGAGTGTGGTAATCTCGTTCTGTTCTTGTCTGGTCCATATCATCTTGGAAAGCAGCCTGTTGCATCACTAAGCACTGGAGGTCTGGGTATGTGAGTGAGAGTTTCGCCTGAGGTGACAGGAGAGTTGTCCATTTCCTCACATAAGCTCCAGTAACTTGAAGATGTTGTGTTGAAGTCATGTGTTGCTTTGTTTGCCAGTTTGTCTTTTACTCTACAATCAAGTTCAGTAAAGTTTCAATTCCAGTATTCAAGTTGTTGGGTGGTTCTTTTTGACATGACTGCACAGAAGGATTTGAGCAAGTCTACATCCACAGAAGACCTGTGGTTAGTTTTCTAAGATATTTGGAACAACTTCCCTGCCAAGGAAGTCTACCTAGAAGAAGGCATAGGGTGGTCACACAAAATATTGGATTCCTTTTTTGTTCAATTTTGTTAATTAACAAAAATAAACAATTAATACTTCTCTTCTTGAAAGCAATCTTACTTTGCAGCTTCAACAGCTTCTTTCCACACCTGCCTAAAAAGTTGACTAAAGAGATTTCTCCCAAGACCTTTCTATACCCAGCAGTGTCAGACTGAAGGGCCTAGGGCCCACCCTACAGCTTTCTGCTAATAGCCTACACCACAGCTCCTTCACTGACATCTTACGTATGAGCTGACTATCTGGCGTTACTGAGTATGTTCCCAGTATAGTCATCCCCTATAGTACTGTGCAAGTCCCAATGACTCCATGGCTGGCTCATGCACAGTACTGTATGGGGAATAACACAGCCATGGAGCACTAAACGTATGTGCAAGATTACAGTATAATGATGGCACTGTGATGCAAACATAGCACAAAGGGCTGCCAGCAGGAATTTTGAGCTCCCCCACAGTATATTACTCCACATGGTATATAATGCTCCACAGTACCCTCCACAGTATAAAATTCTCCCCTGAGGCCCCCCTCCCACAGTGGTCCCACATGGTATATAATGTTCTATAGTGTTTCCACACAGTATTTGTTCTGATGAATATATGTGAGGTTTGCCCGTTCGTTTCAGTGCTACTATTATCTCTTCAGACCCCAGAGTATAATGATCAGAGATCCAGGGAAAATAACAAACAATTATACTCACCTTTTCTTACCTCTTCTGGGCATCCTTGCGTTGTTCCGTTGTCTCCGCCAGCTTCTACTTCAGGTCTGCGGCTGATGTCACATGTTCTGGACATCACCACTGAAGCCTGTGATTGGGCCTGAGCGGTCATGTGGGGTACACTGACATTAAGACGCCAGCGCACCCCACGTACTTGCTGAGGTACAATCACAGGCCTCAGTGGTGACATCTGGAATGCATGATATCAGCTACAGGCCAGAAGATGATGCCGGATGCCCAGGAGAGGTGAGTAAAATGTATTATTTTTACAGACCTCCCCTGGGCTTCTATTGGAAAGGGGCCCTGCGGCACATGATGCCAGGCTCCTTTCTATTATCGATGTGGCTGGGCTTGACTATGGGATCCGGAGTCATCAGGTTCTGGATCCCCGGGGGCCCCTTTGGGGCCCTGGGAAATTGCCTAGTCTGTCCTCCACCCTAACGCCGAACCTGCCTAAAAGCACAGGGCCCACTGGGGATTCACCAGTACCCTGGTCGGCCAGTCTGAGTCTGATACCCAGGATTTCGGAGATGTGTAATTGATCTCAGGACTATGGAATCTGAGTCCTGGAGTCTGAGCCAATTTAGGGAAAAAAGTTACCAACTCTGACTATGGATTGAAAATCTAATGATTAATTATATAATTATTGATATTGTTTAATTATTTAGATGTATAGTTTACATAGTTACATATTTACTTTCATAGGAATTCAGTCACTGGCTTTTTAATGAATTAGAGGAGCTTTATTGCTTCTGATTAAGTTGGAATCGAAGCTGGGCTGTAGAAAAAATAGAGGACTCAGAGTTGGTGGTTTTGCCGACCAACTCCACATCCCTGATTGATCCAAGAACTTCAGGAAGGAATTTTTCCCCAATAGAGGAAAATTGGCTTCTGAATCATTTTTTTCAGCCTCACAAACACTAGGTGCTTTCACGATTTGAGGGTATGAATAGCCAATAGACATTTGGGAGACTTCATTGTATAACAAACATTTATTTGTTGCATCACTTCTAGTTAACCTCATACAATACTGAAACTGGTATGAGAGTGATCTGTCTCCAGTTCCATGCAAGGCATAAAAGATGGCAATCCTGCAATGCACTGAACATCCCAATGCTAGATTGTTGCTTGAAATGTATGGCCCCAAGTTTGGAATTTCTATCCAGTAATTTTAGTAGATATTGTACATACAATGTAGGCCACGCTCACATCTGCTCCGGGTATCCACCCAGCACAGAACTGTCAGAAATTGTTGGACCAAAAAGTGTTGCAAGCCCAACTTTTTCGTCTGGTGATTTCAGTTGAAACAGCAGACCAGAAGAATGGGAAACAAAGCCCAGCGTTACATAGAAAACTGCAGAATAATTATACACATGTGGACAAAATTGTTGGTACCCCTTGTTTAATGAAAGAAAAACCCACAATGGTCACAGAAATAACTTGAATCTGACAAAAGTAATAACATATAAAAATTCTATGAAAATGAACAAATAAAAGTCAGACATTGCTTTTCAACCATGCTTCAACAGAATTTTTTTTTAAAAAGGCCAAAATACTTGTTGAGAGGTGCAAAAGTCTCATTGACAGTTACAGGAATCGTTTGATTGCAGTGTTTGCCTCAAAAGGTTGTGCAACAAAATATTAAGTTAAGGGTAACATCATTTCTGTCCAGGCCTGTTTTCTTTTTTTAACAATTCTGTTGAAGCATGGTTGAAAAGCAATGTCTGACTTTCATTTGTTCATTTTCATAGAATTTTTATATATTATTACTTTTGTCAGATTCAAGTTATTTCTGTGACCAACAATTTTGCCCACATGTGTATACAGCCAGCCGACATCTTTTAAGAATAGAGTCTTGTTCTCTTTGAGCTTGGAGGGAAGAATAAGAATAATAATAATGGGCAGACAACGTACAACTATTTTATAGGTGTTTTTCCAGGAGACATATGAATATAGAATGTTCTATAAAAGTTCTACTTGCCTATACCTGCCATAGTCTTCAAAGTGAAGGTTTCATATAAATATCCACAGATTCTTCCTTTACTCTCATTTGTCAGCCACATAAATTAAGTCACTCAGTATCAGTCATTTTGCTAAAGGCCATGTGAGATTACTACTGTGAATGAACAACACCGACCTTCTCTTATCTAACTTACCTTTAATGTAAGCCACTGCATTTTGCCTGTGAGAACAATACAGTTCTATGTATTGTACTACAGTTCCTGGAGTAGGGATATGCACCTACACACAAATAAAAATTCTGGTAGATTTGTGAAACAAAAGTCACTCAAAGAGACTGCAGAGTACAGAAACAATATAATAAATTATATTTGTCTTATTTTTTATGTGGACATTTTTAAGTACATGTTTGTGTCTTTTTTTTTTTCATTTGTACAGCAATATAAGGATAGATTCACACCTGCGCCTGATCTACCTTCGTGGTTTCAGTCCCCGAATCCACTTAAAAAATGCGGAGAAAAAGTCCTGCAAGCAGGACCTTTTTCTCCGTTTTTTCTGCCGTTTTCAGGAGGAAACCGGGAGGAAATCTGACAGACCCCATTATAGTCTATGGGATCTGTGGGTTTCTGCGGGTAACTGCTTTTTTTTATGCGGATTAGGTTTCTGTTCGTCGGGTCCCCAAGTAGACCCCACGAACGGAAACCCAAACGCAGGTGTGAACCTAGTGTCAATTACCTTCTTTGCTGTCAGTTCAAGCAAAACTTGAGTTGGGTTGTTTTCTTATGTTAAATACCATTTCGGTTTTATTGACTTTGAAGGGCAAACAAGTTCGAAATGAACTGGAATCGACCGAAAATTCACAAGAAGTTCAGTTTCTAACAAAACTGTAACATCTGTGATTAGTATCGTATGAACTAGCAAAAATGGCCACTGTCATGTGGATTATAAGGAAGAAGCAGGGAGCAGAAGGATCACATGGTCGGTGAACCAGATGGGCTTTGAAGTAATCCCTTGCATCAGCACTGCTTCCACATGTTGGTCACACGCCTGGAGCTGTTGGGGATCCGCATGAACAATCTTATATGCAATAGAAACTGGAAGAGGATGAGGAACTGGATCTGAGGTCATGGTGGTTCTGAACTTCAGGAGGAACCGGAGGAGAAGGAGGAGGAGGACTTTGCTGTGAATGTACAAGGCTGAGCCTTAATTATTTGCAGATAATGATCTTGACAACCACAGTGGCCAAGTCCAACCATGCAAACCCCTGGCTACCCGCGGAACCCATGGTGGCAAATATGACAAACTGCACACTTAAATGCTAACAATAGTGACAAGTATATTCTCAAGATTCTTTTTGTTTCAGATTTGGATGGTTCAGATCCAAGATTTTTTTTTTTTATGTCAACACTGTGGCACTGGCAGTGTGGTATAGTGGAATATGATGGACCAGGCCACAGGACATGTCTGACTGAGTGGTGGCAGTTGTCGTAAGCTATGTCAACATGAATGGCAGACTGCATGGAATAATATGATGGACCAGGCTGCAGGACATGTCTGGCTTAGTGGTGGCAGTGGTGGTAGCTGTGGCAACAGGAGTGGCAGTATGACATGGAATAATATGATGGATCAGGATGCAGGACATGTATGGGTGAGTGGTGGTAGCTGTGGCAACAAGAGTGGCAGGCAGTAAAGTATGAATTAATATGATGGATCAGGCCGCAGAACGTGTCTGACTAAGTGGTGACAGTGGTGGTAGGCACTAGCCAGCTGTGGCAACATGTGTGGTAGGGCATTATATGATAGACCAGGCCGCAGGACATGTCTGGCTGAGTGGTGGCAGTCTGGCTCACACAGCACAGATATTCTCCTTTGCTCCTATCTATGATTTCTATCACTAATCTGCCTGTAATAAATCTGACTAAACTTTGTCCCAGCTCTGCTACTCCTAAAATTCTCTAGCTGTATTATAAGCTTTGCTGCACTTAGTGCCTTATATTGCTGTAGAAAATGGAGCAATTGCTTTACATCATGAAGTGATAGATAAGACATCCATCCCGTACTTCCACCTTAATTGCAATGCCTCATTATTCAGCCCACAGTACTTTATATACTGTAAATAACATCAGCACTGTAAGGTGTCCACCTACTACTGACTTGACTGAGGGACTGTGAGGTGATGTCAGAACCTGTGAGGTGACACTAGAACCTCACAGACATGTGTCTTCTCTATTTTCACTGCTCAATGCATGTTACGGCAGCCATTTTAGTTTGTCCGAAACAAATTGCCATTTATTCGGATTCGTTAAAACCAATACAATTTGGAATATTTGGGTCGATCCTGGCTCAGAACGAATTAGTTCGCCCATGTATAATTAGGATCAAGCAAAGAGATAAGTACTGGATTTCCATGCTTTTAGACTCCTGCTACATGGGGTATTTTTTCTCCTGCTTTCCAAAGGGAGGCAAAATTGGCATATTACATACCTCCCAACCAGATTCTGAGTCCTGTCCCACTGTCCTGGTCGGGGGGAGGTATGTCCGTGTTTCAACTCATCTGTGTCTGGAGGACACAGATGAGTTGAATACAATAGTGAAGCAGGTGCCGTCCGTAGACAGCTTCTGCCTTACCGCTGTGCCCCTGTGTGCTCCGGCCCTGGGAGCTGTAGACGCGATGTGATGATGTCACTCGCATCGTGCCTGCAGCTCCCTGAACACTATGGGAGAAGAAACTGCTGAGAGAGAAGCAGGGGAGCGATGAGAGGTGAGTATCAGTGTTTTTTATGATTGTTTCTTACCAGGAGGAAGACAGATGAGGGGGACATTAAACTGGGGGGCCAGATGAGGGGGACATTAAACTGGGGGATCAGATGAGGGGGACATTAAACTGGGGGGGGCAGATGAGGGGGACAATAAACTGTGGGACAGATGGAGGGGGGACATTAAACTGGGGGATCAGATGAGGGGGACATTAAACTGGGGGGCCAGATGAGGGGGACATTAAACTGGGTGGCCAGATGAGGGGGACATTAAACTGGGGGATCAGATGAGGGGGACATTAAACTGGGGGGCCAGATAAGGGGGAAAATAAACTGTGGGACAGATGGAGGGGGACATTAAACTGGGGGATCAGATGAGGGGGGACATTAAACTGAGGGGGCCAGATGAGGGGGACAATAAACTGTGGGGGCACCAGGAGGATGACATTATAATGTGGCGGCATACGATGTTAGGGTGACTGTAGGGACATTATACTGTGTGGGGGCACAGAGAGTAATGGAAGGGAATGGGCGGAGTCAAAGTAGAAGTGGGTGGGGATAAATTTGCCACAGTGCACACTGAACTTTGCACATTCTGTCCCTCTTTCTGTTCTTTGAAAGTTGGGAGGTATGATATTATCATACTCTTTATGCATCTTGCCGCAGCTTTTAGGGAGACAAATGACAATACCAGCTACGTCTGCCCCTGTCCATTCCCAGTCCCCCTTAGTCGGTGTTCCACCACTCTATGTAGAGTTTGAGTATTCATTTACTCTGGCAGATAATCTTGACCGCATGGACTTCTGGTCCAGTTGGACATGGGTGTACTCTTTTGTTCAGCCTCAAGTGTAGTGATGGAGATGACATTATGTGTTGCTCATGGCATTGTTAAAACTGACCTCATAGATCCATGAAGATTTTCAAATACCTCTGGCTGATGCCAATGAATACATCTGCCATTGCTAATAGAGGGAGTGACTGGCTTTTTATCAAAGGCCCTATGATGCCACTGTTGCTGTCTCCCTGTCTGTCAGGTTCCATTTACTGTACTGCAGATACTGCTACCCCTACACAGCCGGACATCATCTCCTGCAGCCTGATCCGTAATGTTTTATTCCATACTGTACTGCTACTAATTTCACCATTTCTACCACCATTGCCACCAATCAGCCAGACATCTCCTGTGTCTTAGTATGTCATGTTCTGTTCCATACTGTTGGTGCCATTGTTGACATAGTAAAAAAAAAAATTATGCTAAAAAAGGACCCCCACTCAAAAAAAGCCATTGCTTTTTCCAGTACCAATACCATGTTGATGCAGTATCTGTTCCCATAAAGGGATCATTTTTGGCATTTTTTTTTTTAATTCCTAAGAATGTACGCTCTTGCGAGCAGGGCCCTCACTCCTGTTGTTTGATATGTTTATTTCTTTGTCACATTGTAATGTCTGATATTGTTTTTTCATATGTCCTCTGATTTGTAAAGTGCTGCGGAATATATAAATAAAGTTATTATTATTATTATTACTATTATTAAGAAGGGATCATTTTTGAGGCACTTGTAAAAATCCATTACTTTTTCCAATACTATTGCCATGTATATATGAAAACTAGAGCAAACATCATTCCCAAGAACGAATACACATTTTTTTAACATATTTTATTTCAAAAAGTGTAGTGTGTGTGTTTTTTCCACTGCCTACCATCCATTGACCCATAGACGTGCAAGTTACTGTCACTTTGACATTACTTTGCCTGTGTTTGCCTTAAAGAACCAGAAATAGGCCAGAAAGGGTCCTCGAAACCCTGAAAGTGTAATACACTTTTGAGCAAAATTAAAACATAGATGCCATGAAAGGATTAAACTCAGATTCTAAACAAATTATTTTGGAACAAAATAAATCTTGGGACCAAATGCAAAAGAAAATTCAGTGCTTGTTTGTGAACATAAAGAATGATTCATAACTGTCTGGTGGCTTCATTGCTCTATGTCCGCTTGTATGTTATGAGGCTGTTTTCAGTCAGTGGGATTGACATTTATTCTTGGTGTTTGGAAGTGAAATAACTGCTGTACCCCTTCTAGCTGTCATGGACACCGATACAGTGCATCAATTGTTTTACTATATGCGGAACCACACTAATAATTGTTGCGAGCTTGGTGACATGGATAGCAATAATAATAATAATTTTTGAGAATCATAGAGAATAATAGGCCAAGACCCTTGATGTTAGGGAGCCATCTCTTCATAGACCCACCATGAACTGCAGATATGATCCCATAAATCTCACCAGAGAAGAGTATCAGTGGTGAGTACCAGCCTTACCGTATTCCAATGTACTCTTGCATCCAGGAAAAATACTAGGTATTCCTATCCCATGTAGTTCAAATAGCATATCTGTATTTTATGTGTCAGGGTGACATGTTTGGTCTTTTCTGCCTTATGTCAGCAACTCATGAACATACAGATTGAGATCCCATTGATAGCTTGAGTACTGGCAGACAACGTTATTCTAAAATAGTTGTGGAAAGTCTGTACTTGTTGGAATTTAATAAGTTCTTGTGCTGGTCAGCTTTGAAGTATGTAAGTTCTCCTCCGTGACCTTTCATTTTCTCTTGCCTTTAGGTTATTCTCTTAGAGATCAATTAGTTAGACATGGATTAGTTAGACGCCAATTAGTTGGAATTTTACAGAGCAAAATTCTACACATGCTTAAATGCATTAAAAAATTATGTACGTGAATTTAGAACAAATGTATAGGAATGTTGTACAATCAGATAAGTCAATACACTAGATATATATTCTTTGGTACATACAGAGTAGAGTCACATTATTATGACCACCAGCTCATATCCTGAGTATCTCCGTGTGCAGCATGCACAGCAGCTAGACAGGCTGGGAGTTACTTAATAAGGTGCTGGTTGATTGTCTCAGGTATCAGGAGCCATGCTGTCTGCAGTGTATCCCACATTTGCTGGAGGGTGTATGGGGAAGATTCATAAAGCGAACACAACAATCAAGGTGGTCCCACAGATGCTCAATTGGGCTCAAGTCTGGGGAAAGGGGATCAGGGAAGTATTTGGAAGTCTTGGTCATGCTCTTCCAACCACTGTGCCACATGGTTGAGTGGGCCCAGAGAATGCCATGAAAGGATTCCATAGAACATAATGCTGCCACCACCAGCTTGTGTTCTTCCAGCAATGGAGTTGGTTTGCTGATATATCCTATCTGACACATCAATGTCAATACTTTCGATGAAGCAGAAAACATGACTCAGCAGTGAAGGCAACCCTTTGCCAATCAGCAGTGGTCCAATTCTGATTCTGCCATGCAAAATGAAGTCTATTTGTTTATTTATGTCTTTTTACCAATGAACCTTTGTTAGCATAGGTGCAATGACCAGGCATCTGCTTTGGAACCCCATAAACACTAGGGTTCGATGAACTATAGTTTTAGACACACATCTGGTAGCCCCCTGGTTATTTTAATGGTGAGCTGCATCACAGCAACCTGTCAGTCAGCCCTCACACACCTTCTTAGCTAATGTTCACTCCTCACATGAATGGCACATGACACTCTGCACTTTCCACGTAGATTATTCCAGATTGTACATTTGTCTACTCATGATACATTTTCACCACAGCAGCATATGAACAGTTCAAAAACTGCACCATTTCAGAAATACTGAAATAGTTATCCCTTTTTGCACCTTTAATAAATTACCCTTTTTACCAAAGATAACAAGTGATGTGTGACATCCTATCACACAACCAAAGAACCCAGGACATGTCACTTCTTTCATGGGCTACATACTGCCAATGTCGGAGGTAGGAGGTGCTCATAATAATGTGACTCGACTGTGTATTTGCTGTAGTGTATAATATAGTGTGTCAATATTTAAAGGGGTTGTCTGATACTTTTATAAAACAATTAGTTTTGTTGCTGATAGGACCAACTAAATAAAAAAAAGTGCAAAAGCAGTCTAGTCACTCAAGACCTGTATGGAAGCCAGCGAAGAGATGGCAGGACTATATAGCGCATGCGTGGGGGCAGAATGTATATGTAGAAAACGGGAGGAATACTAACGTCTTTCTATATCAGTAGTAGAAACTCATACATGATCAGGTGAGTTGTAACTCCTTAACTACATCCAGATCTATTAGAGGACAGTTTGTTTTTATTATACACCTCACCTGGAATTTTCTCTATCAATTTGGACCATTATGACACACATCTGTTTAGATTCTATTTATTTTGTCCAACTACATCAATATGTCTACTTTGTCTTGCTGTTCCTACATTGTGGTTCACTTGAGTCATTATTGTTTTTTTTTTTCTTTATTATTTTATTGTCTGATGTAGGTTGCATAGTGCCAACAGAAACGTCACATTTATATTTTAGATTGTATACCACAATAAAACACTTTGGAATTGCATCTGAAAATGTTGAAGTGCCAAGTTTATTTATACAAGTGAAGCAATGATCACTCTATCCTGCAATCTGAGCTTCTTGTGGTGTAATCTCCTCCAGAATTCAACAGGTGGAAGACTGGACAGGTTGCCTAGACATAGCCCACGCAGCAGGAATGTATATTGTACTACATGTGACTGACAGCCTAGGATTTAGGGCACTCAAGTGATTATTTCAGGGTCCTAGCATGTGGCCCTCAGCTGTCACCACACAAAACAGCACAAACATAGTTGTGTTCTACAACATTTGCACATATGGAAACAATGAATGGTGACACCACTTTTATTATGGATTAATGAATGTTAGGAGATGCTGCAGATATGAAAAGCAGAGGTAAGTGCTGGGGGTTGTGACTTAATGTACCACAGGTTGCACCAAGTACATTATACAGCAGTTGCTATTTTTTAAATTGGTACAAATTGTGCCAAAATCTACAACTCTCTTTTGCCATCCCCTATTTATTCAGATAGTTTTAGAAACTTTCCACAGATGGGATATTAGTGATAGCAAAAAAAATTGTTAATTTGGCTTCTTTGCACCATTTTGTATTACTATTTGCTGTATTAAAACACTAACATTTACCATGACTACAGACCTCATACATGCTAATGTCCTTTATAGCAGCTAATTCCATATCTAGGGAACTATGGTGAGTATGTGTAGGTTGGAAATATGTAGGAAAGGTGCTGGAAAAACGAGGAGTTAAAGATATATATGCAGCAAGAAGCTAGAAGTCACTATGGCAGCCTGGGCCAGATGGAGAAGAAAAGGAATGGGAATTATTCCAATTGGAGAAGACATTACCTGTGAGTTCCTGGGTTACTGGGTCTGCACTGTATTCACTATATATGTGACGGCCAGCACTTCTGTTTTAAATAGAGCTTCCAACAGTTGGATTTAGCTAGAACCATTTTTGTTTCAGGAGTTTAAGGGACCATAGGTTCTTATCCTTTAACCCCTGTAGAGGAATTTGGTATTTACTGCTGCAATGATCCCCAATATCAGGATCAGAGACATAGCAGAGTCAAAATGCAGCCTTAGAACTAGAAGTCTCAGAATAGCAGATAAATAGTCAGATGGTCCAAGATCCAAAACACAGATCAGACAGAAAAGGGATATACGGGAGAAAGGTCAAAATCAAAGCTGGCCAGAAACCGCATAAACACTTCTATATTACTAGGATAGGAATAAACAGTAAATGGCACAGACAAGAGTCCAGAGCAGATTCATGTAGGTAGCCAATATTGGCTGCACTGACCTTCCCCCTGATTGGTCCGCTGACCCAACAGCCTGACTATCCGATCATCTGGGCTTCTGGGTTGGCTGAACTGCCAGGTTACAGGTGTGTTTTACAATATGCGCTGCAGAGTGTGTGTAGAAGTAGTACCTACTACTATATGGCCACTGTATGATGGTAAGATTGGTTTCAGTATAGTATTTTTTCCAATACAGTGTACAGAGCCAGAAGCTGTATACAGTGTATGGAGCCATACACTGTAGCAGTGGTACCGGGGAAATTCAACTCTGCTCCCATTAATTTGAATAGGAGCAGAGCTGCTTATAGCCATATACTTTGTATATGGCTTCCACCAGTCCAAACATCTTATTGGTGCAGGATCCAATGTTGTAACCTGACTGATCTGATCTGGGTCTTGGACAACACCTTTATGACCCTATTACACTGGCGGACTCCAGCCAGGACAAGCATTGACTGACAAAAAACATGTCATTCAGCATTTGTTTGCATTGACCTAATTACAAATGCACAGTGAATGAGGAAGGAAATATTGCCAAAGCGACCATTCCTCCCCCATTCAGATGCACTGATTATCGGCAGATCATCTCTGTTTATACATGGGGACCTACTGTCAATAATCTATATCTTTAAGATGGAATGTGCTGACCGACAAGCGTTCTTCCTTCTGATCGGCAGCACTATTAGACAGGGCGATTATTGGGAATAAGTGTTCCTAGGAATAGTTATTCCTGCCACTGCCCAGATTATCATACTGTCTGATAAGCATTTACTTCCTTATAGTGTGAACTGTACCAGGCCTTTACTCCCTTATGTGTCTGTAATATCCGTATCACTGATAAGACATTTATATTTCCATCTATAGCTAACATTTAAGGCTAGGTTCACATCTGCGGTGGAAGTTCTGGTAGGAGCCTCCACCGTAGATTCTTCAAAAATCACAGAGAAAAGTCACTGGGGTATGTAACTTGTATGTGTACATCTATTTTTGGATTTCTATTTTTGTACAATGGAACAATAAGGGGCAGTTCACACAGAGGAAATTTTCCTAGCTGAAAAATTCAGCTTCAGGAATTTGAAGCTGATTTTTCTGCTTGTCCAAATTCCTCATCAAAATCCGCGTAAAATTCCATACCTGCCAAACAGTATTTTCTGCCGCTCATTCACTTCAATGAGAGTTATCAGGTGAAATCTGTTTGAAGATCGAGCATGACGATTATTCTTCCACTAGGTGAAAAAATCTGCTATAGCAAAAATCAGCACCTGACTCCCATTGAAATGAATGGAGGCAGGTTTCAGGCAGAATTTGGAGTTGATTTTAGAGGCACAATTCGACACCAAATTCCTCCATATGAACATACCCAAAACCTGAAATTCTGATGGAAATGTGAACAAAGTCTAAGTATCTTTGGTGGCTTGCATATCAGGTTAAGTGTCAGAATTTCCAGAAAACTGTCAGTTTATATCGTTCCATGCACATAAAACATCCCTCCTGCATATCTCCTCCAGATAAATTTTGGTGTAAGATGCTGATTTACGGATATGTAAATACAGCTGTTTCCTGACACTGTCAGAGCCTGAAGGTGTTATGTGATTCTGGAGCTTGTAAAAACACCCAGGTAAGGTGGGGCTCTTCCAACTGTGTGCTATATCCCACATCTATTCTACAGAATATTGTTTTAACCCTATTCAGCCGTCTGTTAGTACTGTATGTGCAATGATGTGAGTAATCATCAGAGCTTCTGATATGTCAGTTCAAGGAAGTGACCACTTTGTTAGCTAGACAGATCTTTTAGTTGGGTTATTGATGCACTCACATTACTGTATAACACGGTTATGTAACTACCATATTTATAATATAGATACCAACCAATGATCAGAAAACACTGAAATTTTTATGCTCCAATTTTATAGTGACTCGTAGGCAACCAAATGTCACAGTGTAATTGTCACTGTTCCATAACTTTTTTTTTTCTAGTATGGTGTAAGTCTTGACTAATTCAATGACACATATAAGATCCTAGATCTCACTGAGAAATGCAATCTAGTAAGAATATTTGTCTTTTTCATGTGAACTGCTGACTTCCTATTATATATATTTTAATCTTCATATGATCAGCTAATAAACAACTGATGTACTCTGCTCAGGATTTAAGCATGTGTCATAGTTACTGGGTCTCTGCTGTGTTACATCTCATATTCAAGTCGGACCATGGCACCTATGGGTTTGTGATCACTTTTAGGCTGGGCGAATCCCATCCCCACAGTGTGGTAAAATCCACGCAGCAGACACGCTGCGATTTCCAAAACCGTTGCGGTTTTGGACTTCGCAGCATATCAATTATACCTAGGGAAACTGCCGGTGTTTCTATATCGGTATAATTGAAGCAGAAAGTCCACAGAGGAAACCTCTGTGAACTTTCTGTGAAAAGCACTGCTGGAAAAACCATGATGCGTTGCTGCCACAGTTTTTCCAGCATCAATTTTTGCTGCGGGATGCTACATGGGGCCTTAGCCTAACACATCAGTATCAACTGATGAATTGATCGCAGGTTCAAGTTCCTGGGTAGAGGGAGAACCTGGCTGCATCACTTACCTCTCCCTGCTCCTGCTCGCGGGCTCTCCTCTTTCCGCTTCAGCTTGGGCCCTGCACACCGCACATCACGTCGCGATGATGTAATGTGTTGCGTACATGGGGGCCCCCTGGCCAGGAGTGGGGAGAGGTAAGTGAAAAGGGGCCGTTACCACACCTCCACTGCCTATTAAAAAAAAGCAGTGGGGGTCTGGTAGTGCCCCCTAAGGGCACGGGGCCCACCTGGGTATTCTCCGGTCCCCCGACTCTGGAGCTATCTCCGACACATCTATTGAAATGAGTGGAGTGATGCACGCACTGACCCACACACTGTTCCATTCAAAACAGAGGACAAAACTCCCCCGTTCTGCAGATCAGTGGGCAGCGTTAGACTTGCCCACAAGAGGACAGGAGAATCCTCCATGGGGCCCAGCCATATCCCTAACGTCACATTATGTGCCACCGTTCTAACTTCCAATAGAAGTCTGCCCAGGGGAGGTGAGTAAAAATAACAAACATTTATACTCTGGCGTCATCTTTTTCTAAGCACTATACTGTGTGCGGCCACTGGAGCAGTATACTGGGGGGACACTGTGGGGAGCCTATTATACTGTGTGGAGCTACTAGGGAGTGTATTATACTGTGTGGGGATACTGTGGAGCATATTATATTGTGTGGGGACATTTTGGAGCATTATGCTTTGGTGGGGATGGGCTCTGGGGAGCCTATTATACTGTGTGGGGGCTCTTGGAAGCATATTATACTGTGGTGGCCACAGTGGAGCATTATATTGTAACGTCTCTGCCGTTTCGGGTCTCGGCGCCGCCCTCCGCTTGCACGCTGTGGCGAATGAGGCGTCTTCAGTTTGGTTCTTTGTGTAAGTTTCTTGATGCTCAGTCTGAACATGGTCCTAGTTCCCTTGCTGTGTAAAGCCACACCCATGTAATTAGGAACATTTCTCTCTGGACTGCATAGAGTTAATCCCTTCCTGGCCTGTGTGATTGACAGCCTGTGTACCTATCAACTCTGGGGCTGGTTCCAGACTTTCTATAAACAGGTTGTCAGCCCTCACATGGTCGCCGGTTATTGCACTTGTGTTTGCCAGCTCTCTTTACTATATTCCTTGATACTTTGTTACTTGATTCTCTGACCCTTTGGCTTGCCTCTGACTATTCTCTTGGATTTTGACTTTGTACTTCTTTGCTCGTTTGTTACTGACCCCTTGGCTTGCTCACTTTGCTTCTGTGTTGTTTTGTAGGGCTTGTCTTCGAGTTGTCCTTTTACTGTTTAGGGTAACTGAGGCAATAGGAAGGGACAGTGGCTGGGGTGAGATTAGGGCTCACTTGTCTCTGTCCTTCCTCCCAGACCGCTGCAGTAGTGTCAGGGTTGCTACGGTTTGCAAGACCCTTACATATATACAGTGCCTTGCGAAAGTATTCGGCCCAGTTGAACTTTTCAACCTTTTGCCACATTTCAGGCTTCAAACATAAAGATATAAAATTTTAATTTTTTGGTGAAGAATCAACAACAAGTGGGACACAATTGTGAAGTGGAATGAAATTTATTGGTTATTTTAAACTTTTGTAAAAAATAAAAAACTGAAAAGTGGGGCGTGCAATATTATTCGGCCCCTTTACTTTCAGTGCAGCAAACTCACTCCAGAAGTTCAGTGAGGATCTCTGAATGATCCAATGTTGTCCTAAATGACTGATGATGATAAATATAATCCACCTGTGTGTAATCAAGTCTCCGTATAAATGCATCTTCTCTGTGATAGTCTCAGGGTTCTGTTTAAAGCGCAGAGAGCATCATGAAGACCAAGGAACACACCAGGCAGGTCCGTGATACTTGATGAAGCCGTCTGGCGAAACGTTCGTTGGGGTGGAGTGTGACTAGGTGAGGTTACAATGGTGACTTATGTTTATATTTATTTCCATTTTTCTAGTATTTACTAGATTTCTTTGGGCTATTATACTGTTTGTGGTATGTTTATGCATATATAGTGCTATATAGGTTGTTTTCAACCATCCTTACACATATTTATTTGTACCAGCGGTGTATATCCCCCTATTTATTATTATTGTGGCCCCCATTTCCCTCCCTATCGTTATTATGGTGTACCTTCATTATTTATCTCCCCATATATGTTTGTTTCATTATTTATGTTAATAAAATGATATTATTTTATTATAATTTTTTTTGTGGTCATGCTATTATGGTGTTCTATGGTTTGACATGATCTACAGAGTTTTTCATGCTTAGCTATTAGCCCTTTTTTGTGTTGTGGAGAAGTTTAAAGCCGGATTTGGATACAAAAAGATTTCCCAAACGTTAAACATCCCAAGGAGCACTGTGCAAGCGATCATATTGAAATGGAAGGAGTATCAGACCACTGCAAATCTACCAAGACCCGGCCGTCCCTCTAAACTTTCATCTCAAACAAGGAGAAGACTGATCAGAGATGCAGCCAAGAGGCCCATGATCACTCTGGATGAACTGCAGAGATCTACAGCTGAGGTGGGAGAGTCTGTCCATAGGACAACAATCAGTCGTACACTGCACAAATCTGGCCTTTATGGAAGAAAAGAAAGAAAGCCATTTCTCAAAGATATTCATAAAAAGTCTGGTTTAAAGTTTGCCACAAGCCACCTGGGAGACACACCAAACATGTGGAAGAAGGTGCTCTGGTCAGATGAAACCAAAATCGAACTTTTTGGCCACAATGCAAAATGATATGTTTGGTGTAAAAGCAACACAGCTCATCACCCTGAACACACCATCCCCATTGTCAAACATGGTGGTGGCAGCATCATGGTTTGGGCCTGCTTTTCTTCAGCAGGGACAGGGAAGATGGTTAAAATTGATGGGAAGATGGATGGAGCCAAATACAGGACCATTCTGGAAGAAAACCTGTTGGAGTCTGCAAAAGACCTGAGACTGGGACGGAGATTTATCTTCCAACAAGACAATGATCCCAAACATAAAGCAAAATCTACAATGGAATGGTTCACAAATAAACGTATCCAGGTGTTAGAATGGCCAAGTCAAAGTTCAGACCTGAATCCAATCGAGAATCTGTGGAAAGAGCTGAAAACTGCTGTTCACAAACGCTCTCCATCCAACCTCGCTGAGCTCGAGCTGTTTTCCAAGGAAGAATGGGCAAGAAATTCAGTCTCTCGATGTACAAAACTGATAGAGACATACCCCAAGCGACTTGCAGCTGTAATCGCAGCAAAAGGTGGCGCTACAAAGTATTAACTTAAGGGGGGTGAATAATTTGGCACGCCCCACTTTTCAGTTTTTTATTTTTTACAAAAGTTTAAAATATCCAATAAATTTTGTTCCACTTCACAATTGTGTCCCACTTGTTGTTGATTCTTCACCAAAAAAAATTAAAATTTTATATCCTTATGTTTGAAGCCTGAAATGTGGCAAACGGTTGAAAAGTTCAAGGGGGCCAAATACTTTCGCAAGGCACTGTATCATGTGGAGCATTATGCTGTGGGGGGTTCAAAATTCCTTTTGGCAGCCCTGTGTGCTATGTCTGCATCACAGTTCCCTCATTAAAATCTTGTCTGCATTATTCCTCATACAATACTGTGCATGAACCGGCCATGGAGAAATTGGGGCATTCACAGTACTAGAGGGGATGACGATAGTTGGAAAATACTCATTAACGAGGACCTTTCATGTCCTCATGAAAGTGTGGTTTAATATACCACTAGAAAGCCGACAGTGTGCTGAATTCAGCGCACTGTTGGCTTTCCTGGTATGTGACCTGGTGCTGGAGATAGGAAAACCCCAACCAATCTGCAAGTTATTTTCATGTCATATGCATAGGGGATGACATAGGAATACCCCTTTTACTGGTGCTACAAGGATACTGTCATTTTGTATTGCTCAACAGCTGTCATTCTCGGCTACAGAGTGAGCAGTCCCTTACTGTCTACCACATGAATTTTGCCTAAAGCAGTGCTGATCTTAACCCTGTGGCCACCTACTGTATAAGAATACAAGCTTGTTTTTCATGTCTTATTCACTTTTAAAGTAACCTTATCTAGTTTCCTCTGAGAAAACTACAGGAATCACATTCCAGATTCCTCAGATACAGGCTGACCTTATCTGACCTGATTGCTTTATTCCATAAATCATTGCTAGCACTTTATGCTTCTCAATGATAGTTCTCTTATATTATAGGCTCCAACTCCAATTTTTTGGGGGGAAGAGGAATTCTTCACTCTTCCATCTCATCGCAGTGATGTAACCTTGCATAAATGGCAAGTCTATAATGTCTGGAGAGGTACTGAGCAGTGTATCTACATCCAGGGCAATAGAAGTGGTACTGTACTGTGCAGTATCTATATACAGAGTATAGACATATACTAAGAGTTCCATACTTCATACTGTATGCAACAAACACACATACATATATTCACATTCATAAAAAACGTGTACACTCAGACTCATTACATACATATACACGTACAACACATATACACTCATAACATACATATACATGTATATGTATAAGTGTGATGTGAACAAAGGTGGAATCTATTATTATTATTATTATCATCATCATTTTGCTAAATAAATAAGTTCTCCATGCAGAACATTTTCCTCTCGGTTTTTGAATCTGTGCCTCCAATTGGAACCTCTCATACCAATATGAACTTCATCTTAGTCTGGTAACATAACGCTACATGTAGGGCTTTGAAGTCAGCATAAAAAAACGTACCAACCCCAGTTTCAAAATAAAAAAAAAAATATTATTTATATAACTTGTTAATTTTGTATTAATTAATTAGCGTGTTCCATATTTACTTTCATAGGAATCAAGGAAAGTTTAGAAACATTATTATATAAATATCTGTATATTGGCATTCGGTGCTGATTTTCAGGTGGATTTTGCCTTAAAATCATTATTAAATACTGCCCGAAATCTGCTTTGCATTGTTTTCAATAGGAGGCAGTGATGGTAGAAGGACACTGAAAAAATAAGCATCCTACTCGATCTTGCCACAGATTCTGCATCTGATTCAGGGGTGGAATTGAAAGAGGAATTTGCGGTGGATTCCGCCTCAAATTTCTCTTTCATTGTCGTTGTGTGAACATCCCCTAATGCCTGTATAAAACTCATCTAGAAGACCATTTATTCTTGAACTTTCTTCCTTTAGTGTCTTCCTGCTCTGATATTGTCAGGTGTCACCTGAGGGTCATGAGGGTCTGGTGTCGCTTGAAGGTCTTCTGTCTCAGGAGGCATTGAAGCCTCTATCTTTTGTGGTCTTTTCCTCTCTTGTGTTATCATCACCATCACTGTGTTTTTTCCTGAATTAAAGGAGCTTTGCCTGCTACTGTTTGACCATGGCAGTCATCTATTTACGAAGGGGTCTTGGTCAGGCTGTAGAAAAAAAAAGGGAGTCAGTGGTTTGGCCTACCAACTACCCATCCCCTGGCTGCATCTATCCAATGTGTATACAGTGGGTACGGAAAGTATTCAGACCCCTTTAAATTTTTCACTCTTTGTTTCATTGCAGCCATTTGCTAAAAGCAAAAAAGTTCATTTTATTTCTCATTAATGTACACTCTGCACCCCATCTTGACAGAAACCCCCCCCCCAGAAATGTAGATATTTTTGCAAATTTATTAAAAAAAGAAAAACTGAAATATCACATTGCTATGACACTCATATTTAACTCACAAGCTGTCCATTTCCTTCTGATCCTCCTTGAGATGGTTCTACTCCTTCATTGGAGTCCAGCTGTGTTTAATTAAACTCATTGGACTTGATTAGGAAAGGTACACACCTGTCTATGTAAGACCTCACAGCTCACAGTGCATGTCAGAGCAAATGAGAATCAAGAGGTCAAAGGAACTGCCCATGGAGCTCAGAGACAGAATTGTCGCAAGGCACAGATCTGGCCAAGGTTACAAAAGAATTTCTGCAGCACTCAAGGTTCCTAAGAGCACAGTGGCCTCCATAATCCTTAAATGGAAGAAGTTTGGGACGACCAGAACTCTTTCTAGACCTGGCCGTCCAGCCAAACTGAGCAATCGTGGGAGAAGAGCCTTGGTGAGAGAGGTAAAGAAGAACCCAAAGATCACTGTGGCTGAGCTCCAGAGATGCAGTAGGGAGATGGGAGAAAGTTCCACAAAGCCAACTATCTCTGCAGCCCTCCACCAGTCGGGGCTTTATGGCAGAGTAGCCCTGAAGGAAACCTCTCCTCAGTGCAAGACATATGAAAGCCCACATAGAGTTTGCTAAAAAACACATGAAGGACTCCCAGACTATGAGAAATAAGATTCTCTGGTCTGATGAGACGAAGATTGAACTTTTTGGCGTTAATTTTAAGCGGTATGTGTGGAGAAAACCAGGCACTGCTCATCACCTGCCCAATACAATCCCAGATGCAGCAAAGCAGCCCCAGAACATAACAGAGCCTCCTCCATGTTTCACAGTAGGGACAGTGTTCTTTTCAAGATATGCTTCATTTTTCTGTATGTGAACATAGAGCTGATGTGCCTTGCCAAATATTTCGATTTTTGTCTCATCTGTCCATAGGACATTCTCCCAGAAGCTTTGTGGCTTGTCAACATGTAGTTTGGCAAATTATTACTTTTGTCAGATTCAAGTTATTTCTGTGACCATTGTGGATTTTTCTTTCATTAAATGAGGGGTACCAACAATTTTGTCTACGTTTGTATGTAGGCCGCCAATGGATGTGCCGGATCACTTGACCCAACATCCGAGGCCATGTCTGAACACCGCTCATAGCACTTGCAAGGTCAGCAAGCCAGTAAACACCAGTGTACATTGCAGTGATCCTATGAAGACCATGAGAAATGGGTATCATCTGGAGAACCCAATCTTATAGTAAGTTACATCATGTGCTGTTTACAGCACAATACAGATAGCCTCTATAAACTAGCCAACCACTTTAAGTGAAATCTGAGGTACTTCTCAGAGGAAATGACAGTTTTTTTTTTTACTCTTTCTTTAATAGTGTGTTGGAGACAGTGGCAGGGTCATGAGGGTACATAGGGTCAGCTAATATAGCAACCTCACATCTCCATGAGAATCACTGTGAACATGTAAGAAAGTACTTTGCCTTCACTAGGAGTCAGGTGGCAGGTGGGTACAGAGGAGGTGCTGCAGGAGATGATAGCTATACTGCACATTAAGTAACTAGCTAGTAGGGTTGAGTGAAACTAGCCATCAAGGTGCATTGCCAGGGAACACAGAGTAATAGAAGCTCCAGTCTACACTGTAGTCAAACATCTGTCCCAGCTTGCAGAACACTAGACCATCTACCACCAGAGAGAGTTGTCTCTTCGTGAGTAAATTCAGTTTATCTGCACGCCATCCACTACATTTGCGGATATGTTACATGTACATAGTTATACACAGTCTCGTCACTGCCTCTTCTCTTGCTACCTGCTTCCCCTGCCAATCCTGAATGTTACTATCATAGTCACTTGCCTTTGCATTATGGGCGCTCTTGAACTAGAACATAAGGAGAAAGCTCTGCAAACTTCCAAAATGACCATGTACTCTGTCTATGCCTTTTTTATGACAAGAATGAGCACAATAGTCACCACCTAAAGGCAGATATCTGGTAACAAGTTGATCAGTTGTGCTGATGTATTTGGGTTGTTGTGTGCAGTCATTGATAATACCTGAAAAGCCATTCATGACAAATGTCAGAATAGAAGCGTAGCCTAGGTCAGCACAGGTCAAAGCAGAGATCTACGTCTATCTATTTATTGTTTTAATTTATGTCATTGTCACCAACAACCTTTATAGACCAACTATGAAAGACAAGTTCAGAAAACGACTATCTGAACTTTCTGACCGACCATCTTTAGGCTTTGCATTTTTTAACTGAGTAGAAATTTAGAACAGCTATTAAACTAAAAGACATAGCATATCGAACATACACCCTGAGGCCTATAATAATAATAGTGCGCCCTGATCCACATCTGTACAATAAACTTAACATGAAACAAATGACATGGAATCAAGTTTAAAGGTTCACGGTAGACCTGTCTATTTTCCTTGTAGATTGATGGCGGGCTTTTTGCTACCTGATCTTGACCTCAGATTGTTATCAACTTTGACATTGACAATGTATTAGACTTAAAAATAGCTAGTTCCTATAGTACTGTGCACAAGACGTTGGGCTGGACATGTACTGTAGCTAAAGATCACAAGGGGCTAAATAGAGTGGAGGAAAGAAGGAATATTCCAACCGTGGGTCACATTTACTATTACAGTTTAGGGTTGTAAAATGTGTCAAAATTTTGGTGCATCTCAGCTTGTGTCAATTTTAACTATTTATGTGCCAAAAAGCTGACTAATTCGACACTTTTCCTTCTAAAACTCTATGACTAACACTTGTTATGGAATTGGACGGATTTCTGAAGCTTTCTAATTATGAATCTGATACATTTTCATGATGCAATTTAAACCAATGTGAAAGTGGTATAAAATGCACAAAAGTGTCAAAAAGGATGAACTTGAATGTTTTATATATATATATATATATATATATATATATATATTATACATGTAGATGCATATTTATGAACATATTTAGTAATTATACTTATTTTTTAAATGTGTTATGTATATAAAAAGTATATTGATTACAGGGAGTCTGTCACCAGAACCCAGTCTCTGTTGCTGAGATACCACTGTTTTTGTCAATATGCAAATGAGCTCTTTAGAACAATGAGGGTGTGGCTGTTTACCTCTTGGGGCAATGACAACCTTCCCAGGGATATCTCACCTGTCCTCCATGCAAAACCATTTGGCCTCTTGGCATTTACCTGCAAATGAGTTGCACTGTTTGTGGGAATGTGCAGCTCCCGTCTTTGACTACATTCTGGGAGCTGCGCTGCTCACTTGCCATACATTTATTGGCGATGGTTATTGTTACCGCTGTGGTGTCTCATAGACTTTAATGGAATACCACTGCAGTGCCCAGAACTGTCGCAACTAAAAGTACGGTCAGTGTGTGGAGGTTATTTTGAGACTTTGTATGATGTTTTATTTAGTAACATTATGATGGTATTATTCAATCACCACCTGTGTGGTCAAGGTGTGACGGTATTATTGGTAATATTGGTATTTATATGATAGCTTAAGAAGATCTCCAGTGGAAAAACAAAGTCGTATCACTGCACCCCCAAATGATTGTCTATCATACTCAGAAATTACTTATCGCAGTGCAGCCTCCTCTCTGCATGTGATCTGCCTCCACGTTGAATTTTAGGTTTTCACTGCTTTCTTTCCCTTTCTGCATTGCTATCAATCCGACGATGCTTCAACTCAGCTTCACATGGGTAGCTACAGATAGTACCATCTCTGCCTACTGTGAGTACTCTGTGGTTATTCTCTCCTAAATAATCTAGGGGGCCATAACTGTGCGACAGGAGCTGTCTTTTTTTATCAGTAATACACTGGCAAGACAAATGGTAATAATGTTTTGAACCTCTGGCTTTCAGGCTCCATATCTCACCATCCACTACAGCTTCAAACATGAGACTACCATCATTTTATAGACAATCATCTTGACTATCTCTATATCTAAATTTGACTTGCAACTATTTATCATATGATTAGTTATGCAGATTCTTGTCATGTAACTACATTGTTACTGTTTTGCTCCTGGTGGTGGAAAAATCTTTTTCTTCTCGTATACTACAAATTACACCCTGTTCTCACATTCCTTATTAGCCCAGTGTATTCTTGGGGTTGATTCCCAAGTGAAAGGTCACTGTCTCAAATCGATGGATCAGAAGAATATTTCCCAAGAAAAGAGAGACAGCATCATCCAGCTCATCGATAGCGGTCTCTCAGCCAAGAAAATTACCAAATTGCATCATGTGAGTGCCATGACAGTTGCAAGAATATGAAATAAAGTCTGTCCATCCATTCATAAGCTAAGAGTTGGATGTCCAGGCAAAAATATCGGAGATAAGTCGGCTCATCACAAGGTCTATCAGTTCTGGCATGACAAACACAGCAGTGGAGGTTGCTCGTATGCTTTGTAATATTGAGGTCACAGATGTCCATGCAAGCACCATGCAATGCAAATTACACAAGTCAGGAATGGTGGCCCGAAAAAGGTGAAGAAGCCTGGAGATGAAGGACTTCAATATTTGCAAAAAAGTACAAACAATGGACTGTAGATGATTGGAAACAGGTAAATTGGAGTGATGAGACGAAAGTCAATAGACTGGGTTCTGATGGGTGTAAATGGGTCTGGAAGAAACAAGGGAAAAGGGGGCTAACTGATCGAGAAATTGAAGGAACTGTCAAGTTTGGTGGAGGAAACCTGATGGCTTGGGGGTTGTTTCATAGTCAAAGATGTTGAACACTTGACCAGGATTGATGGTGGTCTCAATGCTGAGCTATATGTAACAAGACCAGTTACTTCGTACACTCGAGTACTATGGGTATGAAAAGGACGACATAGTGTTCCAGCAGGACAACAACCCGAAGCCTATGTGGAGATTAGTGAAGAAATGGTTCAATGACAATGAAGTAGAGGTGCTGGGTTGGTCCCCAGACCTCAACCCAATTGAACACTTGTTGGTAGAGTTGAAGAAAAAGCTGTATTCGTACCCAAGTGAGTTGACCAGTATGCACCAACAATGGGAATGTGTAAAAGAGACCTATAGGGTCAGATTTCAGTCAAGACATGCTTGAATATGATGGAAAGCATGCCCAGAAGGATTCAGGCAGTGTTGAAAGCCAAAGGTGGATTTACAAAATAATAAAAATGAAAGTTTAGATTTTTTGGAGCAAAACAGTAACAATGCAGTTACATGACAAGAATCTGCATAACTAATCATATGCTAAATAGTTGTGAGTCAAATTTATGTATAGGATAGCCAAGATGATTGTCTATAAAATGATGGTAGTCTCATGTTTGAAGCTGTAGTGGATGGTGAGATATGGAGCCTGAAAGTCAAAACTTCAAAACATTGTTATCCTTTTGCTCATCAGTGTAACTGTTATAGGCGCACTAAAGGAAACTTTAATTTTGGGTAGAGAGTCCCTCTTTGTAACAGCATGATGATAGTTTTTCTTTACATAGTAGTATGACTTATTATTTACAGCTATAAAACTGCTTTTTTTTAGATGTGTATAGTACATATCTATTTCTCCTTCTCTCACTCTCTGTATATAAATCTGAAATACCCTGGGGTCCATAGAATTGTAATGCTGCCCCTGTATATGGATACTGCATTTGTCGTGTTAATACAATAAAAGCATTATTTTAATGATTCCAGTAGACTTTTTAAAGTGTGTAAATTGTACTTAGATCCTGGGCACTCCTGATAAATATGAACTTATCTTCTATGTATTTGCTTCTTGAGATAAGAATCAAAATTCCACAAGATATAGGGAGTGCAAATAAACCATTTTCTGTTTTGTCCTACAGAGGACCCTTGAAAAGTCTTTCCACAAAAATTAAATTTTCCAAGAAATATGTTAGATTTACAGTAACAGGGGTCCTTTTTACAGGTTCATTTTTCTACAGCAATCTGTACTTGTAAAATAACCCCCAAGACTTTTGTACAGATGCCTAAGAGAACCCCCTAGCCTTTTGTACAGACACAGTGCATTCTCCTCTGTGAGTCTGTAGTAGAACACATACTGCATAATTTCATGTCATTAACCTCTGACTCACTATTTGTCAAAGTGACATTTCTTTTAAGTGCATTGGAGATAGACTAAATAAAGGATGGCCTGTTTAGGTGGCCTGTAGAAACATGCTAGCTAACTTGATGAGAAAGGGTTACAGCAATTATCAGTGGCCATCCCAACATGTCCATGTACAGAAGCTGACAAAATCATCATTTTTCAGTTTTTAACACAACATTAGTGTAACCATATGGCAACCGACTATTGACTATAAATGTCCAGGATTTCAGCTGTATGTCCTTGCAGAGTTTAGTAGCTGCACGATATCATGCACCTGCAGAAGCAGGGAGCCAGCTCTTACAACAGTTGGACATCCCATAGAGAAGTCAGGGACGAACTTACCTTAATAACAGAAAAAAAAAAGTCCATGCGATTTCTGGTTCGAGTGCTGTGTGCATTCCACTTGTGGAGATCTCTTACAGTGGTCCTTTATGACAAGATTTCCTGGTCAATGCAATGCTGATCGGCTTCCAAAGATGTACTGTACGTGCAGAAGGTAGGTTGATTATGGTTACTACTGTATATAGGTAGGTGTCTTATATGTGTTTATATGTCTCCTGAGGAAGGGGCTTTTGATTGTGTTACCCCCAAAATTTGTTGAGCGAGTTTTGTGGATTCCAATTGAAGATGTAATAATTTGGGAGGATTTGGTCATCTGCTACTATTAATTACAATACCTGACTACTTTGGAGGGGATATAGAGGCTGGGTCTCCAACCTCTACCCCATATGTGAGTAATACATTTTTTCCAGTTACATATAATCTCTGTACTATACAGTTACTATAGGTGGGTCGTATGAAATATATTTTTCTTATTAGGATAGTTAGTATTCCACACTTTAAAAAAAAAAAAAATGTTATACATAAGAAAGATAAAACAATTACATTTGCTAATTGTGGTATTATGTTACAGCATTTTAGGAACTCTATATTGAGAGCCTTAGGGTATGTCCATGGCATGAATGACAATCACAACATGTTTATTTACTGCTAGTGTCAAACTAAATGGGTCATTTACATGTCAATTCTACAGATTATAACCCGGTACATTTGACAGACCAGGTGTGTAATACATGAATATTGTTCATGCTTTGAACACTGTAGGGTAGCGCTGGTGATAGAGGCGTAACATGAAGCCTGGGCCACAATGCAAAATCTGTATTAGGCCCCCAACTGTAATGCATTATTTATAGTACTGATCTCATTATATTGGGGAGAGACATCTTATGTGCCCTGGTGCGACCACACCTTCTGCACCCCCTCAAGTTATGCCCCTGGCCAGTGCTCAAGTGACCTATGATAACATAAAATGTATATACCTTTATTATGGCTTTCATGATATTCTGTTCTCATGTAACTTGAAGCTCCTGAATCGATACAAAATCTATTACAGACCCCCCAATTATCATGTACTATTTATAATAGTGGTGAGCTCGCATGTTAAGGATATGTTCATATGGAGGAATTTGGCCTCACCTCAAAATCAGCTCCAAATTCCACCTGAAACCAGCTTCCACTCATTTCAATGGGAGGCAGATGTTGATTTTTCAGCTAGTGGAAAGAATAAGCATCATGCTCGATCTTCTCAGATTCCTTCTGAGAACTCACACTGAAATGAAGAGTAGACAGAAAAATACTGTCTCACCAGCGCAGAATTTCATACAGAATTTGCAAACTCAGCGGTGGATTCCACAACAAATTCTGAAACTCCGAATTCCTGAAGCAAAATTTTTCAGCTTTTTAAAATTCCAACGTGTGAACCTATCCTAACAATGACATACTAGTTGTCCACATCTCGTCCCCTGCATACATCTCTGAATGAATCTTCCTACGCCTATCCACATGCAATCTCCAAACCTCACAATATCTCCTTATCTGCTCTTCACAGAACTAGCTACAAGATTTCTCCCATGTATCCCCCACACTCTGAAACTTGCTACCCCAATATAAAAGTCTGCCCCTGATGATCAAAAACCTTTAAAGGCAACCTCAAAGCACAGCTATACCAATAAAATAACATCTGAACAGTGCACATGGATAGGGATCATCTACATGATACTAAACCCTTAAAAGAGTTGTACAGTTTGGAAAAACTCATTTTTATATACATTGTTACTGAGTTAAAAGAGGAGCTGATCTGTTCACGAGAACTGTTACAAAGAACATCTTCTATTCCGGAGGACCTTTCCTGTTCTTGTAACAAGTAAGTTTTGTCTCCTGCACGCTCAGACACAGGTGCCTGGCTGTGTACCTGCTGCTAATGCCCAGTATTGGAAAACTACTGATTCCAGGCGATTAACCTCTTAGATGCCGTGGTCAAGAGTGACCGCAGCATCTATAAGGTTGTGGAGGGAGGGGGCTTCTTACTGAAGGGTCCGATGCCTACACATGGCAGTTGGGGGCCTAATGAAGGTCCCTATGTCTAGTCTTAGTGTATGTCTATTAGGCTGTGCCAAAAGTGATCAGAAGATTGCAAGTTAAATTTCCCTAGGGTACAAAAAAATGGTATTAAAAAAAAAGCAAAAAAAAAAAAAAAGCAGTTTAATGAAGTTTAAATTAAGTTAAAAAAACAAAGTTAAAAATAACACAATAACACATTAATCCCCCAACCCAAAATGTTTAATAAATAATAAAAAATTGTTGTGTCTGTAAGGACCCTAGCAATACAATACTGTAATTTCATTTTATGCACATGCTAAATGGTGTAAAAAAAAAAAAATCAAAAAAAAATTATGCTAGAATTGCCACTTTTTGTCTATCAGCCACAAATGGCATCAATAAAAACGTCAGGTCTTGCTGCCAAAAAATAAGCCCTAGTACAATTCTGTTAAGAAAAAAATAGTTAAGTCCTGGCACTTGGAAAGCAGCAATGGAAAAGAATATTACAAAAAGGGTGTCTACTTTGCAAAAGTAGTAAAACTTAAAAAAACTATACAAATTTGTATCAATGTAATTATAATGACCCAGTGAATAAATTTATCAGGTTATTTAAGCCGCACAGTAAATGGAGCAAAACTTATAGCATATAAAGGCAATAGCAAATTTTATTTTTTTCTATTCCTTCCCAGAAAGAGTTAATAAAATGTAATCAATGAGGTATATGTACCCCAAAATAGAGCCATTAAACACTAGCAAAAAACTGCCCTCATACAGATACATTGATGGCAAAAGAAAAAAGCTATAGGGCTGAGTGTGTGATGATGGAACACTAAAAATTGTTTGGTCATGAAGGCCTAAAACAGGTCAGTTGCTAAAGGGTTAAAGGAATTATCCAGGGAATTTATAGAAACGTACTTCTTTATGTCCGAATCTCAGGCTTCCTGGCTGGTTGTAAGTCTGGGTCACGTGTTCAGAACCAGCACCCAGCCCCTAAGCTGATCTGTCTCCTCGCTCCTCTCCCATGTTTACAGTTACCTATGGGGCCTATCAGACTAGATCACTATAATAATAAAGCCAGCCCTTATAGTACAGGTAAACTACCTGTGAATATGGGAGAGGAGGTGGAGCAACTTAAGGGTCAAGTGCTGGTTCTAAACCCAGCGCCAGAACAAGCCGGGAAACCTGAGGCTCCATGCAAAAAGAACCTGGGTAAGTAAGTTTTTATGCATTCCCTAGATATCCCCTTTAAGCACAGTAGTTTTATAGGTTGAGATTCCCAAAAAATTGCAACAGCACCCAACACGAAAAAGATCTGTACTCATTCTTACTTGGCTCTGGGATTCACAGCTTAGTTTCTTTCTCATAGTCTAACATAAAAAGACCTGAAATTCCAAAAAATGCATTTTGCAGATAATAAAATATATAATATTTTTTCAGTATCATGCACTTGTATTCTATATGTACCCTATGCACACTTTTCACTACCAACAGCACACACACACATGACCTGTGCAACCGAAAACGGACTACAAAGGGAAAATAAACCTTAACATTACCTGACCTTTGAAGACAGCACATCTCCATCATCACATGGGAAGAATATTTGAGCCTTCACATAGGCATGCATCCATTATTCCCTGCATGCTAGAATATTTTTTTCTTTCATGTCAAAGATCAAATAGCAGATATTATTAGTAAAGCCTCAGGCTAGTAGTGGTTACATGTTATACAACCTACTGCTTATTGTCTACTGTACGTCACAATGACTAGTAATACACTAAGACTAATTGCAAATGTCTCCCAACATCATAATATCCTACCATGTTACAGTCCATCCTCAGTTCACACCTGGGTTGTACACATGTCCATCTCTTCAGATATTACTGTATATACATATACATCATATTATGTATGTCTTCATCATAGAATACAACAGTAACTGCTATAATACTATTTGTTTGACTATATATTTTGTGCACAGAATATTTCCATTTACATACAATGATATGAAAAAGTCACATGATACAATTTAGGTTATTAACCACTTCCATACCAGATGCTTTACCCCCCTTCCAGACCAAACTCATTTTCAGTTTTTTTTGTATGTGCGGTTTTGAGGGCTGTAACATTTTTATCATATGCGTTATCCAACTAATTTCTGCGTCTTTTTTCAGTGACACATATAGTTTTATTTTTATGTTGTTTTTATTTTTGCATGTGTTTTAATTTTTTTTATATTCGAAAAATATAAACAAAAGAGGAGGGAAAATGTGTTTGTTTTTCACTTTTCATTTTTCTTTTTATTTAATAACACAAAGTGCTACTAAAAAACTTTATAAAATAGTTTTTACTCTCCGTTATGGTAATTTGTATTTTTTATGGTGTCGTCGGGAGTGGGGCTATAACCTGTAATAAGGGCATTTTATTGGTGTATTATTGTATTTATTTTTTTAATTATTTTATTTACATTTTTTTTTTTTTACTTTTCTATTCATTTTTTTTTTTTTCTTTACACATTGTGTCCCCATAAGGTCATAATAGGCCTTTGAGGACATCTGATGACTTTTTTTTTTTTTTTTTTTTTTGTGTTGGGGGAGGCTGATTTCCCCTGTAACTGGGGCTGGTACATTTAGTCCCAGTTACAGGAAGAATACAGCCTCCTGCACGTTACTTGAACAATACTATAGAGCTGATCCGGGTCCTGTAGGACCCAGCAGCTCTTGCAGATGCTACACCTGGTGGATCACTTGACCACCGGGTCAGAGGGCGGCTGCAAGATGAGCGCTGTATACACAGCGATCGGGAAGGCAGGGAAGGTAATAAACCTTTCCTGTCTTCTCTCTGGGAGCTCCGGCTGAAGTTACAGCCGGCTCCCTGTTGCAGCTGCTGAGTTCTGCTTGGACGTACCGCTACGTCCTTTCAGAACTAGACAACCACCCCTTGGATGTATATAGTCCATGGGCGGTATGGAAGTGGTTAAAGCAGTTCTCCAGTTTCAGCAAATAAATATTATAGTGTGTATAATGAAAATTTCTACAGTTTTCCAATACACTTTTTGCATCAATTCCTCACAGTTCTCTAGATCTCTGCTTGCTGTTTGTCAATGTTTACTTCTAGTGGATAAAAATTGCATTGAGGAAGCAAGGATGTTTATGATCCCCTTTTTACCTAATGTGAAGTCTTCACAGCTAATATTTCTAAAATGTGTGTATCAAGGAAGCCTACCAAAGGAAAGAATATTATTCCTTACTTGCATTTGGCTGGGACTACTAAACTATAACTATATAAGCAATTTGAGGAATTCACAATACTGTAACTTTGTATCAAACATAGCCAAATACAGAATGTTTGTGAAAACCTGAACAGGATGATGGGCACAGCCGGGGGGCTGGAAATTGCTAGTGACTGTATGTATCTTAGCTGATCTGCATTCTACCCCTGGGCTGAACTGTGAATGATTTTTGTCAAGTATTCGCAATAATTGATAACTCACTTAAGACTTTGCTGAAGGGGGAACCTCTGAATGATTAGTATTGAGTAGCCCCATCCTCAGCCTTCCCCACTGGCATACTTCTGTCAGATGTCTTCTCTGCATGCTGACAGGACAACATACAAGCTTTCTATTTTACAAACTGTCATCTCTTTTTAAGTGGATATCTCCCCAAGGAAGTAACAGACACTCAGATGTCACACACGGAGTAATTGTTAAGGAAATTTGCAAATTTTTCATGTAAGAGTTGCATCTAGACATGTATACCTGCCATGACATCCTCAAATACAGACTTGTTTTAACAAATTCATGTTTACAGTTTTAAATAAAATAAGATTTTAGAATTGAAATGGTTTCTATAAATTAAAACAGAGTCAACTTTTTCCCCCTATAATTGTGCCACTCACTCCATGGGCTGTGTATGGGCTCAGCCACTTTTAAAGGGGTTGTCCAGGTTAATTTTTTTTTTTTAATTTAGCAGGGGAGGTGAAAATTTTTTAAAAAAAACCTACTCACTCACCTGTCTCCAGTGCTCCGCTCTATCCCAGTGCGGTTTGGTCCTGCAGCTCCATTGTTTTCTTTTGATGGAAGTCCCCGCTGCATGTGACCACTGGGCCCCTTCCTTAGGCCGCTGACCCGCTTTAGGATAGGTCATCAGGTGAAGATCCATGGAGATCAGAAACCCAGGACCTCCATGATTCAATTGGTTGTACATGGCAGCTTCCACTTCTCTGAATATGTCATGTCATGATCGCCACCCTCTTCAAATAGCTGACTGGCCAAGCCAAGGTGTCAGACCCTGCTCTCATCTATAATTGATGACCTATCCTGAACCAAGGAACAGGGCAGGACGTGGAAAAAATAAGCGTCCTGCTCGATCTTGCCACGGCCCCAGACTCTCCGCTGATTTGGCCCATTAATCTGGCCCTAATCATGCTTTTCATTGTTACAGTCATATGAAAAAGTTTGGGCACCCCTATTAATCTTAATCATTTTTAGTTCTAAATATTTGGGTGTTTGCAACAGCCATTTCAATTTGATATATCTAATAACTGATGGACACAGTAATATTTCAGGATTGAAATGAGGTTTATTGTACTAACAGAAAATGTGCAATATGCATTAAACCAAAATTTGACCCTAGCAAAAGTATGGGCACCTCAACAGAAAAGTGACATTAATATTTAGTAGATCCTCCTTTTGCAAAAATAACAGCCTCTAGTCGCTTCCTGTAGCTTTTAATCAGTTCCTGGATCCTGGATGAAGGTATTTTTGACCATTCCTCTTTACAAAACAATTCCAGTTCAGTTAAGTTTGATGATCGCCGAGCATGGACAGCCCGCTTCAAATTATCCCACAGATGTTCAATGATATTCAGGTCTGGGGACTGGGATGGCCATTCCAGAACATTGTAATTGTTCCTCTGCATGAATGCCTGAGTAGATTTGGAGCTGTGTTTTGGATCATTGTCTTGCTGAAATATCCATCCCCGGCGTAACTTCAAATTCGTCGCTGATTCTTGTACATTATTCTCAAGAATCTGCTGATACTGAGTTGAATCCATGCGACCCTCAACTTTAACAAGATTCCTGGTGCCGGCATTGGCCACACAGCCCCAAAGCATGATGGAACCTCCACCAAATTTTACAGTAGGTAGCAAGTGTTTTTCTTGGAATGCTGTGTTTTTTTGACGCCATGCATAACGCCTTTTTGTATGACCAAACAACTCAATCTTTGTTTCATCAGTCCACAGGACCTTCTTCCAAAATGAAGCTGGCTTGTCCAAATGTGCTTTTACATACCTCAGGCGACTCTGTTTGTGGCGTGTTTTCAGAAACGGCTTCTTTCGCATCACTCTCCCATACAGCTTCTCCTTGTGCAAAGTGTGCTGTATTGTTGACCGATGCACAGTGACACCATCTGCAGCAAGATGATGCTGCAGCTCTTTGGAGGTGGCCTGTGGATTGTCCTTGACTATTCTCACCATTCTTCTTCTCTGCCTTTCTGATATTTTTCTTGGCCTGCCACTTCTGGGCTTAACAAGAACTGTCCCTGTGGTCTTCCATTTCCTTACTATGTTCCTCACACTGGAAACTGACAGGTTAAATCTCTGAGACAACTTTTTGTATCCTTCCCCTGAACAACTATGTTGAACAATCTTTGTTTTCAGATCATTTGAGAGTTGTTTTGAGGAGCCCATGATGCCACTCTTCAGAGGAGATTCAAATAGGAGAACAACTTGCAATTGGCCACCTTAAATACCTTTTCTCATGATTGGATACACCTGGCTATGAAGTTCAAAGCTCAGTGAGGTTACAAAACCAATTTTGTGCTTCAGTAAGTCAGTAAAAAGTAGTTAGGAGTATTCAAATCAATAAAATGTTAAGGGTACCCAAATTTTTGCAAATTTTCATCAATCAAATTTTGGTTTAATGCATATTGCACATTTTCTGTTAGTACAATAAACCTCATTTCAATCCTGAAATATTACTGTGTCCATCAGTTATTAGATATATCAAATTGAAATGGCTGTTGCAAACACCCAAATATTTAGAACTAAAAATGATTAAGATTAATAGGGGTGCCCAAACTTTTTCATATGACTGTATAGGCCAGCCTGAAGAGATATTTTGATCTTGTTCATGTGTTCAGGGTTTCAACTGAATTTTGTTGTTTATTCCGTGCCAAAACCCGCACTATCAATCTGACTCCCATGCATTTCCTGTGTGGAGAATGAGAGAAAAAGAGGAAAGAAAGGAGAAGAGAGAGTCCAAGATAAAAAGTTACCACAAAATCTGCTGTTAGAACAGATGGATATTCTAATTATATGTCTCTTTTCATTCAGTCTTATTCTTCTAGTCTTATGTACTGGGCCGTCAGACTTTCTGGACTATTACATAACAAAGTAGAGGACTATGCTTCTCATGATGCCTATACATAGGAATGCATTCTTCTATCTAACCTGGGAAAACAGGATCAGATGAGGGTATATTGTTGTGCAAATTTGACAAGTAAGCATACCAAATAATGGCCATAGAAGGCCAATGTCTGTGTCTAAAGATCAGAAATGTTACTTTCTATAAAACATATTGCCATTGCTTGGAGCTTTCTTTTCCGAGTGTCTTTGATGTAGTTTGTTAAACAAGTTGTGCCTAGTTTTTCTGCACACACAAGTCCATTGTTACTGGGTTTCAGGCCCCACAGGCTCCCTTTATGTAGAAGGTTTCTCCCTTGTTACAGCAGAGTCTCCATTAGTTTATTGTTATTGCACTTTCTGGCCAGTGCTCCCGGGTCTTATACCCACTAACCTGAGCTAATAATGTGGAACAAATCACCTTTATGGCACAGATTACAGCTATGGTCGCTGTCCACACCTTGCACATTAGACCTAAGAATTACTCCTGTATTTTGCAGTAAACTGATTGAGTTAGGCATCATTTATCTTAGGCAAACTGAAACACATTCTCTCCATTGAGGTTACTCTAGCAGAACGAAGCAAAGAAATCTGCAGCTGACTGACAAACCCCAGCGGCTTCCTGCTTCTGGCCTACACTATCTCACAGTCTCTCCCAGGATTACAATTAAACCTGGGCTACAAGCCAGTGTCACCCTGACCTGTTACTCACAATAGCATTTTATACAGCTTAACTCCACTGTTTTTCCCTACAGGTGTAAATAGTGTCACCCAAATGTAACACTGCTCAGAGGCAGAAATATCCACATTTGATCTCCTTTTACAAATTACAAAGCACCCTTAAAGGAGTATTCCCATGAATATAATCATATCTATATTTGTAGATAATTAAAAGTTAAACATTTTTGCAGCAAAGAAAGCATCCAAAAATCTAGTACTCAAGTGATGTAAAAAATGTAATGTTCCCATGGAACTTTAAAGGGACAACATATGTCAAAAGTGTGTCCCTTTAAAGGAAATGTAACACAATGTATTTATAATAGTATAATGTTAAATATACTCAGTTAGCCTCTAAAAGGTATCGCCTGATTTCTTCACTCTTCCAATGTATTTATAAAACTGGGTTTTTAATTTATTTTTTTTTTACTTTTTATTTATATTTTCTGAGTATATATTTTTTTAATTTTTCATTTCACTCTGTGGGTAGCTTCATGTCAACAACACACAGAACTGTATACTGCAGTATATACGGAAAAAGATGTGGCTACCTGCTAGGGGGCTGTGCCTAGCTATTATGGAAAAAACTGAACATAATTAATATGGAGATGGGGACTACACAGAGTTATTATGAGGGGGCTATTGCACTACCAAAAATGGATGCATTTTTTACATATCTTAAAAAACAAAACAAAACAAAAAAAAAAATTCCTGGCCTTTAAAATAAGAAGTTGAGGGATTATTAAAGTGGTTATCTATTTTTTTTTTAAATATATGGGCCAAATAACAGGATGCGTCAATACAAAACACTTCATAATATGTTTAAATTCAGCAATGTTTACCTTATTTTCAGGTCATTGACCATAGCTATGATGTTTTATTTACAAGCTCACTATCCCTCCCTGTAAGCTGTTCAGCTAGCAAACGAAATGTCACAGCACTCCTTGTCGTTTGAAGCCACTTATACTGATCTGGGAGTGATTTATTACTTGGTCACATATCCAATGCTACATGGACTGAAGAATAAAATATGACACAACACATACCTCAGGGAGGGAGTTTGCAAACAGGTAGTGTTTGTGTCCTGTGATTTCATTCCAGGGGAGAAGGGATGGGTGCATAGAGAGTGAGGGCAGGAAGAATCATGAATCCACAGATTCCATGCATGTAAATAACAGTGATACAAAGAGCAGAAAGTAAAATAAAGCCAAGCAAAGGCCGCACAAGGGAAAAGTGAGTATTTAGCACTGCCGTGGATGTATTTGCAGATCATTTTTGGAAGTTGGCTAACACCTTTAAAAGATACAATGTGTGCCAAAATTTCCCCAAAATTCTGGCAAAAAATAAACCAAATAATAGATGGTATAAATTAGACTAGACAGCCTAAAGATGCACCAAATTTATCATATAGCATCAGCCACTGGGATAAATATTGGATATTTTTAGACTGTCTACTTTAAGTTATACTGTCTAAATGTAAGACAGTATTAGTATATTTGCCCCATTGAGTCCGTTGGAACACTCCAGTTTTAAATATGTCAGATGTACAGTATATAGAAGATATAGTAAAGGTACAGTACAGTAGAGAAAGAAGCCCCACTATGGCTATGTACCAATAGAATCGGATGTTTTTACAACCAAATATGTAGTATTGTGTGTATAGAGAATATATATAGTATTTTACATTCATATTTTTGTGTGCTGTGCTGTTGGCCTCTCAGTTTTGGAAAATAGTTGGGTTCTAGTTCACAGACACCCACTATCTTCTCACATGACAAAAAATTATGTATACAGTGGGTATGGAAAGTATTCAGACCCCTTTAAATTTTTCACTCTGTTTCATTGCAGCCATTTGCTAAAAGCAAAAAAGTTCATTTTATTTCTCATTAATGTACACTCAGCACCCCATCTTGACAGAAAAAAAAAACAAATGTAGATATTTTTGCAAATTTATTAAAAAAGAAAAACTGAAATATCGCATGGTCATAAGTATTCAGACCCTTTGCTCAGTATTGAGTAGAAGCCCCTTCCTTTTGCGCTAGTACAGCCATGAGTCTTCTTGGCAATGATGCAACAAGTTTTTCACATCTGGATTTGGGGATCCTCTGCCATTCTTCCTTGCAGATCCTCTCCAGTTCCGTCAGGTTGGATGGTGAACGTTGGTGGAGCCATTTTCAGGTCTCTCCAGAGATGCTCAATTGGGTTGAGGTCAGGGCTCTGGCTGGGCCAATCAAGAATGGTCACAGAGTTGTTCCGAAGCTGCTCCTTTGTTATTTTTAGCTGTGTGCTTAGGGTCATTGTCTTGTTGGAAGGTGAACCTTCGGCCCAGTCTGAGGTCCAGAGCACTCTGGAAGAGGTTTTCTTTCAGGATATCTCTGTACTTGGCCGCATTCATCTTTCCTTCAATTGCAACCAGTCGTCCTGTCCCAGCAGCTGAAAAACACCCCCATAGCATGATGCTGCCACCACCATGTTTCACTGTTGGGATTGTATTGGACAGGTGATGAGCAGTGCCTGGTTTTCTCCACATATACTGCTTAGAATTAATGCCAAAACGCTCAATCTTCGTCTCATCAGACCAGAGAATCTTATTTCTTATAGTCTGGGAGTCCTTCATGTGTTTTTTGGCAAACTGTATGTGGCCAGGTCTAGGAAGAGTTCTGGTCGTCCCAAACTTCTTCCATTTAAGGATTATGGAGGCCACTGTGCTCTTAGGAACCTTGAGTGCTGCAGAAATTCTTTTGTAACCTTGGCCAGATCTGTGCCTTGCCGCAATTCTGTCTCTGAGCTCCTTGGGCAGTTCCTTTGACCTCATGATTCTCATTTGCTCTGACATGCACTGTGAGCTGTGAGGTCTTATATAGACAGGTGTGTGCCTTTCCTAATTAAGTCCAATCAGTTTAATTAAACACAGCTGGACTCCAATGAAGGAGTAGAACCATCTCAAGGAGGATCAGAAAGAAATGGACAGCTTGTGAGTTAAATATGAGTGTCATAGCAATGTGATATTTCAGTTTTTCTTTTTTAATAAATTTGCAAAAATATCTACATTTCTGTTTTTTTTCTGTCAAGATGCGGTGCTGAGTGTACATTAATGAGAAATAAAATGAACTTTTTTGCTTTTAGCAAATGGCTGCAGTGAAACAAAGAGTGAAAAAAATTTAAAGGGGTCTGAATACTTTCCGTACCCACTGTGTGTGTGTTATATATATATATATATATATATATATATATATATACATATACAGTACAGACCAAAAGTTTGGACACACCTTCTCATCCCAAGAGTTTTCTGTATTTTCATGACTATAAAAATTGTAGATTCACACTGAAGGCATCAAAACTATGAATTAACACATGTGGAATTATATACTTAACAAAAAAGTGTGAAACAACTGAAAACATGTCTTATATTCTAGGTTCTTCAAAGTAGCCACCTTTTGCTTTGATTACTGCTTTGCACACTCTTGGCATTCTCTTGATGAGCTTCAAGAGGTAGTCACCTGAAATGGTTTTCACTTCACAGGTGTGCCCTGTCAGGTTTAATAAGTGGGATTTCTTGCCTTATAAATGGGGTTGGGACCATCAGTTGTGGTGTTCAGAAGTCAGGTGGATACACAGCTGGTAGTCCTACTGAATGGAGTGTTAGAATTTGTATTATGGCAAGAAAAAAGCAGCTAAGAAAAGAAAAACGAGTGGCCATCATTACTTTAAGAAATGAAGGTCAGTCAGTCTGAAAAATTGGGAAAACTTTGAAAGTGTCCCCAAGTGCAGTGGCCAAAACCATCAAGCGCTACAAAGAAACTGGCTCACATGAGGACCGCCCCAGGAAAGGAAGACCAAGAGTCACCTCTGCTGCGGAGGATAAGTTCATCCGAGTCACCAGCCTCAGAAATCGCAGGTTAACAGCAGCTCAGATTAGAGACCAGGTCAATGCCACACAGAGTTCTAGCAGCAGACACATCTCTACAACAATTGTTAAGAGGAGACTGTGTGCAGCAGGCCTTCATGGTAAAATAGCTGCTAGGAAACCACTGCTAAGGACAGGCAACAAGCAGAAGAGACTTGTTTGGGCTAAAGAACACAAGGAATAGACATTAGACCTGTGGAAATCTGTGCTTTGGTCTGATGAGTCCAAATTTGAGATCTTTGCTTCCAACCACTGTGTCTTTGTGCGACGCAGAAAAGGTGAACGAATGGACTCTACATGCCTGGTTCCCACCGTGAAGCATGGAGGAGGAGGTGTGATGGTGTGGGGTGCTTTGCTGGTGACACTGTTGGGGATTTATTCAAAATTGAAGAAATACTGAACCAGCATGGTTACCACAGCATCTTGCAGCGGCATGCTATTCCATCCGGTTTGCGTTTAGTTGGACCATCATTTATTTTTCAACAGGACAATGACCCTAAACACACCTCCAGACTGTGTAAGGGCTATTTGACCAAGAAGGAGAGTGATGGGGTGCTACGCCAGATGACCTGGCCTCCACAGTCACCAGACCTGAACCCAATCGAGATGGTTTGGGGTGAGCTGGACCGCAGAGTGAAGGCAAAAGGGCCAACAAGTGCTAAGCATCTCTGGGAACTCCTTCAAGACTGTTGGAAGACCATTTCAGGTGACTACCTTTTGAAGCTCATCAAGAGAATGCCAAGAGTGTGCAAAGCAGTAATCAAAGCAAAAGGTGGCTACTTTGAAGAACCTAGAATATAAGACATATTTTCAGTTGTTTCACACTTTTTTGTTAAATATATAATTCCACATGTGTTAATTCATAGTTTTGATGCCTTCAGTGTGAATCTACAATTTTTATAGTCATAAAAATACAGAAAACTCTTGGAATGAGAAGGTGTGTCCAAACTTTTGGTCTGTACTGTTATATATATATATATATATATATATATACATACATACACACATATATATATATATATATATATATATATATATATACACCCCATGTGTTGGCTCAAGTTTTGCCACAAGGATCAAATACGCAACTACAGTGGCAAAACTCATTGCTGTTTATATTGTATTAAGGCCCCATGTGGTGTAAACGCAGTGTAAAAAATACTAGCGATTCCCATCCACACAATGCGGTAAAATACACGCAGCGGACATGCTTTGATTTGAAAAACTGTCACGGTTTTGGAAATCACAGCATGTCAATTATACCTACGGAAACTGGCGGTTTCCCTATAGGTATAATGGAAGCAGAAAAACCGCAATGCTTTTTTGCTGCGGCCTGCTACATGGGGCCTTAGGCTAAAGGAGTTGGATAAAGGATAATATTGATGACCTATCCATATCTTGCCAGGTTTTAATTCTCAGCAAATTGGCAATTTGAAGACAGCGTAAGTACAATAATGTGCACTGGAGAAGCTGCAGCCTCTCCAAACAGGTGACAGGCAGTGGTGCCAAGAGTGGGACTCTCACTGAGCTAATATTGATGGCCTATCTCAAGGATAGGCCAACAATTTTGTCTGGCTGGAAAGCCTATAATGTTTTACCGCAGGAGTGTATATTAAAGGAGTTATCCGGTTTCTAATATTGATGGCCTATCCTTAGGATGTGCGAGTTTGACGGCACCCAGGACCCCCGCAGCTCACCAGTACTGAGATAGCATGGCTCTCGGTGATGTTTAAACTGTAGTGGTGAATGTAGATACTGCAGCGCTGTCCCATAAACTTCAACGTGACATGGTTGCATTACCTAAACTCATCACTACAGTTTGTATGGAGAGTGAGCAGTGTAGGTCGTGGTATGTAAACATTACCGAGAGCCGCCATGTCTTGGTACAGGTAAGGGCGGGTTCACACCTACGCTTCAGTCCGTCCGTTGCCAATCCGAGTGAAAATCTCGGCGAACGGGATTGGCATCGGATACAGACAGGTTTGAGACGCATTGGTTAAAAACCCATTCATTTGAATGGGTTTTTAAAGCAATGCGCGGGTGTGCACTTACACCCTCTGCGCTGCGAATCCTTTTTTTCGTCGGAAACAAAGTCGGACATGCAGGACTTTGTGTCCGACGAAAAAAAAATCAGTCTGAAAAATTGGGAAAACTTTGAAAGTGTCCCCAAGTGCAGTGGCCAAAACCATCAAGCGCTACAAAGAAACTGGCTCACATGAGGACCGCCCCAGGAAAGGAAGACCAAGAGTCACCTCTGCTGCGGAGGATAAGTTCATCCGAGTCACCAGCCTCAGAAATCGCAGGTTAACAGCAGCTCAGATTAGAGACCAGGTCAATGCCACACAGAGTTCTAGCAGCAGACACATCTCTACAACAATTGTTAAGAGGAGACTGTGTGCAGCAGGCCTTCATGGTAAAATAGCTGCTAGGAAACCACTGCTAAGGACAGGCAACAAGCAGAAGAGACTTGTTTGGGCTAAAGAACACAAGGAATAGACATTAGACCTGTGGAAATCTGTGCTTTGGTCTGATGAGTCCAAATTTGAGATCTTTGCTTCCAACCACTGTGTCTTTGTGCGACGCAGAAAAGGTGAACGAATGGACTCTACATGCCTGGTTCCCACCGTGAAGCATGGAGGAGGAGGTGTGATGGTGTGGGGTGCTTTGCTGGTGACACTGTTGGGGATTTATTCAAAATTGAAGAAATACTGAACCAGCATGGTTACCACAGCATCTTGCAGCGGCATGCTATTCCATCCGGTTTGCGTTTAGTTGGACCATCATTTATTTTTCAACAGGACAATGACCCTAAACACACCTCCAGACTGTGTAAGGGCTATTTGACCAAGAAGGAGAGTGATGGGGTGCTACGCCAGATGACCTGGCCTCCACAGTCACCAGACCTGAACCCAATCGAGATGGTTTGGGGTGAGCTGGACCGCAGAGTGAAGGCAAAAGGGCCAACAAGTGCTAAGCATCTCTGGGAACTCCTTCAAGACTGTTGGAAGACCATTTCAGGTGACTACCTTTTGAAGCTCATCAAGAGAATGCCAAGAGTGTGCAAAGCAGTAATCAAAGCAAAAGGTGGCTACTTTGAAGAACCTAGAATATAAGACATATTTTCAGTTGTTTCACACTTTTTTGTTAAATATATAATTCCACATGTGTTAATTCATAGTTTTGATGCCTTCAGTGTGAATCTACAATTTTTATAGTCATAAAAATACAGAAAACTCTTGGAATGAGAAGGTGTGTCCAAACTTTTGGTCTGTACTGTATATATATATATATATATATACATACATACACACATATATATATATATATATATATATATATATATATATATACACCCCATGTGTTGGCTCAAGTTTTGCCACAAGGATCAAATACGCAACTACAGTGGCAAAACTCATTGCTGTTTATATTGTATTAAGGCCCCATGTGGTGTAAACGCAGTGTAAAAAATACTAGCGATTCCCATCCACACAATGCGGTAAAATACACGCAGCGGACATGCTTTGATTTGAAAAACTGTCACGGTTTTGGAAATCACAGCATGTCAATTATACCTACGGAAACTGGCGGTTTCCCTATAGGTATAATGGAAGCAGAAAAACCGCAATGCTTTTTTGCTGCGGCCTGCTACATGGGGCCTTAGGCTAAAGGAGTTGGATAAAGGATAATATTGATGACCTATCCATATCTTGCCAGGTTTTAATTCTCAGCAAATTGGCAATTTGAAGACAGCGTAAGTACAATAATGTGCACTGGAGAAGCTGCAGCCTCTCCAAACAGGTGACAGGCAGTGGTGCCAAGAGTGGGACTCTCACTGAGCTAATATTGATGGCCTATCTCAAGGATAGGCCAACAATTTTGTCTGGCTGGAAAGCCTATAATGTTTTACCGCAGGAGTGTATATTAAAGGAGTTATCCGGTTTCTAATATTGATGGCCTATCCTTAGGATGTGCGAGTTTGACGGCACCCAGGACCCCCGCAGCTCACCAGTACTGAGATAGCATGGCTCTCGGTGATGTTTAAACTGTAGTGGTGAATGTAGATACTGCAGCGCTGTCCCATAAACTTCAACGTGACATGGTTGCATTACCTAAACTCATCACTACAGTTTGTATGGAGAGTGAGCAGTGTAGGTCGTGGTATGTAAACATTACCGAGAGCCGCCATGTCTTGGTACAGGTAAGGGCGGGTTCACACCTACGCTTCAGTCCGTCCGTTGCCAATCCGAGTGAAAATCTCGGCGAACGGGATTGGCATCGGATACAGACAGGTTTGAGACGCATTGGTTAAAAACCCATTCATTTGAATGGGTTTTTAAAGCAATGCGCGGGTGTGCACTTACACCCTCTGCGCTGCGAATCCTTTTTTTCGTCGGAAACAAAGTCGGACATGCAGGACTTTGTGTCCGACGAAAAAAAAATCGGCTTCGCAGCGCAGAGGGTGTAAGCGCACACCCGCGCATTGCTTTAAAAACCCATTCAAATGAATGGGATTTTAACCAATGCGTCTCAAACCTGTCTGTATCCGATGCCAATCCCGTTCGCCGAGATTCTTACTCGGACTGGCAACGGACGGACTGAAGCGCAGGTGTGAACCCACCCTAATCTGTGGGGATCCCAGGTGTCAGACCCCAGTAGATCTAATATTGATAGCCTATCCTAAGGATAGCCATCAATATTAGGAATCAGATAACCTCTTTAAAGCTTCTGGGCCCCAAGGCAAAATCTGTCACTAGTCCTCCACCTACCATCTATAACATTGTTATCTTTTTATGAGGCAGAGGGTCCACCCACTCTCCAGAGAGTCAATGTGATTTTTACTGCTGCACATTATATTGTGTTTCTGTGCTGTCACTTCTAGCAATGTCATGGCACATTCAACCCAAGACACTTGTGGAAACACACAGCTATAATAACCCACTGGATTCCAACTGCATTACAACATCCAAAGCAGGGATCAATATTTTGGTCAATGTTTGATCCTTTGACTAAGCTCGGCATTAGGTGAAGCTATTATTACTACTGTCAGAGCAGACTACATCTATCAGCACTGTGTGCTCTCACCATGCTGCCAGGCGGTTGGCAGTATTTACTGTTCCATATGTCTTTCATCCAGGCAAGCTGTGGGTGTGCCACGCTGAACAGCATGCCATTACTGTAACAATCATCACAAGCAGTAAATGACAATTGCCAAACCCTTGTCCCTATGGAAATTACAGCTATAATATTTATAGCAACATTTACTTCTCTGTTGTAAAAGTTTACCTAAACTTTCAAGCAACTTTTGATTTTCTGCCAGCTTTTGTGTCATGAATACATTTTGTAAAATACTTTATTAAATGATTTTGGCTTCTTTTGCTGCACTGAAATCCATTTTCTGTCCCTGTTTTCACTATTAGCATTAGTATTCTTCACTGTTAGTGTAATACAGAGAAGCTGGGGGGGGAGGGGCATTATAAAACATAGAAACACTACTGGTGTCACATGAAAGATGAGCTCCCATATTTGTATTCACAGTTCCTATATTCCCAGTGTATGATATGTGCTACTGGGGTCCTATGAAGGATGAGCTCCCATATTTGTATACACAGCTCTCATATTCCCAGTGATATCTCCAGAAATAATACAGGTAGAACTGCACTCTTAGTATTGAGAATCTCATATTTTATATGACACAAGAAGCAAGGTTCTACATTTTATATTGCCTGAGATATAAGTGTTTCCCATAGAGAAGCAGGATATAACAGAAAGGAGAAAGTATATTATAAAATGCATTAATGTCACAAATGCTGGCAGTAAATCTAAAGTTGTTTGAAAGTTTAGATACGTCACCACTTCGCCTGTGTACATGTACAATGACAATGATTTGTAAGACGCTTTTCTCATACAAGGGACAAAGAGCACAGTAACATTGTGGAGTAGGGGAGTTAGCAGCTTTCATACAGATGCTCATCCCCAACACCCACAAGGGTCAGTTGTTTTACAGGAAGCCAATTTACCTATCAGTATTTTGTTGGAATGTAGGAGGAAACCAGAGTATCCGGAAACATGGGGAAAACATAAAAACTCCATGCAGATGTTGCCTATGGTCAGATTTGAACCCAGTGCTGCAAGACAATAGTGCTAACCACTGAGCCATCATACTGCCCTATAGACAATTTCAACCATAATGAACAATCATCAGGTGAAATTTAAGAATAAATGACTGATTTAGTCAATGACAGACTTCAGGAAAAGTCTACCATGTTTGAAAGTTTTGTCCGATAGTATGAACAATCTTTTGTTACAAAGATATTGGGGAAGATTTATGAAGACTGACAATGATCACATCGCAGGTGGAGGGTGTGAATCACTTATGATGAGGAACACCCTCTGCCAAGCTGTGTGCCAGCAGGGATGTCTATACTAGCTCATAGCTGCCTTTATCATTTGTGTCAGATTTCTGGCATAAACGATAATAAATCTGGTGGGGCCGATGGTCTAGTCCCATGCACGTTTTTTCTACACACCCTTTTCAGGAAAGTGGCGAAGGGCGACAAAGAAAGCAAAAAAGTTGCAGTTTTATTTTGCTCAACGACCCAATTTGCACAAAAAAAATTGCGACTTTTTATGACTTGTGCATTAGAAATTACTTCGCTGAACACTTCTTCAACCACTAACTTCCTTCTATTTAATGTGTATGGCCGCCTTAAAAGGTACAATTACAAGAAAGGCCTGGAAGTCATACACAAACCCTGAGCTGCCAGAATACAGAAGTTTAAAATAAGGAGAAAGATGTTGTCTTATTGGTTAAAAATGGCTAACATGGCCGCTTTTCCAGATAAACAATTTTCATATATCAGACCTTTTAGTTGTAAAACTATAATAAAGCTCAAATCTTGCCTTAGTTTAAAATACAAGTTACATGAGAAAATCCCAAAATGGCGCCCAAATAGTTTATATATCTTGTGGAAATATTACACAGCACCCACTAAAACCAATGGACCATATGTAGAATGTACAGATTATTTCTAGTGGCTTATCTTTTTGGTTGATATAAGCAGTCCTGAATAAAGACCCCATCACATGGACTCTGATTCACCTCAATGGAAGAGTTTGTCTAACCTATATTTCATGCAGACCATTCACAATGCAGTACGTACAGTATACAGGAAGGTAGGTACAGTAAATACAGCTTGTACATATGTAGAGTCATAATCTATGAAGTCATTCCACTTAAGATGCTAGCCAATGATAGCACTTCACATACAACCTAATAGTAGTTACATGGAAGACACCAGTCAACTGGACAATTGTTATGGAATCACACATGGTTCTTTATTTACACAAGATTTACAGCGCACAATGGGAACTAAACCAAATCCAACCTAATGAAGAAGTTCTGGTGTCATAAGTGAATAACCGCATAAAGCCCTTCTAGGCTAGGCAATGATGTGATGCACAACCCCTAAAAATATACCTTGAACTTGTGTGCATACACAGACATGCAGATGCCAGGGGTTTAGAGAGATGAAGGGCACATCATCGTTTCCAGATGCCCCTCATCATTGAGAGCTTACATATGTGCTTTTACTTCTTGGCTCAGTGTTATTCCTGCAATGACAATTTCATGACTTCTCCATTCCGGCTCCTCAGCTGCAGGTTGCACATTTGCTGACAATTTTACACTTTTCAATCTATTATAGTATATGTCTGGTGTATTATTAGTATAGGGCATGTTGCCATTTAATACAGATATACAGTCATTATATCAGCTACTGGTATCATACACATTTACTACATAGTTTTGTACTTTATAAGACGCAGGTCATATCAAAGCAGGTAAGTAGCTACCTCTGACCAGCTGCCAAACATGGCATGAGAATACTTGATGTCAGGATTAAATCTGGATAGCTATGTACACATAATAGTAGGCTATACATATAGAAGTCAACCAAAGATCTGATGTGTATGCGGTCTTGTGACTCTCTCTCCCGACAGACAGGGGAAGCAAGGATCAGGCATGTTGAATCCTTCGCTCCCTTAGGAGACACCTCTACCAGAGATGGGTCTGGCAGTGGCTTACTATCATCAACCCAATGAAAACATGTGCACACTCTTGTCGAGCATGCATTGGTTTGTGGAGTTGGCTGGAATAGCTGTCAGACGAATAGTATTTATTAATTCACAGTTGTAGATATCTGCAATCCAATACTGTACTACCTCACATTACTATCTAACTGGAATGTACTGATAAAACCTGGTATATTCTGCTGAAGATCTAAACATTCAAGAACATGTTTTGCCTTAGAATAATAAAATACACTGCGCTAAGAATTCAAATGTGGATTGAGAAGACGTAGACCAATGCACAGGATTCTCCTCCTCATGCGGCTTCAATAGAGTCATCATCCACGTGACGTCCTTGCGGCTGAAAGACAAAGCAATATTGACCACTTGATTCATATGGACCCACCAGAAGGTGACACAGAAATACATCTGAAAAACCAATAGAAGACAAATAGGACAGACTTGTCTGATAAGGAACAGGAAATAAATGAACTCACCTTCACAAATACGTGTGTAGGTAAAAAACGTTTCAGCATGTGGCTGGTGTAGTTAGGGAATCTTAATACATTAATATTCAGAGATGGAAGCTGTTGGTATCCTGCCATCAAGGGATAAAAGTTATACAACATCTCTTGCTCAGAGCCAGGCAGGATCTGTAATCGGATCTACAGTGTGAGAGAAAAAAAAAAAAAAAAAAGTATAAAAAAAAACACACACAGGTGTAAGGTGTAAATTGACGACAACATACTACAGAATATTTGCATATTTGTTAAAATTAGTAGATTGTGTTGATTCTATAGATTATCTTGATTTTAAAAATATTCTACTGCTGTACATATACCTGGCTGGACAATGGTTACAGACTACAAACAAACCCTGTGTGTAGTCTGATCCTGCAGTCACATATTTGTTGCTTGCTTCTTGCTAACTTTACTTCAGAGTACAGCAGAGACTTCTGATAGCATAGCAGAACTGTGACAGCTACAGAAAGCTTCAGACATGTTGGCCTGACAACCTTTAAACAGCGATCAAAGCTGCACAGTGAGATTCCTAACATCCATAAATTTGTATACAGGTCCCCTGCCTGCTTGTGCCAGTTGACCCCTGCAGCCAATTGCAGACCTCAGCAGTCACACCTGCACAAAAACGGGATGTCGGTGGAAACATCCCAGGGGTCCTGTATAGAGAAGAACAAAGCTCTTGGAGAGAAACAAAGGCTCAGGAGAGGTAAGTACTGTTTGTTAGGTTTATGGGCCCACCAGCAGCAGTTTTAATTAAAAAAAAATGTTTTGGGGGGGCGGAGCCTACTGTGGAGCGGAATGGCCGCATAGTTGTAAAGCTCCAGGCCTGAGTCCTATACAGCGACAAGAAAGAGCGACGTGCCCATAGATCTCACTCACCTAAACGGCACAGGGAACGCTTGCTAATCTCGAGGATGCCGAGAAAGAGGAAATCTGCGGTTAAACCGCAGAAAATTTCAGATTTCTACTTCCCCCACGGAGGAGGGGAAGATCAAAATGGCTGCGGTTCGCGCTCCAGCGCGGTCTCCGGGGCCTCATCTCCGTCCCGAGACTTTCCGGAGGAGCCGCTCACCCTCTCCGCTCGGCGGAGAACGCTGTCAGAGCCATCGATACCGCAGCTGATGGGGTGCGGAGGTCCGGAGGCACCGGGGCCGTCTCCCCGGCGGGCCGAGGTGAGCGTGGTTCCGGGGCCTTCTCCTGCCGACACACCGAGGCCTACAGGCCTAAATAACGTGGAGACACCACACTCGCCCACTGCCAGCCCGGTCAAGCAGAAACCCAGGCTCCAGCACACTGAGTCTCCAGAAGGGGAGGTGAGCGATACCACACTGTCTGTACCGCCATCTGTCGACTTTTTGGCAGATATTCTGGCTACAGAAAGCCTACTTACTGAGGTCTCCATGAAAAACATGCTTATGGCCTTTTGTAAATCACTGACAACTGACATGTCTTTAATGGTTAAACCGCTAGATAGAGACCTCCAGGAATTGCAAAAACGCACTGTTCATGTGGAATCTAAAATGGCGGAGTTTGATACATCACATAATGCTCTTATAGATGCTCAATTTGAGGTGAAAAAAAGATGTGTCGTTTCTGAAAACTAAAATAGCAGACTTGGAAGACCGCTCACGGCGCAATAATCTGAAGTTTAGAGGGATTCCAGAGTCAGTATCTGCGAACAACTTAACAGCTTTCCTCCAAGACCTGATACGCACGCTCTTACCAAACCTCACGACAATGGACTTAACCATTGATAGAGCGCTTAGAATCCCAAGGTCTTCACACCTGGACGAAGCCGTACCCAGAGATGTATTAGCAAAAATCCATTTTTACCGCACTAAAGAACTGGTGCTGCTGACCTCACGGAAAATAGGCCGGATACCTGACCCATACCAGAAAATTTCCATCTACTCCGACCTTTCGGCCGCAACTCTACAAATGAGAAGGCAATTCATCCCTATTACTACGACGCTACGCCACCATAACATCCTATATAAATGGGGATTCCCGGTCAGAGTGATCGTATCTAAAAACAACCTTACTCATGTTATCAAATCTCCGGAAGACGGCAAACAGTTGCTAAACAAGTGGGACATTCCGCTCCTTGACCCGACGCCCAAATTACCACCTGGCCCAGTGTCTGATGGTTGGCATCAAACGAAAACCCCAAGACGTCCACCAAAAGGGCTGCACAGCTATAGACTCACCTTAAAATGGATTCCGTATGTCCACTACTGCTGAACTTATCCCCCCCGGATTACAACAGCCGCTGGTCCGCTGTACCACATTTCCTTTCTTTGTTTTGTTGAGGTGGCTTAGCCGCTGGTTTCAGTGTTTTTATAGTTTGTTTTCTCCTCGGTTTTGGCACTTGGGACGCTGTGAGTACACATGGCAAAGACGAATATGCTTCTTCCTGCTACTGGTAATTTTGGATGTGGGTGGTTGTGGTAAGACTATTGTAGCATTACTAACTGTAAATTATGGTACTTAACATTATGTCCATGAATGTCAGAGGTTTGAACTCCCCCTCAAAAGAGAGCCCATTTGTGGCGAGAGGCCCGAGCTCAAGGCTGTGACATTCTTGCAGTTCAAGAAACACATCTTTTAGAGATAGATGCCATTCGAATCAAACATTCAGCATACCTACATATATTTCACGCACATTGCTCCTTCAAGCGCAGGGGAACACTAATTGGGATCAGAGATTCAGTGGCATTTCAGCTGGTGTCCTATCATGCTGACCCGGGAGGGCGATTTGTCATATTAGTCTGTATCCTTAATAATGTCACATACACATTGGTTTCGGTTTACGCCCCGAACAGAAGGCAGGTGTCTTTCTTAGCGAGACTTATGAAAGTAGTGGAGAGAAAAAAGCAAGGATGCTTAGTATTAATGGGAGAATTTAACATGGCTCCGGACCCAGTGGCAGACACTACTTCTGGCACAACGACACGTCATCCTTCATTCTCGCAGGCTATATGGCGTCATGACTTATTTGATGCATGGCGTATCCTGCATAATACCAAAAAAGATTACACCTACTATTCTACGGTTCATAACAGTTATTCACGAATAGATCTATTCTTAATAGAACAAACTAGTATTCCCCTGGCTGTGAAGTCAGATATTTCACAAATAACATGGTCAGACCATGCCGCAATAACCTTGACTCTCAGAGGAAAATATGAATGCCCTAGAGCATACGTATGGAGGTGCAATGAATTCTTAATGTCACAGCCAAAATATAAAACAATCCTGGAAAATGATCTGAAGGAATTCTTTCGGACCAATGCTCCCTCTGCCCCTAGCCCTAACATATTATGGAACTCACATAAAGCTTTTATCAGAGGAACATTTATCCGTCTAGGACACATTGAAAAGAAAACTAGGTTAGCAGAAATTGATCGCCTACTGCACCAAATAAAATCTATCGATAATAGTAACAAAAAATCTCCTTCCCCCTCCAATGCAGCACAGTTGGCGACACTACGCCATCAACTGACAGCCTGTCTACTGCATAACTATGAGAAAAACTTGAAAGGGGCAAAAGCGACTTATTACTCTCAATCTAACAAGGCAGGGAAGCTTCTAGCATCCAAACTTAAACAAAAACATACACGGTCCAAAATCCCATTTCTCCAAAGCAAAGATGGCACACACAAAATTTATGATCCTAGCAGCATCGCCAATGCCTTTAAAGCTTTCTATGAAGACTTATACAACATTAGAGAGGATTCCTCTATAACGCTTCCAACGAAACAAGAAATTGCCAAGTTTCTCGCAAGTACTCAATTGCCCACACTCACAGAAACACAACTGGACTCTTTGAATGAGCCTATCTCACCTTCAGAATTGCTATCAGTAGTCAAGTCGCTGCCACCTTGAAAGTCCCCGGGTCCAGATGGCCTTACTAACGAATATTACAAAAAGTTTTCTCCACTCCTGTTAAGCCCGCTGCTGTCGTTTTTAACGGCTGCGGTGGACTCCGGCACTATTCCGAGGGAAAATCAGGAGGCCCTGGTGGTGACATTGCCTAAACCGGGCAAGCCTGCCATCAGCCCCCAAAATTTTCGACCAATATCCCTATTAAACTCAGATTTAAAAATTTATGCCAAAATTATAGCGAATAGGGTAGCGGCTTGTCTTCCGAGCCTAATAAACCACGATCAAGTGGGATTTGTGAAGGGGAGGCAGTCATACGACAATACTAGACGCATTTTGAATATTATACACCACATTAACTCTAGAAGGATGGAGGCAGTGGTTCTCGCATTGGACGCTGAGAAGGCGTTTGACAGGATTTGCTGGTCGTATGCCTTCTTGGTGCTCAAGGGCATGGGGTTCACTGGAGCTATTTTAAGAGCAATTGAGGCGCTGTACTCTGCACCATCTGCAAGAGTATTCACTAATGGGGTAGTGTCAGATCCCTTTTTAATAACGAACGGGACTAGACAGGGGTGCCCCCTCTCGCCGCTGATATTTGTTCTCTCGATGGAACCACTGGCACAATCACTCAGACTAGACCCAGAGGTGAATGGCATTGCTATACGGGACAAAACTCATCTTATATCACTCTATGCAGATGATATCATTCTTACCCTGTCCAACCCGCAAAAATCTATTCCCCGACTTATGGAGATTATTGCTAAATTTGGGCACCTATCATTTTATAAACTAAATATGGCCAAGTCACAAGCCTTACCTTTAAATATTCTTCCCCCCTTGCTGCAACCCCTACAATCGCAATATGACTTTGATTGGAGGAAAGATGGCGTTCATTATCTGGGGATACAAGTGACACCCTCTTTAGGGGCCCTATATAGACATAATTATACAACCATGTTGAGAATAATGCAGGATGAGATGGAGCGACTGTCCAAAGTAGATGTGTCTTGGATGGGACGGGTCGCATCCTTCAAAATGTTATTATTGCCTAGACTCCTGTACCTGTTTCGCACACTCCCGATATCCATCCCGGTTTCGTTTTTCGAAACCATGCAAAGGATGATTTCGAAATACATATGGAGTGGAAAGAGACCCAGAATTAATAAAAGCTTCCTATTTAAACGAAAAGAGGCGGGGGGACTGGGAGTACCAGTGGTACAGAATTATTACATAGCATCCTTGGTTACGCAATGTGCTAGATGGAGATCAGCGGATACCTCGGTTCCATGGTTACATATAGAGCATTCGTTTATATATCCCTTAAAGTTGATGGATGCCCTGTGGGCGCCCTTCTGGAACATTCTTACGCCTAAGTCCTTCTCCCCAATCATGCAAGCAGCAATGACCGCATGGAAGCTGCTCCACGGGAAAGCAAACCCTACAAGTCATTTTTGTACCTCGGAGATGCCTTTGTCACTTCTGGACTGGGCGATAGAGGACCTGGTAATTCAGGGTGGGAGGCGAGAGGCATTACACGGGTCTCCCATTTACAATCAGGTACCACACAAATTTTATCATTTACAGATACTACACGGAAATTTGGGGTTCATGTTGGTGACTTCCTTAAGTACTCTCAAATATGTCACTTTATATCTAAGAATCTAGTATCGCAACTACCCCACAGTAGTACGATATTCACCTGGTTGTCGACTAAGATGAGGGGATTACGGTTTCTATATGACAAAATGGATGGAATAGCGACTTTTACTAAATCAATACCATTCCGTTGTTGGGAGAGAGATTTGGGGAGAGTCATTACTTTGGATGAGTGGGAACAGGCAATTAAGCTAAGTCACTCATCCTTAAAATGTAGCACCCACATAGAAACAGCGATGAAAATTACATTGAGGTGGTACCGAACCCCCTCCACTTTACAAATGATATACCCTTCCGTCTCTGGAAACTGTTGGAGGGGATGCGGGGGGAGAGGAACCCTTCTCCATATTTTGGGACAATGTCCCATTATTCATGGATATTGGAATAGAGTCTTTGATATGCTATCAGAAATATTTAATTTTCACCTCCCATACGCCTCTCCTCTGGCCATCCTATTGATTGGAATTCCCGAGGAATGGAATAACTTTAAAAAACTCCTGTGTAAGATCTTGACTATAGCTAAATTATTGTTGGTGCAACGTTGGAGATGGGTGACCCCTCCGTCTGATTCCACACTGTTGCAAGCTATTAATACTACATATGCCTAAGAGAAGGCAATTGCATTAGGAAATGACTCATATCATAGCTTTAAAAAGGTATGGGATGCGTGGATTCACTCCCGATTTGCCGCATAATGGGAGCCATGGAGTTGTATAGAGTCCGCTCTTGTACATCGCAATGGGTGTGGAGATGTAGGGAATAGAGAAGAGGTAGAAAGTATGAAAGATTGTCTATGAAAGACTGTCTATGAAATGTCTCACACTAACCCTAATAAAGTGCCTACATGTTCTTGTTACTGTTATTGTTCAACACTTATACAATCTTTATCTTTGCCTCATTGATGTACCATTCAAAAATTTACCATGGACAAATCCAAATCAGAATGTATAGTGCAATGTATGTCAATTTTGTTCTTACATTTATTGTGAAAACCAAATAAAAATTATTGAAACTAAAAAAAAATGTTTTGGAACACCCCTTTAACTTGAAGCCCCACAAAAAGACATGTCAGAGAAAGTAGGAAAATATTATTATTATTATTGTTTATTTATATAGCACCATTAATTCCATGGTGTTCTATAAAAGGTGTTCTATAATGTCTACCTGCTTGAGTCCAGAAAACATAAAGGCGTCACTTGGCTCCACTGCAATGTCGATGTCTTGAACCAAATTGGTCTTATTCTGTAGATGATACTTGACTGGAAGAGATTCCCGTACCCTTCCAAAGGAAGGCAGATCTTCACAAGATAAAATAAAAAACAATTGTAATGGTAAAACTAACAAAATGTATCATATGTTCAGCAAGTTAGTAAATCACATTATACATATCTATTTTTCTGACAGAACATGGGTTTGGTTCTTGCATGCTCTTGTCTCACATTGTACACCTTTACTGTATAAAACATCCATATATTAACATATGCTATAAAGATCTGCTCTCAGGGGCTGAAGTTGGATATGAAGTTTATTGCAAATATGGCACATTATTTGAAGTATAGGTGCACATTTCTTCACCATTTCACAGATACTGAATGACAATGTATTGAATCTATCATTTATGGGACCTGAAAGGACCCTGATCTGGTGTCACATAATCTGCATTATGGTACAGTGTATTCATGTAAAATAGACAAAGTCAATATTATGATTATCTGTCTTACAATTGGTTCCTGCTTCTCAGTCTTTTGGTTTTGTTTTTGTTAAATTTTAGATTTTCATGCAATACGGTGCTGAAAACAAACACTGGATTATCACAAATTCTGGATTATCAGATAGATGAATGGGTAAGGAATATGCAAATAAAATCTCATTGGAGGAAAAGAGGAACTTGCTCTTAGTGCCAACTTTTGAAAGGACATGCAAGGTGTATTAAACCCCTGTACCGTTTCTCCCTAATGAGACACATCAACCCTTCTGACCCAGATAGAGGAATGGAATTAAGTACTATAGTAAATTGATGTAGAAGAAAATCTTCTTGAATGCAATGCTGAATATACTACTGAACTATAAGAGCTCATTTAAGGCTAGGTTCACACTTGCGCCTGGATTCCGTTCGGGGAATTCCATCCCTGAATCCACTTGAAAAATGAGGAGAGAAAAGTCCTGCAAGCATTTTTTGGGTGAAAACCGGGGCGGATGCCATTATAGTCTATGGGGTCCGCTGGTTTCTGCAGGCAACTGCAAACAAACTATGAATGCACTACAGTTGTCACAATACCAGAATTTTGAGTTTTATACGGTACCAAGTGCAGTACTGCCATTCTCCATACCAAAACAATCCTTTGGTATGGAGCCAGCCCTGCAATTCAAATAGCAAGTGTCATATTAATTTATGCCACATGGCAATCAAATTATTTATTGTGTTCAATGTAACGTATGGGTTGTTATGGTTACAGTGATACCAAAGGCACGTGTGACTTTCAATTCATAAAATGTATTATTAAATGGGTTTATTAAAATTATCTATCTTTTTTATGTAAAAACCTACGGTGTACTAAAATGTAGAGATATATCTCTATATACCTGTTTGAAACCCAAAATAAGAGACTAAAAGTGAAATAGAAAATAAAAGTTAAATAGACAGGGAGTGAGGTCTCTGCTCTGTAAAAGTCCTGACAGCTAGGTGAGCGAGGGGGAAGGGAGTCCAGCAGTCGGAGGAGGGGCTAATCTCTGGTCTGCAGGGGTCCCTGCTAAACTGTAAGGAAGTCCCAGCAGCTCTGTGGGGCCCGCAGAATGGAAACCATGATTGAACTCTTTGCCCCTTAAAAGTACTGAAAGAGAATCAAAAGTTTGATGCACTGTGCAACCCTAACATGCTCTCTAAACTGTAAAGCTGTGTCCAGAGATGAAGCCATGCTTCAAAGATCAGTTCAATGGCCAGTTATTTAGTTCTGTGAGTAATATTCTAATTTCAGTCTGCAGTTGACATCACTGGTTTACCTGCTCGGATGTGGAGTGGAATACTCTCAACCATAACATGGGGCAATGTAACCACTGTCTTCACAACAGGCACATTTTCTGCAGCAGAACTCCTTAAAGAAACAGATAACAATATGTCTTGTAGCCAGAAGATCAGATGAAGCATTTATTCTGGTAAGCACAATAATAAGATAAACAGCAACATATAACTACAGTATATGCTTATGTCTCTTCCTACACTGCTAAAATGCTGATTGATTAAATAGTTTCCTATGAAACTGGTTGCAGAGCATGCATCGGAGATCAGATTGTGATCTGAATGGGCATAAGGACTGATGTTAAAGATCACAATAGGTAACATATAGTGGGTACAGAAAGTATTCAGACCCCTTTACATTTTTCACTCTTTGTGTTTCATTGCAGCCATTTGCTAAAAGCAAAAAAGTTCATTTTATTTCTCATTAATGTACACTCAGCACCCCATCTTGACAGAAAAAAAAACAGAAATGTAGATATTTTTGCAAATTTATTAAAAAAGAAAAACTGAAATATCACATTGCTATGACACTCATATTTAACTCACAAGCTGTCCATTTCTTTCTGATCCTCCTTGAGATGGTTCTACTCCTTCATTGGAGTCCAGCTGTGTTTAATTAAACTGATTGGACTTGATTAGGAAAGGCACACACCTGTCTATATAAGACCTCACAGCTCACAGTGTATGTCAGAGCAAATGAGAATCATGAGGTCAGAGGAACTGCCCAAGGAGCTCAGAGACAGAATTATGGCAAGGCACAGATCTGGCCAAGGTTACAAAAGAATTTCTGCAGTTCTCAAGGTTCCTAAGAGCACAGTGGCCTCCATAATCCTTAAATGGAAGAAGTTTGTTATGACCAGAACTCTTCCTAGACCTGGCCGTCCAGCCAAACTGAGCAATCGTGGGAGAAGAGCCTTGGTGAGAGAGGTAAAGAAGAACCCAAAGATCACTGTGGCGGAGCTCCAGAGATGCAGTAGGGAGATGGAAGAAAGTTCCACAAAGTCAACTATCACTGCAGCCCTCCACCAGTCGGGGCTTCTCTGGTCTGACGAGATGAAGATTGAACTTTTTGGCGTTAATTCTAAGCGGTATGTGGTAAAATAACAAAGGAGCGGCTTCAGAACAACTCTGTGACCATTCTTGACTGGCCCAGCCAGAGCCCTGACCTCAACCCAATTGAGCATCTCTGGAGAGACCTGAAAATGGCTCCACCAACGTTCACCATCCAACCTGACGGAACTGGAGAGGATCTGCAAGGAAGAATGACAGAGGATCCCCAAATCCAGATGTGAAAAACTTGTTGCATCATTCCCAAGAAGACTCATGGCTGTACTAGCTCAAAAGGGGGTTTCTACTCAATACTGAGCAAAGGGTCTGAATACTTATGACCATGTGATATTTCAGTTTTTCTTTTTTAATAAATTTGCAAAAATATCTACATTTCTGGGTTTTTTTTTCTGTCAAGATGGGGTGCTGAGTGTACATTAATGAGAAATAAAATGAACTTTTTTGCTTTTAGCAAATGGCTGCAATGAAACAAAGAGTGAAAAATATAAAAGTACCCACTGTATATTGGTACTGTATAACTAATTGGATATATGTACATGATAAAGACTCCATTCACATTATAGAATAATGATAGTACAATTAATGGGGATTGCACAATAAAAGGGGCAGACATTCAAGTTCTTGACCGATCAGATAGGAGATTGTAGATAAATGTGTAGCAACATTTTCATACATATCAGTCTTTACAGTACTGTGTTAAGCTTCGCTTACCTCTTCCAAGAAATAATATAGCTACCAGTGGCCACACCAGTTTGAGGATTGGCTATGGGTGGACAGCGAAGACAGAAGCATTCACTGGCACTCTCTCCAGTCTGTAACACAACTAGTATATACACAAGACAAATCACTCTGGTGCACATGTATAATATTACTCATACATACAAAGTATAAGACTGATATTAATATCAAAAATTATAAATAATTCAACAACCTGGATCAAGTTAAAGGGGCTGACCAGTCGGGGAGGTGTAAAAAGCATTCTCATCTGTCCCCCAGCGCTTTGTTTTCTGTCGCCAATATCCTTTCAGTCTTGTACCAGGGCTGCGTTGCCAAAAGTCCTGTCTCATGTAACCGCTGATCAATGGACTCAACAGTCGCTGGAGAGGGACCAGTGATGTTACTCACATATGTCACTGGTTCCTTACCAGTGATTGGCCTCAGCGGGCACATGAGTATCAGGGCTTCAATGCGGAAACGGCACAAGACGTAAAGGGCTCAGTAGCAACAACAGAGTGTCTGGGAGAGGTGCGTATGTATTTTATTTTTTACATCCCACCGGTTGCACCATGGGCTGCTCCAATACCTTTAATTCATAAACCTAAAAATGTACTGTATATAATGTATTTTCCTATGGCTATATTTCAGGTATGTATGATAGCACCCATGTTTTTAAATAGGTTGACTGTAACACAATGGATCATGTCCAAATTGTTTCTTTTAAAGGACCACTGATATGGGTGGTCTCTCCAGTGGTTACTATTGTCAGGGGAACTCGTGTCCTTGTGTTTTGCCACTGCAGCCTATGAAATTAATGGGCTACTAGACACACTAGTTCCTGCAGGATGAAAGATGGTTTTTGGGTCCTGTTTCTGCTCTGAATAATAGAATGAACCCACCTATATGACCCCAAATCACTCTGATAGGGCACCTGTTAGTACAGATTATTCATGAACATTAACTCACCGCTCTCCACATGTGACTCTAGCTGATCCATGGGGGTGACGAATGAAGAGAGATGCAGTTGGCTGGAAAGGATGGTGAGAGCCCATGGAGAAGCGCTTAGAATATCCGTCATTAACAAAAATGGGATGTCGGTGTAGACACGGTCTAAATGTTCAAACTGCCAAGGCATAAAATAACATTAGACAAGGACATATAATGGGTTTACATCATTGCTGAATTTTCATATAAAATTTCTGAACGCTACAGTCTGACTTTAAACTTGGAGGTTCACTTTACATGTCATGGTGTGCACAGCATGTAAAGCATCTTTGCAAATACTAATTTCTTTATTTTATACAGATACTGCATTTCATCAAGAAAAATATTCTAGTTAGTCAAGAATTTATGTAAAGAATAAAGGGTTTCTCAACACAGAAAGCATTATAAAAAGGTAGTGACTGCAGTGACGCAGATTTAAAGAATCTTAAATACTTCAATTTTTTTGTTGTAGCAATGAAAGTAAGGCATGTGCTGAGTACTTGGTATTCATGAGTTGTGGGCTAACCATACTCTCTAGCCCAAATGACAGCTTTTTCCCTTTGTAAAGTAATAGGGAGAAAGCTGCCAATTGATAGCACTGTGTGTCTGTGCATTACAATGAGAGGACTAGAAGGTTGCAACTCATATCATATTCAGTTACACCACAGACAGAACACCGAATTCAGCGTGTCTGAGGCCACCCCAGATGGTGACATATAATGGATTCCTTTAAATTAAAATGTGGTTAAGTGATATTTTTCTTAACAACACCCAAGACTAATTTATGCACCTAACACGTGGTACCATGCGTGTACTAACTAATACAGACCTTTATAGAGACAAACTTCACAGCAACATCAAAAGGATACACAGTCTCAATAGTTACAGTCTCATCCTGAAAGAGAGTCAAAGAGTCAATAGGTAACGAACATCATGAACTGCTACAAATCTATTAGGTAATATATAGCATAAACACATTTAATGGCTTACAGCTTAAGCAACCTAGGCATGGCATTATAATATTAGACCTCCTTTGCACAATATAAGAGAATCAGCTTACCCTGTGACATCTGCAGACAATCTCTTTGCCATCAACTGAAGTATCTATCAGGTATGAAACATAAACCAGAAATACACGTGTCCCGACAGTACTGCAGCGAATGTACAAGGGCATATCCAGCTACAGAAATAGCAAGAAACAACAGTTACTACATTGTGATATATACACACTGCATGCAGGAAGATCTTAGTAATGTAATGTCCTTATCTGTTAGGGACTGTGAATTTTCAAGGCAAATATGGTATGGTACAGTAAATGCTCATACATAAAAAAAACAATATATAAGAATATATGTCATTACCTTTGCTAAAATGTACACAGTGTATGGAAGAGGGTTTTTTTTTTCCTTTAAATCTTATCCACTTGCTGGATAACGTTAACAAATGCAAATTTTATCTGAGCAAATCTACATGGAAAATTCACAGTATTTCCGCTCCATGTGAACTTACCTTCCACAGCATAGGTCATAAACATCTGATAGATGTGCATCCCACCACTGGGACCTGCACCTAACTTCAGAACAGAGGTCCACTAACCCCTGTATCCTGAGTACTGTGAATGGGGAGGTGGTCGCACATGCACGGTGGTCTTCATTTAATTCTATGGACATCCAAAAGTATTCTATGGAAGTGCCCAAAGGGCATGTTCACATCTGCAGTGCAATCTGAAGCAGAAATGCAATCCATCTGCTGCAGTTTTGCAGTTTGCATGCTACAAAATTCACATGTGGATTAGCCCTGTTAAACAGGACTAGCCTTTGTGTGACAACCCACTGCAGTTTTCGTGTCAAGAATTAACACTGCGACATATAATTCAATTCTGCACATGACTAACAGTGTAAATTCCCACTGAAATCAAAGGGAACGGGCATTTTAAATGCATTTTTGAGTGTAAGTGTGAGAAAATCTGCATCAAAGAAAATGCAGTGTGAATATACCCTCATGGTCTGAGATGGGAAAACCTTTTTAAAAATGGGGGCTACCATATTAAAATTGAGGAAAAGATATCCAATAAATGTATAAGTAAACTAGTGCCACCTAGTGGTTACATCATAGAATGGATATACACAAGTATAATATATGGAAGTCTAATATAATACTGTACATGTAAATGATAAAATAATCATATTTATGTGATGTATACAATTCCCTGCAGTCACTAATACATATTGTCATACAACACTAATGTGGATCACGTTATATACTTCAATTAGGTTTATATTATTGCACGAGCTAGCAGAGCAATAATAAAAGATCCAGTTTATATATACTTTATTTCTGGAAAAATATTCTTTAAAGTGTAACTCTCATTTTTTCACCATTGTGTCAGAGGTGTTTGGTGAACATTTTTGTAATATACAATATTAACCTATCTTATGTCCTTTTCATAGAAAACAGGGTGTCTGTACACATGTACTCAATCCAGCATGTAGAGCTGAAGCATTTACCAAAGAGAGGTGGCTGTATCTCTGGTTTTATACAACGTAGAAAAATGGTTCTGATATTACTTGAAAACTGAGATTCCTAGCTTTCACATGCTTAGCTCTAGCTATAAGAAGAGCTGTCACTAGTAAAATACATAGTGGGGAATGTGATTTTTATATGCAGTAAGAAATGCTGCATATAAAGCTCAAATTCCCAACTGTGTTTTTAACTAGTGATATCTCAGGCTATTTTATAGCTAATCCTTGGCAGCATCTCAGTATTCCTGTGATACCAGAACCATTTTCCTAGGTTGTATAAAACTGGAGATACAGTCACTTGTAGTGACCATCTCCCTTTTGGCAATGCTACCGCTCTACATACTAGCTAGGGGGTTGCTATAGAATGTTACAGCCTGTTTTCTATTAAAAGGAAGATAAATAGGTTAATTAAGTATATTACAAAAATGTTCACCAAACACCCCTGACACAATAGCAAAAAATAAAACAGATGGGAGTTACACTTTAAGAAAATATATACATGACAGTAAACAAGCCATTTCTAAAAACAACTGAACTGTACACAGCAACCAGCAAGCCTCTTAATCCCTATATGAATACATGGCTGCTGTATTACATCAGTATACATTAGGTAAGAGTGATCCATATTTGCCTTCCTGTAACAGAGCTGTGTGCTTCCTACAAGAATACACATAGCACACAGACTCAGTATTCAGCAGAAAGGTCATGCAGGCACCTTTTCTCCAGGTTGCAGGTTTCCTATGGGGACGTCAGTGAGCAGAGCCGGGCTTGAGTCATCGCACATTTCTGTTCCCTGAAGCGTAACCAGAGTCTTCTGTGTGAGATTGGCATCCTGCCCTGTGAGAAACATTGTTCTTCTGAGTTATTGCACAATATATACCATGGTGTGGGGTCAGATAGGGTGAATGAAGGTGGCAGGAATGAACCCGCTCTTGTCAGGACTAAATTCTAATTTAACATTCAGGCTGCCACCAGTATAAAGTCTCAAGCCAACTATACACATTAGATATATATGGGCTGACCATAGATACACACGTGGACAAAATTGTTGGTACCCCTCGTTTAATGAAAGAAAAACCCACAATGTCACAGAAATAACTTGAATCTGACAAAACTGGAATGTGCCAAACTACATGTTGACAAGCCACAAAGCTTCTGGGAGAATGTCCTATGGACAGATAAGACAAAAATCGATGTTTTTGGCAAGGCACATCAGCTCTATGTTCACAGACGGAAAAATGAAGCATATCTTGAAAATAACACTGTCCCTACTGTGAAACATGGAGGAGGCTCTGTTATGTTCTGGGGCTGCTTTGCTGCATCTGGCACAGGGTGTCTTTGATCTGTGCAGGTACAATGAAATCTCAAGATTATCAAGAGATTCTAGAGAGAAATGTGCAGCCCAGTGTCAGAAAGCTTGGTCTCAGTCGCAGGTCATGGGTCTTGCAACAGGATAATGACCCAAAACACACAGCTAAAAACACCCAAGAATGGCTAAGAGGAAAACATTGGACTATTCTGAAGTGGCCTTCTATGAGCCCTGACCTAAATCCTATTGAGCATCTTTGGAAGGAGCTGAAACATGCCGTCTGGAAAAGGCACCCTTCAAACCCGACAACTGGAGCAGTTTGCTCATGAGGAGTGGCCAAAATACCTGTTGAGAGGTGCAGAAGTCTCATTGACAGTTACAGGAATCGTTTGATTGCAGGGATTGCCTCAAAAGGTTGTGTAACAAAATATTAAGTTAAGGGAACCATCATTTCTGTCCAGGCCTGTTTCATGAGTTTTCTTTTTTAAAAAATTCTGTTGAAGCATGGTTGAAAGGCAATGTCTGACTTTCATTTGTTCATTTTCATAGAATTTTTATATATTATTACTTTTGTCACATTCAAGTTATTTCTGTGACCATTGTGGGTTTTTCTTTCATTAAATGAGGGGTACCAACAATTTTGTCCACATGTGTATATATGGGCTGAAGCGGCTGATTTCTACGGGTTCATCCGACTATCTAATGTGTATGGGGGCCTCTTAACTCTCCCCTGATGGCAGATTAGAATCGGCATTCTGATTTTAACTGCCTGATCCTCTTGTACTCCAAAACCTAAGCGTCTTTCAGTGAAGTCTGACATATTCAGAAAAGAATGGAATTAGCCTTTTTTAGGATCTCATTTTAGTTTAGGCTTAAAATAAAATGCAACTCATCTCAATTGTGTGACCATGGCCTTAGCTATACAGCACAAGAGAATAGTAAAACACATAATATAGATTGTGGTCTGTATTTTTATTAAAGCTATGCTTGCATTATATCATTACTGCAGTTGTTGATGTACGTTCAAAATAGACCTATACCATCGCTACTTCTGTTTCAGCAAGTATTTGCATTCACCATAAAAATACAAAACGATCTTTGTGTTGTGTTGCCTTAGTTATTTCTGCAAATGTATATAGAAATTACCAACATGGTGTTACCATTTTCTTTCTCAATAGGTCGATAATACTATGCAAACAATGACAGTGATACATCCTTGTGACAAGTGAAATAGTAATGCTCCAATAGCTATGTATTCATACATTTTGTCCTCAGCGTTTTACAGTACCTGCAAAGTGGATGAGATTCTGGCTAATCCCATCCACACATTGCAGATAAACATCCGCAGTGGACATGCTGCGATTTCAAAAACCATTATGTTTTTGCAAATTGCAGCATGTCAATTATACCTACAGAAACGCTGGCGTTTTTCATATAGGTATAATAGGGGCAGAAAGTCTTTAGAGGAAAACTCTGCGGACTTTTTGTGAAAAGCGCTGTGGAAAAACAGTGATGCATTTCCAACGCATATTTTCCCACAGCGCTTTTTGGCTGTGGCTTACTACGTGGGGCCTTAGCCTTACACCTAATCGGGACATTTGTCTACTAGATGATTAAGATGTTTAAAGGCATCTTGGATAACTGAGATTTATTATCTATTTTGTCCATAAGGCATAAGTGGTATATATTATCTCAGCATATCGTCACCTTTTATTTTTTGTATGTGTTCAGATTTATCACTACAGACATGACTTTTTATGTAATCTATACAAAATGTAAAATACTGTAATGTAAATATCGGACGGTTTATAAATATATTAATTATTGTAAAGTTTTTTTTTTTTTTTTATTTAAATTGTAGAAACATATGTAGACTTGGCAGCTTTTTGTGGATAAAAGAACACTGACAGATTTGCATACGCAAAAGTCATTTTATCAAGTGTTTTTTGTTCATTGTTTAACCTTTCAATGCATTGGACTAGTGAAAAGCAGAGAAAACACAGCTAGGCCCATAGGGGCAGAATTATTAAAACTGTCTAAAAGCAACACCATCTTAGTGTTCTTTGCAATCAATCACAGTGCAGCTTTCATTTTGTATTCTGCTCTGGGAAAATGAAAGACATATTTTGATATGTTGCTATGGCAACTAACACAGTTTTCCTTTTAGACAGTTTAATAATTCTGCCCTATATACTTCAATGTTTACACCTGCTACATTTAGTGCATAAAATTTCTATGACTGGTAATCCATTTCATACATCTGAATTGGGCTGTTTCTTTATCATGTTATTGGATTTTTACAAGCAAAATTCAGATTTGTGGGACAACTGCAAAAATGTGTGCACCAAAATCTGCCAGGTGTGAACGGCCGTACCAGGCTGAATACTAACTATAACTAAAGAAAAGAAGCTGAATACCTGGTTTAAGTCCTGCAGTGAGCTTCACATCTCTGATGGCCGTGTCCTCCTGAGACTGTATGGTAATCATCAGGCAGTACATTTCATTGTTTAGTGCTGGCGGTTCGTGACGCAGATGCACAGAAACTTTAGGCACTCGGGAAATAATCCTAAAAAGCAAAAAAAAATCATATGAATTTCCTGCTGGTGAAGCAAGATAAGTATGCGACATTATACAGCGCTTATCTCTTACATGGTGCTGGCCTGGATTATGATGCCATCCCAGTGCACTTCAGAATCAGGTAGCTTCGGTCTGCGTTTGAAGGCGCGAGCCGCCTGGATGGCTTCCTGAGCTGAGGCAGCATCTCCTCCACCACCCCCTCCAGTTCAGGATAACACACCGGCCTGTCTCACTGCCCAGGATTAGATCCACTGAGGTTATCTGAAAAGTGGAAAAAATTTTCCTCATCAAATAGGTCTAATTCTTATCACTTATGTATCTGTCTATATATGTATTTATCATGAGGTTATTCCCCAGACACAGCCTTAAAGTGCACCGATTTGCTTTTTTTGTTTTTAAACAAAACTTCATAGAATAGGCGAAAGTTCTGTGTCAGATCTTAGCTTTCTCTGGGTGCGTTCACATCACATTTCTTGTACGTTTAAAGAGGACCTTTCATGTCTTCATGAATGTGCGGTTTTATATATTCATCACAGCCCAGCAATGACACTGAGCTATGAGGAACGCCCTTCTGACAGTGGGGAGATATTGGTGCTGAAATTAACGGCACTGATATCTCCACCACTATGGCACATACTGGGAAAGCCTATAGTGTGCTGAATTCAGCGCACTTTGTCGGCTTTCTATTGGTATATAAAACCGCACAATCATGAGGACATGAAAGGACTTTAATGCATCTGCGAAAAATGGATTCTAATGGAATGGTTCTGTTAAAAAATAAGAACAGATACAGCAATGGATCTGTTTTTTTGCACTAAAACCTGTGAAAAAAGGTTTCCCTGCTGCATGGTTAAACAGATCCGCTAAACAGATGCAAAAAAACCATGGTGTGTATTTACCCTTTACACCGATCAATATTAGTATAATGTTGTACCGTGTTAGCCATAGGAAGTAGTGGAAGAGTGAAGAAATCAGGCAATACGTTTTAGAGGCTAACAGAGTATATTTTTACCATCAAATATACTCAGTTAGCCTCTAAAAGGTATCGCCTGATTTCTTCACTCTTCCACCGATCAATTTTAACAATAAAATCATGTTCCTATATTTTATAGTTGCCCTTGTGCCAACAAGAAAGCTCTGACCCATCAAGGCATGGACTCCACAAGACCTCTGAAGGTGCCCTGTGGTTTCTGGCACCAAGACGGTATAAGTTACAAGGTGTTCACGTGCTGCCTTATATCTCCTTCCCTCTGATCAATGCTATTCACATTACCTGGCAATCTATTTCAGTCATGGCTTATCTGTGTATTTATATGTGTATAGCTTTATATAATGTGTATATCTTACAAATACCATTAGTAATGGATTTATGTATTTTGCTCTTACTCACCTCAATCTTCTTACCAACATCTTCTGTTTTAGCGACAAACTTGAATGTGAACTTTCTGGTCTTTCCAGGCACCAGGCACATGGTTCCTTGTGCTGACTGCTGAAGTATATCACTGGATTGATACTGCTCTTCCACCACACAGTACTGGTTATATTCCTTTAAAAGAAAAAAAAAAAAAAAAAAAAAAAAAAGGAACATATAATTATAGTAAACTGACAGTAAATATATAATGTGCTCAACAAACGGAATATTTCCAATATTTGTGTCTATTTTGGTTGTATCTTTGCTACAATTTCAGGGCACTGCTTTACAGTGTAATTTTATAATGTATTGTTCAAGGGGTTTTCTGCCCCCTAATGCATGTTTCATATTCATGACCTATCCACAGTATAGGTCATCAGTATCTGATCTATGGTCCAACACCCATACTCCTCACAGATCAGCTGTTCTGGCAGCATCGAAGTACAGCAATGGACGGGTAGTGGAAGTAGTCTGCTCCTATTCAAGTATTAAGAGGGGAGCTGCATCTCTGTCCACTGTACAGCGGTGGTGCCAGGAAACTGAACTCCTATTATTTGAATATAAAGAAGACCTGTTTCCGCACATCATCCACAGCAGCAGTTTCCGGTACCCAGAGGCTGCCAGAACAGGTGATATGTGCGGGGCCTCGGTGTCGGACTCCAAAGATCAGATACTGATGACCTATGACCCCTTTCATATACAACTGCCTCCCACTTCATTGAAATACAGAGTGAAGCAAATGTATGGAATGCATGGATTGCCGTTTACCAGAGATAATAATCTGTATATGGGACACAGGCAGCAGACTACAGCCTGATGAAAGGCATGAAAGATGATGGTGGTGGTGGTGGGGGGGTTAAAAAAAATTCTCACTATGGCACTATGATCCCATGGAAAGAGCCGCTGATCCCATTCGCTCCAAAAAGGTGTTCGTGAAGTATGAGATCTGTGGGTGTCTTATCCCTCGAACCCCTATTGATTAGCTGCCTGAATGGACTGCAACGCCATTTCCAGTGCCACGTCTTGATTACCACACAAAAAGCTGTACATTATGCAGTGGCTATGCTTAGGCATTGCTGCAGTATCGGGCAAAGCCACAATTAAATGTACAAAGTTGTGCTTGGTAAACAATAAGGAGGGTGTGGCACTCACCACTGTGCTGCGGCCGCTACAGCCAACTGATAAGTGGGGTGGTTGATGGTTCCCACCAAACTGAGTGACTTATTGTGATGGATAGGCCATCAATATGGAAGTCCTGGTAAACCTCTTTAATGGAGAAGATTTACCACTACTCCTCTATACATACATAGAAGATGCATAAAAAGTCGTTGGTAAAAAACCCTTTAGATTAACTGCAGGTAAGTGAACATATTATAATATATATTTTTTAAATTGAACAATTGAAAAAATAATTTGTGTACGTTACCTGGTTGCTGAACCCAACGCAAAGCTTAGAGAAGCGGATGGGATGTGGGCAGTCAGTTTTTAAATAAACATATAGCTCCACTGGACTATCAACATGAAAACTTGGTGCGATGAACTTGGCCTTGCATTGCACTGTACAGCAAGAGTTAAAAAAAAAAAAAAAAACACCACAAAAAGTTCTGGTTACAACACAAGTCCACAATTAACCATATACAACTAGGTCACAAAATATACACCATTACACTTACCAAATGGAACAAAGTCTTGTACTTCAATGGTAAACATATTACTTCCCGCTAAAGAAACCCTGTCCGCCCACAGACGCTGAGCCAGCTTCACCATGGATGCATCACACTCTGGCTCTGGATCAGGACTTTCATTCTGCACATTATGGAAGACAGTATAATCACCAATGAGTCAACATACAAAATCCTTCTCCATATAAAAAGTGTACACTCACCATTAACACCATGATTAAGTTCTTTTCAATCCTGGACTTCTGGTCATCTTTCAACGTGGATGCTGTTTGGAGAATAAACAAAGAAAACCTGACAACATAATCCAGACAGCATTATACCAGAAATCCCTTTAAGCTAGTAAGCAGAACAGGTTGGAGCCTGACCACAGTACCCTCTTAGCCTCGCAGCACACAACTGCATCCAGTAAATATTAACATACAGCACCCCTAATAGTAAGCTATAAAGCAGCCAGTGCGATGTAGCATCCAGAAAAATTGCATTAAACATATACCAGGCACAGCACATAGGGTGCACAGCTTCACATTTTTAATAAACTCAAAGTAGTTTTGCCGCTTCCATCAGCCCTCCTAATGACCATGAATAACATTTTATCTTATGGAAATAATTAATCCTGCCATTACTGAAGAAAGATCAATCATTTTCTTAAGGGAGTTCTTACCTCTTCCAAGCAGCTCCAGTGAGTAGGTGATGTAGTCTTTAAGCTGTGCCATGAGATAAGCACATTTCAGAGCTGTACTTAGTATTGAGGTAAGTAGAGTCCACCACCTCTCGCTGCGGTAGTCAACCATGACATAATCCAGCAACCTGGGCATAAAAATGTATATTAAATTCTTCACAATATCTGGGAAGTGAATATAATAATAAACCAGCTCCTATAGACATAGTGTCCATATTGTGCATGCAAGAAAAAAAATTGTAATCAAAGTGCTCTGGATTATCTCTCATAATGGTGACTATGAAGTGACATGGCATAAAGTAACTACAAAGTCCATCTTTAGAAACCATTATTCTGCACTTATCTGGCAGGAGAATAACGCATAGCGCTTCCCCATCATATACTACTGGAATAAGGTTTATTACTCAAAACATTCTTTTTAAAGAATTAAAACTTACTTCAGGGCCTTAGTGTAGTCTTTAGCGTAGTAATATTCTTCACCCATCTGCACCACTGTTAAAGAAAGAAAACAAATAAAATTGTCATAAGACCCAACCTGACAACAAACTGATGCTGTCCTACCCACAGGTGGCATGAAATCTCAAAAGATTCTCTTGAAATAAGAAACAAAGAAAGAACAATGTTTTATACTGAAATACTACAGCACATCAGAAAAAAAACATTGGTTTAAAAAGAGCTGGGCATGGGATAAAGTGTCCACTGCGAGGCATGCATTTGGCTTCTCCCTGCTTGGATTGAATTGGAAGGCCTCACCCTATTTGCATACTTGTCAATCAAGTCAGGTCAGACAAGAAGGTAGAATTTGAAGACTTATGCCTCAGATTCCTCTCCACTTTACAGCCTTCGTCTTTCTGCTGCAGATTTCACTCACTGATTAGCCCCAAATGATTGTCTCAAGTGTCGCAGGGCCCTCTATCCCACTGTGCCAGATGGACACTTAGTATCTGTTTTGTATGTCTTGTGTACCGTATGTTAACCCTCAAATGTAAAGCACCATGGAATTAATGGTGCTATATAAATAAACAATAATAATAAAACTAATAATAATAAATACAAAGGGGGGGGGGGAGAATTCAGGATGGAATTTGTCAGTGATTTGGAGGCAGAATCATCCTCAAGATAAGCACCAAATTCCTCTGTGTAAAGATAACCTTAAAAGGAATCTGTCAGGGAGATTTGGGATTTGACACATAGGTCCTTATGAGTTGGGAGTTTAGTGCCCAAATCGTTCTGTTACAAAGCGATCTGTACCCACAATAAAAAAGCTTTACACTCACCCTGCCGCTATCCTTCGGTGCAGCTTGTCACTGAAGCCAGGGGAGTACACCTTGGGTTCAGTACCGATGTCATGTACCTCCAACATTGATCAGTGAAGACAGGGTGTACATCCTCTGGTTCATTGAAGAGCAGCGCAGGCACTGGCAGGACCAGAGAGGAGTCCGATACTAGTAAGTCAAAGTCTAGATAAGTATAAAGATTTATTTATTTATTTTTTTAAATGTGGGCACGGATGGATTTAAAAAGGGTGATTTGAGATACTAAACCCCAGTCTAAGGACCTGTGGGTGGTTTAGTGTCCCAAATCGACCTGATAAAATTCACGTTACAGGAAACCTAAGTATTATGACACAGAGAGCTGTGCCCACTAAATGGTCTTTTAATCAGTGAATGGGAGAACTTACACAAAACAGAAGATGAGCATTGCCAAAAGGATGAAACAACACTGCTGATTTACTGAGGATTGAGTCCTACCTCCCCCATGTAAAGCAAAACTCTAAATGGCTAAAAAAACAATTTTCTTTTGACAGAAAATCTTTCATGAAATTCTCCAGCACTTCTGTACACACTGCAGCTACATATGGATAAGTCTAATGATAAGTCTAGACTGGGCATCTTCCCACAGTAAGACCATGAGAAAGCCTTCCTTTAACTTTCACGGCATTACCGGAATAGTAGTTAAAGGGGCAAAAAAAAAGTTTTGTTTTTTTTAAAAAAAGGTCTGTTAGTGCTATTAATGGGTTAATAAATGCACCCATATACCTTTAGCAGTGTTTTGAGTTATTTCTGAGTATCTCTGGGGGCTCCTGGTATCTTCTGCATTTGTTTACTTGGTACAGCTTCCTGCTATGTAACTTTCACGCTAGCTACCTCTCACCTCACTCCCCCCCATTTCCTCTCTCCCTCCCTCCCATACACCCCCTCCTTGTCTCTCTAGCTATCCCGCTCACAACTACTAGCCCTTCCCTACCTACTCTGCTCAACACCAAACCCCATTATATACTTACCTGTCATCCTCCTGTGGGACGCCCATTCTTCTTTTCTGACCGCTTGCGCACATTTCTTGTCCCAGCGCTGCACTGTAGCGACGATCCACCTCTACTGCGCATGCGTGGGAGCTGCGCAGTAGAGGTGGAGAGCAGCAGAGTGCAGAGCAGCGCTGGGACAAGCGCCTAAAGTCAGAAAAGAGGGGGGGAGCCGTCCCGCAGGAAGAAGCCTGGAAGGTAAGTATGATGGAGTGGATGGGGGGGGGGGGGTGGAGTAGTAGTGACATTCCGTTTACGGAAACAGGGAAATGGATCGTCACCGGATAACCAGCAAATGATATGGGTAAATATACATTTTTGATTAATTATGTTATTTAGAACATAGGAGGGGGTAGGGTGTTTAGATTAGTGTAGGGATTTCCATTTATCTCGGACAACCCCTTTAATATATCTACTGAAAAGAACTTACTCAAGTGGCTTTTCATTCGTGGGCATTTGTATTTCTTGAATTGAGCTACAGCATTGCTGAGAAGACTAATAATAAGTTCCTGATGAAGAAAAGGGGCAAAAGATAAAGGGGTTAAAAATTCTGAAGATATGTCTTAAATACACCACTTTAAATGGAATGTTTAATCAAAAATTATGTTTTTTTTAAATTAAGTTTTATGTTAAATATATCTTTACATCATTTTTGGTGATTTATTTTTAGATTTTCCAAGTTAATATCTATACTTTAAAAAAATCCTAAAATCTTGCAGTTTTCACTAAGGCCACTAAACTTAATAATACATTGAAACTTCCTGTTCTGTAGAGATCACATTTCAGCAGTCACTTCATTACCTGCACAAGCAGGATTACTATAGATAACATAGGGACACATGGTCACAGTTTATTTACTACCTCTCCCTGCACATTAAGAGGTCACATAACATATCTACAAAACTCTCCCATAGACCTCAATGAACATCCAAACTAGTTTCTAAGTGGCTGCCTTAAAGAGGACCTTTCACATCCTCATGTATATGAAGTTTTATATACCGCTAGAAAGCCAACAGCGCGCTGAATTCAGCACACTGCCAGCTTTTCCGGTATGTGCCCCGGGGCTGGAGATTCAGTGGGTACGGAAAGTATTCAGACCCCTTTAAATTTTTCACTCTGTTTCATTGCAGCCATTTGCTAAAAGCAAAAAAGTTCATTTTATTTCTCATTAATGTACACTCAGTACCCCATCTTGACAGAAAAAAAAACATGTAGATATTTTTGCAAATTTATTAAAAAAGAAAAACTGAAATATCACATGGTCATAAGCATTCAGAATCTTTGCTCAGTATTGAGTAGAAGCCCCTTCCTTTTGAGCTAGTACAGCCATGAGTCTTCTTGGGAATGATGCAACAAGTTTTTCACATCTGGATTTGGGGATCCTCTGCCATTCTTCCTTGCAGATCCTCTCCAGTTGCGTCAGGTTGGATGGTGAACGTTGGTGGACAGCCATTTTCCGGTCTCTCCAGAGATGCTCAATTGGGTTGAGGTCAGGGCTCTGGCTGGCCCAGTCAAGAATGGTCACATAGTTGTTCTGAAGCCACTCCTTTCTTATTTTAGCTGTGTGACTAGGGTCATTGTCTTGTTGGAAGGTGAACCTTCGGCCCAGTCGGAGGTCCAGAGCACTCTGGAGGAGGTTTCCTTCCAGGATATCTCTGTACTTGGCCGCATTCATCTTTCCTTCAATTGCAACCAGTCGTCCTGTCCCTGCAGCTGAAAAACACCCCCATAGCATGATGCTGCCACCACCATGTTTCACTGTTGGGATTGTATTGGGCAGGTGATGAGCAGTGCCTGGTTTACTCCACATATACCGCTTAGAATTAACGCCAAAAAGTTCAATCTTCATCTCATCAGACCAGAGAATCTTATTTCTGGGAGTCCTTCATGTGTTTTTTGGCAAACTCTATGCGGGCTTTCATATGTCTTGCACTGAGGAGAGACTTCCTTCGGGCCACTCTGCCATAAAGCCCCGACTGGTGGAGGGCTGTAGTGATAGTTGACTTTGCGGAACTTTCTCCCATCTCCCTACTGCATCTCTGGAGCTCAGCCACAGTGATCTTTGGGTTCTTCTTTACCTCTCTCACCAAGGCTCTTCTCCCACGATTGCTCAGTTTGGCTGGACGGCCAGGTCTAGGAAGAGTTCTGGTCATCCCAAACTTCTTCCATTTCAGGATTATGGAGGCCACTGTGCTCTTAGGAACCTTGAGTGCTGCAGAAATTCTTTTGTAACCTTGGCCAGATCTGTGCCTTGCCACAATTCTGTCTCTGAGCTCCTTGGGCAGTTCCTTTGACCTCATGATTCTCATTTGCTCTGACATGCACTGTGAGCTGTGAGGTCTTATATAGACAGGTGTGTACCTTTCCTAATCAAGTCAAATCAGTTTAATTAAACACAGCTGGACTCCAATGAAGGAGTAGAACCATCTCAAGGAGGATCAGAAGGAAATGGACAGCGGGTGAGTTAAATAGGAGTGTCACAGCAAATACTTATGACCATGTGATATTTCAGTTTTTCTTTTTTAATAAATTTGCAAAAATCTCTACATTTCTGGTTTTTTTCTGTCAAGATGCGGTGCTGAGTGTACATTAATGAGAAATAAAATGAACTTTTTTGCTTTTAGCAAATGGCTGCAATGAAACAAAGAATGAAAAATTTAAAGGGGTCTGAATACTTTCTGTACCCACTGTATCGGGGGTCAGCGTCATCACTGGGCTGTAAGGAATGCCCCCTCTGACAGTACAGGGCTATGGGACGAGTACAGAGAGAGGGGGCGTTCCTTACCACCCAGTGATGACGCTGAGCGTTCCTGTCAAGCTAGATGGTCAGGAACGCCCTTCTGACAGTGAACAGTGAAATTTAGACCCCCGATATCTCCAGCCCCGGGGAAGTTAACGGGAAAGCCGACAGAGCGTTGAATTCAGCACACTGTCGGCTTTTTAGCGGTATGTAAAACCGCATATACATGAGGACATGAAAGGTCCTCTTTAAAGCAGCTCTCTAGATGCTAATAGGAGCTCAGGCAAAATGGCTGCCCCCATAATGAAAAAAAAAAAAAAAAAAAAATATATAGAACAAAAACATAAAACATCAGAAAGTAAGAACAGATTCTAAAAAGTCATATGTTTCACTATCTGGTTTTAATTAGTATAAAAAACCTGCAAGTGACACATTTCCTTTACGTAATCACTTTTAGTCAAAGTTCAGAGATAGAAAAGCTGCTTACCGAGTGGATGACATCTCTCTCTTTTAGCTGCAGTGCGAGTATACCTGCCTTCTCCTTCTCTGGATCAGAAAGATCAAAACCTGGATAACACACATAATAGTCAGCCATGAGGTGCACTACTAATGGTATTCTGCAGCAAGACTACTGCTGACTAACATCAAACACTCTGTCATGCTGGAATATAGTGGTGGAATCATTGGGGTCTCATAGAGCACGATAATTCCAAACATTCCATGTAAAAGTGAACTGAAAGAAATGCAATGTAAAACAGGCTATACTAAAGACCAAATGCTATTATCCACCTAACCCCTAATTCTCCATTTTAAAAATGACCTTTTGTATTGCTCAAGATTTTATATACAGTACAGACCAAAAGTTTGGACACACCTTCTCATTCCAAGAGTTTTCTGTATTTTCATGACTATAAAAATAGTAGATTCACACTGAAGGCATCAAAACTATGAATTAACACATGTGGAATTATATACTTAACAAAAAAAACAAAAAAGTGTGAAACAACTGAAAATATGTCTTATATTCTAGGTTCTTCAAAGTAGCCACCTTTTGCTTTGATTACTGCTTTGCACACTCTTGGCATTCTCTTGATGAGCTTCAAGAGGTAGTCACCTGAAATGGTTTTCACTTCACAGGTGTGCCCTGTCAGGTTTAATAAGTGGGATTTCTTGCCTTATAAATGGGGTTGGGACCATCAGTTGTGTTGTTCAGAAGTCAGGTGGATACACAGCTGATAGTCCTACTGAATGGAGTGTTAGAATTTGTATTATGGCAAGAAAAAAGCAGCTAAGAAAAGAAAAACGAGTGGCCATCATTACTTTAAGAAATGAAGGTCAGTCAGTCTGAAAAATTGGGAAAACTTTGAAAGTGTCCCCAAGTGCAGTGGCCAAAACCATCAAGCGCTACAAAGAAACTGGCTCACATGAGGACCGCCCCAGGAAAGGAAGACCAAGAGTCACCTCTGCTGCGGAGGATAAGTTCATCCGAGTCACCAGCCTCAGAAATCGCAGGTTAACAGCAGCTCAGATTAGAGACCAGGTCAATGCCACACAGAGTTCTAGCAGCAGACACATCTCTACAACAATTGTTAAGAGGAGACTGTGTGCAGCAGGCCTTCATGGTAAAATAGCTGCTAGGAAACCACTGCTAAGGACAGGCAACAAGCAGAAGAGACTTGTTTGGGCTAAAGAACACAAGGAATGGACATTAGACCTGTGGAAATCTGTGCTTTGGTCTGATGAGTCCAAATTTGAGATCTTTGGTTCCAACCACCGTGTCTTTGTGTGAAGCAGAAAAGGTGAACGAATGGACTCTACATGCCTGGTTACCACCGTGAAGCATGGAGGAGGAGGTGTGATGGTGTGGGAGTACTTTGCTGGTGACACTGTTGGGGATTTATTCAAAATTGAAGGAATACTGAACCAGCATGGCTACCACAGCATCTTGCAGCAGCATGCTATTCCATCCGGTTTGCATTTAGTTGGACCATCATTTATTTTTCAACAGGACAATGACCCCAAACACACCTCCAGACTATGTAAGGGCTATTTGACCAAGAAGGAGAATGATGGGGTGCTATGCCAGATGACCTGGCCTCCACAGTCACCAGACCTGAACCCAATCGAGATGGTTTGGGGTGAGCTGGACCGCAGAGTGAAGGCAAAATGGCCAACAAGTGCTAAGCATCTCTGGGAACTCCTTCAAGACTGTTTTTTTTTTTTTTTTATTGCAATTTTTTGTAGTCGCAGACCATCTTAGAGCAGCCTGTGTCTACCACTGCACATGGAGAAAACATGTTGCAGTGTTCTATACTCATAGTCTACAGGTATGTTCACATGGAGGAATTTGCCGCAGATTTGGGGACTCAAGACTCCCTGACATTTTGGCCATTCATCTGAGCATTATCAGCAGTGGAAAGCTGCAACAGAATGCTATTGAATTTTCTTGTTTACTGCGATGCGTCACTCTCCTGCTGCATCCTCCAGTGTGGAGGACGGTGACTGACAGGACAGCTTCTCTACGCTACTACTGTGGAGGTGGAATAGGCAGGCAATGAAAGCTGGAGTATGCTTGGGAAATGTAGTCTAGAGTCTTGTAAGCTGCACAGCCATAAAAATTATCACATATTAACAAATCCAGAACATGGCCGTGAACTTTGGGGAGTCATGACATGAATATTTTTACTATTATAATAAGTTTAATTTATTATTTTTAATTTCATTTATTTTATATTAATCACTTTTTGCTACATTTTCTCGTCTACTTCACTGGGGGACACAGCACCATGGGTATAGACCTGGTCACTAGGAGACAAGACACTAGGAAAAAGCAAAAGCTGTTGGCTCCGCCTCCAGGCTATACCCTGCCACAGCCACTGTGCATGAATCAGTTTGAAACCTAGTGTCATAGGAGGCAGACACGACCTGACTCAGGTCTTCTGTCTTGCATCGTTTTTATTTTTACCTTTCTTTCAGGTGCAGGGGGTAGTCAGCGTGTACGCCACACTAGTCGTACCCTCCTGCGGGCGCAGCGCTCTGCAAAAGAGCAGCCTCGCCGGTCACCCAGTCCCCACTCACCATTCGCTGCACCCCGAAAGCGGCCGGAGTACCGGTGACCCCACTCCCACGTGCGAGGTCCTACCGAGGGGGTGACCCTGCGGCGCCTGAAGTCGCCAGACTGGTGAGTATGAGAAGAATAGAAGGCTGGTGAGTAAGTTACCTCAGCCCCTCTCCACCTCCCCTTCAGGCCCTCTCAGCCCCTTAGTGCCATTTCCCAGGGGGACAATAGTATGGGTTTAGGGGGGCATCACAGGGTTCCCCTGAACTGGGCCTTAAATCTTAGTAAATAAGCCCCTTTTTTCTGGGGCGTTTTTGGGCTTTCTGGTCGCTCCTACCGAGCGGTCCCCGTCGGGGGGGCACCCGGTTCCCCCCCCGCTCGTGTGGGGACCCCCTTTCCTGGCCCCCTGGTACCTTTTCCCAGGCCTCCGCGGAACCTCCGGAGTTCGCGGTCGCGCCGCCGACGGTGCCTCGCGGTCGGCCGCGTTGTACGCGAGTCCGAGGCCTGGCCGGGAACTAGGCCGCAACGGGCCCGTCCCTTTCCCGGGCTTTTCTGGTACCCAGACTCCGCCTAGGGCCTTCCATTGGCCAGGGGGCTGTCCTGGCAAGCCATCCAGCCTGCCCAGTAGCTACTGAGCCTGTTTTTACCAGGGGAAGAGCTTTGCTCTCCTCATATTCTCAATTTATTTATTTATTGGCTTATTTATTATTTTTTGGCTTGCTGGGACAGCAGGGATTCTTCCCAGTTCCCTGGGAGACATTGCACCTGCGGAACCCTTGCTGCAGCAGTTTGTGAGCGGCCATCTTTTGCAGTCTGGTAGGCTAACCCCCTGGGTTACCCCTAATTTTCTTGGGCTCCCTCTCTCACCCTCCGGTTGCGTCACGTTTGTATACGTGCACCTGCTGTATCAAAAACAGTTGCCATGCGGACAGCCCGAGCCCATGTGCTCTCTCTGCCTTCCGCCTCAGCCAGTCAGTAACCTCCTGGCCCCTCTCCAGTTTTTCCATCCCCCGGATTGGGCGGCCTCCCCTAACCTTGGCCATGGTGTCCTTACCAGACTTAACTAGTCAGTGCTGGAAACTTGGAATGGCTGCTTTCCCAGATCGCCGCACAGTCGGCTGCTTCTAGGGATCTCCCTGGACACCCTCATAGTTCCCGTCGCAGCTCCAGGAGCCTCAAAAGGACCAGGAAGTCTTCCTACGGTTCACGGTCCGCCACCCCTTCCTCTGGGTACTCCCCAGATAGGAACTCAGCTCACGGCTCCACTCCGACAGGCGGATACCTCCCTCCCTCTGCTCGGTCTATTTAACTGGGGACGCCTCTGACTCCGACTCGGAGCTTCAGCTAGGCTCATCTATATCTGCTGCTACGCGGGAGTCATCTATAAGATAGAGACCCTACAGATCTCTGAGGACCCGGACTCATCCTCTCAAGTGGACATCTCTTTCTGCCACTGGATGTTTGATATCATCTTGAGGGCACAGTGACTTCTCCCTGGACCATCCTCTGTCTTCGACTAGGAAATCGGACATCCCTTCCCTTGACCTGTGTGTCTCCAAGTGGAAGGTGAGCTCGGGCAGTTCTGCCAGGCTATGCTGTGACACACGTCTCTAGCTCTCCCTGGCTGGCAATGATGAACATCCGAGGCAAGGGAAGCAGGTTGCTCCAGTGGTGCAATCGGTTAGCGCACGGTACTTAGATATCAGTAACTAGTGAGCGCAAGCTGGCCTGTTTTGTCAGCGAGCCGCCCCATGTGTCCCTTCCTATCACTAAGAGCCTCCCACGGTGGATCCCATGATAGCTAGGCTCTCCAAGGCTTCTAGTCTGCCTTCAGCGGTTTTTGCCTACCTCAGTGATCCCTTGGAGTGAGATCGGATCGCATCTGTTGTATTGTTTGCAATGCAGAACTGATACATTGCATTGCCCTAAATGCTGGCTATTGCATTGCTGCAAGAAGGTGGCTTCCCTCACCAGGGTGGCCTTCGTAGTGGCTGGTTTCTCCCTGCGGCTCTCCTTCGCTGCCTCTTGGGTCATCAAGGTCTTCTTTTCCTGGGCCAAACAGCTTCAGTCAAACCTCCCTGATGCAGTTTCCCTCCAGCCGCTCGTCTCTGAGATCCTGAACGCTTCCCAATAACTGGAGATCCCTCCCAAATCTGCTAAGGCGGCCGCCAATGCAGTGATTATCTGCCATACCGTTGGGATCCGTTGTGGAATACTGGGTCCGCCTCCAAGAAGGCGAACGCAGCCCTTCTCCCTTTCCAGGTCGTCCTGGGCCAAATTTTTTGTTAAGGGCGTCGAGAAGCTTATCCCTGAGGCCACGGGGGAATAGATTCTTCCTCCCTCAGAGGCGTCCTATGTGTCAGCCGTTCTCCTGCTCCAGAAAGCTTCTTTCAAGTCCAGGCCTCCCTGGCGGTTCTGCACTAGGTCGTCCAGGTCTTCCTCTTCCTAGCCTCCTCGGCATGAAGTTTTTTCCCCTCTCTGGGCATCTGAAATGGCGGGACGTCTGGAGCCTGGGCCTGAGAGGCGGTGTCGTCCGGCTACTCCAGTTTTCGCTGGAGTCTCTTTGCCTTCGCTATGTCGGACAATCCAGGCTGTCTCCAATCTCCAGCGGCAGGGAGTCAGCGTCCCTGTTCCCGTTGCAGAGTGTATCTGGGGTTACTATTCCTACCTGTTCTCCATTCGCCTAGAAGGACGGCTTCCTCTGTCCCATCATGGACCTGAAAGGGCTCCACAGGTTCTTCCATGCGTGCAGGCTCCGTTGTAGTCTATGCAGTCTGTGGTGGCATCCCTGGAGATGGGCGAATTCTTCGTCCATCTACATCATCTCGCTGTGCCGTCAGTGGTTTCTTCGTTTTTGCTGTGGATCCTTGACCTTTCCAGTTGTCTCTCTCCCCTTCAGGCTGGCCTCTGCCACCGGGGGTTTTTTCCCTCAGTGATGGCGTCTCTCATGGCCATCCTCTGCGCCAGAGGTGCTGCCGTGTTTTCAGACTTTGACGACCTCCTGGTGAAGCCCCTCCAGGTCAGACAATCTGACCAGCCTGTGGTTCACCTTGGATGTTCTTCGCCGGTTCTGCTGGCTCATCTATGAGGATGTCTCGTGTCCTCTAAGCACATGGAATCCGGGACATGATCCTCTGCTCGCTCCAGGGTGTGCTTCTCCCTCCGGAGGCCAAGATCCTGAGTGTCCCACCTTTGGAGGTACTCTCCTTGCTGTCTTTGAATCGGCATGTGGGTCCTGCGCACGATCGCCTCAACCATCTAGGCTGTACCTTTCATTCACTCTGTCGTTCTCTCCTCTTGAAGATTACGGTCTGCTGGGACAAATCTCCGGACAGCCTCATCTGCTTGGTTCTCTTTCCACCTTGGTTCACTGAGAGATTCTTTAGTGTATATTCCTCCCCAGGAATTTCTCAAGGGAAGTCCTTCTTCCCCTCTGTTGGTAAGTGATTCCCACTGCCGCCAATTTCCCCGGCTGGGGAGTGGTCCTCGATGCTTTGATTGTTCAGGGCCTGTGGTCCAGGGCCGATTCCTCCCTCTGGTTCAACCTGCTGGATCACAGGGCTATCTTATTTGCCCTTACTCCTTGGACCTGTCTTCTCCAAGGACATCTGTCACAGTCCTGACTGACCTCTCCTCCATGGTCGCCTACTTGAACCCTCAGCGTGGCACCAGGAGCCGTGCGGCCTTACTAGAAGCCTCACAATTTCTTCCTTGGGTGGAGCGCCTTGTTCCAGCTCTTTCGGTGGTCAACCTTTTTCTGGGTGGCAGACTACTTGAGTCGAGAAAATATTGCTCCGGGCGAGGGTCGCTTTATCTGCAGATCTTCCATCCACTGTGCTCCCGCTGTGGTGTGACAAACGTCGACATTTTTAGCCTCCGCCGGAACCACAAGGTCCCCGGCTAAATTGCCAGGTCTCTGGATCCTCGAGCCATCACCACTGGCGCTCTTGTAAGTTCGGTTTTTCACTTCCTCTTCTCCCTTGGGTCCTCCAGAATCTCAAGACCAAGGGGGTTCAAGCTATCCTGGTGGCACCAGATTGGCCCTGCCGGGTCTGGTATGTGGATCTCATTTTCCTGTTGGCGGATGCTCCTGGCCTCTTCCTCTGCTGGTCCACCTGCTGTCTCAGGGACTCCCACCTTGACTCAGCTGCGTTCACGGCGTGGCTGTTCAATCCGAGGTTTGAGGCATCGTGGTTTTTTCGGAGTTTGTTATTCTAACATACTCAAGGCCCGGAAATTCCAGATAGCTTAGATCTGCCATCAAACGTGGAAGGCTTACGTCCACCGATGGAAGAGTAACGATTCTCATCGGATCTTCTCCAGTCTGGTCTGGATCAATGTCTTAGTCTTCTTTCTTTTTAAAAGACTTTCCTACAGGAGTGCCACTCTGTGCTCCTTTGGAACCCTTGGATCCGTGGGATCTTAACCTCATCTTTAGGGTGCTTCAGGTTCTCCCCTTCGAGCCTATGATATCCCTTTTTTTGCCTTCTGTCCTGGTAGAATGAGTTTCTGGTGGCCATTACCTCCATCCACAAGGGTCCCTAATTGGCTGCCCCTTTTTTTCGGCAGTCTCCCTTTCTGGTCCTCCACAAGGATAAGGTTTTCCTCTGTCTGCCACAGTCTTTTTTTCTTAGGGTGTTTTTCCTGCTTCCACTTCGAGGACTTGGTCTTGCCCTCCTTCTGCTCGGTTCCCAGGCGTCCACGTGAGTGCTTGCTCTTCCCTGCCCGGTTGTTGCCCGGGTAATTTGCGTGTATACTCTCCCTCACGGATCCTTTCTCTTGTTCGGACGCTTTGCTCATTCTCCTTGAGTGCTCTTGCCAGGGCCTGCCTGCTTCCAGAGCTCCCATCTTCCGATGGCTTTGGTCTGAGATTAGGGAGACCTATCGATTTAAGAGTACGGCTCTGCCTCCCGTGTGACGGCTCTCTCCTCTAGAGCTGTTGGAGTTCCCGGGGCCTCCGGCATCAGGCTTATGCTTCCCAGGTCTGTAAGTATCCCACTGGGCCTCCATCCTTTTTCTCTAAGTTTCTCCAGATTCATTCTGTGGACTCTGCTGATGCCAATTTGGGTTGTAAGTTTCTGGAAGCGGTTGAGTATTACAGGTTTGCATGGCCGTGTTATTCCCACCCACTGGGACTGCTTTAGGACATCCCATGGTGCTGTGTCCCCCAGTGAAGTAGACGAGAAAGTGGGATTTTTGTGTACTCACCGTAAAATCCTTTTCTCGTTGTATTCACTGGAGGACACAGATCCCTCCCTTGTTTTTTTCAGTGTTCCTGCCCGAACTGTGTTGGTTCCTTTTTGGGTTCAGGCATTGTTGGTGGTTGTTGGTTCCATGTTCCTTTGTGTCTCTCTCTCCTACTGCTATGGTACAAACTGATTCATGCACAGTGGCTGTGGCAGGGTATAGCCTGGAGGCGGAGCCAACAGCTTTTGCTTTTTCCTAGTGTCTTGTCTCCTAGTGACCAGGTCTATACCCATGGTGCTGTGTCCCCCAGTGAATACAACGAGAAAAGGATTTTACGGTGAGTACACAAAAATCCCACTTTTGCGACACTTAAAATTTTTATTACATTTTTATGCCCATTAACTACTGAAGGTTTATTTCAAATCAATAATGTATTAGAATACTCACAATGACGCAGACTGTTATGGCAAGGACCACAAGGCAACTGCACAGGGCACTGCTCATTTCTCAGTTACATCACCAGAAAATCCAGTCATCTGATGTAAGGGGGAGTCCTCTTTGATCACCATGGTCAAAAGCGACCATGGCATAATTAAAGGGTTAAACAGATCTTACAATTCAGCCCAATAAAGCATGTGTATGGCTGTGAATACATAGCCAAGTACCTGCTGCAGGGCAGTATGGAACACCTTACAGGGATTACTCTACAATGTTGTAAAACATGGAAATATAAAATAAGCCCTTTATAATGTATAGTGTGATAAGGTAAAGGGAGACAAATAACCTTATATGCAGCACATGAACTTGAGAGCTCAGAGGACACAACCAAATGCTTCAGTGCATTGTTAACTCACTTAATATGCCTTGTCTCCAGGCCCTCTGTCCATAGAAGTCTAACACACCATTCGGGGTTTCCAGAGGATCTGGACTGGGATATGCTACAGAGGACTAAACAGGTAAAAGACAATTAATCAAGGCAAAGTAATGGTAAAAGACAGACAAGATTTTACAGTATGGCAGCAATCTATATCTAAAAAATAATTATAGCCAGAAATAATGATGAGCTATACACTGACCGTACTAGAGCTATTATAAAACAGTGAAGGGCCTGGATCACCCCTATTGGCATATAACACACTGAAAAAGATGATCTGGGAAATGTATTTAGCATATAGGCATATTGAATAACATAAAAAGAATACAGCCGTACATCATGGTTACACAGAAGACTTGCAAGGTGTTTGCGCTCCTGGGCATAATATGCAGCCTGCTGGTAGTAAAAGCCAGGATTCTGGGTTTGTATGGCAGTCAGTCCAAGCTTAATAGCTTCATCAAATAAATCCCCAAAGGCCTGGAATCTATAAAACACAAGAAATACAGAGAGTACTGCCAAAACGCTACACAGAATATACAGTACAACATCAGCTAATGCTGTCATATAGGGAAGTCCTTACTGTTTAGACATCCAGGCCGCATGTTCAAAGGACAGCTCAGCACTGCCTATCTTCTTCTTGCACAAATCTATGTGTTTCCTGAACTGTGCAATGGCATCTAAAGGAGTATTGTGCTGGAAACACAGACGGCAGATCTACAGCAGAAGAGAAGAGACAATGAACGTTAGAAGGACACTCGACAGAATATTATATTATTAACAATGAGACAGATTTACTACTGTGGTTACATTTCGACCTTGGCCTAAAATGCTAAAAAAAAAAAAAAAATAAAAAAAAAAAAAAAAAAATCTGGCACCGCAACTTTGCTGTAAAATTCTGTCAAAAGTAAGCCAACTGCTACGTGGTATATACTTGACCATTTAAAGATGCACCACATTTATCATTCAACCCTCTTAACCTCAGAAATCACCCAACGTATTACCAATGTTCCCATGGAAGGTAAGCAAAGGGCAAACAAGCGTGACAACTTACTTTCCTCTCCCTATTGAAAACACATGCACACTTGACCAAGACAAGTGCATGTCTATGAGCGAATGGAGGAAAAGCTGCTGGCTGAAAAAGCATTCAGATGACAGCTACTGAAAAACTACATCTACAAATTCTATATAGTTCACTGATAACTCCTTATGTATTTTATACTATGTACTTTTGGCTTAAAGTAATACCCCCGTTTTTTTTTTTTTAATCTTTTTAGTGCACGGTACACACTGAAGTAGATTCAGAATATGCTATTGCTGAAGTTGTCACCCAAATCTAGTACATGTACGCATGTCTATTTCCTGTTTTTGCAGAGAACTGCAGAGCATGTAATACTATATACCCGCCAGGGCCTCACACCGTGTGGATGATATCACCACAGGTCATTAAAGTTTCATAATCTGCTGCAGGAATTTCCTCAGTTAGATGATAGACAAAAGAACTGCCGTTTTTGTAGTTCCAAAAAAAACCTTGGAGGAACTTACAGACAAGCTACATAATTCATCTTACAGAGTGCATCTGCCACTAGCTGTATATAGGAAGACTACCCAGGGTCCGAGTCCTTAACATGCTCTGTCCTGACACTTTGCAATGGCCCTCAAGGACATCTAAAATCTGATTAAAGTTTATTACATATACACAGCAGCAGAGAAGTTTATTACATATACACAGTAAAACCTCTGAAATCCAATAGCTAGGCCAGGGGTCAGCAACCTCCGGCACTTGTGCCAGAGTCAGCACCACAGACATGTTTACCCAGAGAAAGGCACTCTTTCACACTGATCATGGAAACACAGTCCGAGGGGAGAAGGTACTAGGGGGAAATTATGAGGAATTGTGTCCTAGTGTCTGGGCTGTAAGCTAGCCTAGTCAGGGGGCAACAAATGCCTGTACAATTCATTTTTCTGCCTTGAAGCAAGTGCAAAAGTAAGAATATGGCAGATGAACATGCTAAAGTAGGTGTTTATTCATTTCAACAAGGCTGAACAAATTTGCATGGGTTTATTCAACAAAAAGATAGGGCTGTGTGAAGGACATCCTCTCCCCCCCACAAAATAGGCTCACTGCAAGTCCTGTGTTCAACCAAAAGTCGTATCCACCAGAGAAGTCAGGGAAAATATTAAAATAGAAGTCTAATCGGTCATTGTTATGGTTATATGGCTTTCAAGTAAGGGTAGACATCCTTACTATTATTGCATGGCACTCTGAGTACAGAATCTCTGACTTTTCAAAGAAATTGGCACACCATGCAAAAAAGCTTGCTGACCCCTGGCCTATGAGATGTATCAGAAACTATACTAAAATAAACACTCATTTCCTTATCTCATATACTTTCACCTTTACTCTAAAGTTTTTAAAAGTATTTTTCTTCCAGAAATCTACCCAATTCAATGATTTTCCACTTAGTGGCTTTGCGGCTTCTCCCTTATTCCCATAGCCCTGCTTCTGGATATAGTCACACCTGTTATCTTATAAAGCAATTACTTTTCCACCATTGTAAGAGATACCAAGCCTTGCCCACCTCCAATTTTGCAGTCATTATTCCGTTTCCTCAGTTACTAATCGCATTTATACATGATCACTGCTTTAACCCCATTTGACCCCTACTGGCTTCCGTAGCCAGATAATATGAAACTGGTATATTTTGTATCCAAGTGACATTCATCGACATCTAGTGGTAGGACTGACTCAGTTACGGGACCGCTGCTGATATAGGAGCTCCCCTGTACTCAGGGTTGAAGACATTTTCTATTGCCCTGCATCATCAAGCTCAAGAGGAATATTAAGCAGCTGACTGGGCATTAACCCACACTGGGCACATACTACTAATCCCCTGAGGATTGCCCCTCTATTTATATGGGTCATGAAACGCGTTGGGGGAGTTGATTTGGGAAATTTCAGGGAGAGCTTTGGGGACTGTCCTTGTCAGGACAGGAGTCAATGGGGACTTAGGTGAAAGTCATGGTGTAAGACATCAACCCCCATCTTCAAATTCCGCTGGGTCCCCATGACCTTTCATTAGGTTTGGGAAACTTTCAAGAGTACTAGCTCTCTTCTTCAGACATGGTGTTATACAAGAAACTGAAACTTCACAGACTTTTTATACACAAATTCTATGGCTAACACGGTACAACATTATACTACTATCATTAGGTTCGGGTAAGACCGTTCCTTTACTAATCTTGAGCACGGTTTGACATGTGCACTATTTTTGATATCGTCTTACTATAACTGTCTATTTTACTATAATTTATATCAAAGGTTAAATTTTATTCATTTAATGGTCCTTTGCATACCATATCATGTTAAAACAATCTATTTCTGTCTAAGTGTCATATACTGTCATATAGTGGAAGGATTGCAGTCCTGCACCATATCTCCTTGTTAAGCAACAATACCATAATTGCCACTTTCCAAAAATGGAAATCATGACTCCATGTAAATTGTTTTCAATTCAGGACACCGCACCATTTTAAATATATAGAGAATGTGTATTTATATCTTTACCATTTATGTATGGATACATCTTGCTTTACCACTGTTTGCTTGCCATGGGTATACAGGTTGGTGTGAGCCAGTTTACCTTATAGTTGATGAATCCAGCCATAGTCTTTATTTCCAGCATATTTGTTTCATGAGCCCTCAGTTCATGCACCAAGTTGTAAGCTGTCCTGTAATTCCTGAACAGAAACGGAAGGGAATAAATGGAAAACCGCTAATAAGCATCTGACCAACTCACCCAGTAGTAATACTCGGATCTACATACAAAACCAAAGTATGCTTAAGACTCCTACTCAAATCACAATATCTGTGGAGGATTCATGCTCCATAAACACAGTAGAGCTCTGTACATGATATTTTACATATCTGTGTATCTGAGGAGCCATTAGGTGCTTACTTTAGGGCATTCTGGGTATCTTGTTTCAGTTCACTGAAAAATGCAATCTTGAACTGATGCCTCACAAACAGGAGCTGGAACACAATACAATAAATAGTTTAGTGTTACATGTCCAAAGAAAATGCTGCTATTAAAAGTATTCTATCAGATGTTTTATGACGACTAAGCTAATAACAGTGCCAGGTACAGGACTTTAAAGAGCTTCTGGATACTGATGACCCCCAGACCCCATGCTGATCAGCTGTAGCAATGGCACTCGGAATTGCAGCTCTGCTCCCATTTACTTGAATAGGAGCAAAGCTTGTTCCGGCCGTTTACAAGGTATACAGCTTCTGATGGGTGAAACAGCTGATTTGAGGCTGATGACCTATCCTTTGGATAGATCATCAGTATCCAAATTTGATAGGTCCTGGACAACCTCTTTAAAGACATGTGTAAATATTCCTTTGTGGCCACAGATAGCAGGGATACTTTTATCTTGTATGCAAATTAGGTAGCAGGTGCCCCAAGGATGGTCCCAAGTCCAGCACATGTTTTGGCTTTGATGAGTAAGCACTGCTCAAGCATGCATCCCCATAAATGGCTTTAGCATTCTGAGACATCACCAAGGGTTCACTTATTTGCTGTACTTTGGACCATCCCTAGGTTACTTGAAACCTGGTTTGCATAGGAGATATAAAATCTTTTTCTCTGCACTGATCAGTCTATGGCCTTAAAGGTATGCTACCACATATCTTCAAAGGGGTTTTCCTAAGGATGGGTACCAGCACTGGAACAAAAATAAAAAAAAAGTCTGAATCCTATGCTGCTGTTATACAGGGCAACATAATCTAATGATCACTAAAAGTGAACCCTTTCTTTTCTAGCAGTAGAACATACAAAGTGCCATTGGTATCTTAGGAGTGGTAATCACAAGTCTAATTTCTCTATACCATACCTGATGTGTGGTTTTATTCAAGAATTCCTTATGCGATTTTATCCTTCTGATCTCAGTGTAGTAGTAGGTTTGGGCATGTTCATAAAAGGCATTCTCTAATCTAAGGGAAAAGAATGAGAGGAAATGATCAATTAAATCAATTCTCAAGAAACAAATGACATGTGGTACAGATTCAAAGTCTCTATGTCTATGGAATAGTATATGGAGGCTAAATCATCTCACTAGTCACGCAAGCTGCACTCCCAAAACAGAGATCAGGACGTGGATTTTAACAGTGAGTATATCTTCACTCCTACATATCTAGTACTCATATAGTTAAAAGATATTCCCATAACGATAGAGAACTCTTTTAAGTAATAACATGGAAAAACATATGACACAAACAAAGTGAATTGTTTATCAGCAATATATAATTCAGCCATAGACAAGAGAAAATCAAATAATACATATTATATTGGTGAATGTTACCAGAGTATACAGTTACCTACCGGATTATGTAGCCTACCAAGTGATCAGTGTGGGGCAGTACAAACAGCGACTTCCCTGAAAGGTCACAGGCATTGCACAGGGCGGCCGCTCTTTCGGAAGCAATCAGATCTTCGCCTGCACAAGAAATTAGATAGTGACTACCATTAATGGTAAAGAAATGATCAGAATAAAAGGGGCGATGAAGGTGACACACGGATCCAGGAGATAAAATGTGAACAAGTATCGTGCCAGCTTCTACAAAGATATTTCTGCACGCACAAGGTATATGTTGTAAGCAGGATTATGGAGTCAGTAGGCCAAAGCACCGACTCCCACTCCTGCTTCTACTCCTTCATAAATGGCCGACAGCCATGGTCAGTAAGAAGCTGCAAAAGTCACAAAAAAAGCCAGTGATTGAATTCCTATGAAAGTATGTATGCAAAAAAAAAAAAAAAATCTAACTCATTATACAATGTGAAGAATTGTATATTGTAATTAAAAATAATAATTTTATTTTGAAGATGAAATTGGTAACTTTTGTTCTGACTCCACCCAAAACTGGATCCAAATCCGACTCCACAGCCCAGCCCTGTTCACTATTCACACATACAGCATCTCTCACAATAAGTAACGAATCTCTGAAATCATCTCGGTTTTGATACCTGGTGGTAAAGGAGTTTTCTTCTGAATAAGAACAACGGCCACCTTGGTGTTTCTTCCCTGCAAGCTCTGCCTGTGGCACAGATATAGACCAATAAGTGGACATTTTCACTGTACAATGTGGCTACAGTTTATACATGTGTATCAGTAAAGCATATACTAATATTAAAATATGTTATATCTATAGAAATATATATACATACACAGAAGAATTAGCTTACACTACACTTCTTTGGCTTTTGCTTTCCCCAGCTGAATATTGCTGGGTAAGACAGACTGGACCTAAGTAGGGAGCCAATGAATCACCATAGGCCCTAGAATGTGGTCAGATTCTACAACAAAATACTTAATATCTATGTACAGGGTTAGTTTTACATTATCTTTACCTTACAATTTCCACTCTAGTTGCACATTCTGACTGTTTCTCTTTCCACTGGGCCTCATCCCAGTCAAGTTCATAAAACACCACGACCAGAGCTGGCACTAGGTTAAGGTGTTTATTCATCCATCCAGTCTTAAGGATTCCCTTGGGGATGTACCATTCATATGAGGTTCTCTGAAGAAAGAAGAGAAGCACAGAGATGCTTTAAGAGTAAAGGGGTTTTTCTACTAACAATACATATCTGCTGTACACATGATAGGGTAAAAGTGTCTGACTGCTGTCAGGTCAAACCACAGGGATCCTCAGCAATTAGGGGAATGGGGGTCCCCGAGTCTCTTATGTTAATAGTGGTGTATACATGTACACAACCACAACACAATTCACTTCTATGAAACTAAGGGACATCAGTCCTATAGAAGTAAATGGAACTGGGATCGTGAAGGTTCCCTACTAATCTTTTAATACAGGGTACTCAGTCAGGGGTATACAGTAACTTACAGGGGTGCAAAGGATGCAGTTGCAAAATATGGAGCAGGTCCTATACCTGTCTATTTCTGCCAGTCTGCCCATTCATCAAGTGTATGGGTCAGTAAAAATCATGTACGGCACACAGATATCAATCCATGTGCCATCCATTCTGTTTACACTGCACCTGGTCATGTGCATGGAGCCTTAGGAAATATATGCTGTTAGTGGGGAAATCTTCCTTGTGGTATTAGAAAATACATGTAATTCACTTCCTTTAACTAGTAGTTACGGTTTTATTCAGAGTTAGACATTTGGCTGTGTGCTTTGGCACAGTATAATCATTAGCACAAATGTTGACTTCTCTCTACTCCATGCTTTACAGTGCATCTCTGCTTGTTTAGATAGGCTGTACAAGTTGAGATGCTTTTCATAATAGAAAGAAAGAAAGAACAATTATAACTACAAGCAACTAAAGCGCTAGTGACAAAAGACTATCATAACTACCATTCATACACTGAGCATCGACTAGGGGGTTCCACTTAATATCTAGCATCATGTGATATAAAACATAAAATAAATAATACAAGAACATTATACCTTTGTCCTACATTTTGGATATTCATGGTCTCCAGGAAGAACTTTAAATGAGATGGGTACACGGTCTGCTCGTCTGTTTGCACAAAATGCATCCCAAATGGCGCGATGGACAGCATTATATGTCACATCTAATCCAGTGAGGGTCACAAAGGCCATAGGACGGCAGCATAACTCCACAGGGAAATCCCACTGTGTGGGGCTCATTTTTAACGTTAGTGCGAATACCTAAGAAATGGAGAAAGGAAACCAAACAAGCAGTGTTTTACACTAGCATACAAGTAGTAAATGTGTCAGGATTTCTTGACAATATGAACCATCCACCAAAAGATCTTGCCCAACTATTCACATTCGATAATCTAAAGGGGTGCAACCAGATTGCCCTGTAGTTGACTGTTGGGGGAAAACAGGATTTAGGAATGTTTGGCTTTTGACTCGTGACAACAGCTTATCTCCTTTGAATGCTTGGCTGAGCCATGAGCTGAGGAGATACCTGTCCTATTAAACATGGCCATCAAAGAGGAGAACCGTCCTCAGGATGCCCCCTATGGGCCAGAGAGGAGAGTTGCTGTAAGCAGTGGCTCTTGCGGTGACTGACATGGCCCCTCTTATATGCATGGCAGGTAAATAGAATATTACTACATTTTTGCTACAACTTCTAAAGAGGAAATGTATAGCTGGCTATAGTTTACCCCAGTGATAACCATGAGGGATTTATGAAGCCGGAACCATGGCAGTCAGCTTCAATATAGAATGGGTCACTGAATACTAGAAGCTCTCCAAAGTGCACCAACACTGGCGTAAAATAAAATTAAATATATCGCCAGGGTAGAGGATAAGTTGCAGATCATGAGATATAGCTAAGATACAACATTCTGCAATCTTTGGTAGTGCCATAGAAATGAATGGAGCTGCAGCATGTCCGCATGACAGCCATTTTATTCAGACAGGTGTGCAAGGCACTGTGGCTGGATCTTGACCGCTCTGCAACTTATCCCCTATCCTATTGAGGAGGGGTTTGACAAGGGGTTAGGCTACATGCACACGACCATTGTGGATTTTACTGTCTGCAAATACTGATCCGCAATTGTGGGTAAAAACTACAGTCACATGCATGAGACCTTTTTAATTAAAAAAAAAAAAATTTCCCACCTTCAAAATATAAATTCGGTTTTACAGGTTTTTCCATAGGTTAGCCCTTCAATGTATGATTACTTATGATTTGCCCCTCTCCTTGGGCTCCCCCAAACAGGTCATGACTCTCTAGCAAAGTTGAAGACTTATGGGTCAGGCACATGTACAGAAAAATACTGAAGGGGCTGGTTGACCCTTCATTCTGCTTATAAGTGTAAGTACCAGGTTTCAGATCCACAACATTCACACATTGAAAGCCTATCATAATGATGGATCAATGGAAACCTCCTTTAGGTGTAAAATATTCACTTTACTTACATTTGCAGCACAGTTAAATACATTGGGTATATTTATTATTGCATTACTAGTAATCTGATCCATCTGAAAAGCATCAGAACTTTTACCACAAGAAGCTGCACCTGGGCCCTGGTGCCTGAAGGGGCCCTGGTGCCTGAAGGGGCCCTGGTGCCTGAAGGGGCCCTGGTGCCTGAAGGGGCCCTGGTGCCTGAAGGGGCCCTGGTGCCTGAAGGGGCCCTGGTGCCTGAAGGGGCCCTGGTGCCTGAAGGGGCCCCTCTGCCACTCAAGAACACACCTGTGGTACTAGAATGTATTGGCTAGAAGGAGATTTTAATATGCCATGGCTCCACTAGATGATGCTGCCTTGGCTCCGGCCTGTACACACTAGCCTGTCAATGCTAGAAACAACCTCCACCTTGGCATTTGTCATTGCAGCATGGTTGAAGTAAATATGGTTCTCCTAAGTGCAACCCACTTGCTTTGATGTGGAACAAGAAAAAGGTGCCCAATACTAAAGCTGGCCATACACATTAGATTTCAGACTGCCAGCGCTCGCCTGAAACGAACATTCCTTGATCGTTCCAAACACACAAACAACAAGGAACATTCCAACCAATGTTTGTTATACAAAACCAATGTTCACCCCATGGGGTTTCTGACCAGCCCATATTTTGAAAAATATGTGGCCACAATACACAAATTTCCCCCAGGTCTGTCAGTCTAGCCCATACACAAAGGATTATAGCCAACAGACGGGCCAGTTTTAGTTGATGGTCGGCTGCATGAGATGAACGTTCATAGGTTTACGCATGAACAATTGTTCGCCGAAAGTTCAAAATTTGCCACTTCAGCAGGAAAATCAGTAACAAACTAATGACAGTACCTTGTAGGGCGGCTTCTACTCTTCTTATTCTGTATTACAGTTCCATTATATTCTTATGCAATTTAAATGAAAAGGGCTTTGGGGGTGTTCTCCTCCTGCCAGGGCTTCACCCTCCGTTCTAGATAACCGATCCGAACTGCAGACAAAGTGTGGCAAAGGGGGCGAGGTCACTCAAGCAATGGGGTCGGAGCTGGGAAGCATTTAGAGGCGTATCTAGAACAGAAAGTGCCTAAAGCCCTTTTCAGATTATTTGCATAAGAATGAAACATTGATTTTCATGAAAATTGAGCTGAAATGCAGAATAAGAAAGGCATCTTTGGAAAGAGTAGAAGCCACTCTACAATGTACTGTCATTAGGTTGATATCAATTTTCTTGCTGACAGACTCCCTTTAAAATGTATTCCCAGCTTTACAATCACAGAAGGTCAGGTGCACCCTGGGGGTAGTGCCTAAACCTCATAGGAGCCTGTAACATGCACATAGTAGGTGGGGGCCCTGGTACAGATTGGCACTGGGGCCCAGAAGCTTCAGGTTATGCTCATGATCATAACCATACAGCTGTGCCCAGATTGGCATCACTAATCAGTAATAATCGTCATTACAGCTGATTTTCCTGACAGAAGCAATGCCAATGACTTCCTGTACATGTACCTGAGCAGAATACATGCAGACACACGTGTGGTGCCATCACAGCTCAGTGCAGTACATGTACAGCTCCCCTCAGTGCAGTGTACTACATACAGACATACAGGGGCTACTCCAATTGCCAGATTAAGTGGGGGCTGTAGTCATACATCAGCAGGGCCCTCAGTAGCCTGTCACGTCCCCGGGCTGGAGATCCTCAGAACACGACCACTCCGTATCCACAACACCGAGCAGTCAGTTGTCACCCCCGGAACACAGACCTGTCCCTGCTCTGTCAGCTGATCCAGCCGTACAGCCTGCTGGGAGAGTTCCGCTGTCGCCATGTTTACTTTGGGCATACTATTTCTCTATTTGATAGTTTTCCCTATTATGTAGTGTTTTTAAATCACATTCGATTACATTTAGTGTAGCTGTGATGTCCTTTAAAGAATATGATTTTTTTTTTCATGTTGTATATAACTAGTCTCTTTTAACTGTTTCCCTGAACCAAGATGTCCGCCGAAACTACCCCACTGTGTGTCGCACAGTGATGAGGTAGAGGTCTTCACGCATGAGCAGTGTGGCTTTCGCGAGTTCTGGGTGCAGTGGCTGCAAGTCTTGGGGGGCATCTGAGCTGGTAGGAGTGTGGGCTCATGTGACACCTATGTACTAGGAGCAGCAGCCTCTACATATAGTGACAGCATGGCTGCCAACGAGGACCAGGAGGTAGGTGGACATAGTGTGCCTCTCCCCTTCTGCTCTCATTGTGAATATACCTAGTTTTGACCTGTAGGGAGCTGTGCTGTATTATAGCTGGAATTATGCTCTTGGTAATGGGGTGGGGCAGATACGGGGGATAAAATATCTATATATAAAGTATCTACGGTATAAGTCCTGCCCCAGCAGAAACCCCCGCCTTACTCCATTTATATAAAACAGGAGTTGGCAGCTCTTATGTGTTGTGCTAAAGGTGACAAGAGAACATCTGTGAGTTACTGAATTGCCATAAGCACCTTTATGTCCCAAATTTCTTTTAGACTCTTCTGTATGTTTAAAGGGAACTTGCTCCTGGCAATTCAGAATCCCCACAGATGTCCTCTAGACAATGTCAATACAGCGCAAAAGAGCTGACAACTCCTGTATTATATAAATGGGCAGGGGTTTGAGTCCTCTATATGTTTAAAGGGAACTTTTCAGCTGCTTTACAGTGCACAGCCAGCTCTACCACAAAGCATTTCTTCATAAGATACAGGCTTCTGCTAAGATTGACAGATTTCTTTCTGCTACATTGCATAGGGAGAAATCTGTCAATCAGTGGTGAATGGTGGGGGGAGTCTGCCTAATCATGTATACATGGCACTCCTCACTAGCAGAACTGGTCATGCTGCAGGGATTAAAGGAGTTGTCTGAGTAATTAGTACTTGTCTCTTCTTGTCCTCCATTTCCACTATCGGCTGACATCCGCCGTGATGTCCTGTTTGTGTGAGGTCACTACTGCAGCCAATCACAGGCCTCAGCAGTGACATCTTCACAGATCGGGCATCTCTGACGGGACTCAGCTTCATGCTGTAACATAATCCTACTTATTTATTTATACTTGTTATTTTCCAGATGGAGCTAGAAGCTCTTCGATCTATCTATGAAGGAGATGAGTGCTTTAAGGAGCTCGGGCCTACAGTCTTTCAGTATCGGGTAAGGCCATGGTTTAGTTACATACATATTATTTTATCCGTTACAGATGTGAACTTGAAGTTGACATTTAAAAGGTTTGGCCAAGTTTTATCATGCTGATCACGGAGGCCTGACCATTGAGACTTCTACTGTTCACCAGAATGGGGGTCCTCTACCCCATCTGAATGGCGCAGCAGGCTGAGCATGTACACATTTGTGGTCCAGGTATTCTTTGTGACGGCTAAGGACTGTCATAGACACATGTACAGGTAAATTGATTGGTTGAAAAAGTTTCATGCGACTTTTCCCTGCTCTTTAGGCTTGCGTTTTACATCAGCTTAGTTGCACAAGCTCACTGATGAGTCATGTAACAGTGGCTTTGGTGTTGTCCGAAGGCTTGATATTGGCTGGAGGAGATGTTCTATGTGTGTTGTCTTATACCTTCAGTGTGTATATCATCCTTGTGCAAAGATTCCTCATTGTCAAGGAGTATGTTGTCTTTAGAGTATGTACAATACTACATCTCTGTCGCTCCTATATTACTGGAATTGTGATTTTGGTAATAGGGCAGAGCAGGTATAGGGAATAAATGTAAGATGACAGGACTGGCAATGCACATGCATGACCTGCCATTTCATTCATATGGAGCACACAGGACCAATGCACTTGTCATCGGTGGGAGCCCGAACACCAATCTGTTATCCCCTATCCTGTGGTAACTTTTAGTCACCGGAATACCCCTTTAGCGTTATTGCAGCAAATGTTATTTTGATATATGTGATTTTTGTTGTAAGTGTCTATTTAAAATTTGCTACATCTGTTGTATATAGAGATCGCTGCACACACCGCAGATGCTTTACATGATAAACAAGTTGTGTTTTGTTTGATATTTGTTCTTAACGTGAGAAGTGTAAAATCAACACCTCATGCCTCCTCTTGACACTATATAGATCAAGCCACATGAAGGTCAAACCTGACCGAAACGTAGAAAGTTTGATGTACAATACTGTGCTACACTGTACTATGTTATATGGCGCTTGGATGTGAAAACCTTGAGCACTTCTCATGTTATGAACAAATATGAAATAAAGCACAACTTGTTTGTCATGTAAAGCAGCTACGGTGTGTGCAGCGATCTCTATATACTGTATTGCGGGTTGGAGAACCATTCTGCTAGCACCACCACTGCTATAACGAGTGTGTGCGGTACCAACGACATAACTCTGCTACATCTGATGTGACTTGATATTCAAACCATTGCCCATAAATCCAAAACTCATTTTCACAAGCTGTAGTAGAAGGAAATGGTTCCAAACTCTTAACTCAAAGTTTATATTTTAAGTGTAGAAAGTCAAAATTTGAGAACCAAAAGTCCTTAATTTCTTCTTCCCTAATATTTTCCAGGTTGGTGACGTTGGGGACCTCAAAGCCTTTCTTGTTGAAATATCATGGCCAGAAACCTATCCTGAGACTGCCCCTAACATATCTATGAATGCTTTTTTTAATAATCAAATGTAAGTGCTATATTGTACAGCTCTGTTATTATGGTGTTAGTATTCTGCTTATGCAATTGTATATCTTATTTAGTTCTCAAGTCGTGAAGAAGAGCATCATAAATAAGTTACAAGAGCAAGTGGAGGCAAACCTTGGTACATCAATGACATACACCTTGTTTGAATATGCCAAAGACAGTAAGGAAGAACTAATGGAGAACCATCAACCATTCAGCAACACTATGGTAAGTATTAAGTATTACACACTTTGTCCTTTTAAAGGCCAGGGCTACACCACTATTTTTTTTTAATTCATATTAACCATTGAATCACAACTGCAGTCCAAATAAAATGCAATCTTGTGGACTGCAGCTGTCTCTCAATGGTTACAACAAATTAGTAGTGCTGGAAAAAGTCACCATTTAGCTATGATCTTATTGTGATGGGAAGGAAGAAAGCATGGCAAAAATCTGTTAAATGTACAGTGGGTATGGAAAGTATTCAGACCTCTTTAAATTTTTCACTCTTTGTTTCTTTGCAGCCATTTGCTAAAAGCAAAAAAGTTCATTTTATTGCTCATTAATGTACACTCAGCACCCCATCTTGACAGAAAAAAAAACTGAAATGTAGATATTTTTGCAAATTTATTAAAAAAGAAAAACTGAAATATCACATGGTCATAAATATTCAGACCCTTTGCTCAGTATTGAGTAGAAGCCCCTTCCTTTTGAGCTAGTACAGCCATGAGTCTTCTTGGGAATGATGCAACAAGTTTTTCACATCTGGATTTGGGGATCCTCTGCCATTCTTCTTTGCAGATCCTCTCCAGTTCCGTCAGGTTGGATGGTGAATGTTGGTGGACAGCCATTTTCAGGTCTCTCCAGAGATGCTCAATTGGGTTTAGGTCAGGGCTCTGGCTGGGCCAGTCAAGAATGGTCACAGAGTTGTTCCGAAGCCACTCCTTGGTTATTTTACCACATACCGCTTAGAATTAACGCCAAAAATTTCAATCTTCGTCTCATCAGACCAGAGAATCTTATTTCTCATAGTCTGGGAGTCCTTTGTGTGTTTTTTGGCAAACTCTATGCGGGCTTTCATATGTCTTGCACTGAGGAGAGGCTTCCTCTGCCATAAAGCTCCGACTGGTGGAGGGCTGCAGTGGCATCTCTGGAGCTCAGCCACAGTGATCTTTGGGTTCTTCTTTACCTCTCTCTCACCAAGGCTCTTCTCCCACGATTGCTCAGTTTGGCTGGACGGCCAGGTCTAGGAAGAGTTCTGGTCGTCCCAAACTTCTTCCATTTAAGGATTATGGAGGCCACTGTGCTCTTAGGAACCTTGAGTGCTGCAGAAATTCTTTTGTAACCTTGGCCAGATCTGTGCCTTGCCACAATTCTGTCTCTGAGCTCCTTGAGCAGTTCCTTTGACCTCATGATTCTCATTTGCTCTGACATGCACTGTGAGCTGTGAGGTCTTATATAGACAGGTGTGTGCCTTTCCTAATCAAGTCCAATCAGTTTAATTAAACACAGCTGGACTCCAATGAAGGAGTAGAACCATCTCAAGGAGGATCAGAAGGAAATGGACAGCGTGTGAGTTAAATATGACTGTCACAGCAAAGGGTCTGAATACTTATGACCATATGATATTTCAGTTTTTCTTCTTTTATAAATTTACAAAACTATCTACATTTCTGCTTTTTTTTTGTGTCAAGATGGGGTGCTGAGTGTACATTAATGAGAAATAAAATGAACTTTTTTGCTTTTAGCAAATGGCTGCAATGAAACAAAGAGTGAAAAATTTAAAGGGGTCTGAAAACTTTCCGTACCCACTGTATGTCCAGAATACGGAAGTGAGATTCTGTCACCGAGTACAAAATGCTAAATGACATACATCATTTGCCGCAGTTTCCCTGATCTTTGTAGAAAGATTACCATCCACTTGGAGAATAAGAGCTAAGTTACCAGGGGCCATGTCTGTTGAACATGTCAATGAATTAAAAAAAAAAAAAAAGGCTCAAAATTGTTTACCAGCATGGTGACAATCAGGTGAGGTATTTCATTTAGCATTTTGTACTTGGTGACAGGTCCTCTTTAAGCTGAACATGCCAATGCCAAATATTTGTAGTGCGCTTTACTCACACAAGGGACTCAAAGCATTGTGGAGTAGGGGAGTTAGTGGCTGCCATACAGGCTCTCATCTCCAACACCCACAAGGGTGCTTTTAGAGTTTTAATACTCATATTGATCTCATGTGGTCACTATTTTCTAGATTCCTGGATTCTTTGGACTGTAAGTCAGACAAGACAGAGAGGCTGATTTATCAATTTATTAGTCCCTCCCCTGCCAAAGTTTGGGTCTTACTTATGATGAGGGCACACCTTATCATAAATTAAGCACATCCTCTGGGGTCGATGTATCTCCTTGCTGGTATAGATCTCTGGCATTATTTACAGCAGAAGACTGGTGTAACTGATGGTAAACCTAATATGACCGATGACCATGCCCCCAAAACACCCACTTTGACATAAGTGGAGTGCAAGAAGCTAAACTTAAAAGTTTGCTATTTTTGCACAAAAATTTTTACTTGTGCAAAAAATTGCGACTCTTTGTCATGGCTTGTATGCTAGTTTTCTGGTACACAAGCTATGATAAACCATAGTCCTTTTAACTCCTTTGTACAGTAGAGTTACCAAATATGAAGTATAAAATGCTAAATTATATTACAGTGCACAGTATGCTTTTATATATGCACTTCTCTGGGACTCTTAGTGTTCGGGAAGTCAAATGTAGGAGTTCTCTAGTTAGTATTTATCATTGCATCCTATTTTATTCTGCCATGTGCAAAAATAAACCATTTTTCGGGAAGTGAATAACAAATATACTATTTCTTGACTGGGTGTATATGATCCATTTATCACTGAATTCATTACTGTCCTGTACTGTAAGATGACCATAATTTGTTTTTCTTTATTTACTTTGATGTGTTTTATCTTTTGTTTCTTTTTTTGGTCTAGACATTAATAGGAAATGATAGCTCAGTAGAAACAAATATAACTCAATCTAGTAAGAAAAAAGAGAAAAAGGAGCAGTTGACGAAAGCACAAAAGAGAAAACTGGCAGATAAGACAGGTAAGTTATACTGGCATCTATAGTTTTTATGACGTGAGGGGGAAATAATGTATTCAGTTGTTTTTCCTTTCACAAAATAGTGTTCAATGTGAATGACCTCCACAATAAGGTTATGTAAGAACATTTGACAACATATTATTACCTGTGTAGACACCATGTCATTTCAGAGTTAGGACTTCTTCTTTACTGGTCTGACAATGTGAGGCACACATTGGGGCAAATTTGCTATTCCTGTATAATACTTAGGGTGTTGGGGTCACAATGCTTCATTTGTCAAGCTTAGAAAAGCAGCCTTAAGAAGCAGAAACATTTTTTGAGTCATTTTTTAAAATTCAATAAATTTTGAGGCGTCTCTTTGATTTAAATGAAATTTGGCCAGGATGCTTTTTTAAGCTAGCTGAACAGAAACAGCACTGAAAAAGAAGCTAGCAGTGTCCCATTGAACTCACTGGGAGAGATTTCAGGCTTTTTAATTTGCTTTTGGGGCTGTTTATGATGCAGAAAAGCCTCAAAAACAGCTTAAAGAAAAGCTGTGCAAACTTACACCAGGCAGTGTAAAGATTTTCCAAATTTATCAAAGTGGTTGATGCCGTATGAGAAATTTGGTGCACCGTTAGACAATTTATTTTATTTATTTTGCTTACTTCTATAGCGCCATCATATTTCACAGCACTTTACAGGTGTCAACACTTTCCCAAATAGTTCACAATCTATCAGTATGTCTTTGGAGTGTGGGAAGAAACCTATGGAGAGAGAACATACAAACTGTATATATATGTTGTCCATGGCTGGATTTCAACCAACGCTGCAAGGCTACAGTGCTAACCACCATACTGCCCACTTTTCTCTAACTTCATGCCACCTATTAGTTGGCTTACGTTATAACAATTTTCCAACATTTCTGATGTACATTGGCACATCTTAAGACCTGCCCCTTTCCCATCAAGTCACACCCCTTCGCCAATCTAAGTGCAAGCCGAGAAAGCCACAATTCTGGCCCATCTAGATTAGAAAGATAAATTCTGTGTGACCCTATTGTGTGTGTTACATTACCTGCAATTTTTAGTTGCTGAGATACAGGCATGAATCCTCTACTGCCCAAAATGAGTGGAAGGATTATATTTCTGTATACATTTTTCACTATAATAAAGAAGTAAGTAGATAATACTTGGGGCTGTGTTAGCTGTTTACAAGCCTTTTAGCTGAAACTATTTTTTTATATAACATTTCAGCTAGATATACCTTTTATATTTCTCAATATGTATATAGCTAAACGTTCTTGAGGTGTTCTGAAGACTAGGGTACCGTTATACATCTGATGTGAAACCCACAAATAATGATTTACTTATACATTTTAGACCACAAGGGAGAACTACCACGTGGATGGAACTGGGTTGATGTCATTAAGGTATCTCATAACTGCCTATATGGTTTGTGTGACATTGTAAAATATATCCTTATTTTAATGTTTACCCCCCCTCCTTTTTTTTTTTTCCCCCTCCCCTTAAATCTGGACTATTATGGACCTATTGGCCTCTGTGGGTGTTCACCTGTTTCCAGCATGTAAGTATCAAGTTTATTAAATGTGTGTAGTCGTGTAGCTGTAGCTAATAATGTTAAGGGCAGTGTTCATCTTTACAGCCATTTGCTCGAGTCCTTTTAATACAATGTAAAAATGAGTTGGTTGGTGCACAGCAGTCTGACTATGAAGGGTTTTAGTTTTTTTAAAAACGACAAAATGAGATAGAAGTTGCAAAAATTTAGTGTCAGTGTAATTGAACTGAACTTAACGGGGTTGTGTGGGGATATAAAGAGTTTTACAGTGCATTCAGGGCACAGTATAAACACTCTTACTGTGTTTTAGAGGGTCCCAAAGCTCTATAGCTTTACAGGGAGAAAGCCTGTGTCAGTAGGGAAATAAGCCTATCTGGAGCAGTAGTAGGGGAGGTTGAGCATGAAGATGCCCCCCGTTCCCCTTGCTCTACAAAACTAAAGATCAGGCTGCGGGGGGGACCTTTAGTAACCATGTTTATACAGTGCCCTGTAGTGTAAAACGATTTGCATAGCCCCTTTACGAATAAAGTTAACACATCATTTTACCGAACAGTGAACGCTGTTAGAATGAAACCCAAAAAATCATGTTGAATTGTGCTTGTTTTTTGTTGTTTAAATCATTCCACCTTAAATATAGTTCTATGGTACATTATATGGAACATTAAATGGTGCCATTAAAAAAGAAAACTGTGCAAACAATGTAAAGTTGAGGAAAAGTAGATGTAAAAACCCAAACTGACTGCGACACCAGGAGGCTAAAGTGTATTTATTATATAGTGTAATAATAATTCAATTCACTATTGGCACCATTTTCCAAAGATTTGGATTTTTGTATAGGTATTACAATGTGACAAAAACTGTATGAATTTGGTATAGCTGTGATCATGCCAACCCAAAGAATATAAGGAATGTGTCATTTTGGCTACACAGTGAACGCCGTATAAACGAAACCTGTAAGAAAATGAAGCAAATACAGTTTTCTTCTAATTCCACCCAACTCTGATTTTTTTTTTCCTAGCTTCCTAGTATATCGTACAAAATATTTGATGGTACCGTTAAGTATTATAATTTGTCCCACACAAAATAAGCCCTCATGTGGCTCTGTGAATGGAAAAATAAAAAGGCTATGGCATTTGGAAGTTGGGGAGTAAAAAATGAACAAACATTTTAGGTTTATATGTGATGTCTATCACCACAATCCTTATGTATGAGAAGCAGGATTATTATTTTACAGAACTTTTTTTTTTTTTTTTAAACAAACCTGCAGGGCATATTGTGTTCTTTGATGGTTATTGCACCTTATTTTATGGAATCAGATTTCCTAACCTTGTATTGTATTTCCCATTACAGCTGTCTAAAACTGGCTCCACCGAGGATGACTAAAAATCATGAACAGTCTTTTTATTAATGAATGTGACTGCAGTTCATCATCTAGATGGTTTTTCTTATTTTACTTTGGTAATTTATTAAAAAAGCCACATTTTATAAGAGGAGCCCCTTTTGTAGGCTTCCCATTTAATAAACATGTGCTGTGCTCTTGTAACTTCACTTGTATTTTTTCTTGCGTATTTTCCACATTTTATCAGTTTGTGAATAGACATTGAATCATTTATAATGTACTTACATTTTTACAGCATTCACAGTATGGGATAAATAACATTTTGTTTGGATAGTGCACAGGGCTATAGAGTTGGCAGGTCAAACCGCCGACTGACTCTTCTCCTTCATAAATGGCTGACTGGCCATGGTCAGTCAGAAGCAGTCATTCATTAAAAATCTATTGATTGAATTCCTAACAAACTATCCATCTAATTATTATACAAAATTAATAATTGTATAAGATAATTAATCATTTTATTTTGAAGTCTGAGTCTGTAACTTTTTCTGACTTCACAGCCCTAATATTAGTTCAGACCTATACGGCCACAGCGCTGTCTAATGTTTTTTTGTAAACAGTTTATAAAAATGATTTACTGTACCACAAAGGGGTTTGAATCTGAGATCGATTGATCTGTATAATATATGACAATATTTCTGTATTTCAGTATATTGTACATTACTGCCTATGTGTATTAGGCCTTGGCAGCCCCCTGGATAACTGCGAGGGTCGAGGGGGTGAAACAAGAGCTTTCCCCACGCCCACACAAATACTGTGAATGATATTGATCTGATGGGTTTATCTGCCAGAGAGTAGTATTTTCTGACTCTGGCGGATAGTCCTGAGTAAGTAATGATTGTATTACACACCCAGAAGCAATCTAGCAGACAAAGCTTCTATTACTGAGCTTCTTATTTCCTGAATGATTTCCTTATTTTGGACAAGTTATTAGGAAGAAACCATACATGCATCAGAGGATAACTCAACCAGCATAAGGAAATCATGTCTGGGTTTCTGTGCTAGACCATACAAAGTTCCTGCACTCCTGGTCGTATCCACCACCCCCTCTCCCCTTATCTCCTTATAACGTATGGACTGAGTTTGTACTACATACATGGTAAAATATATCACTATTACTAAGGCTCATTTGCCTGATGGTTTACACACATGAACAAAATTGTTGGTACCCCTCGTTTAATGAAAGAAAAGCCCACAGTAGTCACAGAAATAACTTGAATCTGACTAAAGAATATATAAAAATTCTATGAAAATGAACAAATGAAAGTCAGACATTGCTTTTCAAGCATGCTTCAACAGAATTTTTTTTTAAAAAGAAAACTCATGAAACAGGCCTGGACAGAAATGATGGTTCACTTAACTTAATATTTTGTTGCACAACCTTTTGAGGCAATCCCTGCAATCAAACCATTCCTGTAACTGTCAATGAGACTTCTGCACCTCTCAACAGGTATTTTGGCCACTCCTCATGAGCAAACTGCTCCAGTTGTCTCGGGTTTGAAGGGTGCCTTTTCCAGATGGCATGTTTCAGCTCCTTCCAAAGATGCTCAATAGGATTTAGGTCAGGGCTCATAGAAGGCCACTTCAGAATAGTCCAATGTTTCCCTCTTAGCCATTCTTGGGTGTTTTTAGCTGTGTGTTTTGGGTCATTATCCTGTTGCAAGACCCATGACCTGCGACTGAGACCAAGCTTTCTGACACTGGGCAGCACATTTCTCTCTAGAATCCCTTGATAGTCTTGAGATTTCATTGTACCCTGCACAAATTCAAGACACCCTGTGCCAGATGCAGCAAAGCAGCCCCCGAACATAACAGAGCCTCCTCCATGTTTCACAGTAGGGACAGTGTTCTTTTCAAGATATGCTTCATTTTTCCGTCTGTGAACATAGAGCTGATGTGCCTTGCCAAAAATTTCGATTTTTGTCTCATCTGTCCATAGGACATTCTCCCAGAAGCTTTGTGGCTTGTCAACATGTAGTTTGGCAAATTCCAGTCTGTCAGATTCAAGTTATTTCTGTGACCATTGTGGGTTTTTCTTTCTTTAAACGAGGGGTACCAACAATTTTGTCCACGTGTGTATTTGCTTGTAGTTTATAATCATTCTGCTTTTATCTGCGGCAGCCTGTGATAAGACAAGAAGTGGATTGCAGAGTCCCTCAAATTTCCTTTACACAATGTAGTTAAATGCCCTTTCATGCATAGCATGAACATTTCCATCATTACAATTATGTGTGCTAGGACCTATCTTAGGCTAAGGCCCCACGTAGCGGGCCGCAGCAAAAAAAGCAGTGTGGGAAAAAACTAAAATCTGCCTCCCAGTCATTTCAATGTGAGTTTCAGGAAGAATCGGCCTGAAGAACAAGCAGCTGGCGGAAAAAATCCGCCTCTACCTCCCATTTGAATAAATAAATGTGCATCAGATTTCAGGTTGATTTTGATGAGGAATCTGCCTCTAATTCAGTTCCAAATTCTTTCATGAAAACATACCCTAGGGTTGGTCTCTTCAGTGCCACTTTCTAAGTTTCCCTCGTGCTATGGTTCCCTGTTGACATATTCATGTGCCCTATATAATGATAGTGTGGTTGTGTAGTGGGGCCTCTCCCTAGAAGCCCCATGGCAGCTGCTCTTAAAGTGTTTGGCATGTTCTTTGTTTTAGCTACATAAGCTATTGTCTTGGAGACCCTTCTGACTTTAGAAGTCAAAGCATTGTGTACATTCTTTTAGGATGTTGTGTTTTGTTTGTGTTCAGCTGAAACATTTACAGTAATAAGGTTTTGTCAATCCTTATTGATTTAATATGCAGTGACATTGATCTTTCTCTGCACAGCTACATTGTGGTTCTTTATAAATTTACCTTTGTAATCCTGTAAATCTAAAGACTGTAATTGACAGTAAATTACTTTTAATATACAACCTCACTGCTTTTTGAAACTTCCTTTTATGTACTATAGCTAGTATATACGTGTAGACTAAAGCCTCTTGCAAACGACCACGTGCTATGGAAAAACCCGGACAGCACACTGACCCATTCATTTCTGTGGGCCCGTGCACATGACTGTGTATTACACGGTCTCGTGTGTGGGACGACAGTCCGGGCCGTAAGACTCAGGGCAGGTCGTATTCCTGTCTGGTTTTGCGGCCATGCTTCCTCGGCTCCTATTCAATGAATCGATGGGGCCGCGAAAGCATGGGCGGCACTTGGATAACATCTATGCGCCGGCTGTGCCGTCCAGTCAATCAAAGACAGATCACAGATCATTGGTGAACGCTGATGTAAACAGATTAGGTGTGTAATAGACAAACTTGCCAGTTTTGACTGATGGCAGATGTCTGGGAAGATCATTTTTTGACATTTGGATTTCAACTGCCCAATCCTTTAAAGAGGACCTTTCATGTCCTCATGTACATGCGGTTTTATATACTGCTGTGAGGAACGCCCTCCCTGACAGTACTCGTGCATAGCTCTGTGCTGTCAGATGGGGCGTTCCTTATCGCCCACTGATGACGCTGAGCTGTGAAGAACGCACTTCCAGTACAAGTCTGTGACACTAACAGACACCAGATAAAATCCCATTGAAATCACTGGAATTTTTAACGGATCTGTAACTGTTCTGCTAGTATCCGTTGCTAAAATCTTGTAACGGACACTACTGATGGTCACCAGCAGTAGTGTGAAAGACCCCTTAGTCTACTTCTAGGCTAGGCTGTTCACATGACCATTGTTCTGACAGTCCGTTGTAATGAACTGTCAAAATATAGGCCATGTCCTATTTTTGTTTTAACGGGTGCCCCTCGGATGCAAGATAGTTGTGAAAAATGGACGTTTTTCACTGCCGTTTTGCACCCGGGCTGTCTGAATGTAGCCTTAATGTCTTTCCTTTGTGAACATGTTCAAAAGCTTCTCCTGAAATAAAAACTTGCCTCTCATTATTTCATAGAGGATACAGCTTCACATGATGTATTTCTCCTAATCATTGGTTGTGTTGGTTTCTGGTTAACAACTGGAGCTCGTACTAAGCGCAGACTGAGGATCACTTACACAGGTCATCAGTTACGCTTGAATGAGTAAAGATTACATTGACATCAATGGTAAAAACATGTTTTTAAAGTTGGCAACACAATAGCTACATTTAAAAGGAATGTCCTACAAACAAGAACATCAGATAAAGGTCAAACAATATATTCTGGCAACTGCTCAACACAGGCGTAGATAAATACTATGTAGTTACTGTCCCTGAGTCAGACAGAAGTCCTAACCAAGACCTAACAGTGAATTGGCACGCATGTAACGGCCATTTTTTTGTTTTGGAGAGACTTGTATATTTCCTTAGGCAGTGTCAGAACAGATACAGTGAAGGAAATAAGTACTTGATCCCTTGCTGATTTTGTAAGTTTGCCCACTGACAAAGACATGAACAGTCTATAATTTTAAGGGTAGGTTACTTTTAACAGTGAGAGATAGAATATCAAAAATAAAATCCAGAAAATCACATTGTATAAATTTTATAAATTTATTTGCATTTTGCAGAGAGAAATAAGAATTTGATCCCTCTGCCAAACAAGACTTAATACTTGGTGGCAAACCTCTTGTTGGCAAGCCCAGCAGTCAGACGTTTTTGTAGTAGATGATGAGGTTTGCGCACATGTCAGGAGGAATTTTGGTCCACTCCTCTTTGCAGATCATCTCTAAATCATTAAGATTTTGAGGCTGTCGCTTGGTAACTTGGAGCTTCAGCTCACTCCATAAGTTTTCTATGGGATTAAGGTCTGGAGACTGGCTAGGCCACTCCATGACCTTAATGTGCTTCTTTTAGAGCCACTCCTTTGTTGCCTTGGCTGTATGTTTTGGGTCATTGTCCTGCTGGAAGACCCAGCCACGACCCATTTTTAATGTCCTGGCGGAGAGAAGGAGGTTGTCACTCAGGATTTTACGGTACATGGCTCCATCCATTCTCCCATTGATGCGGTGAAGTAGTCCTGTGCCCTTAGCAGAGAAACACCCCCAAAACATAATGATTCCACCTCCATGCTTGACAGTGGGGACAGTGTTCTTTGGGTCATAGGCAGCATTTCTCTTCCTCCAAACACGGCGAGTTGAGTTAATGCCAAAGAGCTCAATTTTTGTCTCATCTGACCACAGCACCTTCTCCCATTCACTCGCAGAATCATCTAGGTGTTCATTGGCAAACTTCAGACGGGCCTACACATGGGCCTTCTTGAGCAGGGGAACCTTGCGGGCACTGCAGGATTTTAATCCATTATGGCGTAATGTGTTACCAATGGTTTTCTTGGTGACTGTGGTCCCAGCTGCCTTGAGATCATTAACAAGTTCCCCCCGTATAGTTTTAGGCTGATCTCTCACCTTCCTCATGATCAAGGATACCCCACGAGGTGAGATTTTGCATGGAGCCCCAGATCGATGTCAATTGACAGTCATTTTGTATTTCTTCCATTTTCTTACTATTGCACCAACAGTTGTCTCCTTCTCACCCAGTGTCTTACTTATTGTTTTGTAGCCCATTCCAGCCTTGTACAGGTCTATGATCTTGTCCCTGACATCCTTAGAAAGCTCTTTGGTCTTGCCCATGTTGTAGAGGTTAGAGTCTGACTGATTCATTGAGTCTGTGGACAGGAGTCTTTTATACAGGTGACAATATAAGAGAGATGTCTTTAATGCAGGTAAGGAGTTGATTAGGAGCGTCTAACTGGTCTGTAGGAGCCAGAACTCTTAATGGTTGGTAGGGGATCAAATACTTATTTCTCTCTGCAAATGCAAATAAATTTATACAATGTGATTTTCTGGATTTTATTTTTGATATTCTATCTCTCACTGTTAATATTAACCTACCCTTAAAATTATAGACTGTTCATGTCTTTGTCAGTGGTCAAACTTACAAAATCAGCAAAGGATCAAATACTTATTTCCTTCACTGTATATGGTTAACAATTTTTGCTCCTTGGCTGGGTTTAATTATTAAACATTGTAGATTGCCATTTAATGTCATTTCAGCTTTGTTTGATGTCACAGTGAGGATGTTATGTAGGAGTAAGGATGGTTATGTAAGACAGCTGAAAACAGGTACTGGAATAGTCTGTATGTAACTAATAACTAGGCTTAAAGTGTAACTACACTTTCGGACAACAGTTACTCAGAGAGAGGCAGGAACAGCTCTCAATACAGAGGTAATGGAAAGAATAAAGGGGTACAGGATGGAGAAAAAATTTTTTAAAAAAAAAAATAAAAAATATTAAAAATTGCCAAAAAAAAAAAAAGTTTTATTTTTTTTTTTCTTTTAAAAAAAAAAAAAATTTTTTAGAAAACCCCTTTTTTTATTATTTAAAATTTTTTTTTTTTTTTTCCCCCTTTTTTTTGTTTTCCAGCCCCCCTTTTTTTTTTTTTTATTTTTTTTTTTTTAAAAAATTTAATTAGGGACATGTGAGGCAGAGCTGCTGGGGGGAGAGATGTGAGCAGAGCTGCTGAGCCAGACATGTTATGTCTGGGGGAGTCTAAGAGCCACTGGTTCCTCTTTACTTCACAGTATATAGTTAGGTATGTGTTACCCCCTATATACTCACAGGACCTAGCTAGTAACCGTAGTTAGGGATCCATATATATATATATAGTTCAGGGCAGTGATAGGTTAGGCTTCCGAAGGCCAACTAGCTAGTTAGAGGCCCGGTGGCACTAGTAGTTTAGCTGGCAGGTTAAGGACTCAGTGTTAGGGTAGTCAGGCCTGCATCTACTGCCGTCACCGTCGCCCTGTTTGCTGCCTGTGAAGAATCTCACCATCATCATCATCTCCTGATCGGCTGTCTGTCATCTCCTGGAAGAATCCGAGGATCCACAGTCATCCACAGGGGCCCCTGCATCTCTTCTGTTGCCTGGAGGTATTGTGCACTGGACTCTTGCTATATATCTATATATATATACCCGGGTATATAACCTAAGACGGTTGAGGACTTGCTGGTTGTTGTAGTATTGCTGTGTTCTGAGTATATTTTATGTATGTATTATTACCCTGTTGATTCTTATAAAGCTACTGTTATAACCTTATGTGGTATCTGTATGTATTCTTCAGACTGTGAGATTAGTACAGTGATCCTTGTTAAGGCTACTAACTGTACTTCATGGGTAAGTCCCAGGAAGAGATCCTCCCTGTAATACAGAGGCTCTATCCTGGGTGGAGGCACTGATATATTTCATATATGTTCCCACTCTTCCCTTCAGCGAAGGCTTCAGGTCCCATTATACACACAGGTCAGCGCCAGAGTCTGTTGCGGGAGGGATAATACTCATACCCCCCCCCCAAATAGGGCTACATTTGGAGGCACTGCTGAGATTTAGAAGTGGGAATAATCATTGATATGGAGAAGCGATATAGCTCAGAGGGGAACCTCCCACTAGCTACTACATGGGATTACCGACCTCCTGTTCCTCCCCTGGTTCAGGTAAAGGAAGAACCCTGCTCAGCCAGTTATCCCCCCAGTATGGCCGTCGCTAGCAGTTCCTCTAGTGACAGTTCTATTAGCACTTTAGCCAGGCTGACTGAAATGTTAGCTCAGGGCCTGCAGGCCACTCACTACAAGAAACTAAAAGTATTCTCTGGTAATGTCCCAGTACCACAAGGGGAGGAAAACTTTGAGATATGGAAAGAACATACTCTCCAATGCCTGAAGGAATGGTCTTGCTCTGAAGAAGGCAAGAAGCATCGTATCAGTGAAAGTTTGCGGTCTCCTGCTGCAGAATTGATCCGCTTGTACAGAGACTCTCATGAAGGAGTGAGTGCATTGGACTATATACAAGTACTGTCTGATCACTTTGAGCCATACTATGACCTTGCCCAGATGGTTGCTGATTACCGAATGGTTCGTCAAAAAGAAGGGGAAAATGTCTCTACTTTTATTAACCGTTTACAGCTACTTCTTTCACGTCTGGTGTACCACGCAGCTATATCTACTTCAGAGGTAGACGCTATGAGAACCAGTCAGTTGGTGAGAGGGTTACAACCTCATCATCCTCTTGCTCAAGTACTCAAGGTCTTACTATCTGATAGAGTCCTTCCATTTCCTGACTTAATGAAGTTAGTGAAGAAACAAGAAGCTGACATTAGTTTTAGTACCCCTAAGAAAGCGAAAAGCATCTCTAAAGAAGATGTTGTTCCTAATTCAAACAAGGACAAACCAGCGGAGCGGTCAGAACTTAGACAGTCCGCCACTCCACCCACTGCCACTCAACGGAGGAAGGATGCTAGAACCTGTTATAAATGTGGTCAGACGGGTCATACTGCCAGACAGTGTACGGAGGACAGTGAGGGATTGGGACACAGTGCTGTCTTCTCTATTCAGAATCAAAGACACCAAAGGAAGGCGGGCCGAGTAAAGACCAGAGGCGCTATCGCGGGCTCCAGGTCCGTTGTCAAAGTCACTGTCAATGGTCATGCCGCTCCTGCCCTGTTTGATACAGGATCTCAAGTGACCCTGATTTATCGCTCGTTCTACCAAAAGTATCTGAGGGATATACCTCTTCAGTCTACAGGACAAATGAAATTGTGGGGGCTTAATTCAGGATCATATCCTGTAGATGGCAGCCTACAAGTAGTTATAGCTGTCCCTGAATTAGAAGATCAGAGTGTCGCTCCCATGAAGATTACGGCTCTTGTCTGTCCTGATACAGGGGATTCTTGTGCAGCTCCTGTGATACTTGGCACTAATTGTCCCGCAGTGCATTATGCTTTTCAGAAGTTTCTTGGAAGAGATTGGAACCCTGCAGCTCAGCCGGTGAATATATCTTCTGATCTTAGAGAACTCTGTGATGCCCTGTCTACTGGCTATCGACATGGAATGGTATATCATATCGGTGAGAGAACCGTGGAAGTTCCTGCCGGTGGGGAGAGAATTCTGAGAGTAGCCTCCAGCATTGCTCCCGATTTGCTTGAAGGGGGGAGTTATGTCCTTATGGAAACCCCTGAAGAAATGATTAACCAGAATGGCTGGATGGTGATCCCAGAGAGAAAGGACTGGAGAAATAAAGTGGAGTTATCTACCTGTGTGACAGTGAGGAACTGTTCACCGCATCCGATCGTAATTGGACCATTCCAGAATGTGGCCCACTGCTACCCTGTGCTTGGAGTAAATCCATACGCTGAAGTGTGCAGGATTCAAATCCGAGATGCAATCCCTAATCTCAATCTTGACTTGAGTGATCCACATTTACCAGAGGCCTGGAATCAGCGACTGACACAGAAGTTGTCTGAATTATCGGAAGTGTTCTCCATGGATGATATGGATGTAGGTTGTGCTAAAAGTGCTCAACACACTTTCCGATTGACCGATTCTACTCCCTTCCGGGAGCGACCACGGAGAGTTGCTCCAAAGGATGTTGATGAGTTAAGACAGACTCTACAGCAAATGAAAGGTCAGGGGATCATTGTGGACAGTAAGAGCCCCTATGCCTCACCTATTGTGGTGGTAAGAAAAAAATCTGGAGCAATTCGCCTATGTGTGGATTACAGAACTCTGAACCGGAGAACCTTACCTGATCAGTATACACTGCCGAGAATTGAAGAAGCTCTGGAAGCTCTGAATGGAAACTGTTGGTTCACAGTGCTGGACCTAAGATCGGGATACTATCAAGTCCCAATGGCACCTGAGGATCAGGAAAAGACAGCTTTCATATGCCCCTTGGGTTTCTTTCAGTTCACTCGTATGCCGCAAGGTACAAAAGGTGCGCCAGCAACGTTCCAAAGGTTGATGGAAAGAGTGTTAGGTGATTTAGTGCCCCGGGAATGCCTTGTATATCTTGATGACATTATTGTGTTTGGAAAGACGCTGGAAGAACATGAAGAACGACTCATGAGAGTACTCCATCGCTTAAAAGAAGAGGGGCTGAAGTTGTCGGCTGACAAATGCAAATTTTGTAGATCTTCGGTCACTTATGTAGGTCATATTGTTTCTGCTGAAGGAGTTGCTACCGATCCTGGTAAGATTGAAGCTGTGGTGAATTGGCCCCGACCGCAAAATATTACGGAGTTGCAATCTTTCTTGGGGTTTTGTGGATTCTATCGACGATTTGTGGAAGGATATTCAAAAATTGCTCGAGCCCTCCTCGACCTGTTGAAGAGTGATGCAGGAGATCCGGGAAAGAAGAAAGGGTCTTCCAAAAGCCTTTTTGGCGATAGGTGGACTGCGGATTGTGAAGAAGCATTTAAGTTGTTGAAGAAGAAATTGACAGAAGCTCCCGTTCTGGCTTATGCTGATGCACAGAAGCCATATGTGCTACATGTAGATGCCAGCTTTGAAGGATTAGGTGGCGTGCTGCACCAAGAATACCCGGCCGGGTTACGGCCCATAGCTTTCATAAGTCGAAGTCTTTCTCCCAGCGAGAAAAATTATCCAGTACATAAATTGGAGTTTTTGGCGCTCAAGTGGGCCATTGTTGATAAATTACATGACTATTTATACGGAGCCACGTTTGAAGTAAGAACAGACAACAATCCACTGACATACGTTTTGTCAACCGCTAAACTCGATGCTACAGGACATCGCTGGTTAGCAGCTTTATCCCACTACCAATTCACACTCAAGTATAAATCGGGGCCTAAGAACATTGGGGCAGATGCTCTATCAAGACGGCCTGGATTACCTAGTCCGGAAGTAGTGGATGAATGGGAAGAAGTGCCAAGTCCTGGAGTAGGAGCTTTGTGTGCCATGGCTGCTGTAGTTGAAGACCGAGTAGCCTTTTCTGAAACTCGGCTTATTGACTCTATTGGGGGAGGTCCCGAAGCTGTACCAGACATGTTTGCCTACCCTGCCGCTTTAGGATCCTTTGAGAGTTGTTCTATATCTTCAAAGCGAATGATCTGGAGTCAAAAGACTGATCCTTTAATTGGACCTCTTTATCAAGCAGTGAGTTCTCAAGACAGAGAAATGTTAAAGACATCCCTACCCTCTGAATGCAGTCAACTTCTACGAGATTGGGAGAAGTTTGAAATAGACAATGGCCTACTTTATCGTGTGGTGCTGTATCATGATCACCCTGGAAGGCGCCAACTAGTTATTCCAAGCTGCTTTCAGAAGATGATTTTCCGAAGTCTGCATGATTATCATGGTCATTTGGGACCTGAGAAGACTTATGGCCTAATACAAGACCGATTCTACTGGCCCAAAATGAGAGATACCGTGACTCGTCTGTGTAGGTGCTGTCGCAGATGTTTGCAGAGGAAGACTGTCCCGGTTCGAGCGGCCTTCATGGGACACTTGAAGAGTTCGGGCCCCATGGATCTTGTCTGCATAGACTTCCTTTGTATTGACAACGACTCCAGAGGATTTGGAAATGTATTGGTGGTGACTGATCACTTCACACGATATGCTCAAGCCTTTCCGACTAAGGATCAAAAAGCAGTCACTGTTGCAAGAGTGCTTTGGGAAAAGTATTTTATCCATTATGGCTTACCACACCGGTTGCATTCTGATCAAGGCCGGGATTTTGAGAGTAACCTGATCAAAGAGTTACTTCAGTTGTTGAACATCCGCAAAAGTCGGACGACGCCTTACCATCCAGAGGGAGATGCCCTTCCTGAAAGATTTAACAGGACTTTACTTGATATGCTTGGTACCTTACGAATTGAGGATAAGCGATCCTGGAGTCGAAAAGTGGAGGCTATGGTGCATGCCTATAATAGTACAAGGCACGAGAGCACAGGATATTCACCATACTTTCTGATGTTTGGAAGAGAGCCTAGGCTACCTATTGACATCTTGTTGGGAGTCTCTACCGATGGTATCAGTCATCGAGATCATTACCGATACGTGGCACGTTTGAAAGAAACGCTTAAGAGTGCTTATCAGCTGGCTGAGGAAAATGCGGCCAAAGTGAATGAAGGAAATAAAAGGAGATTTGATCTTCGAGTAAGATACCGAGAATTGAACCCTGGGGACCATGTTCTGCTACGGAATTTGGGAGCATCTGCAAAACATAAGCTGGCTGATCGATGGCGGAGTGAACTCTTTACAGTGGTAGATCGGTTGCCTGGAATACCAGTCTACAAGATAAAAGGACGGGACGGGAGGATCAGGACTTGGCATAGAAATCATTTGTTGCCTGTACCTCAGATTGATGGTATGGATATCTCCAATGATGGCTCGGCCTGCGATTCTCCACAGTCTTTAGCCGATATTCCACCTGACCTTCCTGAAACTCCTGAGAGTGATTGGACTGTGGCTCCTGAAGTTCCTAGATCACCAGTATCTTCTCCTTCAGGGAGACCTATGAACCCTCAAACTCCAGAATTCGTACCTAGATCTGTGTCTACAGATGAGCAGGGATCTAGCTCTCCTACGCCACCAGCACCATCCCCTCCCATGGCAGACAACCCTAGTTTAGGGCCTGGACATGCTAGTTTACCTCAGAGAGAGGTACGGAGAGGAGAGAGAATTAGACACCCTCCACCTATGCTGACATATGATAGTTTGGGGGACCCCAGATTTACTACTCAGCCTCATTTATACCATGCTTGGGTGGGTGCAGTGTCCACTTTGGTCAATATGTTACCAATTTTCGCTCCTGCTGGCATGTTAACCTATTAACCTGTTGTGACTCTGTAAATGCAAAAGCAACCATATTGATATTGTCATTGGTAATGTTGACTGTATACTATGACTTTGTATGTCTTTGACGTGACGTAAAGATTTCACCAGAGGGAGAGTGTAGGGAACTGCCATTTCTACTAGTATATAATGTATCTGGCTTCTTTGCCCCTGCAGTTTGGCTTCAGAGACCCCAGGCATTTAGTGCAAGTTTTGTTTTGTAAATACAGTGAGTCAGACACATGTGAGGCAGAGCTGCTGGGGGGAGAGATGTGAGCAGAGCTGCTGAGCCAGACATGTTATGTCTGGGGGAGTCTAAGAGCCACTGGTTCCTCTTTACTTCACAGTATATAGTTAGGTATGTGTTACCCCCTATATACTCACAGGACCTAGCTAGTAACCGTAGTTAGGGATCCATATATATATATATAGTTCAGGGCAGTGATAGGTTAGGCTTCCGAAGGCCAACTAGCTAGTTAGAGGCCCGGTGGCACTAGTAGTTTAGCTGGCAGGTTAAGGACTCAGTGTTAGGGTAGTCAGGCCTGCATCTACTGCCGTCACCGTCGCCCTGTTTGCTGCCTGTGAAGAATCTCACCATCATCATCATCTCCTGATCGGCTGTCTGTCATCTCCTGGAAGAATCCGAGGATCCACAGGGGCCCCTGCATCTCTTCTGTTGCCTGGAGGTATTGTGCACTGGACTCTTGCTATATATCTATATATATATACCCGGGTATATAACCTAAGACGGTTGAGGACTTGCTGGTTGTTGTAGTACTGCTGTGTTCTGAGTATATTGTATGTATGTATTATTACCCTGTTGATTCTTATAAAGCTACTGTTATAACCTTATGTGGTATCTGTATGTATTCTTCAGACTGTGAGATTAGTACAGTGATCCTTGTTAAGGCTACTAACTGTACCTCATGGGTAAGTCCCAGGAAGAGATCCTCCCTGTAATACAGAGGCTCTATCCTGGGTGGAGGCACTGATATATTTCATATATGTTCCCACTCTTCCCTTCAGCGAAGGCTTCAGGTCCCATTATACACACAGGTCAGCGCCAGAGTCTGTTGCGGGAGGGATAATACTCATACCCCCCCCCAAATAGGGCTACACATATCCTAAATAATTCCTAAATTTTCAAACTATCAAAAACAGCACCGCATCTGCACAGAGGTTGGGAGTGGTATTGCAGCTCAGCTTATTCACTTCAGTTGCAATATAATACATAGCCCATGTAAAACTGTAGTGTTGTATAATAGTGCTGGGGGCCATATCATCACTTGGTGTGGACACACATCAGGATTCCTCCAAAGAGTGATCACACCAAATATTGATTTAATTTAGATTTCTTTTTTGATCATTCACTTAATTTTGTTAAAAACAATACATATTAAAACTTCTATTTTTTAATCAATTTGTATTGATTTTCAAAAATATATAACAAACAACAATCCTTCTCAATATACCTCTGCTTTTGAAAAGAAAAAAATTTCCTGTGGTCTGCCTTAGGCCAGTTGCAGACGACCGTGGGCGAGATCCATGTGCTATCCTTGTTTTTCTCTGATTGCACACTGACCCATTCATTTCTATAGGTACATGCCGACCATATTTTTCACTGATCAGTATGCGAGCCATGATTCCGCATTGTGTCAGATAGAACATGTCCTATTCTGTCCAGTTTTTGCGGAACGGACTCGCCCATTGAAGCCTATGGGAGACTAAAAACCTAGGACGGCACACTGATGTACTCAGTGTCATCAGTGCGTCGTCTGTTTTCACGGACAAGCTAGGGATATCATTAGATGCCACCTGTGTTTTTTATGGTGAATCCGCAAACTAGGATCACACACTGATGGCACACTGAAGACACTGTCAGTTTTTGTGGACATAAATCACTGATGCTGAAGACACACTGAACACACTGAAGACACTCTGTCCACAAAAACTGAAGACTAATTACTAGTTTCCTGACCACAAAATACATACAGTTGTCTGCAACTAACCTAAATCATGGGATGCCGGGAAAATTGGCCCTGGGCATCTTTTTGAAAGCATTCTTAGGGCCGGTTCACATCTGCGTTCGGGTTTCCATTTGGGGAGTTCGCTTGGGAAACCTATACACATACAAAGCGGTTTACCTGGGAAACCCGCGGAACCCATAGACTATAATGGGGTCTGTGTGGTTTCCACTCGGTTTCCGCACGAATCAAGCGGAGAGGAAAGTTCTGCAAGTAGTACTTTCCTCTCCGCATGTTTCCGCATGTTCTGTGCGGAAACAACACGGACTCTATTATAGCCTATGGGGTCCGTGGGTTTCCCAGGTAAACCGCTTTTTTGATGCATATAGGTTTCTGTCCGGGGGGTCCCCAACGGAAACCCAAATGCAGATGTGAACCGGCCCAGATGGAAATATGGATCATATCACGTGTTGGACATATATGCTGTCAGGAGTTGGCATATATTTCTGGTTTACATCACTTCTCTGGCAAGCTATACTGTAGTAAATCAGACAGGTCAAGGTGTCCCTGTCAGCCTTGATTCCCTCCCTGCTCTGCCCACTTTTCACAAAAGTGGTCCCGGATTCGGGGAAATGAGAAATCGGGACTTGTTTGGCAGAAATATGGTATGTGGACCAAAAATGTGCAACATTTACACTTATCTACACTAGTTTTCTGGCATACATGGAATAGTAAATTCCTCCACTATGTCTTGTGTATGCACAGTACACATGGAGAATAATATCTAAGCACAAACATTTCGATAACCACCTTCCTCCTCCAATTATAGTTTTGGGTCAATGACTTAGCCTAGAGTCCCTATCTCTGCATAATACTGTAAGCCAAGTATTCAGTCTTGGAGAAATTTTTCCATATTATAACTACCATCATCCATTGGCTTACCCGATACTGTGGGCCAATGTATTTGTTGCTTATTAGCATGAAGATATTTTACAAGACCTTTCACCTACAAGATGCTTAAATGTGTGAAAGGGATTTTTACTGAGCCTGGCTTCTCCCCCAGCCTCCTCTGTTCAGTGTATTATGTGTGTTTCCATAGGAATGAATACCTAAGGCCGCTCAGCCTACTGCTGCTTACAATCCAGTAAGCAAGCCTCTATCTGCTTGTTTATAACAAGTAACATCTTTCGGAGCATTATCCAAGATCTCCGCTCATGTCAAAGACACCCTAAAGCATCATAATCGAGGTAAGTTGTTTTCGCAGTCATATGTCTTATGACTTATGTCTTATGTACTGAAGAAACTTCAGTATGGTCCACATGATGGTGGAAGAACTTCCTGTTTATTACAATTAAGATTTTTTTTTTTAAATCATATTTTACTTTGATAACTGTATTCTATTTTACAGGTGCATCTCGATAAATTAGAATATCTTTGAAACGTTTATTTATTTCAGTAATTAAATTAAAAAAGTGACCTCCTATATTTTCTAGATTCTTTACACACAGAGTGTTCTATTTCAAGTGTTTTATTTCTGTAAGTGTTGATTATGGATTACAGGTAATGAAAACCCAAATCTAAGAAAATTAGAATATAGTAAAAAAGTTCAGTATTGTAAATTCAGTGTGTCACCTGCCAAGGTTTCCTAAGCCTTTAAATGGTCCCTCAGTCTGGTTCAGTAGGACACACAATCATGGAAGACGCTGATTATGAATTGTATTACTGAATCACTGAAATGAATGAACGTTTCAAAAATATTCTAATTTATTGAGATGCACCTGTATCAGCCATGTTGCTACATTGTAGATCACCTTAGTAGATGCTGGAGATACACGATTAACATTAGTATTATGGCTATTAGTTGATATTAGATTTTTGTCCGTGACATATAGCTATATTTTACAGCCTTTACATAATTTGTAATTTCTTCTTCATTGCATCTTTCTTCAGGCCGTTTTGTTTCATTATAAATGATGTCTGTATTTCAGACCTTTTCCATAGTCACAGAAATTATGCATGGATGTCTATTTTAATAAATCCTTGTATTCCAAATAATATAATAATTCTGGAGTATTTTTTTTCTTTTAACTCTACATTGTACTTTTCCTCTGTTATTCCTCCTAGAAATTTATTAATAAATTGGCAACTTATTGACAATTTACAATCACTGCTGACAGTGTCAGACTGTATAGACACTCATGGAGAATAGTTACACCCAGTTGTAAATTCAGCCATAGTTGTGGAGGTAAAGTAGTCCCTAGTATACTTACATTACTTTTCCAAATAAATAAAATGTTGCAAAATTAATTAAAAGTTGCACCTTAGACAACGGGACAGATAAAGTAATGAAATGCACCAGAATTCTGACATAGTGGAGCAGACTTAGGGTGGGTTCACACCTGCGCTTGCTGTCCGTCCGTTGCCAATCCAGTGAAAATCTCGGCGAACTGGATTGGCATCGGATACAGACCGGTCAGCGACGCATTGGTTAAAAACCCATTCATTTGAATGGGTTTTCAAAGCAATGCGCGGGTGTGCGCTTACACCCTCTGCGCTGCGAATCCTTTTTTTTTCGTCGGACACGAAGTCCTGCGTGTCCGACTTTGTTTCCGACGAAAAAGCGCAGAGGGTGTAAGCACACACCCGCGCATTGCTTTAAAAACCCATTCAAATGAATGGGTTTTTAACCAATGTGCCGCTGACCGGTCTGTATCCGATGCCAATCCAGTTCGCCGAGATTTTCACTGGATTGGCAACGGACGGACAGCAAGCGCAGGTGTGAACGAAGCATTATACAGTTTTCCAGCTTGCAGGGTTCTTGCACAGAAAATTAGCAACTTTTTTTTTTTTTGCACCGCCCTCGCCACTTTCCTGAAACGGCTTGTGGTGAGGGCAAGCAGGAAGTGAGGCCATCAGCCAGATTTATTATAATTAACACCAGAAATCTGGGTTAAATAAAGCAGAAAATCTACGCCAGCTGTGAGTTGACTTACATTTCCCTCATTTATGACAAGACACAGGCCGGCTGAGCATTTGCCTCATTTATGACAAGACCCATCCTCCACCGCCTCAGGTGTTAGAAAGACTCTTCATAAATGTCCTCTAGTATGCTCCAAAAAACTGGCGTACATGCTTTACACCACATTTTCTTAGGGTTGTAGACACTTTCTAACAGTTTCTGCACCTTGTCCAACAAGTGAGTTGGCCTTGTCATTAAGGCGCGGAACTATATATGTGACATGGTGCGCCAAAAAATGTACCAAAATTTAGTCACATTTTTTGTTGGCAACTAAGCAAACTAATACGTGGTGTAAAGTTAGACTAAGCAGGCTAAAATTGAACCAAATATTTCAAACAGCTTTAGACACAGATGAAGGCAGCACTGGATGTGAAAGATGGATCCCCATATGATGAAAAGGTATATAAAGGGATCTTTTTTACACTGAGTGCTGCATTCATCTCATTTTATTGTAATGGACTCTGTCAGGTTCCGCCAAGTGTGAACACAGCCCAGATGTGCACTTTATGCACTTTTTACATCAAGCACTTCAGTGATACCATTATCATTCATGTGCTATATCAATATGGCAAACACAAATTACCAATTCAACTTTATTATCTACGTTTGTTTTTCCTCTACAGACCTATTGGAAGAGGTGTGAATAGTTCATAAAGACATAACCTTATCTACTACTTTACTACTAGAAATTAGAAGTCATAGATTATGGATCATATACAGAGGAGTTGTACTGCTAATGTACTGCACAGGAAGAGAAATGAAACAAAATTACACTTCTCGAAAGAAAATACCATCATTGGGATACCAAGATGCTTCACATCTTCAGCAAGGTTAATACAGGTATGTTTGCAATGGGTTCTCATATCTGAGAATTATAAAATAGCTGGTTAATAGTCTTTGTGTGTCCCATGGTGGGCAGACTGACCTATCCCAGTATGCGTGAGCTAAAGGTACAGGAAAATACAACACTAGAAGTTGATCTGGAGCCAATCTAGAAGCAATTGTTATTAGAATTTATTAAACATATGACCTCACACCGTTTAGTATAGGGTGGTGTATAGAGACACTATACATACATTTCAATAACTATGAATATGACTCCCATCAAGGTCCTGGCTTCTCTTGGTGTAATCTTGCTTATATTGATCTGAAGGAATCCAAGAGTAGTAGGTTGTATGCCCTTGTTGTGACATTAAAAATGTACAGGTGCATTTCAATAAATTAGAATGTCTTTGAAACGTTTATTTCTTTCAGTAATTAAATTAAAAAGTGACCTCCTATATTTTCTAGATTCTTTACACACAGAATGTTCTATTTCAAGTGTTTTATTTCTTTAAATGTTGATTATGGATTACAGGTAATGAAAACCCAAATCTAAGAAAATTTGAATATAGTAAAAAAGTTCAGTATTCTAAATTCAGTGTGTCACCTGCCAAGGTTTCCTAAGCCTTTAAATGGTCCCTCAGTCTGGTTCAGTAGGACACACAATCATGGAAGACGCTGATTATGGATTGTATTACTGAATTACTGAAATGAATGAACGTTTCAAAGATATTCTAATTTATTGAGATGCACCTGTAGTTTGATTTACAGGAAGCATGTTATAGAACAGAAGGAGCTGAGCATCTTGATATATAGTTTTATGGGAAACATTCTGTATAATTTGTCATTTATTTATTGCAATTTTCATACAGAAATAGCTGTCAGTCGCTGATAATACCGCCCACTGGACTCCTAAGCCTCAGATCATTTTCAATGTGTTTGGTTCCTATTAGGGCCCTTTCATACTAACTACTTTTCTGCCTGTGTGCTGTCTGTGAAAATGGACCTATTATAATGAATGGAGCCATTCACACTCACATTGTTATTCACAAACCGAGACACACCTCTCTTCTCTCTACTTGTCTTGACCAAGTCTAATGATCCATGAAATAAACAGCATATGGGCATCATCTGTGTGCTGTCCGTTTTTCACAGATACAAGTGCATCTCAGTAAATTAGAATATCTTTCAAACGTTCATTCATTTCAGTAATTCAGTAATACAATCCATAATCAGCGTCTTCCATGATTGTGTGTCCTACTGAACCAGACTGAGGGACCATTTAAAGGCTTAGGAAACCTTGGCAGGTGACACACTGAATTTACAATACTGAACTTTTTTATAATATTCACATTTTCTTAGATTTGAGTTTTCATTGCCTGTAATCCATAATCAACATTTACAGAAATAAAACACTTGAAATAGAACACTCTGTGTGTAAAGAATCTAGAAAATATAGGAGGTCACTTTTTAAATTTAATTACTGAAAGAAATAAACGTTTCAAAGACATTCGAATTTATCGAAATGCACCTGTACATTGCTACGTGTTTTCTGATAAAAATAAAAATGACAACATTCTTTTTTTTTTTTTTTTTTGCACATGAAAAAATAATGGATAAGGGTGGGTTCACACTACCGTTATTTAATGTCCGTCGCACTCATCCATCACAGGATCAGAGCAATGGACATTAAACGAGAGATGCAGATGGCATCCTCTATGTCTGGTGTCTGTCTGCATGTTAAAAAACATGACAGAAGTTGCAAGAACACAAGAGGTCAAAGAGCAGGTTAAGTGTGTTTAGTGAGTTGGCAACAAACATAAAGATACATGTAAGGCTGGAAACACCAAGAGTATATTTACATGGCAAGTTTGGCTTGTGGAGCCTGCACTAAAAAGCCAGGGGGATAATCAGTGTGTGTTCACGTGCCACTGTTTCCGGTGCAGAAACTGCAGAAAGATAAGGCAGGACACTTTGTTTTCTCTCTCACTGGAAAAATAAGCATTGATCACAGCCATGCTTTGAAAACAATTGGAGGTAGATCTTAGCTTTTCTTTCACATTTAAATCAGCATAAAAAATCTGTGTGAACATAACATGGTGCAGGCTGGTAAATCCAGCACAGACATGGACCAAGTTTCACGGTTGAAACTTGGTCATGTGACTCTAGGGTTAGTCTGAGGCCACACATTGCTGGAAAGCTGCATTTTTTTTTTTGTAGCAGATTTTGCTGCTTTTTTATCCAAAGCCAGGACAAGATTTAGCAGAATTTCTCATTCCTTTTAAAGCCAATCTTGGCTTTGGCTCCAAAAAAATAAATCTTCAATAAAAAAACGCACCTTTTCCCTTTCCGCAATGTGTGGCTTTATATGACGTCTTGACTGTTTTTGGGCCTCTTTAGCTGTATTTCTTGCTGCATTTTAACAGCATTTTTATTTTAGCATGTTACTTTTAGGTCTATATTACATTATAAAATTCACTACATATATAGTTTGTTGTTTTTTGCATTTTTGTGTTGCATTTGTGCGTTTTTTGTGTTTTTTGGAGTTTTCTTTTTCAATATGTAGCGTGCTCTAGGTACACACGTGGACAAAATTGTTGGTACCCCTCGTTTAATGAAAGAAAAACCCACAATGGTCACAGAAATAACTTGAATCTGACAAAAGTAATAATATATAAAAATTCTATGAAAATGAACAAATGAAAGTCAGACATTGCTTTTCAACCATGCTTCAACAGAATTTTTTAAAAAAGAAAACTTGCCTTTTGGTTAGAATACCTAGTCCCTCTGAGTCCTGTTGGCGTGGCAATAGGCCAGTAGTCTCAGGATAAAGGAGGAATACTGGTTTCTATGTATTATTTCATCTGAGACAATATCTTGGCAAATTGATTCAACCTGTAGCGTGGCTGCAATATTTTTTCAGGCAGTTCAGTTAGTTTCCATAGGTCTATTCCTGAGATCACCTAGTTTAAGGGAATTAGGCTCTGGTATAGGGATATATAATGATCTATGGTTATTGCACAGGTAGTGCAGTTATTTATTGATCTGCTTTGTGTTGACGGCATTAGTGGATTTTAATACTATTTGCCCTGATAGGGTTTGGTTATTCATTTTTTAGTTGATATTATTAAAAGTGAAGTTTTAAACATTTATTTCTCCAAATAATTGATGTCCGTGAATTGTTTTACACACTGTATGTTTACTGAGTTCTTTTGGATAGCTGTGGATAGTTAGAAACGTGTGACTGTCATTGTTTCTCACTGTATCTAGCAGACATAAACAAGTTCAGGGCAGCTTTGTTCAGTGTAAGCTTCTGCTAAGTAGCATGCAATATGTGGGAATGCAGCGATCCCACTTCCTCAATTGTGGTTTAGGAGATTGACAGCTCTGATCTACTGTTAAATAAATGGAGGGAGGGGTGTGTGATTAGCAGCAGAGCGGTGATGTCCTCCAGGAGAGAACACAAACAGGTAAGAGTGTATGTTGCTAAGGGGATGTCAGTTTGCTTCTGACTAAGAAACTTCCCTTGGACATTGTCCATTCAGGAGCTTCAGCAGGTGAAACTGACACTGTTTTTTCTACTTATGAGAATAGGGAGGTTTTCTCAGGGCAGTCATCTCTTTCAAGTACCTCCTGAAGACAAAAATACTTCTTTTCCAAAAACAGCAACTCAACAGCCAAGCCATATTGATACAAGGATATCTGCTGTGTCTTGACTTCAGTCAGCTGGATTATCACTTCTACACCAACATCATTTTTTATCCTATTTTAAATATGAAACCTGATGTTTAGGTAAATGGAGCTTGTCATTCATGCTGCGTAGTCGTAGTCATCCATGCTGCGTAGTCGTAGTCATCCACGCTGCATGGATGTTAGAAATGGTGTAAAGTTTTTTCAAGCTTGTGACAAGGCTACACTGGACTACATGCAATGCACTGTTATATGGATTCTGAAGACTTGCAAGAATTATTGGCATTATTTCTATCTGTCTCGTCCCATCATTCTGCTTACTAACCCCATATATTATAACAAATCAGCTCCCCTTTGGCACTATTAAAGAACAATGTGGACCCTGTATATGAAAGGGATTACTTCACGGAAAAATGTACAGAAAGTAAGTAACCCAGCTAGTATTCCATCACTGGCTGAATGAGTTCTTATGTCAATAGATGGAATAACTCAGCATTTAACTTTTATTACATTATGCTATACTATAATATAATGTGCTAACTGGGAATGCAGTGGTTTCCATAGCAATCACTACAATAAATACAGGTGCATCTCGATAAATTAGAATATCTTTGAAACGTTTATTTCAGTAATTAAATTTAAAAAAATGACCTCCTATATTTTCTAGATTCTCTACACACACAATGTTCTATTTCAAGTGTTTTATTTATGTAAATGTTGATTATAGATTACAGCTAATGAAAACCCAAATCTAAGAAAATTGGAATATTGTAAAAAAGTTCAGTATTGTAAATTCAGTGTGCCACCTGCCAAGGTTTCCTAAGCCTTTAAATGTTCCCTCAGTCTGGTTCAGTAGGACACACAATCATGGAAGACGCTGATTATGAATTGTATTACTGAATTACTGAAATGAATGAAAGTTTCAAAGATATTCTAATTTATTGAGATGCACTTGTAGGTAAAAAACTAAGTCCAGAAATAACGTACAACAAGTGCGGGAAAGGTTACAGAAAGGGTGGATTCTGTAATAAAATCTGAAATATTGAGAGAACTTCATTGAAAAATATTGAATAGAGTGTATGGATTCTTTCATATTAAAGGGGTTGTGCCACTACCGATGTCAGACACCCAGCAATCAGGAGAATAGGGAAAAGAAAGCCCCCCTGCAATCTCTGGAAGACCTAAAAAAGTAAATGGAATATGGTCATGCAAGCGCACTTCGTGCACAGGGAGAATTCAGGAGCACTTTCTCTTCCCCATTCTCCACAGGATAGGGGACAAGTGTTGGTCGTGGCACAACCATTTTAAGGTTAAATATAGAAACTCAGAGAGCCAAGGAACGGTCAACAAAAAGGGACTGACTTAAAAGTAGGTTAAATTCAACGTTTTGGGATAAGAGCCATAATTTTTTTGATATATTAATAGAATAGCCATTTAGAAAAGACCCATGAATGTGAATGTATATGCTTATACTAAAAGTATACATTCAGTACTTTTATGTGCAATGTATGTATGTGAAAACCACTTTTTTATGTGCAAAAAAAAAAAGACCTTTCTGAAGTCTTGGTTATCAATAAGCTCACCACATATCCTGAATAATTCTAGAATATTTTAAGACCTTTTGCACATTGGAATGGCTGGACATATACAAAAACGATAATGCCCAGAAGCAAGGTGGGAAAAGATGGTAAGATGTTTATTTGAGGGTCATGACATCGATAGGATGTTTGAGTGGGTAAACATACATGTGTCCAAGGCAGGGAGGAAGGGGGTCTAAAGGGAAAGATTTATAGACTTGGAAAGGTCTCTATGTGCATTGTGTTCCTTTTTTTGTGTATTTGGATATATTTATTTAAGCGCAATAAAGGAAAAATAAAGTAAAAAAGAATGAGAAAGCAACCATCATCAGTGATCATGTCATACATCAGATAATGTACAGTGTATATACAGGTGTTAATAATAGGAGGTGCAATATAAACAGTAGCAGTAAACAATTTGCCTGGTTTAGAAGATTATAGCCTGTTAGGTAATCCTAATAAAGGGGAGCTTGCTGGTTTATTTCTTGGCTATGGAGTGGGTACCAGGTATATCTCATGCTTGGAAGGACCTGTCCTGTCTTGTATTATACGGACAGCTTATGGGCACAGTGTAATGCTTCATTTCCCCAATGGTGGTAACACTAAGTGGCAGGTTGTCCCCCATATTACATATAGTACTGTAAGGGGCCCCGCTTGTTGCCTGATAGCTATCTCATACTAAATAGGTTGTCTGTGACTGAGCAAGACTGAAGCCCGAAGACAGATTTTACTGAGGCTTTTTGAGCCAAAGCCAGGAGTGGATAGAGCAGAAGTAGAAGTAGAAGAACTTCTTATATTTTTCCCATTCCTTTTGTAGCCATTCTTAGCTTTGGCTCAAAAAACCACAGCAAAATATGCAATAAAAAAAAGCTGCATTTCCACAACATGGGGTATCAGCCTAAATTTTCCTACTAAGCCCAGAATGATCAGAGATGTACATGACTGTATTACACTATGTTCACACTAGTGTTCGGGTCTCCGTCGTTTGGGTCCTCATGGGGACCCGAATGACAGAGAGCCTTTCCTCTTAAAAAGCAGTTACATCCTTACAGAGGACACAAAGGAGGATCAGTGTGGCGATGCACATAAAAAATAAAAAAACATACTCACCTAGCCCCGTTCCCATACAAGCTCCCACTTATATCATATCTCTGACTTGGTACTCATCGCTTCTCTCTGCCTGAGACAGCACTAGTCGAGGCCTGAATGGTGGTGCACAGAGCTGATAGCTTTGTGATCTACCATGTTATTAATCTCTATCTTCATCCTGAGGACCAAGACAGAGATAAAATTGGGACCCGGCAGGACAGCACCTGAAATACATGACTGTTTCTTATCTCGCTGAGTTTATGGTTGTCCCGATTAACTCTAGAATATCTGAAGCTCCCTCTTACAAATGATTGGGATGTGTTAGAATATCCAGGGTTTCTGGCAAAATTCCCAGGGTGCATAGCTGCAATTGAAGCATTCAGCTGAAAGAAATTTGGTTACATGGATTATGTTGAAACAATCCTGTAAGCCTGCTGCATGGAGGGAACATTGTGAATGTGTACAGTCATTATCAGCTTACTAACCTGTAACTATGTCATTATCCAGTGTAGATGTCCCTGCGCATATTCACTCACTCACTGTAAATCTCAGATCTACTCCAAAATAAATAGACCTAGAATGATTGCTCAAGTGGGTGATGATTTAGCCTGGCGTTCGTCAAAACAAGGCTATGTTTACATTTGCATCAGAGTCCCAGCCTGAAAATTGGCAAGACTTTTCCCTCCACTGATTTCAGCTTTAAATGACGGACACCCGACAGACCCCCCATGGACCCCATGTATAGTCTCCATGTATAGACCCCACATAGTCAATGGAGTTCGTCTGACTCTGTTTGTCACCACTATTTTGTCGGTCTGTCTCTCTGTTGTTCTGGTCCTCCGGCGGAAGATATAAAATACTGATGTGAAAAATGGATGAAAACAGATGGATTCTCTTCTCCTGCCTTACCCCATGTGCAATAATACAGTGGGGAAAAAAAGTATTTAGTCAGCCACCAATTGTGCAAGTTCTCCCACTTAAAAAGATGAGGCCGGATTGTAATTGACATCATAGGTAGACCTCAACTATGAGAGACAAAATAAGAAAACATATCTAGAAAATCACATTGTCTGATTTTTTAAGAATTTATTTGCAAATTATGGTGGAAAATAAGTATTTGGTCACCTACAAACAAGCAGGATTTCTGGCTCTCACAGACCTGTAACTTCTTCTTTAAGAGGCTCCTCTGTCCTCCACTCATTACCTGTAGTAATGGCATTTGTTTGATATTGTTATCAGTATAAAAGACACCTGTCCACAACCTCAAACAGTCACACTCCAAACTCCACTATGGTGAAGACCAAAGAGCTATGGAAGGACACCAGAAACAAAATTGTAGACCTGCACCAGGCTGGGAAGACTGAATCTGCAATAGGTAAGCAGCTTGGTGTGAAGAAATCAACTGTGGGAGCAATAATTAGAAAATGAAAGACATACAAGACCACTGATAATCTCCCTCGATCAGGGGCTCCACTCAAGATCTCAAAATGATCACAAGTATGGTGAGCAAAAATCCCAGAACCACACAGGGGGAACTAGTGAATGACCTGCAGAAAGTTGGGACTAACGTAACAAATGCTAACGTCAGTAACACACTACGCCACCAGGGACTCAGATCCTGCAGTGCCAGACGTGTCCCCCTGCTTAAGCCAGTACATATCCAGGCCCGTCTGAAGTTTGCTAGAGAGCATTTGGATGTTCCAGAAGAGTACTGGGAGAATGTCATATGGTCAGATGAAACCAAAGTAGAACTGTTTGGTAGAAACGGCGTGTTTGGAGGAGAGTGAATGCTGAGTTGCATCCAAAGAACACCATACCTACTGTGAAGCATGGGGGTGGCGACATCATGCTTTGGGGCTGTTTCTCTGCAAAGGGACCAGGACGACTGATCCGTGTACATGAAAGAATGAATGGGGCCATGTATCGTGAGATTTTGAGTGCAAACCTCCTTCCATCAACAAGGGCATTGAAGATGAAACGTGGCTGGGTCTTTCTGTATGACAATGATCCCAAGCACACCACCAGGGCAACAAAGGAGTGGCTTCGTAAGAAGCATCTTAAGGTCCTGGAGTGGCCTAGCCAGTCTCCAGATCTCAACCCCAAAAGAAAACCTTTGGAGGGAGTTGAAAGTTCGTGTTGCCCAGCGACAGCCCCAAAACATCACTGCTCTAGAGGAGATCTGCATGGAGGAATGGGCCAACATACCAGCAGCAGTGTGTGCCAACCTTGTGAAGACTTACAGAAAATGTTTGACCTCTGTCATTGCCAACAAAGGATATATATCAAAGTATTGAGATGAACTTTTGTTATTGACCAAATACTTATTTTCCACCATAATTTGCAAATAAATTCTTTAAAAATCAGACAATGTGATTTTCTGGATTTGTTTTCTTATTTTGTCTCTCATAGTTGAGGTCTACCTATGATGACAATTACAGGCCGGCCTCATCTTTTTAAGTGGGAGAACTTGCACAATTGGTGGCTGACTAAATACTTTTTCCTCACTGTACATGGGAAGACTCCTATGATTTCTATTCATTGCTTTGATTTATTTATGTTGACTCTTTGTTGTTTCATTTACAATTTTTTTAGATGTTTCTCAGGCTTTAATATAGAATCATACTATTTTTTGATAACCGTGTAAGATTATACACAGTAGACTAAATTACTTGGTTACGTCTAGGTAGCCTGTCACAGGCTATCTTTTTCACTCTGAACCTTTGTGTTTGTCTCTGACTATCTAACATGTAAGAAAATAGAAATATGTTAAAATAGACATATTTTTTTTTCTTTTCAGGAAAAGAAGGAAACAGTTGCATTTCCCCCGATTAGCAAAATGCCTCCTACAGTCATATCACATACTATAAGGGTAAGTAATATATTAATGAGTTCATATCCCCATATGTCAAATGTCAGTGTTCTGGGATACATATAGCTATGTAAATATGTTTAGTCTACCATAGAACTCATCAGATTATATTACTATAAATGATTGGTGGGCCTATCTACAGTATAACAATAGTAAAGTGCAGGAGCACTAAATGTTTTAGCTCTAAAAGGCCATCCAAAGTCTAACATGGTTTGAACCGAACCTTTCTTGTTATCTGTCCAGATGGTTCATGCCTACACCAGACACAGGTATTAAGAAAGCTGTGCAGTCCATGCACCAGTCCATTGTTCATAGCCAGGTCAGGAAAACTCTAGCATTAAAACTGGCACCACCACACACAAAACTATACCCATAGTGATTTTTTTTTTTTCCAATTTACCTAGACTTGCTTAGCATAATAATGGTCTTTTAACCTCAATGATTGATGTTCCATATGTTCATTTACAGAGAAGCAGCTGGTCTGGGCAAGGAACTAGATCTGTCCAAGACCTGTTCTTCTCCATGCAGCTCTCTGACACACAGAGGTCACTCAACAGACATCCAAGTCTGAAAGACGTTAGTGTAAGTGCAAGCAAGTTATCACTCATCCTTATTTATCTATATTTTACTTATAAGAATATTATATATTTAGATTTTTATACTAAATAGGTACAGTTGATACTATGTGTGTAAAAGCATCATAAATGTTCTTCAGATGTTTTGATTTACTCTAAGGCTAGTGTAAGGGAATTGCCAGTTGAGCAATATCCCAGTGCTGCTGCAGAACCCTGGGGGGAGGGGCACAACAAGACAATGAACCCTAAGCTGGAAACCCCACACTGTCCCTGGCTAACTTGCCTGATCTGTCCTAGGCGACAGCCAGCAACCAGTCGACATTCCCTTCCTAATATAGGTGACAACAAAGAACGCAGACAGGACAAACAACAACAAAGGGAGGTCAGCTAGCCAAGGGGTCGGTAACAGTCGAGCAATGCAGTATAAAATCACAATCCAAAAGAATAGTCACAGACAAAGCCAGAGATCAGAAATAGGAATACAGGAAACAAAACAGCACGGTTTAAAGGCAGGTACGCAGAAGCAATAGCAAGCGCTAATGTGACTGTGAGCAAAGAATAAATAAGAAGGAAAAACCCGCCCCAGACTTGATAGGATGATAGGCTGTCAATCACACAGGCAAGGCTAAAATTAACTATGAGTGGAGCAGAGGAAAATCAAGGTGAAGGAGACGGGTGTGGCAGAAAATCAATTACATAGTCTATGACATTGTTCAGGCTGAGCAACAAGAATCTTAAACAAGGAATCAAACTGAGCACGCCTCCTGCACTGCTGCGTGCGGGCGGAGGGTGGTGCAGAGACACGAACAGTCAGAGACGTTACAACTAGGTTCACAATTCCGCTGGAGTCTCTGTTGGTCGTGCATGCAGGACATTTTCTTCCATTACAAAAGTAAACAAACCTGACGGAAGATAACGACCGTCATGTTGTTTATATTACTTCAATGGGAACAGACACATACTCAGTCTGTTTCCGTTCTCTGCAACAGTTAATGTCCGTTGCTGTCATCCTATGACAGAAGACAGCAATGGACATTAATAAGGGTAGTGTGAACCCATACACCACTGTGTATGATATTATGTTGCATGTTTATTCTTTTGCTATGGCATGGATGAATAGTTATTTTATGCCTAGTATATTATATTTTAAACTTATTTGTTCTCCTTAGTTGACTACTAGCAGTTGTTTCCCAGCTTTTGCCCCCAGGTATAAGTGTACAGAGACTAACCAAAAAACCCTCCATATACTCGTGACCACAAAATAAATGTTAAACACCAAAGAAAATGGTCAAGAAAAACAAAATCTCAAAATATATAAAAATATATATTTATTAATACAATTTTTTAATAAATAATACATGAAAAATAATTAGTATAATGATATAAATGGTACAAACAGACATAGCTGAAACATAACACAAGACACAAGTGCCACAAAGAGAGGCCCAACAATGATTTGCATATAAAGATGACAATATATATGGCCCAGGATATTTAACTAAATGATATAGCATCAGGTCCACAATACAAAGTATATATAAGTATCAAAGCCGGGAATCACCCAGACCACAAATACTATTCTATGCAAAAAAATGTATGGTAATGCAATATTAAGACACTATCCACATAATAATAATAATAATAATAATAATAATAATAATAATAATAATAATAATAATAATAGTCCTTTAATAATAATAATAATAATAATAATAGTCCTTTAATAGTCCCACAATGGGGAAATTCAGTGTGTTACAGCAGCAAAGATAAGCAAATACAAATATAAATACAACATGTACAGGAATGTTCCAAGGTAAGAGGCATTACTTTGATAGCCGACAGACAGATAGGACGTAGCGGGTGGGGGGGGATTTAACAGGCAGAGAGATATTTCAGTTCTCTGTGTGTAATGATCTCCGCTTAGGTCGGTGTTGGTTGTACAGCCTAACCGCGGTGGGGAGGAAAGACTTCCGATAGCGCTCCTTCTCACACCTAGGGTGGAGCAATCGGTCACTGACAGTACTGCTCAGCGCGATTACAGTCTCATGCATGGGATGGGACTTCTTCTTCTGCATGGAGCTCACCACGGACAGTATCCTTTTGTCACCCACCACCTGCACTGGGTCCAGTGGGCTCCCCAGGACAGAGCTGGCCTTTCTAATCAGCTTGTCAAGTTTATTTCTGTCCCTGGTTGATATACTGCTCCCCCAGCAGGCCACTCCAAAGAAGATGGCTGATGCCAGTACCGAGTTGAAGAAAGTTCTAAGAAGTGCCCCCCGGATTCCAAAGGCTCTCAGCTTCCTAAGCAGGTAGAGCCTGCTGTGGCCCTTCCTGTACAGGGCCTCCATATGATCTGCCCAGTCCAGCTTATTATTAAGGAGCAAACCCAGGTACTTATAGGTGTTCACAATCTCGATGTCCGTCCCCAGGATGTCCACTGGTTTAGGAGGGCTTCTGCCTTTACGGAAGTCCACCACCATCTCCTTGGTCTTCCCCGCGTTAATCTTCAGGTGGTTCCGGTGGCACCAGTCCACAAAATCCTGGTTCAGTTCTCTGTACTCCCTATCATCATCATCTGTGATGAGACCCACTATTGCAGAGTCGTCAGAATACTTCTGTAGGTAGCAGCTGGATGAGTTGCACCTAAAATCTGCAGTGTACAGTGTGAAGAGGAAAGGGGCGAGAACCGTACCCTGAGGTGCCCCCGTATTACAGATCACGGTACCTGACACACAGTCTTGGGCTCTCACGTATTGAGGTCGATTTGTGAGGTAGTCTAGGATCCAGTTGGAGAGGTGGTGGTCCACTCCAGCAAGACCCAGCTTGTCCCTCAATAACCTGGACTGTATGGTGTTAAAAGTGCTGGAGAAATCAAAGAACATTATTCTCACCGTGTTCCCTGGCTTCTCCAGGTGAGACAGAGCCCTGTGCAGAAGATGGATGATGGCATCATCTACCCCCATGCCCAGCCGATAAGCAAACTGGAGAGGGTCCATAGCGGGGCTCACTAGAGGGCGGAGATGTGTGAGAACCAATCTCTCCAAGATCTTCATCAGGTGGGATGTCAGTGCTACAGGTCTGTAGTCATTGAGGTCCATAGGGTGGGGTTTCTTTGGAACTGGTACCACACAAGAAGATTTCCATAATTCAGGGACTATTTCCTGCCTCAGGCTCATATTATACATATATGTAATTATACCACACAGCTGGTCCCCGCAAGTCTTAATTAGCCTTGCACTGATGTCATCTGGCCCTGCGGCTTTCCTCGCCTTGATCTTTTTCATCTTCTTCCTCACCTGGGCCCGTGTGAAGGTCAGACTGTGGCCAGATAAAGACGGATTTCTGGATTTACTGGTCTGTTGGGAAGTGGCCGCATGGGGAGAAGTCATTGTGGTGGGGGGAGCTGAAGGACATACTGGGGTGGGAGGAGCTGGTGTGTGATCAAATCTGTTGAAGAATAGGTTTAGTTCATTAAGCCAATTAACATCTGCCTCAATCTGGCAGACAGACCCGAAATTGACTTAAGCCCCTCCCAGACCCCCCTTATGTCTTTTCTTTCCATTTGCTTTTCCATTTTTTTCCTTATAACTGGCTTTTCCTTGCCTGATTTGATGCCTCAGCTCCTTTTGTACTTCCCTCAACCCCTCCTTATCTCTTGTCCTAAATGCCATCTTTTTCTCCTTAAGTAGTGTTTTTATATCAGAGTTAATCTATGGTTTGTTATTGGAGAAGCACCTCACCACTTTTGTGGGTACTGTGTTGTCCACACAAAAATTTATGTAGTCCGTTATGCAGTGTGTGAGTCCTTCTATATCTTCTCCATAAGAATCCTGCAGAACTTCCCATGCGGTTGTGTCAAAACAATCCCTCAGAGCCTCATCACTCTCCTCGGACCATATCCTCACTGTGCGGGTGACAGCTGGTTCTCTACGTACAAGTGGCTTGTACACAGGTCGGAGATGTACTAGGTTGTGATCCGATCTCCCCAGGGGCGGTAGGGCTGATGAGTTATATGCCTCCCTCGCGTTGGCAAAGAACAAGTCCAGTGTTTTGTTGTCTCTTGTGTGGCAGGTTACATACTGTGTGAAACTGGGCAGTGTGGATGATGGAGAGGCATGGTTGAAATCACCCGACAGAAGAAAGAGGGCCTGGGGATGTTGGATACCTCTAAGAATTGATATATACCATATATTAAATAAATAAATACAAACAGCGGTAGGTGGAAATCATGTCAAATAGACCAGTGACTGAGTACAAGATGAAAATAATTACCTGTAGCCATGATAATAACAAGGTTGAGCCCCAGTGCACACAAAAGGTATGCGTGAAAACGCACCTCAACGCGTTTCGCTTAAAAAAGCTTCCTCTTAGAGGTATGTGGATAGTTTCTTAATATTGCATTACCATACATTTTCTTGCACAGAATAGTATTTGTGGTCTGGGTGATTCCCGGCTTTGATACTTATATATACTTTGCATTTTATTGTGGACCTGATGCTATATCATTTAGTTAAATATCCTGGGCCATATATATTGTCATCTTTATATGCAAATCATTGTTGAGCCTCTCTTTGTGGCACATGTTTCTTGTGTTATGTTTCATCTATGTCTGTTTGTACCATTTATATCATTATACTAATTATTTTTCATGTATTATTTATTAAATTTTTTATTAATAAATATATATTTTTATATATTTAGAGATTTAGTTTTTCTTGACCATTTTCCTTGGTGTTTAATAAGTGTACAGAGAACCTTGGCTGATGAAAGGAGATGGTTCTTTACTCCTGTGGTAAAGAGTAGCAATTTTTGAAACCATGATGGTGGTTTACAAAATACACACCAAAAGTTGATGTGGAAAAAATGCTGCAAAGTAAGAATGCCTTTAAAAATAGAAATGTTAATTGTTTATTTTTGTCAATTAACAAAATTACGTGACTGAACAGAAGAGAAATCCCATCAATATTTGGTGTGACCGCCCTTTGCCTTCCATTAATTCTTCTAAATACACTTACAGACATTGTTTGAAGGAACTCGGCAGGGAGGTTGTTCCCGCCATCTTGGAGAACTAAGCACAGATCTTCTGTAGATGTAGGCTTGCTCCAATCTTTCTGTCTCTTCATGTAATCCCAGGCAGACCGGATAATGTTGAGATCAGGGCTCTGTGGGGGCCATGTCATCACTTCCAGGACTCCTCCTCCAAATATTATTGTAATTTAGATTTCTCTTTTGTTCATTCACTTCATTTTGTTAATTGACAAAAGTAAACTATTATCACTTCTATTTTTTAAAGCATTCTTACATTGCAGCATTTTCCCACACCTAAAACTTTTGCGTAGTACTGTACATCACAAGCAATGGAAGTACATTTCCATTATAACAATTCTCGCAGCTATCTTAGAACAACATTATTTTAGAAACATCAATGTTGCATCTTACAGAACTGATCTACTACAAGCAACATTTGCACATCCTACAATATTGGCAGTGATCTTGTTAGGAAAAAAAAAGGCAGGCAAAAATAAATATAATGAAATGGGTGAATCTGTTCAGTCAAGGCTAAGAATTAGTATTAAAGGGTTTTTTTTTTGCGGACTAATGTATTGATGATCTTTTGTTGAAAGGGAGCAGAGCTGTAGTAGCCGGGCATGACCACTGCACAGTGTATGGAGCTATCTCCTTCTAACTCCGTACACTGTGCATTTCTGGCATCTGTGGCTGCTTTTATCAGCTAATGGGTGCAGTGCTGAATGTCAGATTCCCACCAATTTGTTATAGATGACCTATCCTAATGATAGACCGTTAATATCTCAATCCTGGAAATCCCTTTTAACCAGTCATGTCACTTAACCAGGATTGTCATTTGATGTGGTTGCAAAATATTAGCTAGTATATTGTAATTTTGATGCAATAATTGTCAACTCTCCTGACATGTTATGTTTAGTAAATACAGTCATATGAAAAAGTTTGGGCACCCCTATTAATCTTAATCATTTTTAGTTCTAAATATTTGGGTGTTTGCAACAGCCATTTCAATTTGATATATCTAATAACTGATGGACACAGTAATATTTCAGGATTGAAATGAGGTTTATTGTACTAACAGAAAATGTGCAATATGCATTAAACCAAAATTTGACCCTAGCAAAAGTATGGGCTCCTCAACAGAAAAGTGACATTAATATTTAGTAGATCCTCCTTTTGCAAAAATAACAGCCTCTAGTCGCTTCCTGTAGCTTTTAATCAGTTCCTGGATCCTGGATGAAGGTATTTTTGACCATTCCTCTTTACAAAACAATTCCAGTTCAGTTAAGTTTGATGGTCGCCGAGCATGGACAGCCCGCTTCAAATTATCCCACAGATGTTCAATGATATTCAGGTCTGGGGACTGGGATGGCCATTCCAGAACATTGTAATTGTTCCTTTGCATGAATGCCTGAGTAGATTTGGAGCTGTGTTTTGGATCATTGTCTTGCTGAAATATCCATCCCCGGTGTAACTTCAAATTCGTCACTGATTCTTGTACATTATTCTCAAGAATCTGCTGATACTGAGTTGAATCCATGCGACCCTCAACTTTAACAAGATTCCCGGTGCCGGCATTGGCCACACAGCCCCAAAGCATGATGGAACCTCCACCAAATTTTACAGTGGGTAGCAAGTGTTTTTCTTGGAATGCTGTGTTTTTTTGACGCCATGCATAACGCCTTTTTGTATGACCAAACAACTCAATCTTTGTTTCATCAGTCCACAGGACCTTCTTCCAAAATGAAGCTGGCTTGTCCAAATGTGCTTTTGCATACCTCAGGCGACTCTGTTTGTGGCGTGCTTTCAGAAACGGCTTCTTTCGCATCACTCTCCCATACAGCTTCTCCTTGTGCAAAGTGTGCTGTATTGTTGACCGATGCACAGTGACACCATCTGCAGCAAGATGATGCTGCAGCTCTTTGGAGGTGGTCTGTGGATTTTCCTTGACTGTTCTCACCATTCTTCTTCTCTGCCTTTCTGATATTTTTCTTGGCCTGCCACTTCTGGGCTTAACAAGAACTGTCCCTGTGGTCTTCCATTTCCTTACTATGTTCCTCACAGTGGAAACTGACAGGTTAAATCTCTGAGACAACTTTTTGTATCCTTCCTCTGAACAACTATGTTGAACAATCTTTGTTTTCAGATCATTTGAGAGTTGTTTTGAGGAGCCCATGATGCCACTCTTCAGAGGAGATTCAAATAGGAGAACAACTTGCAATTGGCCACCTTAAATACCTTTTCTCATGATTGGATACACCTGGCTATGAAGTTCAAAGCTCAGTGAGGTTATAAAACCAATTTTGTGCTTCAGTAAGTCAGTAAAAAGTAGTTAGGAGTATTCAAATCAATAAAATGATAAGGGTACCCAAATTTTTGCACCGGTCAAATTTTGGTTTAATGCATATTGCACATTTTCTGTTAGTACAATAAACCTCATTTCAATCCTGAAATATTACTGTGTCCATCAGTTATTAGATATATCAAATTAAAATGGCTGTTGCAAACACCCAAATATTTAGAACTAAAAATGATTAAGATTAATAGGGGTGCCCAAACTTTTTCATATGACTGTACTTACGTTGCCATAAAGTAACAAAGATGGAGCATCTTGGTTAGAACACATTGTACCACTACTCCTCATAGAAATGGATGAATACATAAATTAGCAACTGGGTTTTACCATTTCTCTTTGCAGTACGGTGTGTCTGACATTGACAACAATGATTGGACAGTGTCAGAGTGTACACACACATCCCATTACCAAGGCAAATTGTAACACCCAGTTGTCAATTTATTCATGCATTTCCAGGAGGAATAATAGAGGAATGTCACAATACTGTTCAAGGAAAAGGTGCTAAAATGTGTGTATAGCTAAAGCAGACATATCAAGAGAGCTGACATTTTACATTTCTATGTCTCTGAATAACTGTCATAAGCCTTGTATTGATCATTGCTCGATTTATTCTGAATTGGTGTATAGAACAATAGAGACTTTTATTCATGATTAATTAATTTTGGATCGAACTTCAGTTAGTAAACAATTTAAAAACGTCAGACCAAAGTTAAGAGACCTCCTGAAGATTTCTTAAGAGATAAAAATGTTTATTATTGAATTACTGCAGTTGCTTAGCTCTTCATTGAGACACAGCCAAAACAGTGCGAAGAGTTATAGTCTATACAACCAGCCAGGAAAACAGTATGTTGCACAATTATTAAATGGAGTATAAGTAGCATATAAAAATAGTAGACATACCTGAGAAGTGACATCTAGGGCATGGTTGACAGCAAAGGAGGAATGTATTCTTTTCCACTCTCATTATCTCTAATATTTGCACATGTCTAAGAGGATCCTGGAAGTATAAATATATTATTATTGCAAAAAATGAAAATAGTCTTAAAAATCTCCTACCTGTAAAGTTTCTCATTACAAGTGTGGATTCTCTAAGCCACAAGTAGTTTGGTTACTGGTACTGACTTGACTGGGGTGTGAAGTCTAGAGAATCTACCTGTTCCTCACAGGTAGATTCCTGAACCCTGGCATGTAGGTGTGGACTTGGGTGGTTGGATCCCAAGGTCATTGTCCCTAGATTAGAGAAAGGAATATGAATATGAGTCCTCCTTGGTGGAAAAAGGAGAATTTTCTCTAGCACCACCTTTTGGAAGGTAGATCCCTATAGATCAATGTTTGGTTTTCTTGAAACCTAATAAACATAATAATCTGGGAATATAGTCAAGCCAGAATAACTCTTCCAAAAGGCAACAGTGCAGATCAAGTAGTACAAAGTCAGGAACAAAGCCAAGGGTCTTTCTCAAGAGAAAGGTCAAGAAGGAAAAAACAGCATAGTCAGGAACAGAGTCGAGGGTCATAACCAGTAGTAGGATAACCAAGTACCAAGTAAACAAGTCAAAAGACAAGGAAAAGGCCATATCCAGGAACAATACTGAGGTCAAGATCATGTTCAAACAGGAGTCAACATTTGAGTCACAATACACATGAACAGTAGCCAAGCAAAGATTAATACTTTAATCTGCAGTCAAGGCAAAGGCCTGACGTCATCAGCTGGCACCAGTTAACCAGCATCTCAGTGCTACCAGTCTGTTTGCTAGGTCTCATCACAGGAGATGGCCAGGTAGAATAATACTGCTATTTTTTGTGTACAGTTATTATTCAGTCTTATTTGTATCCTTAGTAATAGACTACAAACAAACCATCTGCCCCCTACTAAGTTACCAAATGTAGAATTTAATTTGATGGATTTATGAAAATAATGGAAGGAATAGTTCATTAAAATATGTTAGGCTATATTATATTATATTATATTACAAGTAATATAAGTTTTTATTATATTATATTATATTATATTATATTATATTATATTATATTATAAGTACTTCTATACCATAGAAAACCCTGATACTACATTAGACCAATTCTTCTTATGAGCCATATATACCTCATGGGTAAAACGAATCACACACATTTTTATACCAGTTTTTAATGTTAAAAAGTGTACAATAACAACATAAAGAAAGCATGTTCATATTAATCACCTCTTTTAATATGTCTTTAATGCATTATGGTGTATTTGGTCACTTTTATGGTCATTAGCATGGTTCTGTCCGTATAATATATATGGGAGCTAAAAAAAAATTTTTTAAGATTTTTATTTAGCATTGAATGAAATATATGTTTTTATTATTGTCTGTTGTTTATGTAGATCTGAAGGGGTGCGTTTTCCAAAACGCTTTAAAACCCCGAAATGCGTTATCTTAATACAATAAAATCTGAAGTACCTCATCCTTTGGTGTTTCCAGTCTATGTCCTTGAGAAGTGCGCTTCCTGACTTTGATGCCCTTCAGGTTCCGTTTACAATATTTTGTTTACAATATTTGTTGCACACGGCTCTGGTCCTCCCAAACAGCCGGTTTCCCAGTTGAATGTGACCCTCTTTATTGGCCACAGTGCCTTGAAAATTAATACCTATTCTCAATATTGGGAACGGTGAGCATCTCCTGATCCTGAGGAATTTTGGAGATGCACTGAATACTGTTGATACACCGTGGTTCCATATAGGAGCGCATCCTTTCTGTATTTTTCTTCCTGTACACATGCGAATTTGTTAGGCTGATATAGATATTGGTAATGTAAGCGTGTAAAAGAAAATATTATATGGTCTCTCTTATTTTGCAATTAAATCTTTTTAGATTTGATATAGTCCATAATATATTTTGTGTTTGCTGACAATATTATCTGAATATCTTGAAATATTTACATACTGAAATATTTATATCTTGATCTATGTACATTATATATTTAATTCTATCTTTGCTTTAGTTGGAAGATTGCCACTGGAATGTTCCTTATAAGAAAATAAGTGGAGAGACCAGCATACAGATCAAGACACATTTAAAGGTAATCCGTATTCAGACAAGTACCAGTGGTCAAGGTCTTATCTACAGTCGGGTACACATCAAAAGTCAGACGAACCAGCAGACTATTGAAGGTGTCAAGCACCTCAAGCATAAAAAAAATCTAATTTATGTAATATTGTAACTTGAATTTTACCAAATATGATTGCTGAATTGTCTTCAGTTTTTAATTCACAGTAGCCACATTTTAACTTCACCCTCAATAGGTCTTAAAATAGAAGTCTACTAAATATAGGATCAAGTCACAAGGTTCTTATGCTAGTATTAAGAGATTGTGATATGATTTTGTGCCAAGTTTAGGAAATGCTGTACAGTCAATCGCTGGCTGAAGGGGGTGACCACTGTCACCAGTGAATGGCTGAGCAGTCATCTGTTACGTAAAGAGATACCATGAGGTTAAAACCATTGGGTGGCCTGGGTGGCAATGGAATAGTAATGGTTGGAAAACAGTCAGGTTTGCTTGTTTTATTTTTGTTACTCATTCTTAACTTTTTAGAAAAAAAAAAAAATCACCCACTGGACAATCCTTTTAAGAGTGGGATGGACATAATCAGTTCATAAAAATATATAAATGACCCAAATTGAAAATACAGTGAAAGAGTAACAAAAGTTGGATCGCTAGGCTAAAAAAGTTTAGTCTCCAAAGTTTTTCTGTAAAAGACGTTATGCTGTCTTCCATACAAACTGGCGTCTTCAATTGAAAAATGTTTTCCTGAAACAATACAATAAAAATGACTTAATATGTATCTCTAGTTTTAAGAAAAAATCAGACATTTTCAGAGATCTCCAAGCTAAAACCACAAAGTGGTTCAGAAGCGTATATATTTCTGACATGTCTCTATGACACTTTTATACTTGGTTGAACATTTATAGTTGCCAGCTTTTTCTGATGGAATTGCTCTCTTGTCCTAGAATAACCTTTATCACCGGCGAGTCAAAAGGGTCAGTAGTAATGAGACTGGCCTAGGAGAGGAAAATCAGTACATTCTGGAGAGCACAGAGTCCTTTTACTTGAAGGTAATGTCATGTTTTCCTTGAATTGCTGCTAGGAAGTGCTATAAAGGAGTATATGGTGGGGTGGATGTCACTGCTTGCAGTGATAGGAAGCTAGGTCTTGTTTTGTTGCACCCAGAAATTGTTGTCTAAGGCCGGCCATACACTATACAATCATTGATAAGACTAGAGAAGATGCTATGTTTACATGTGGCTGAAATAATGGAAACCAATGGTCATTACTACACAAATATCAAATAATTTATATTATTTTATCATTGCTAACATTGGCCGATAATAGTTTTAATGAATTCATAGTATTTCAGACTTGTAAATGAATTCTAGTATTTATATCTTGTTTTCATGATTTATATAATGTGAACTATATGAGTAACATGTTAAAAATGGATAACATATTTTTATTGCATTCATACATATTTTGCTTATTTCATGTACAGTCTCAGCAGAAATCAGCTGGGGAGGGTGACCACCTTTCTGAACAAACAGTTCCATCTACTTTACTGGGTGAAGACCAGGAATGTACCAGAAAAACTCAGACTGAAGGATGGACTTCAACATATGACACTACACAAGTGGAACATACAAGCCCTCAGGATTTACAGGAAGGAGGACAACTGAATGGAAATGCTTCAAGTACTGATACAGAGCGTTTCTTCAATGGAAATGGCAATGGCATATGGAATGAGTTTGGTATACTGGAAAAGTCATCTACAGGTTGCCAAAATGCATATGTAGATACCACAAAAGATGAGGGGTTTGAGAAGTTCTCGGAAGCTGAGTGTAAGATAATTCGAGGACACATAAATACACAATATATGGCAAAGAAGAAGGTTTTCATGGTGTATATCTGTGGAGGATACCAAGGTAACAGTAGCTTTATTTTCATAGACAGCAACAAGAAATGGAAAAAATAAAGATCAATTTAAAGAGAATTTATCTCATTCTGAGAAGTTGTTTGAAATCCTATAATCTTCATTAACACAACTCCATCTGAGTAGATGTTCCACTTTCCAAAAAAGCAAGTGTTCCTTATTTTGTATTAATGTAGGCTCAAGGGATATATCATAACTAGGCAATATTTGCTACATGATAGGATAAAAGGCCTATGTAATATATATGTAATCAATGATTTCTTTTCTTACATTAGATTCCTACCCAGAAAGAAATGCATTGTTTGTCAAGTGTTATCCAGAACTCTATGTCTACTTCAAGGAAAGAGGCATTGAATTCCGTATGTTTGATCTAAGATGGGGCTTAAAGGATGGAGTCAGCAATGACCATGTCATGCCACCTCTACATCTTAAGACACTTCAGGAATGCCAGGATGCAGGTTATACAGCTTTCTTTGTAAGTATAAACTGAGATGGCGGTACAGAAACCCTGAGTAGGTGGACAAGCCCCTTCTGCTGTCATCTCCTAAAAGACATCATGTCTTGGCAGTCTGTGTTTATAGCCCTCTAACTTTCGTTGTTCACATTTAGTGCTTTGTAGGAGAAAAATGTGATCAGATGACTATCCCGGCTATTTTAGCCAAAGAAACATTCGAAGGGATCACATCCTTGCTGGAAATGATAAAGGCAACAGCAAAGCAGAAGGTTCTTGATGCAATAGGAACAGATGACTCCTCTGTGAAAGATGGGAGAACCAATGAATCAGACCATAAGAAGGATGTAGCAGATCAAAAGTTAGAACATGATGCTTCAGATACAGAAGACACACTTGAAGATCCTGATGGCAAGGATATGTTTGAGACAACTCACAAAAAACTATCACTGAAATATGAGAAAGATCTTGCACTTCTCACAGAGTGGTTTAAGCTAGATGAGAACTGTGTGCCAAGTGTGTACAGACTTCAGAGTATTAGGTAAATGTGCACGACATGCCTCAATGTAATGTAATGGTAATGATATGCAGAGAGGCAATAAAGCAATAGCTGGCCATACATGTTCACCAAAGATTACTCTGTCCTGCACCCAGCTATGCAGGTCATTGACACTTTTGTGATTCTTCCATGTTTTTATGATGGAAGTATAAAATGACACAATAATAAGATTTTTTTTAACTTTTGGCCATGTCATAGCACTTCTGATTTCTAGAAATGCTTGGTATCTGACCATACATGTGAATCCTAAATATTTTTAGAAATGTTAGTAAGTTTAAAGGTGAACAAATTGGGATTCTGTCATCCAGAGATAGCTAAGTTAGAAAAATAGGCTGAAAATTCATGCCAAATATCCCACTGTACACTTCCTTCCTAAAAGTCATGTCTACCCAAGCCTGTAAATCTTACATAGGATTAATAATTTTCTCATTGGTATCTTTTCCTCACTAACAAAAGTATCAAAAAATGTATTCATTCCAAATTATTAATAATTCCAATTCATAAATAATGCTAAATATATTCACTTGTGACCACAGAGATAGCTAAAGTAACTCCCCAATGCAAATACCCTACAACCACAGTCAGTTTTGGTGAAACTGTCTGTCTGAAACTATCTGACCATCTCGTGGGTATGGAAGTGTCACAACTCTTCCCTGACAGATGGTGGATATGGATGTGAGGGAAACAAAGATTGACATGAATTTCAACAAACCCAATCCATTGTTCTCACTGGAGATAAGTGGTTTCTGCCAGCTGTTTCTTACTCTTGCCTCCAGTTGAGAATACATGCATGCTCAACTGAGTCAAGTTTTCAGGGGAAGGGGGGGGGGTTGGAAGAAACTTGCGTTAGCCAAATGATCAAACGCCTTTTCTCAAGTTGCCTCTGAATGTAAACAATGAAAGTTACCATTCACTGCAAAATATCTTGGACACAGGGAAAAACTGAAATGTAAAGTGGAAAGTTGCATTATATTTTTTATTTTAACATACAACTGGATTTTATATTTACATAAATCAGGACTTGGTCTTGTCCACTTATATCATGTGCAGGAGGGACTCTCAGCACCTCCACCACATAGCTGTTTGAAGGGTCCATGGTGCTCATGTAAAAGCTATGGCCTCTAAATTGTTTACGTCAGTTGCCTGAGCTTGCATTGCTCAGAATGCAACTTCTGTACTAAGTATTACACTCATTCAAGTGAACAATGTCCCATGCAAATAAACAATGAAGAGGCTGTAGTGCTGACACTATCACCACAGCCTTTCGAAACAGCCAATCGGAGGGGTAACTGAGAGTTGGACCACCACCAATCTTAAATCATAGGGATAGGTCATTGCTTTTTAAAAGTTAAATATAACCACATTAATGACCATGTGTTGTAATAATGGCAGGGACAAGTCCATGCAATTCTGTTAGTTAGAAGAATATGTCATATTTATCAACTAATGTGCAACTCACACATATCACATCTCATTTCATTTGTAAAACTTATAATGGTGAACTGTGTGGCTGATGTTTTCACTAAATTCATCCTGAAAAATAATGGTAACCATTGGTCTGCTTTCTGTTGTAGCATGTATTATGGAGATATATTTAGCAAGGACCCTATACGCCGGCAGCAAGCCAAAAGCAAATGGATAGGTACAATGCAAAGACTGTATGATATTCTTCAGGAATACAGTCCACAGGTGCTAGGTAAAGACACTGCAGGGAAGCTCCTAAAATCAGGTAACTGGTAATGACAATAATTCAAGTCACTCTAATTTCATTTATTTATACTAAATGCAGTGTACATCCATATTCAGAAACAGTAGTTTAATATATGTACTGTATATGATACATGATGAAAAGGCAGATAAATATAGGGTCTTCTTCAGTACACTGGTACTGCAGACCTCGGGCCATTAGTACATAACCTCACTATAGGTAACCTGGCTACAGCAGCCCCAAATTCCAACCCCCTGCCCCCTGTTACCATCTTATTGAGCAAAAGACATCAACACTGAGGTTGGATTAATTGGCCACAGCAGCCATTTATTAATAATTAAATCATCAATAACAGTGCTCATAAAAACCCATAAATATATACACAACTGTATACAAAAACCAAAATTACACCTGAGAAATTTATGGGGAGGAGGTCCTTGGAGCTACATAAATTTGGCCGCCAATCTGCCCACCACACAGTTACCCCAAACTGCAAAACACCGGCTCGGGGCATCATTTCAATACAGATGGTCACTTAAACACCAAACCACTCCCCGGGACACCACCCAGCAGGAGCCCAAACAAGCCAGACCAAATAAACTAAGTACCATTAATTTTGGGAAAATAACCACAATGTCCACCCCCCGGAATTTTCACCAACTCCAAGGACCTCCAATCTGAACAGCTGCCATGATGAGCAGAAGACACCAGATACCCTCCCAAGAAAACAACGGATGGGACTCTTCTCCCCCTTTTTCAGCCGAATGTCCCGTGACGTTAGGTGGCTCCCCTTAAATATCTTTCCCTAGGAACTCATGCACACAAAGGGTTTTTTTTTTCTGACAGATTTTGTAAGAATGTGGGAGAACATAATTTGGCTTGCTCGCTCCATTACATGCTGTGTTACTTAGTTACTCTTGCAATGCTTCTAGGGGAGAATAAACTGCATCACAGAGGCATGATACAAAGACACATAAAGCACTTATGTGTCTGTTATATGAATCAGTGCGGACCCTATGTGCGGCACTAACAGTTTACAATCTGTGCATGGTTTCTATTGTGTAGCATCAAGTAATGACTTTTCCTAGGGAGCTCCTCACTAAGAGTTATAAGCTTTTAAACCTGAGATCGGCATATGAAAATTTATCGTAACTAGTCATGGTCGTGGGGAGCAGCTTCATATAGTCAGGCAGTCACTGTACTAATTTATGCCCTATGAGGTGTGACTGACATGTCCCTCAACGTCAAACTTTAGCTTGATACCCTACCTAACTGCCGGCCTCTAAAGGTATGATTCTGCCCCATGACTACATGACTAAATGAAGCTGCTCCCTGCCCCCTGTGGCTAGTTAAGGTAAATCTGCATTTTAACAACTTATGACTTGACATTTCAGCAACAGAAGTCTTAGGTAGGGACATCACAGGAAAGGTCATTACTTGATGCTGCACACTCAGGGGCCAGTTTAGGGTGAAAAAACTACCTGACAGGTTCCCTTTTTAGGATTAGGAGAGTTGGAAATGTTGGAATGAAGATAACATTCATGTACATGTATCTCTACTTAAAGTGGTCCAGCAAGAAATAGACCAGGCTTTTAAAGTAAGAGGAAGCCCAGAAGATCACTTTCATTGTTTTAAGCGAATCATCAGCGACATTAAATATAACCTGTCCAGCAGTCGAGCTTCTGACTACATCGATGTCCTCCCTCTCAAGCCTGAGATCAACAAGACTCTGCATGATGTACAACAGGCACTTATCAAGGGAATCCATCAGAGGGTAGGTATCATAGGGGGGTTAATAGTCATACATAGATGCAGTCATAATGTTACACATGTGATTCTTGTCTTTTAGCTGCGTCACACAAATATCTACGCGTACAATGTCAGCTGGGGATGGGAAGGAATAAATCCTGTTATCAACAGATCCCATGCATATTATCTGGAACGTCTGTGTACTGATTTCCAGAGGAAGGTCATTGGGCACTTCAGCAGGTTAGTATAAATAATACATCCTTTACTTATTATGTAGTACCAGTCCCACCCCCAGTTTTGCAGAATTGGATCATGTCCACTTTAACCGCATGATAAACTCTTCTGTTATTGCACATAAAGAACAATTTACTAAAAGGTTATTATATGTAATAGCTAAAAAAACATTAAATCCCTGCAAGTTATTTTAATGTTTTTATTAGTTCAGATGTGTTCTTGTTCTTGGTCTTCATGGGCTCTATTGTAGCCTGGTCCAGATGTAGTGTCAGAGTTTGGGGCAGCGCTCACAGCCAGTGTCTACTACACATGCGCTCGATCTTTGCTCTCCTAATACCAGAAGGGCAGAGATCAGGCGCATGTGCAGTAGAAGGCAGAGCTAAGCCCTTGCACAACAGGGAACACTGAAGCCAGTGAGGCGTCAGATGTGATAAGGTGTACGTGACGTCACAGAGCCACTGTCAGTGATCAAGTGACCACATCAGGAATGGGACAAAGGGGGCCATTCAGGTAATAACAATATATTGCAAAGTTGCTTCAGATGGCATGACATTTTTATTGGTGCAGTATATAGAAAACCTCTGGGTCCTGGCCACCCCATTTAAGGATCATTTACTTCGGTGCATTTATGAGATGGCATACATTTGTGTATCAATAGTTACAAAGTAAGCAACGTATGTAATATTTCATTTCAGAACATGCCATGTTCCTTGTGAAGCAGAAAAAACTTGGAAGAGAAAGGAATTCTTTAGGATTCGGAGAAATAAAGAGATTTTAGAGCATGCCATGCACTGCCATATACTGTGAGTTCTTCCTTCTTGTAAAGAACCTAGGACATTGGACAGAGAACTTGTAAACTATATATAGCTGCTTAGGATGATCTTCTGAATATGTATTGTATTTTCATCTGCAGAGTAAAGAACTTTATTGGTCGAGAGTCCTTTCTGATACAGCTCCAAGATTGTGTGAAATCTTCTAACAGACATCTTGTTGTTTTACATGGACAGCCTGGTAGTGGGAAAAGTGCCATGATAGCTAAGGTGTCTGCTTCAGCATTACACTGGGTTTCCAGGTAACTTATGGTCATACAACAATGTATACTCAGAACTGCCTGCTGTGTGTTGTACAGTCACTGCTTTCCATCATATTGGGTTACATTTTGTATTATAAATGATTTCAATGGGAAAAACAATAGTTGAATCTCCAGTCTTCAGTTCTGCAGGCAGGTGACATATATAAAAACTAGGGTGAAAAAAAGGACAGTGCTATTACTTGGCACAACCAATTCTATTCCAACTAATATTTCAGAGAAAATATAAGCGAGGATATGATGGTTCTGGCTGACAAAGCCTAGTGATATGCTATGCTAATAGTAAAAAAGGTGTGATAGGAAAATCCCTGTGCATATGTGTAATAGGGTGTACAGATGACATGGAAGGTTCCACGGCATGAATCCCCCCTCTGAGTGGAGAGAAAAACTCATGCTGAGGACTTGTACCATCCATGCATTACACTTTCAACCATGCATCTGAATTGCAGCATATAACACTACATTTCCCTTGCAGAGAAATTTATAACCAGCCACATCTTCTCCTGATATTTGTTATACAGTGGGTTCTAAGGATAGTGAGAAAAGAATGCCCACACCCCTGATTTAAGTGATTTTAATAAAATAAAAGATAATGAGCAAGACAATTAACCAAATCATAGAATCATAAACCCTGACACTTGAAGATATGCACTGAATTCAAAAAGGATAAGTCTAAGTGGACGTCTAAAATCAAATGGGTTGAATAGAATGATGTGTACTAAACCTTTATACACTTGTAGCACCTTCTTTTTAATGTATAGAAATTTCTAGAATTTGAGATCCGTGTCTGGGTTGTGTGCATTATAATCACTGGTTTGGGAATGTGAACTTTCACCTCTGTACCACAAGGCACAATGCTAAAACAAATGAAGTGGAAGAAGCATCAAGAAGCAAAATTAACCATTTCCAATACATTATTTATTCTGAAATCTCTTTTGAATCCATCTTGGTCTCCCAAGATGGGCTAAGGCTTGCAAAGATTTCAGATTACATGTGCCCAATGAAGTCTATGGAGAGGGAAGGGCAAGGAGGAGCTACGTGAAAGAGAAGCAGAGACACAGATAAATAAAGGCTGCTGCCTTTTTATCCTCTTGGCTAAAATTAAAGACAGAGTCTTCAGAGAGAAAATGCTAAAAATACAGAGATGTATAATGGTCATAAATAGGGTTACTCATTTGCAATTTTAGGGGTTGTCTGAAAAATAGAATATTTAAAGAAATTTTGGAAGACTGACATTTAATGGTCTATCCTTAGGACAGGTCATTAATTGAAGATTGGTGGTGGTCTGAAACCCCGGCCCCTCACCGATTAGCTGATTACAGAAGTAGATGGATCCGTATACTGTGTAGTGGCTTGGCTACGTTATTGCAGCTCAGCTCCCATACTGACCACTGCAGAGTATGCAGAGTCATCTTCTTCTGGCTCTGTACGCTCTTCTAATACCAGCTGATTGGTATAGAGCCAGGGTGTTGGAACCAGTCTCCAATTAATGACCTATCTTAAAGGGATTGTCCAGGCAAAAATGGACAACCCCTTTAACTTTTAAATCAGCATGGGGCAGTGAAAAAAATAAAAAAATTCATACTCACCTGTCCCAGATGCTTCGGTGTCTTTCCGGCGCCTTCTGGCTCTTCTATTCAACGGGTCTCTTCTGGAGTTCAGCTGAAGCCACTGATTGGCCTCAGGTAGTGACATCACATGCCCTTTGCTGATTCATATGACCGCTGAGGCCAATCAGAGGCTTCAGCGTAACTCTGGAATAGACCCGTTGAACAGAAGAACCAGAACACGTCGGGACGACACTGGAGCATCGGGGACAGGTATGTATGAATTATTTTTTTCACTGCCCCTGGCTGATTTAAAAGTTAAAGGGGTTGTCCATTTTTGCCTGGACAATCTCTTTAAGAACAGGCCATTAATTGTCAGTCTAGGAGAAGCCCTTTAATGGAGTGTTAATAAAAATACCACTTAACTATATGAAACATATTAAATATATGCTATCGGTTATCATCCCTTTCTAGCCTAATAACTTTCCATTTACCAGTGTAAAAAATGAATATCCTGTAAGAAAATGTTATGTCTATTGTCCAGCATAGATTCCATGATGTGTAAAGTAAGAAGTGTCTGTAATAATTCTTGATCTTCACTCATAAACATTTTCAATCTCCTTCAAATAAACAGGGACCTGAGAGTCGTGAATCGATTTATTGGTGCTACTGGGGACAGCCGAAATACCCGCCTTTTGCTACAAAGCCTGTGCTACCAGATAGCTGACATATTTAACCTGAAAACTCAATTCTCTGAGGTACCAGCCATATATTTATATCATCACCATCTAAGATATAAATGAAAATCTCATAATGCTGTAAAACATTATTTACCCTTATTATCTGAATATAGCAGACTGAATGGTTTCTAATTCTTAAACATATGACACGTAATATAGGACTTTAGTCATACAACATGATTTATGAATTACATTCATAGAAAATTGTGAAAAATCTTTATATTACTTAAATTCCAATAATTAAAATAGTTAAAAGCAAAACCCTGTTGGAAAGCTAAAAGGATAGTGGATAGTGATATGTGGTGTTAAAGAGAATCACCAAAATATTTTCTAAAACAACTTGTATGTTGTTGTAGGAGCAGTTAGTCATATAGTGGTTAGCAAATCCAACCAAGGGCAACATCTGCATGAAGTTTGTATGTTCTCTCCATGTTTGCTTGGATTTCCTCCAGGTACTCCAGTTTCCTCTCACATGCCAAAAATATAATGATAGGTAAATTGGTTTCCCGTGGGTGTTGGGGATGAGCATGGGTGCCGCCATTTTGGAACAAGATCCAGGGCTGGCGATCCATTGCCATGCCTATTGATCGCTCCCAGGCTTTTCTGGCATTCATCTGTATGACAGACTGCTGTACTGATCAGACCCCCTGGGGTTCAAGAACCGCTATGGGGTCTAAAAATTACAGTATAAAAAAAAATATATATATATAAAAATTAAAAAAAAAGAATTAAAAATGTATATCCCTCCCCTTTCCCTAAAATACATATAAAAGTAGAAAATTATAGTGAAACACATACACAGTCCCCTAAATTGTATAAATAACAAGTACATCTGGCCCTGCAAAAAAAGACACCCTATGCATCCCTGTACATGGAAATATAAAAAAGTTACCGATGTCAGATTCTGGTAACTTTAAGAATTTTTTTTTTTTTTTTGCAAAGTTTTGGATTTTTATTAAGGCGTTAAAATGTAAATAAAACTATAGATATTTGGTATCCCCAGAATCATAGCAAAACATAGAATCCAGGTGACATGTCATTTTGGCTGCATAGTGAATGCTGTAAAAACAAAGCCCATAAGAAAGTCACACAGATGCACTTTTTCTCCAATTCCACCTCATTCTGAATTTTTTTTCAGCTTCTCAGTACATTTTACAGAATAATAAATGGTACCATTATGAAGAACAATTTGTCCTGCAAACATTAAGCCCTAATATGGCTCTGTGAAAGGAAAATTACAAAAGTTATGGGGTTTGGGGAGTCAAAAACAAAATCATAAAATGCCTCCAGCGGGAAAGGGTTAAAGTTGACCCAACATATGCTGAAAAACGACTGCCCTTTAACGTACATTTGTACAATGCCAAACCTTTCTTGTATTGTATTGAAAATTGTATTGTAGTAATACTAAAAAACATAGTCTACCACGGGTTTCTATATATTCTGCAAAATAAGTCAATAGGCGATACATGTAACTTCATATCATACTTTTGCACTCAGTTGGGCTATACTTTAAAGAAAAATAAAACCTTATGGAAAAGCATAAAACATTAGGGAATATACACATATCTCAGTCTGTACTCACTAAAGCTAGAAGTGCAGTTAATAAAAAGTTCATATGTTTACACTGTTATTTTTTATATTCTAAGAATCTTAAAGGGTTGATAAATGAGTTCTCAACTGTTCTGGAACTGGCTACTGAAAGTAGACCGCTCATGGTAATCTTGGATGGTATAGATGAGTTATCAGAAAGTGAAGCACATCTGTCCTGGATACCCACAGAACTGCCCCTGCATGTCTATTTCATTGTGTCTGTCTCCTCTGTGTCAGACTGCTCCTCCTTCAGGCATTTACAGGTAATTACAAGTATCTCTGGGTTTTTTTATTGTATGCTTAAATGTTGTATTACCTATGTAGGTTGTTATGTACTAAAAACAGATTAAATGTTATTATCTGGTTATAATACTTAATGGGAGTCATAATGTTATTATTCCATGACATTTCCTGTGCTATAAAATCCAAGTATAGTCGGTTGATCAACAACTATCCCCAATAAGCATTTGACCAAGGGTGTATTTTCTGCTATGGGTATCAATGAATAGCTATGTGTATGGGCAGATCCATAAAACTACATCCTTTTCCCCAAAAAAGAATGAGAAACATTTGGACACGGATTTGACATGACATCCAAAAAAGTCCTGAAAAGGGTAATACATGTTATTGGTTGTTCTGAATCATTCAGGGGTTAATGCAGGTTGCTATTGGCTCTTGGTGGTCATGAAATCATAGGATTGATATCTCCATATCATATGTCTCCATACTGATATAATATACTTTTTGGATTACTATTATGTTGCCTACTTAATATACATAGAGTAATATGACAGTAAGAAGATTTTAGAATTTTCCCTTCATTTTATTTCAGAAAGTTACATTGGAGCAGAATATTGTTCAGATACCGCCATTATGTCCAGTGGAAATAAATAATATGATTGAGTTTTGGCTGAATAGAGATTGTCGTAAATTCACTAGGCACCAAAGAAAAGTCCTATATGAGGCCTGTATGGCATGTCCTCTTCCACTCTATGTAGTGTGTGCTTATATGGAGTCACTTCAATGGACATCCTATACCCCTGAACGGGAAATCCTTCTACATCCCAACATCTCTAAGTTGTATTCCTGTTTCCTATCAAGACTAGAGAAAAACCATGGTGACCAAGTATTAAAAAAGAGCACATCATACATTTCATTGTCCAGAAATGGCATAACACAAGAAGAACTCCTGGATTTGCTGTCACTTGACCAAGCTGTAATGGATGAAATAAGACAATACCAAGGAGTTACTGTGCCAGTGTTTCCAGAAGTACTGTGGACCAAGCTACGTAGTGACTTTGGTATCCACCTGGCGGAACAAAGGACAGATGATAGTTATGTCATAAACTGGGCGCACAGCCACTTTAGGACTGTTTGTATGAATAGATATGCAAAGTCAAAGGATTATCAACTGTCTATACATTCTGCATTTGCCACTTACTACCTGGAAAGTCAAAGTCGCCATAGAGTTAATAAAAGTGATACTGCTACACCCATCATGCCACTGTCATGGGTGGTAAAGCAGGAAAATCAAACTGCTCATGTGTTTAACCTGCGGAAAATTCTTGGAATATCGTATCATCTGTTTCAGTCGAATCAAATAAAACGTCTGGTGACAGAATGCATATACAATTATGAGTACCTGCTACATAAGGCCTGGGCTACCTCTGTGGTGGAAATCCAGGAAGACATAAAAGCAGCCATAAATCCTGAACGGTAAAGCTTTTAGTATGGACATGAATGTATTTAACAAAACAAAAAGTAGGCCGTAAGGAGAGATGAACAAATCTATGAAAATTCACCATGTCACCATTTTCATTCGCCATATTTGTGGCATACAAGATAATGAAGGCAGAAGTACCAATCTAAATCCTAACATTTTATCTTCCCCTGATTAATATCTATACTGCTATAATAGAAAATTTGTCCTAAGACAAAAAAGGAAATTTTGAAAGTTTTGCTTCTCTCTAGTTATGACTAATTTTACATATGAATTTATACACAGCTTTACTTCAGAATTTGTTACTATTTATACTCTATATCTTAAAGTAAACCTTTCACCAACATCAGCTCTTTGCATCATTGAATAGGTGGCCGCTCCACTGATTCTGGCACAGTTGGAATTTCTTCTCTAGTTCCCAATGTTCCTATGCTGTCATTTCTGATAGTTTTGCTGCCTGATATGATAATTAGTCTCTCTACTGTCAAGTGGCTTGTGTCAGGCAGGAGCTGGCAATGGGGCGTCAGACCTCTCTGACACTCTCCAATCTTGTAAACAGTGTCAGAGCTGAGAATCATGTCCCCTTGTCTGCTTTGTCCCAGGACCACCCACTTGATAGCAGAGAAACTTAGAGGCCTTTTTATCACCTGCACTAACTCCATCTTCTTGCATCCTTTAATAGGTGTCACTCCACTGATTTTGGACCAGTTGACATTTCTTGTCTCTCACTTCCACCATTCCCAAGCTATGATTTCTGTTAGTTTCAGCACCCTATATACTAATTACACTCTCTACTGTCAGGTGGGTGGTGCCTATCTGTCTGCTGCATCCCAGGAATGCCCACATGACAATAGAGTCTGATTAGCATATTAGGTGCTGAAACTAGCAGCACCGACTTTGCAGGAATGGTGGGAGCTAGAAAAAGATTATATGCTGGAATCAGTGGATACAAAGTGTTGAGGCTGGTGGATGCTGTGAAATGTCTTCTATACCTAACATATCAGGTACCAAAACTAACAGCAGTAATTGCTCAGGAATGGCGGGGCTAGAGAAAAAAATTCCAACTGCACCAGAATCAATGGAACAGCATCTATGAAAGGATTCATAAAGCTGGAGTTGGTGCAGTGGTGAAAGGTTCAGACTAAGGCCACACACTGCGATAAAGCTGTTTTTTTTGTTCCAGATTTTGCAGCAGTTTTTTAAATTACAGTCATGAGTGGATTTAGCAGAAGAGAGAAGTAAAGGTTTTTCTTTTATAAGTGCGTTTCCTTATATTTCCCATTCCTAGCAAAGCCACTCTTGGTTTGGACTCACAAAAACACAGCAATATATGCAACAAAAAACACAGTTTTTCTGCAAGGTGTGGCCTCAGCCTTAAATGGATTTCTTGACAGATGACTTTGATTCTGCTTTGTGACTGACAGGCCGATGCTTGATTTGAATCTGCTCTTTGAAACTCTTCAGTTGTCCATGAAGGTGCTACAGAGAGACCCATGTCAGCTGGCATCACAGCTTAGAGGACGTCTGCACCAGATAGATGCCTCAGATATACCTGTGGCCCCTGGTAGGACTACATAAGTAATTTCATTAATACTTTTAATTGTTTACTTCTAAAATATATATGTAAGGGAATTGCCAGTTGAGCAATGCCCCAGTGCTGCTGCAGAAACCTGAGAGGAAGGGAATACAGAGACAGTGAGCCCTAAAGTAGACCCAGAACCTGTCTCACTGTCCTAATGACAAGAACAACTTGGAGCCGGTCCCTAATCTGAATAAGTGACAACACAGAACACAGACAGGACAAACAACAACAAAGGTGAAGTCAGCTAGCCAAGGGGTCAGTAATAGTCGAGCAATGCAGTACAGAATCACAATCCAAGAGAATAGTCAAAGTCAGAGGTCAGGAATAAGAATACAGGTAATAGCAGAAAAGGAGCTAGCAGGGACAAAGTCACAAGACAGAATCAATAGCCAGCAAGCATGTGAGGGCTGACAACCTGTTTATAGCAAGTCTAGGACCTGCCCCAGACTTGATTGGTAGACAGGCTGTCAATCACACTGGCAAGGCTAAGATTAACTGTTGAGGAGCCGAAAGAAACAAGGTGCAAGAGACGGGTGTGGCTGAAATTCAATTACATAATCTAGGACAGTGTTCAGACTGAGCAACAAGAATCTTAAGCAAAGAATCAAGCTGAACACGCCTCCTGCACCGCAGCGTGCGGGCGGAAGGGTGGTGCAGAGACGTTACAATATAGTTGTTGGCATAAAATATAGGTAAAGACAGTAAACCAGATTTACTATTTTGGTTACAACTAGACAGTGTCGTAAACATGGTGCATCTTTGGAGCAATGTGGCACATCTTGGCACATCTAGCTTAGGCAAAAGTTTTCGAATTGAGTGACATATGAATGTGGATTCTCATAAAAAGGAGACGAGACTTAAATGTGCCACAATGCTACAAAAATGCACCAAAATTGTTTTGCAAAATCTTTCTCAAAGTTAGTCAAATAAAAGGTGGTATAAACCTAGCCTGGACAGTCTAAAGATCAGATTTATCATCCTGCATCAGTCACTCTGATAAATCTGGCTTATTTTCAGACTGCCTAAGTTTGCACTGTCTAACTATTAGTAAATCTGCGTCATGGTAGATGGTAGGTATTATAAATTATTCAATGAACCTGTGCCTTAACCTGGTCCATTGTCACCATGGAAATCTGCTCTGATGAATAAAAAAAAAAGACACAAACAGGATCATCATTGACAAATATGACTATTGTATCCCTATCCATCACATCAAAGGCAAATAGATTTGATAGGACGATGGGAAAGGGGCATATTTAATATGTTTTAATGCTTGTTAGTACTTGGCCACATAGATTAACAGTCAGTACACAAAGAATATTAGAAAAGTGTGACCTGCAGGCGTATATTCACCTACTAGCCATGTCATATCATCAAATGGGCTCTGCTTATAGGATATTTATCAACTCAAGCAAGTGATAATATGGTTACAGTATATAATTTGGGAAGTCTGGCAGTAATATAAGCAACAAAACTCGATGACTGATAAATCTAGTGACTATATGCTATACCTTATTTTTTAACTTATAGATAATAAGATCAAATTAATAGTTGGGAAATTGGGCATTAGTTGCCTATAGGTAAATTGGGATTATCTATCACAGATGTCACAATCAGCAAATCTCATAAAGTTGATTTATAATGTATCCAGTTTGCTCAAGAAAGTATATGTAACAATGCAATAGCAAGTCATTGTAGCTTGGGGCATGTTTACATGCAGCAGATTTGTTGCAGAAACTGAAAAACCCCATTCAGATGTATGGAAACAAACCCACTCTTTTCAGCAGAAAATGTATTATGTAGGAACATAGAGCCAAGTATTATCACAACTGAATAGCACTTTATAGCACTCAGAGCATCTAAGGCTTCTCCATTGGAGACTCCATCGCAATGTGCGCCTGAAATCAATGGATGAAAAAGTCCTGCTCAGAGGACTTTTTCCTCTGTTGGTTTCAGGTCTAAAATGACGGACACCCAACAGACCCCATTATAGTCAATGGGGTCAGCCCCGCTATGTGTGTAACCACTGTTACAGTGGCCCACCTGTCTGTTGTTCTGTTTTTCAAAAAGGACCAGAACAACGGATAGGCCAACGCTAGTGTGAACCTAGCGTAAAGCTACTGTAACATAATATACTTTTATTTTTTTTATTGTAGTCAGTAACATTGCATAAAGTGTATGTAGCATACTTGATAGATCAGCATTTAGGAACTATTATACCTGGTCTCCATGCTTAGTAAAATTATCTTAATACATATTGTAAATTAGTATATAATTGTTGACTTTTGTAAATTCTAGGTGATCCAAGGAAATATCCATTACTGCCAACCTTGATGTCCCAGTGCCAGCAGTCCTCTATTGCTACTTTCATCCCTTCATTTACCTGTCTTTTGCCACCTGGGGGAATTCTCTATGACACCTTAGCAGGTATTTTGGCTGTCTATGCCACATGATTTGCAAACGTTATATGGAACCTTTATTTAGGCCATATATCTGTAAATAAGTTGTGGACTATTTCTTTATTATTACTCAAAGCCTTGATCTTTTCATGATAACTTAGGTTTTTCAGTAGCTTGATGCAATATCCACCAATGTCTTGCATTCAGATAGTTTCAAGGTTCTGTTTCCTAATGTATCGCACAGCAGTTCCCTCACTGATATAGAAAAAAAACTTTTGCACATCTTGCACTTAATGTCCAAGCCCCTCTCCTGGTCCTGGTCCTTGATCTGCCTCTTTTTCGCAAATGTAATGGTGTAATATATAGCCATGGAATATGGGTATATATCATTGTTTATATAGGTTATAGGGTATCATTGTGTATATAGGGTACAATGGCAGCAACTTCTCTATAGTCTGCTTACATTGTGGTTGCACAGTCTGTGTAGAAAAGGTAAAGGGGTTGTCTAGGATGTACAGTGTTTTGTAAGGAGGCCAAAATGAGAAAAAAAAACAAAAATGCCATACTCACCTTTCTCCAGTGCTCCAGTGTCTCCCACTGTGGTCTGGTCCTGCAGGAAAATTGTATCTCATGGACAACCCCTTTAATAAAAGATGAGGTGGTGATAGTTTCTTAATAGTGTCACTGTCAGGTTTAAAGGGAGTCTGTTACCAGATCCCAGCATATTCACCCAGCCCCGCAGATAGATAGGTTAGGGTCCTCTGAATTAAATTGTGTTTTCTGTTATGAATCTGTGCCTCCATTACCAAGATATCGCCCATTTTGTCTGTATACAAATGAGTTCTTTGGAGTAATGAGGGAGTTGCCAGTGCTCCAAAGAGGTAAATGGCAAAGTCTTGTCGCTCCCCAAGAGCTGATTTGCATATTGATAAAAGCAGTTTTCTTCATGCGGTTTTCTGAGCCAAAGTCAGGAGTCACTTTGGCTCAAAAAGATGCAGCAAAATCTGCAACAAAAAACGGTGCGCTTCTGCAACATGGGGCCATAGCCTTAAGGTTTATATTGCCCCTTGTATAACCAGAAGATCCTTATAATATACAGTATCGTGATGAAAATTACTACTAAAAATTACATAGTGTAGTAACCATACCGGATCCATGTTGTACATTAATAACATTGTTGTTGTATAGGCCACATGGACAGTATTACTGCTGTTGCAGAAGCCCAGTCTGATCAACGAGCAATGACAGCTTCTAGAGATGGCACCCTGAAAGTTTGGGACTTGGTAGCCGGGAAGCCTGTATTCACTCTACATGGCATTGGAAAGAACATTGACTCCATCACTGTGTGTATGCAGAACAGAATAGTCGCTGTCACTCAGGACCACAGTTTCCAGATATGGGACCTCTCATGTAGAAAAATGGTTTATGCTGCCAATGACTGTTTGGATGTCCCGATCCTGACTTCTGCTATGGATGGGCAGCTTCTCTTAGCTTTTTTTGATGGGAGCCATTTAGCTAAGGTCAGTTCTGCTGACCTTGGATGAAGAACTTAATTTGCATGTAAAGTTTTTTGTACATTGTTTTCATGATTTCATATATTCCAGGTGTTTGACTTGGCTGACTCCTGTAAACTTGTCTGTCAGATAGACATCCCTGCAGATGAAACACCAGTCCATAAAAACCACTCCATTCTGGTTTCTAAGAATTCATTTAAAGAGTACATTGTCTTTGCCTACAGGTAAGCACAACACAATAAATTGGACGAAGCTGCATGTATACTTCAGGATACAAATCCCTATGATTAAGTTCAGTTATAGATGATATTACTATGATTATTGCATCTGGTCAGCCATGACTTTGCTTCTCTAAGGTAATGGCAGACACCAGCATAGCTGAGTTCAGTAGCAAACTAAAGGGTGGAAGGGGAGTTATAGCAATTTAACTAGGCAAAAGCAAATATTTGTGACCTCAGTATCTGCATTTCTCGTAAAGAAGTGTCCCCCCAGGTAAAAAGTAAGCCCTGTGTAGTATAATATTGCTGAATAACTTACGGACAGCTTTATTGTGAAGTTATGTGCTCCCCTGTGAAGCACTGACTTCCTCTCTGTTCCTCTGATCTATGCAGTGTTACCTGTATGCATAGTAAGTCAGACTCACAAAGCAAGTCTTTTAGAGCCTCAATATAGCACCCATAGACCTGTGTTGACAGTTTGACAGGAAACACTATGTGCATCAGAGGAGCAAAGTGAAGATCAGTGCTCCAGATGGAAGCACATCACTTCACATTAAAGCTGACAGTAACTTATTCAGTAATACTACATTACACACAGGCTTATTTTCAGTCAAAGGGGACAAATATTTTTCAACTGCTACAAGAATAGCATCCCATTTTCATCAGATTCAGATTAACCACTGGAATAATAAAGGCTTGTACACTGTACAGTCCAAGGGTCCATTCCTGTGTCAGGTAAAGCATCATCACTGCCAACTGGACTACTTAAAAAAAAAAATCACAGACATACAACATTGTTATGCAAAGACTGAAAAATGAACATAAATTTAAGTATTATATGTCTACAGCTTAGAATACTAATAAAAACACCCAAGCAACAAGAACGCATGTGTTTCATATTATGGCCACTGGCTAAGAGTGCCCTTTTTATTTTGGACACCCCATAAGTGGCAACTCAATCCTGTATGGCCTGTACAGTTTCCATCAAATCATTGCTAGGATTTTATATGGAGACCAATAATCTTCCCAACTGAATACAGAGCTGCTGTTATGTTTTTTTTTTTTTTCAGAGTTGGATGTTAAGATGATTATGGGCAAAGAAATGTAGAATACGGTATTTATCTATTGTTTCCTGTTTGTTACAGGAGTGGGAAGGAAGCCATGGTGCTGAATGCCAGGCGAGGAGCGGTTGTTGCCAAACTTACTGCACAAGATCCAGTGGCTTCAGTTCAAGGTGTGGCTGTAACCAGGGAATATTTCCTTCTGATTTGCAGGTATATAATGCTAAATATTCCCAAATTCAATGAATGTAGTTGTTTTCTCTAGATCAGGGGTGCACAATTTTTTCTGGTCTAAAAGCTTTATTGTCAGATTGAGTCACTCCCAGGGGCCACAATAAAATTTAGGTTGCTTTCAACAGTATTGAATAAGAAAAGAAAGGTTACAACATAAATATGTTTCCAGTGGACATCCATGATACATGATAATGACAAGCTGAAAATAAAATGTGCAAAGCCAAAAAGTGCAGCGTCCACTGGAGATAGGTAGGTCAGAATCAAAGCATTAGAAAAAACATTAGACATATTACTATAAATGGTATAGACAAAAAAAAATGATAATGATAATGATCTCAGTACTTAGACCGAGAACGAACACAGACACAGAAGGAGAACAGACAGGACTGACATAGAAACCAAACTGAGCAGGACCACAATAAAATTTAGAGGTATTCCCATTGGAGACATTTGTGACATACTGACAGTATATGCTCTAAATGTCTGATAGGTGGGAGCCCCAGAGAAGTGCAACTGCTACCTATCAAAATATTGGAGGTCATCTGCTACCTTGTTCTATACTCCAGAGAAGATGAGATGTGCTGGCTGCACAAACCTATCAGAGTTTTATGGCATATTCCAGTGGTGGTCAAGCTAGCATGTTATGGTGGCCTCAAATTCAGCATGTGATACCAGCTGAGTGCTGCACACTGTATTCCAAGTCTTATGTCCCTAGCGTGCAGTGAAGAGGTGGCTGCAATATAGCATGCATAAGCAGCTGTGTACCAAATTGTACCATATCAGTACATTGATTTTACTGTTTAATGGTAGAGTAATGTAAGTAAAGTAGTCAGCAACACATCCAGATAGCAGTTAATGATAGCAAATAGCATTGTAATGATATGAAGAAAGCAGTTCTGATTATAAAGAAGACTATTTTTCTGTATGCACGGTGTATGTGCTATAAAATTCTATTAAAACTGTTTTGCAGGTATCCGTCACCAAAATTACATGACATGATACATATTGAGCTCTTCAGTGTGCACACGTTTGCCTATATTCGCACAATAAAGGGCTGCTGCAATGACTTTATTACTCAGTTTGCTGTGAATCGTCAGGGATCACACGTGGTTGCATTTTCCCGCCTCCCGGATTCCAATACCACTGAGATAGTAGTCTGGAATCTAGAAACAGAGGACCATAAACACATGGCAAGGTTTTCATCAGTGCCGCTGGGAGGTAAGCTGGGCTGTGCTGATGGTATGTAACATATGTGGTTGTTCTTGGGGATCTATCATTGTTTTAACTTTGTATTGTAAAATGATTAAAATATGGTTCTGTACTTTGTGCATTGATAAATATGTTACAATGATAGTAATATCACAGTTTTCTAGAGAAAAGTTATATGGTGTAAGTGTAGGACAAAAAATTAGAGGTGAAGATGATGTATCTTTAATGATAAAATGGTGTACAGCATGCATACTAAGAGTAGACCAGTCAATGAACTGAACTAGAAACCTAGAGATCTAGGACTCCAATGAAATGGCTTATTCTGAATAGAGGCAGGTACAGAAGGTCTTAGTCACCAATGTAAGGCTCTGTAGCCAACACTGAGCCACCGGGGAAGACGGAGGCATCATGTCAATCCTAGCATTTAGATACTATTTGTATACTACCCCCAAACCTAGAAGAAAGTATGAGATATAGCAACTCAATGGTTAATAGCTCAATACCTAATAGATAATGGCATGTCTAAGATTTTGTACATGCTCCACGATCTTTGCACATAGGTATGAAATACAGTACGTTAGATGAACGCAGATAATAGGACATGTGCCCAATGACAAAAAGGCATACAACAAATTCAGAGTGTAAAACTACACAACAAACCAATTTGTTACTCAACGCAAAGTGGCAAAAATAGATGGTATTTCTTGTCAAAAGAAACCATGCAACCCAGCGAGCAGCAGCTGATATGGTTGCTATAGAAGATTTCTAAGAGCATTGATATAACCATTGGTAGAGTAAGAAGCGTTTAACACTAAATGTCCCAGACCTTGTTGAATGTAGCAGGGTAACCTCTGTTAATGTAGACTACATGTTTGTAAGGAAATTATAATGTTCATTAGTTGTTTTAGGTTGAAAAATGAAGGTCAATCGTCTTTCTGACAAGGAATAAAGATTCACGTAGGAGGATTCTAGTGTGAGGTGAAGATTTCCTCATCTAAAAGGCCAAAAAGATAGATACAAGCAGTACCAAAGTATCCAATACATGCAATAAAGGTTCTGTGGCTTCAGTCCAGAATATTTGCAGCATCATGGAAACCCCAAATCATATGTTGAAAGTCCATATTTTTAAAAAAATTAAAAAAACCACCAAAGTGTCCGTAAACAATAAAGCTGGATACTTTTTTCATCCGTTTAAAAGGATGTCATGTACAGAAAATCACTGATGCGTTTTGGGTGCCTTGCCCTTAGTCATAGTGAGTCTACAGTTTTACGGTTTATGGACACTGTGCTGGATTTTTCTACTTTTTCATTTGGATTTGAGAGTTGCAGGCCAACTGAGGCAGGTACAGTGGAGCTGGTAACTATGTTTCTGTAGTGGTCCCCCAGACTAAAAAAGCATCTGTGACATTGTGGTGTTGTAATTCGGCCCATTTTAAGAAGATAGAGAGGTGTGAGGTAACATTGATGTAAGTTATACTGTACAACTGGTTCAGCTTGTTATCGATAGCCGTGAGACAAATCTGTGAGATTCGGATAGATGATGACTGGTTTTGTCATCTAGCCTAGTGATCAATTATTTCCATCTATAAACAGCTGATAAGTGGGCATCAGATGCCTTAGTCCAGGTAAGATCAGAGTATATTTACCACCTGGACCCTGATAAAGGATAGGTAGATATGGTGATGACAGGTCTTGAGAACTGGACTTGTGTAGAGTGAAGGAGTTGCAGATATTTGTAGGAGATATGGTAACAAACTTGGAATTTTTCTTGCATTGGGCAATAGAAAGAAATACATTATTGTCATAGAAATCAGCTAGTGTCCAGATTCCCACTTGTGTCCAGAACTAAGATTCTTTAGGATAGCACAAATGTGGTAAACTATCTTGTGCTATGTCACAGATTCAACATGGTCCTTACACGACTGTTTCAGGACCTCATTCCACACTTTGGGGGCTACTTTATGAATTGGAAGCATTTTGCTCTTCAGTACATATATAAGATCTAATACCAGTTACAGTCTTTGAACCTCAAGGTAATAAGTCAGGTAGTGTTTGGATCAAGATGATATTTAAGCTGTCCCACCATGTAATACAGGTGCATTTCAGAAAGTGCCATACTGGCTAACTCCTTGGGTCTCTGTAATTTGGCTATCTGTAGCTTGGATCTAGATGGGCCTCAAATAAACACAATCATTGAGGTTCTTGGTTACAGAAGAAGGACACTGGGAATGAAGCGTGCTCCATGATCTTATGTACACAGATCATTTTAAAATGTTTTTGTGTCACTGTTGTAGGAATATGCTTTGATCTTCGGTACTGCTTAGCTTTCTGTGAAGGAGAAAATGTCTTACGATCCTGGAATTTAGCTAACCGTATAAATGACCAGTCTCTGACTGTCAACTCCAACAATGCCAAGTCAGCCAAAGGCATTCAAGAGCTGGTTACAATGAATAACTTTCCCAGGTAATTCTTTTTATATACAATATCTACATTAATACTGTCTTTCATCTTGTTTTAGTGAAGGTTTATTGTGGTGATGACTTCCATTTTAAGCTGGATCTACTTTTGGCTTTGGCTCAAAAATCTGCATCAAAAACTGCAGTGGTGTTTTTCTAAAAAAGGCTGTATGTGAAAACTGCCCTAATGTCAATTAATTCTATAGAAACTGCCAGGCATGTCCTTTGCAGTGTAATATAGCACAGTGATAATGAGTTGCTCATGATGTAAATGTTTTGTGCTTTGCTATGGACAGATATGTGGTCTGTAGAAGTGTGCGGCCTGGAGTGATCACTGTGTGGAACATTGTGAAATCGAAGTGTAAAAGCACTGCGGTACGCGTAGAGCGAGGATTGGTGGAGAACAATGATATTGTGTTAGTCCGAGACATGAAGCTCTATATTCTCACTGACAGGGGTATGGCCTCATTCACTGAAACACCCAGACCTATATTTCAGGTATGACAAAATCCAGGACTGTTTTTGAGGAAACCAGTTTTCTATGTAAATGACAATTGAGTGGTTGAATATATGTCCTAAGAGCCATATAAATTAAGTAGTCACTTCTATATGACATATATAATAATTTATATTTACTTGTTTTGTAGACTCTTCTCACTTATGATTTGTTAAAGAAAAAATATGTCCGCCGGCAGACAGGCCTCTATGTTATACCTTGTCCTAAGCATGAATATAGGGTCCTGGACAAAGGTCTACTCCTGGGGCTTTCAGAGAACAGGTGAGAATCTGGAATAAGCTACAACAGAAGGGATTACCTTTTTAGAAAACACTCAATCAAAGGGACATGGCCAAGTATAAAAAAATTATGATAAGTGGGAGTGGTCAGATAAAACTTCTTGTGGCTTCTTAATTTACATACATGTATGTACTCATTTGGTGGTTATCCAGGCAGGAAGACATGTTTTTCGAATCTGAATTCATATACTGTACCCAATATAATGATTGTTATGGTTGAGATGAAAGAGCTAATTTCAGCAAAAGCAGAAACTGGCTGATACCAGTGAGCAGAACAACAAGCTATTTAAATCCAGTACAGCACTGCGAGATAGAGACAGACCCCCAAACACCTTTACCAGTGCCAGCCGCATGGCCAAATCAGCTTTGCTGAATTTGGGCATACGAATAATCACCACCAGAAACTGTACCGGAAATAAATGCTCCACTATCTGAAACCAAACCAGAACCCACAATTAGTTACAGGGCTGATCAGAAACAGGTGAATAATCGTCCAGGCAAAGGGTCAAAACCTGGAGAAGACGTCAGAGGCAGAATCAGGAGACAAAATCAATATCCAATAGAAAGCCAAGGATCAATTCCGAATGGGTACATCAATGGCAAAATCAGCAGGCAAGTGAATAACCAGAAAACAATCCGAGGGTCAGAAAAGTATTCCATACACGCGATCAGCTTCAGAGCCAAACAAGACGGCTAAATTAGCAGGCAGCTATGTCAGGAGGATGGAGTCTTATATACACCTCCTCAGCTGATAATTGGACAAGCCCAGGGAACTTCCGAAACTGCAGAAGCTTCCCAAGTTGACACAGTGACCTTAAAGGTTTAGCAGCTGAATTGAGAATCCTGATAATGATATTGCTACATTTACAAAAAGTGCATATGTGAACCCATAATAACCCATGTCCTTTGTTGTTTGCAGGGACCATTTTGTTATTTGGAATATGGAAACTGGTTTTATAAAGGATCGGCTTAGGCCACAATTTAAAGACAAGTCTTTGGGCCTGGATATAACGGCAGATGATGATGTATTCAAAGAAAATATTCAGAAAAAAGTGAGGCAGCAAATGAAAAAAGGAAAGGAGACAGGTAGAAATAGACCATATTTTATTCTGGTGATAGGCACTATAAAATATAAAATATTAGATTTATACTAGATTACTGTCTAAAAAAGTGGAGAGCAGAGTAGAGATGAGATGTATTCAAAACACTTTGCACTGCAGGTTTTTTTATTCAGTGTGTGGATGGCATTTCTTTAAATCTTGCAGTGAGACAGCACAAAGGTGCAGCTTTTGGCTACAATGCAGCCACAGCATATGGCCTTACTCTGAATAAAATGTCATTGGTGTCACTTTGAGCGCAATCCTAAAACAAGAGTTGACTAGTAAGTCTCAAACCATTTGCACAAACTGCTCTAAACCTGCTCTAAGCCACTTAAAACTGTTTGTTAGGTTATTTCGACATGCTATTCATAATTCATGGCCCAGGGGCTGTGATTCCATGGACCTCATAATCCAAAAGGTTCTGGATGACATTGGAAAAAATCACTTGTAGTTAAAAAATAAAATATGACTTCTGTAATTTGATGTTGATATCATAATATTTGTCTGGCGTGTTGGGTTCAGTTTGCTCTTAGTGCTGGAAATACCATATGAGACTAACTACATATTGTGAATTCAGTTATTCTCACACCTTGGGAAAGACGTAATGAGACCAAAACTGCAAAACGCCGCAGGAGGGAAAGAGAGATGAAGCAAGAGATCGAGAGGATCCAGCAGTTGGCTAAAGAGAAGAGCAATGCTATAGATCAGTATCTCTTGAGTGAGGATGAAAAGGTAATATGGCCTATCAAATAACTGCAAATGGTACGAGAAACGTTAAGAGAAAATGATTGGACAGTAAAATTGGAGGTTTGTTTCAGCATCTATTATATACACCTGAGCTAGGCAACCTTTGTTGTTCGACGTGCTGATTTAACTCTAAAATCAAAGATGAGGTACTCAGAGTGGCGCATAATAATTGTAAGGTTGGCAACCCCTATACTAAAGTCATATAACACAAACCATAATGCAGAAGTGTTGCCACGAGATGTTTCTGGACACATGGGTTTACTGCTATTTCCTGGGACGCACCTTTACCAGGATATTGCTAGTGCCATTACAGAGTACTGACCAACCTCCCCCCCTCCCCTTCCTGGCTTGGGCGGAGGGATACTCACCATTTGTTCGCTTACCTGAAAATAACCTGAGACAGTCACCTTTCCCAATAGAAGCAATGAAAGTACATATGCAGCCCCCAAAAACTGCGTATTTTTTGCAATTTGTAATGCTATTGACGTCAATAGAGTTGAGCTGCAATTCTGCACACAGAGAGCAGACATGGCTTTCTAATCTTTGTACCCTCTTTGGAAAATATCTTGTAAATGTAGTATTTGTCCTTTGTCAGATATCAGCTGTAGAAGTAATGTCTTAGGCTCAGCCTGGCAGACCTCTGACTACTTTCATATTTTGTAGGTGATAGTATGTTCATACTACGCGCACCACCTCTGTGTGTTTAGTCTGGAGACCATCAGCCACCTGCATACATTGGAAGACAAGACATCAATGCTCTTTTTACACAATGCTGCTCTCACATACAATGGCAGCTTCTTGGCCCTCTCTAATTATTGTGATGCAGACAAAACTAGCTATGTAACTTTATGGGATGTTCAGAATGGACTGGTAAGCTTTATCTATCTATCTATCTATCTATCTATCTATCTATCTATCTATCTCTATAGTATCTATCTATCTCTTTGTGAATTGTGGCTGACATTAATCGGAAAACAAAATTTAGGCATCAACAATTTAGTTCCAATTACCAAAACAACCCCTTTCCATATACCCTACTAGGACATGCATGTATCAAAAGGGGGCCCCAGCTCAGGAACCCCCTCTATTGACCATAGTGGATAACACAGCTCTCGCTGGTGAATATGACCTGCTATGTATTACATGAATGGCCATACATGTAGGACACTGATATGACAAATCTTCAGCAAGATGTCCAAAACAGTTGTTCTCATTACTATAGATAAACAAAATGTTTTGGTGTGAAATGCCGCAGAAATCATCTGTTATTCTCTGGTACTTGTTTATATGGTTATAACTGGTGACTATATGGATTTCCTCTGCAGGTAAAGAAAAGATTGAAAAATGAACCAAATATTTGTTGCATGGCTATCACCAATGAGGCAGACAGGATTGTTTTTGGAGTGACCTCAAGAAACATGTAAGTCTTTTAATATTTTTTTTCTTGCCTTGTAGCCCATTAACATTTAGTATAAAAGTGATTCAGACTGAACTACTGCATATTCACTCATTTACAATACGTTCAGATGGGATCCCATAGATATCAATGGGAACAAGTTTCTATCCCAATCTTTATGTGCTGAAAAACTGGAAAGTAAAGTCAAGTTCAGACATGGCTGATTTGTCACAGATTTTCTGTGTGTATTCCATACTGAAAGTCCTTCCATTTTACAGTACAATACTTGTGGATGAAATTCTCAAAACCCCAACCATATGTATAAGAATTATACTTTAGAGCAAATTGTGGTTTTAAAGGGAGTCTGTCACCAGAACCCAGCATATCAACCCAAGCCTACAGATAGGCAGGTTAGAGTCACCTGAATCACACAGGATTTCCAACTTGTGAATGCATGCCTCCATTGCTGAGATATCACCATTTTTTTAATGTAAAAATGAGCTCTTTGTAGCCATTTGGGCGTTGCTGTTGCACCTAAGAGGTAAGCAGCAAATTCCTTGTTGCTCCAAAGAACTCATTTGCATAATGATGAAAATGACAATATCTTGGCAACAGAGATGCCGTTTCACAAGGGGGGGGGAACACCATTTGATTCAGGTGACCCTAACCTATCCATCTGCGGTGCTGGGATGATATGCTGAGGTCTGGTGATTAGTCTCTCTTTAAATGTTATAGGCATGTTTTGAAATGGGTGAAATCTACAGCAAAAGAGTTCGTAAAACATAAACTGCTTCACAATAATTTTGCTATATCTACAGTTGTGCTAAAAAGTCTTTGCATCCTGAACAATTTTCCGGGCAGTTGTGGTCGAAATTTTGGTTGGTCTACCTGACCGTGGTTTGGTTTCTGGGCATGTTATCAGGCCAAGATCACCAGGGTATGTGAACTTTTGAACAGGGTCATTTTAATGTTTTTGGTTGTCATTATGATTTAAAAAGAGAAAACACAGAAGTCTGACAATAAATGGCTTCATCCAACCACTAACCATGAGTGGAGAAAAAGTTTTTGTGTTATCATTCATATTCTCTGAAAAAAGGCCAAAAGACCAAAAAAATCTGCCGGGATATGTAAACTTTTTAGCACAACTGTACACTCACCCTAAAAATACTAATGTGTCTAGCTGGTCATAATACTCTTTCCTGATTTCTTATTTTTGTGGCATTATGTCATTGTTGTTATTGTTATGTATTGTTATCTCAAAAAGTAATCCAGTGAAGAGATTTAACGTTTCTTTACAGCGTGTGACGCCACCTGCTTTTCAAAGTGCATAGTAAAGTCCATCTGATGAGCCCCATGATGTTGGGTACACATTAATCATTCCCCACAGCCAGTTCTCCGTCTAGTGATATGAACCCTGCACATACCCCCTCCGGCACAGATAGGTAGCAGCAGCACCAAGTGGAACACATGGAAGCAAAAATAGAATAGAAATTACAACTTTTAACAGTCTTTCTGGTCTCTTGGTATGAAAATGTTCAGTGCAATAACCCCTTTAACAAATCCATGGTATAAGATTTATTGGGTTTTCCAGACTTACCAGTCCATATTCATACAGCCAGCCAGTGGAAATATTTTCTTGACATTTGTTGACCTGTAATAGATAAACCAATGTTGGGTGTTGCTATGTCACTTTTTCCTTTAGTAATTTATATTAACATAGTATTTTCTTTTTGAATATAGACTAAAGGTCTGGGATCCTTTTAGGCGTAAACACAAGATAATCCCAGGATATGAAAACCTCCATCTTACAGTTAACAGCAAAATACAAATCATAGAAGGAAGGTCCAAAGCAATCTTACTATCAGGTAAGTGTACAGTACATAGCTCTATGGATACCAAAAAGGCTGGACATATACTTTAGACTAGGTTCATGTTGCGGTTTTACAATACAATCTGTGCCTCCATTTTGATAAAAGAAACGTATGCCAAAAACATGCATGCAAATGAATTTTATGGAAAGGCATACTTTTTATTGCTAAATAGAGGCATGAAATATATTAAAAATGTCATGTGAACCTACCCTTAGATGTATATTGGCTTAGCCTGCTGATTTCCGTTTGACAGGCCACCCTTCTCGGAGGGTGTCTGGTCCAAAAATATCTCTTTTTATATTACATACTTATAGGCTAGTTATAAACAACTAGACATAAAATATCTACAGTGGCGAAAAAAAGTATTTAGTCAGCCACCAATTGTGCAAGTTCTCCCACTTAAAAAGATCAGAGAGGCCTGTAATTGTCATCATAGGTAGACCTCAACTATGAGAGACAAAATGAGAAAACATATCTAGAAAATCTCATTGTCTGATTTTTAAAGAATTTATTTGAAAATTATGGTGGAAAATAAGTATTTGGTCAATAACAAAAGTTCATCTCTATACTTTGTTATATATCCTTTGTTGGCAATGACAGAGGTCAAACGTTTTCTTTAAGTCTTCACAAGGTTGGCACACACTGTTGCTGGTATGTTGGCCCATTCCTCCATGTGATGACTTACAGAAAACGTTTGACCTCTGTCATTGCTAACAAAGGATATATAACAAAGTATTGAGATGAACTTTTGTTATTAACCAAATACTTATTTTCCACCATAATTTGCAAATAAATTCTTTAAAAATCAGACAATGTGATTTTCTGGATTTGTTTTCTCATTTTGTCTCTCATAGTTGACGTCTACCTATGATGACAATTACAGGCCGGTCTCATCTTTTTAAGTGGGAGAACTTGCACAATTGGTGGCTGAATTTTTTCCCCCACTGTATATTGTTGGTTTACATAAGAAATATATTTTATATAGTATATGTTTTGTCTTTCACTAGGTGAAGTCAGCTTGTGGGACCTGGACAATGGAAGTGTAGTTTCCGTTTTTACCCCTGATAGTAAAATCTGTTGTTTAACCTTAGCTGTTGACCGAAAAACTATTCTGATTGGCATGAGCGATAGAACCTCACTCATCACCCTCAAGATTGCTTCAAGGGACATGGACAGTTCTTATGCTGTAGGGACAGATCTATTTGGAGAAGAATCTACAAGTAGTGAAGATGAACCAGATGAAAAAGATCAACCTTTAAAGATCTAAACATGGCAGTGAATAAGTAATACCACCTCTTGTACTGGATATATACAAGATGACTGGCAGACTGTGCACTATGTCTCTGTTCTTTTATATAGCCATCATTTTTGTGAGCTTGTACCTGCTTATAACCAAATCTCATGGCATGTGTACACAGAAGACATATATTCAATATATAAATAGTCTCATAAACTTTAGTGTGTTTGAGATAACAAACTTGCCCCTAAAACAGGATATCCTACTTGTCTATTTCAATAGGCGTTGACTATTTCACTAGCCACCAGATCAGCCACAAGTTGGTTTGACTGAACATGGTCACACGGACCATAGAAGTCTATGGAGTAGGAAATCAAGCTTGAATAAACTTAAATAAACTGTGTGGATCTGTGCAGGGCTTTATAGGTATAAACACAACAGGGGTAAATCAACCAATTTATCTTGCTATTCTTTCCTCCTTCAAAGGATAGGAAATGAGGGCGCAACAACAACATGAGTATCCCTCTACGCCTCTTTGAGATCTGTACAACTGATGGTTTGCTACTCTTTAAAAAAAATACTGCTGTATCAATTACTAGCATAAAGCTAATACAATCATATAGCTATAACCAATAGTTATCGGCATTGCCTCATTTCATACCTTTGGCGGTACAATAAGGAAAAGAAACACTTGCTGGCAGACTCCCCAACATATGACAGCTATTATCTGGGAATGTTAGCACTGGGACAGCCTATGGTCGGCTTCCCTGACCCTTTATCACAGCATAATCAGTGCATGTGCCATTTAATAAGCTCATTTTGAGTCCGTTTTACAGATGTACTCCAAAATCGATTATCGTTGTATGCCAAATATTCTACAAAAATTCATTAATTTGGTGCAATTTCTAATAGAAAAAAAAACAGAAAGTCAAAAATCCCCTTCTGTATATTGTCACCATTCTGTATATTGTGACCATTCACAGAACAATGGGAGGAATTTATTAAGACTGGCGTTCTGTACACCAGTCTCACATTAGTACTGAGTATCTGTTGTTCTGGTCCATTGGAGGACGAGAGCAATGGACAAAAGGACCGCTAAAATAGCGGACAGAACCTGAGGGACCCAATTGACTATTATGGGGTCCATCAGGTGTCCATGCTTTTTAACTGAAAGTGCCAAATGTAAAAGTTGTGCGCTGGACCTCAGAAAAGGTCATCAACCAGAGATCAGTGGGGGTCCAATACCCGGGACCCCTGCTGATCAGCTGTTTGAAGGGGCTGAGGCACCTGTGCGAGCACCGTGACCCTTTCATTATTTACATCTCAAAGTGTTGGTTTTATAGCGGCCGTGCAATGTTATTACAGGCTGTAATTACATTGCACAGTAACTATAAAATAGATACTGTGCAATGTAAATAATGAAGGGGTCACGGGACTCAAACAAGTGCCATGGCCTCTTCAAACTGCTGATCAGCAGAGGTCCCGGGTGTTGGACCCCACTGATCGCTTATTGATGACCTATCCTGAGGATTGGTCACAAATACAAACAAACTAGAATACCCTTTAAAAGGGGTTAGCTACCTTTTATAAATTAATGGCCTATCATTAAGATCAAGATTAAGATCAATTTTAGATCGGCGAGAGTCTGACTGTTAGGAACCCCCAGGGGCGTACCTATAGAGGACGCAGAGGTAGCAATCTCTACTGGGGCCTGGAGCCTGAGGGGGCCCTAAGGCTGCTCTACAATATACATTAAGAAGACACTGGTATTATAGATAGCACATGGTTGGTTGGGGGCCCCATTACAGATTCTGCTGTGGGGCCCAGGAGCTTCAAGGTATCCCTCTGCTCACTGCACTCCTAGATAAATTCTCTTAACGGTGCAGTTTCCAAAATGTGGTCACATGTCAGGGGATTCCACTTTACTGGCACTTCATGGGTTCTGTAAAAGTGGCATGGTGTCCAAAATCAAACTACCAACTAGTGCTGCTTCTCTTCTGCACGCTGATGTGTGTCTAAGTGGGATATCCCAAGTACAACAATGTCATATACCTGGGCATAAACTGTTGTTTGGACACACTGCAGGACACAGAAGTGAATGAGCGCTGTTTGGCTTTTGGAGCTCAGAATTAGATGTTTGGTTTTTGGACGCCATGTCACATTTTCAAAGCTCCTAAGTTGCCAGTAAAGTCGAATCACCTAGGAATTGACCTCATTTTGAAAACTGCACCCCTGAAAGAATTTATCAAGGGGTGTAGTGAGCATAAGTTTTCCCAGATATGAATGCACAGCGGATGGTGAGAATGCAATATGTAAGCTGTGCAACATATATTGGGTATCTCCTAGGGTTGGGGGAGCATCCTGGGGGTCAGTTCTGGTGTCTTTTTTTCTCATAAACTCTAAACCTGAGGTATACTCTGATGTATGTTGATTTTTGTTTTTGTTTGTTGTCGCATTGCACAAGCTAAAAAAGCTGTTTGTTTTTTTTTTTTTTTTTGCAGGATGAGATGCACTTTTTAATTACATCATTTTGGGGTAACTCTAACTTATTGACTAAATTTTATTAACTTTTTTTTGGGGGGATTAAAAAAACACATCAATTCTAGCATTGATTTTTAACATTTTTCAATCTTTGTCGTTCACCACACAGCATAAGTAAAATGTTATTGTTATTCTATGGGTCAGTACAATTACGATGATACTTATGTTTTTCTATGGTTTACTAACTTAACAGAATAAAAACTAATTGGTCAAAAAATCAATTACTTTTGTATTGCCATCTTCTGAGAGGTGTAACGTTTTTATTTTTTTTATTTTTCAGTCTAATGAGCTGGTTGACGGCTTGTTTTTTTGCAAGATGAGATGTACATTTTGGGTTACATGCAACTTTTTGATCACTGTATTCCATTTCTCATGAGCTAAGATGGCTAAAAATCATAATTTCTGGGGGTTTTTTTGTTTTTTTTAAATTTATTCTACAGGTTGTTACGGATGCAGCGATTTCTAGTAAAGCATTTTTGTATGGCGAAGGGGCTCTTTTTGTTTTGGCAGTTTTATTTATTTATTTATTATTTTTTATTTATTATTCACTCTGCACTGCCTCATATCTGCGACGTTCTGAATCACTGGAATTCCATGTTGCACAGGTTGGAGTATCCATGTGAGCAGTTTGAAGGTGGTGAATGATTGCTGCATGCAGCAATCACAGAGGCAATGTGTTATTTTGTAGTCAGCCATTGGAGACTCATGAGGGAGGTGTATTGCCTTTTGAAACCCTTTGAGGAGGCCACCAACTGCAGTAGGGACAACTGGTGAAGGAAGAATACGTTCCTTTGGATGTAGAGAGATCCTTGATATTTCATAGCCAGGGTATGTGGCTGACCCTCACTTCTTTCAAGATGATGATGATGACGATGACCACACTGACAAAGAAGACGAATTACGGCAGGCCCCTGGGTCCGGGCACACACTTACAAGCATGACAGGCTGCATGCTTCATTGCATACATAGTGACAAGAGTATTATTAGCATTATGCAAATGATAAGTACTGGATCACGGTGATTTTAGACCCTCACTATAAAGCCAAAATGGAGGATTTTTTCCTTCCTCCCAGGGATTCAAAATTGGCATATTATTAGAATAGGCTGTATACCCAGCTAGCTGCAGCTTTTGAGAGACCACTGCCAGTGATGCTGCCTACTACCCCTACACGGTTTGACATCATCCTATACAGACTGCTTTGTCATACTCTACTACATATTGTTCTGCAAATGATATAGCTACAGCTACCACCACTTCGACTGTTACTGTACAGTGGGTACGGAAAGTATTCAGACCCCTTTAAATTTTTCACTCTTTGTTTCATTGCAGCCATTTGCTAAAAGCAAAAAAGTTCATTTTATTTCTCATTAATGTACACTCAGCACCCCATCTTGACAGAAAAAAAACAGAAATGTAGATATTTTTGCAAATTTATAAAAAAAGGAAAACTGAAATATCACATGGTCATAAGTATTCAGACCCTTTGCTCAGTATTGAGTAGAAGCACCCTTTTGAGCTTCTTGGGAATGATGCAACAAGTTTTTCACATCTGGATTTGGGGATCCTCTGCCATTCTTCCTTGCAGATCCTCTCCAGTTCTGTCAGGTTGGATGGTGAACGTTGGTGGACAGTCATTTTCAGGTCTCTCCAGAGATGCTCAATTGGGTTGAGGTCAGGGCTCTGGCTGGGCCAGTCAAGAATGGTCACAGAGTTGTTCTGAAGCCACTCCTTTGTTATTTTAGCTGTGTGCTTAGGGTCATTGTCTTGTTGGAAGCTGAACCTTCGGCCCAGTCTGAGGTCCAGAGCACTCTGGAAGAGGTTTTCTTCCAGGATATCTCTGTACTTGGCCGCATTCATCTTTCTTTCAATTGCAACCAGTTGTCCTGTCCCTGCAGCTGAAAAAGACCCCCATAGAATGATGCTGCCACCACCATGTTTCACTGTTGGGATTGTATTGGGCAGGTGATGAGCAGTGCCTGGTTTTCTCCACATATACTACTTAGAATTAATGCCAAAAATTTTAATCTTCGTCTCATCAGACCAGAAAAGCTTATTTCTAATTGTCTGGGAGTCCTTCATGTGTTTTTTGGCAAACTCTATGTGGGCTTTCATAAGTCTTGCACTGAGGAGAGTCTTCCTTCAGGTCACTTTGCCATAAAGCCCCGACTGGTGGAGGGCTGCAGTGATAGTTGACTTTGTGGAACTTTCTCCCATCTCCCTACTGCATCTCTGGAGCTCAGCCACAGTGATCTTTGGGTTCTTCTTTACCTCTCTCACCAAGGCTCTTCTCCCATGATTGCTCAGTCTGGCTGGATGGCCAGGTCTAGGAAGAGTTCTGGTCGTCCCACATTTCTTCCATTTAAGGATTATGGAGGCCACTGTGCTCTTAGGAACCTTGAATGCTGCAGAAATTCTTTTGTAACCTTGGCCAGATCTGTGCCTTGCCACAATTCTGTCTCTGAGCTCCTTGAGCAGTTCCTTTGACCTCATGATTCTCACTTGCTCTGACATGCACTGTGAGCTGTGAGGTCTTATATAGACAGATGTGTGCCTTTCCTAATCAAGTCCAATCAGTTTAATTAAACACAGCTGGACTCCAATGAAGGAGTAGAATCATCTCAAGGAGGATCAGAAGGAAATGGACAGCGTGTGAGTTAATTATGAGGGTCTGAATACTTATGATCATGTGATATTTCAGTTTTTCTTTTTTAATAAATTTGCAAAAATATCTACATTTCTGTTTTTTTCTGTCAAGATGGGGTTCAGAGTGTACATTAATGAGAAATAAAATTAACTTTTTTGCTTTTAGCAAATGGCTTCAATGAAAGAAAGAGTGAAAAATTTAAAGGGGTCTGAATGCTTTCTGTACCCAATGTATGTTCAGTGACTTCTGATCCCTACTGTGTCATGGTATTTTTGTGCCATTTTTTAAAAAGCTAATCCCTCAGTTCTGAACTAGCAGGCAGAGTGATAGTGTGCCACAAATGTTTCATGAAATTATGTAATTGTTATTTCTTCATGCGGCAGCTGCTCCCATAAAGGGAGCCCAGAGCATAATTATCAGAGGCACAGTGTTACTCAGCTCCCCTGGGCTCCGGTGCAGGTCCATGTCCTCTTTGGACTTCTTCTGGTTCTCCTCTTCCTGAGTCACATCAGGGATGCCTGTTTATTGGGCCTCAGCAGACATATGGGTCATGGTGGAGTCATAACATCATCAGGTCTTCAGAGCTTTCACTGGGTGAAGAAAGAAAAGAGAAATGTTTTAACATAAATACATATCAAAGCTGTTTATGTAAAAGGGGAAAGGCCTGTAAACAAATGTGCAAAAGCATGGCTGACAGATAAAAGGCAAATTGGTCAAAGGGACATGGTCAATTGTACTTAGAAAGACGTACACAGGCCTTGGATCCATAAGACTGGTCCACCAGAACATCTCACAAGTGATTTCATCCCACACTTTGTCCTTATGGTACCAGTCGTGATACTCTTCACTGCTGCTGCCCTGTCCTGGACCAACAAGTTGAGAGGCTCCGAATCAATGTGACGGGAACCAATTTGTATTCACTGGACGTCAAACAGATGACAATCTGTTTGATGTCCCTTAAAAAAGGACCTAAAGACTTGTATTAACTTGTATTAAATCCATCTGGCTGTCAAAACAGACAAAGATAGAGCATGTCTGTTTTTTTAAGAGACATGTAAGATGGTCTTTAAAAAAAAAACTGAACATGTGAATAGACCCATTCACTTGTATTGTTTTTAAAATGTCCACCATCACCATATAAATCCAAGTGATTGGAAATATAAAAATGTTTATTATTTTGAAATATATCATGTGGAAACTTAAATGGCGACATTAGAAAATACAACCTGTTCCACAGAAAATAAGCCCTTGTACAGCTATGGGAGTAAAAAAGATGTTTTTTGGAAGGTGGGAAATGATAGCAAAAAACTAAATGAGGCAAATGCAGCAAGTGGTTAATACATAATTTTAATATCCCACTCCAGCTACCCCTACAGTTTATTGTCCCCCTAGAGGACAATAAAGCTACCTCCACAGTTTAATGTCCCCTTCCAGTTACCCCCACAGTTTAATGTCCCCCTCCAGCTGCCCCCCATAGTTTAATGCACCCCTTCATCTGCCTCCTCAGTTTAATTCCCTACCCAACTGCCCCTACAGTTTAATAATATTCCCCTCCAACTGCCCCCACAGTTTAATGTCAACCTCCTTGCAGTTGCCCCCACAATACTATGTCCCTCAACTGGCACAAAACAAACATAAAAAAACCTAATTCTCACTTCTCCTTGTTCCCCTGCTTTTCTCTGCTGTCTCTGGTTCCGGAGGCTTCAGTGAGCTGCAGACACAATGCAAGTGACGTCATCACATCACGTCTACAGCTCCCAGAACAGGGACAGGGGCAGAAAGGTGAAGCAGGGAGCGCACGGCTTCGTTCTTCACCATTCTTGTATTCAACTATTCATTCATACTATTCACCATTCCCTGTTTCAACTCATCTGCGTCCTCTCCGGAATCAAAAACTGTCCTGTTGAATCCGGGTGTTTGGGAGGTATGCAGTTGTGTGAAGACTAGGTAAGGTACTGCAAGCTCAGCCCCATGTTCTTGCTCATAGCAGGCAAACATATGATTCTCAGATGATTTTAGATGTGCCATCTTTTAATAAATTTGGAACAAATTATTCCAACTATCTCCTTTACATAGACTGTCTTAAGATATACCAGTTAGTTACTGTAGGCCACTGTCTGATAAAGCAGGCATTGCTTAGTGGGCCCCCTTTCCAAGGTCCAAGGTTTGTTATAGGGCTCATGGTCGGTTTCCTATTTTTATGCAAGACCCTCTGTGTGTATTGTGTTGCTCTTGCTGACTGAAGTAAGGACACATACACTGTTATTGTCCCCCATTTTTGCAATGTAACCTATGACAGGATTTGACATTGTAACATCACAATGACTAGAGTTATGAGTGATCTGCTCTCATCTGTATACAGAGCCCTATATTTTTTATATATATATATATATATATATATATATATATATATATATATATTGTGACAGGACCAGAGGCAAAGTGGTAGAAGCAGTATACATTTCTCCCAGGGTCTTGTCATATTCCTTCTAAAAGCACCTGGGAAAGCTGTGTTCCTTGCTGGAGGGTTTTATCTAAACCCTGGTAAAAGGTCTGGCTACTGGAGTAGGCAGAGTTGAGTGTGTCTCCACTCCATCCAGTTTGGGATGACTGGGGGTTAATTTCTTGGTTCCTGAAGTGTGCGTATATAAGGGCAAACAGCACACATGTATTTAGCTCTCTTTGCTCCTGGGGAATCACTGTGAGTTAAACTGCTGTATTTTGTGTTTAGGGATCTGCACAGTAGGCCCAGCTCTGTCTAGTTAGATACCTGTATTGTGTATTGTAGGTAGTGGCTGGACGGCTAGGATTTTATTTTGTATTTTTAATGGTTTTGTTTTCCTTAAACCACTAATAAAACTGGTTGCGGCCAGTTGCACCATACTTGGCTGGACTGGACTCTAATTGCTGTGCTAAATAGTGCTCGTCTATCTGAGGAGACGACGATCCCTGAGCTACTCTCGTTACAAAAAAAAAAAAAAAAATATATATATATATATATATATATATATATATATATATACACAAGTGGACCAAATTGTTGGTACCAATCGTTTAATGAAAGAAAAACCCACAATGGTCACAGAAATAATTTAAATCTGACAAAAGTAATTTGCCAAACTACATGTTGACAAGCCACAAAGCTTCTGGGAGAATGTCCTATGGACAGATGAGACAAAAATCAAAATTTTTGGGAAGGCACATCAGCTCTATGTTCACAGATGGAAAAATTAAGCATATCTTGAAAAGAATACTGTCCCTACTGTGAAACATGGAGGAGGCTCTGTTATGTTCTGGGGCTGCTTTGCTGCATCTGGAATAGGGTGTCTTGAATCTGTGCAGGGTACAATGAATTTTCTAGAGAGAAATGTGCTGCCCAGTGTCAGAAAGCTTGGTCTCAGTCGCAGGTCATGGGTCTTGCAACAGGATAATGACCCAAAACACACAGCTAAAAACACCCAAGAATGGCTAAGAGGAAAACATTTGACTATTCTGAAGTGGCCTTCTATGAGCCCTGACCTAAATCCTATTGAGCATCTTTGGAAGGAGCTGAAACATGCCATCTGGAAAAGGCGCCCTTCAAACCCAAGACTACTGGAGCAGTTTGCTCATGAGGAGTGGCCAAAATACCTGTTGAGAGGTGCAGAAGTCTCATTGACAATTACAGGAATGGTTTGATTGCAGTGATTGCCTCAAAAGGTTGTGCAACAAAATATTAAGTTAAGTGAACCATCATTTCTGTCCAGGCCTGTTTCATGAGTTTTCTTTTTTTTTGAAATTCTGTTGAAGCATGGTTGGAAAGCAATGTCTGACGTTCATTTTCATAGAATTTTTATTACTTTTGTCAGATTCAAGTTATTTCTGTGACCATTGTGGGTTTTTCTTTCATTAAACGAGGGGTACCAACAATTTTGTCCACGTGTGTATATATAGTTGTGCTAAAAAGTTTACATACCCCGGCATATTTTTTGTTTTTTTTGGGCCTTTTTTCAGAGAATATGAATGATAACACAAAAACTTTTTCTCCACTCATGGTTAGTGGTTGGTTGAAGCCATTTATTGTCAAACTTCTGTGTTTTCTCTTTTTAAATCATAATGACAATCCAAGACATCAAAATGACCCTGTTCAAAAGTTCACATACCCTGGTGATTTTGGCCTGATAACATGCCCAGAAGTTGACACAAAGGGCTTTGAATGGCTACTAAAGGTAACATCCTCACCTGTGACCTGTTTGCTTGTAATCAGTGTGTGTTCATAAAAGCTGAGTGAGTTTCTGGGATCCAGACAGACTGTTGCATCTTTCCTCCAGCCACTGACGTTTCTGGATTGTGAGTCATGGGGAAAGCAAAAGAATTGTCCATGGATCTACTGGAAAAGGTAGTTGAACTATATAAAACAGGAAAGGGATACAAAAAGATATCCAAGGAATTGATAATGCCAGTCAGCAGTGTTGAAATTGTGATTAACAAATGGAAACTCAGGGGCTCTGTAAAAACCAAACCATGGTCAGGTAGACCAACAAAAATTTCGGCCGCAACTGCCCTGAAATTGTTTGGGATGAAAAGAAAAACCCACACACAACATCAGCTGAAATACAGGACTCCCTGAAACTTATCGGCTGTTTCAAGATGCACAATAAGGCACTTGAAGAAAAATGGACTGCATGGTCGAGTTGCCAGAAGAAAGCCATCACTGCGCAAATGCCACAAAGAATCTCGCCATCAATACCCCAAACAGCACAGAGACAAGCCTCAAAACTTCTGGAACAAGGTAATATGGAGTGATGAGACCAAAATCAAACTTTTTGGCCACAACCATAAACATTACATTTGGAGAGGTGTCAACAAGACCTATGATGAAAGGAACACCATTCCTACTGTAAAGCACGGAGGTGGATCACTGATGATGTGGGGATGTGTGAGCTTCAAAGGCACAGGAAACTTGGTCAAAGTTGAAGGAAAGATGAATGCAGCACGTTATCAGCAAATACTGGAGGCAAATTTGCACTTATCAGCCAGGAATCTGCGCATGGGACGTACTTGGACGTTCCAACATGACAGCGATTCAAAACACAAGGCCAAGTCGACCTGTCATTGGCTACAGCAGAAGAAAGTGAAGGTTCTGGAGTGGCCATCTCAGTCTCCTGACCTCAATATCATTGAGCCACTCTGGGGAGATCTCAAGCGTGCAGTACATGCAAGACAGCCCAGGAATTTACAGGAACTGGAGACTTTTTGCCAAGAAGAATGGGCAGTTTTACCATCTGAGAAAATAAAGAGCCTCATCCACAACTACCACAAAAGACTTCAAACTGTCATTGATGTTAGAGGGGGCAATACACGGTATTAAGAACTGGGGTATGTGAACTTTTAAACAGGGTCATTTTGATGTTTTTGGTTGTCATTATGATTTAAAAAGAGAAAACACAGATGTTTGACCATAAATGGCTTCAACCAACCACTAACCATGAGTGGAGAAAAAGTTTTTGTGTTATCATTCATATTCTCTGAAAAAAGGCCAAAAAACAAAAAAATCTGCCGGGGTATGTAAATTTTTTAGCACAACTGTATATATCTGTGTGTGCTGGATGTGTGTGTGCGACATCTAGTTCTGGAGTAGTGAGTGGCAGCTATCACTCTCATAAACATCATTATGTAAGGAGCAATCTGGAAAAATGACAAACGCCACAATGTAGATTTTTATTATTATTTTTTTTTTTTTTTTATTGAATCGGCAACATTGTAATTAAATTATTACTGGTCCTTTAAATTAAATAATGGTCACAGTGACTCTCAGGTCAGGCATGGAGGATGGCAAAGAACTTTTTCAGTTCACTTTGACCAGTCCACCATTGTCCTGAGATGACAGACACTGGACCCGATGATCCAGAGGAAGGCGAAACAAACCCCCAGAGAGTTAAACCTCAGGGGGACCAAAAATTCCTTCCTGACCCCAGATATGACGATCGGATATCTACCTGGATCATATTTGGCCTGCTGCCTACTGAGATGTCCAGCGAATCCAACGCAGACCATTCAGGCGAACTGGTAAAAAAACAAAAGAAAAGAACACGTTAGTAACATGAATAAACAACAATTTTCATAGGGTCAGATTTATTATGCCTTGTTCGCCAGTTTTCTGGTCTACAAGGCATAAAAAAAAAGTCACAAATTTTTTGAGCAAAGAGGGTTTTGCGCAAAAATTTGCAACTTTTTCTGTTTAGCGCTGCGTAGGCGGCACAATAGGTTTATTATCATTTACGTCACATTATTGACTTAAATGATCCCTGAAATCTAGAAGATCTCAGTGTGCAGGCACAAGGCCTAGTGGAGGGTGCGCCTGATTTATGAAGAGGCCTGCACCTCTCCTGCAAGGGATATGAAGGCTGGCGTTATATACACCAGTCTTCATAAATCTCCTCCATACTCCCTTTTCTTCATGCCTCAGATCGGCACACTGCTGTATGTCATCCAGGTCCGCCGTCCTCTTCATCTGTAGTGTCCTCTTCAATCTGTCAAGTGACACAAGATGGCTCAGGTTAAGACCTGTACAGATTCTACACCAATTGTGACATCATGTGATGTCTGTGATGTCATGTGCCATGTTATGTCATGTGGTGTCTACAATACAGCAGAGATCTGCACCATAAAACCATCATGTACATGATCACCATTACAGATTAATAACTATAACTGTATCATAGCACAACATGTAAAAGCCATGATATATTATGATACACATTTAATGGGACCCGTTTTGCTATAATATATATTAGCCATTGATCTATGTATTACAGGAAACATGGGATGTCAGCAATAACTGCAAGTCCCCAGTCACCCCCTGATCCAACAGGAACAAGAGAGGCTGATCACAGAGAACAATAGCATTTAGTAGTAGCATTTATCAGGTTTATGTTACAGGATGATGTGTTTTGTCCACAGTATGGGAAAAACTATGCAACTTTGTCATCTTATAAAGTTGTCCCAACTGGACCTCCTCTATCTATATGACCTATAAGAGCATATGGACTCATTAAGGGGGTCCCAACTGTGGCCCTTCTCTGTGAGCCAAAGCGGAGAGCTGTTGTAAAGAGCAGTTCATGCTTTGGATGGCTTAGAGCAACCGTGTATTATATAAGTCACCCCATTAATTTGAAAGATGGCCGTGTAATACTTCATGTGTCCTGGTGAGGGCGCAGTTTCCCCCAGTGATAACAGATAATCGTTTGGGGTATGAGCTGCCAGACCTGTAACCATCTTTTGCCACCAGTGAAACCTCATTTAGAGCATCAATTGTCCAAATGGGACAACCTCTGTAGGTCTCACATGTGTTCTGATAAGAGGGGCAAAAACACAGAACCCATAGGTTCATATTGTCTATAGAATTAGGTTGAGGAACATTTCTTAGAAATGTCTTTTCTATAATGAATTGTTCTGACCATCAGAGCAAGAAATACATTGCACAGGGCATCTTACTAAGATTTTTAGGAAGTTAATGGTCAGGCCTAAACTTCATCACCTCCCTGTACCAGCTATATGTTGTGTGAACTAGGCCTTAGCATAGAGTGAAGAGCTACATAGCTGAACATACTGTACTGTCCTCTTCAAGCTGTCAAACTCAAGTGACACAAGATGGCTGAGGTTAAGAACTGTACACATTCTACACCAATTGTGATGTCACGTGGCATCTATGATGTCATGTGCTCTGTCTTGTTATGTGATGTCACACTAGAGGAGAGATTCACACCACAAATCAATTATGTACACTAGATATATATACATACATTGGGGCAACTAATTGATTCTGGGGTCCCACTTGCATTTTTTTTTTTCAATATAAATTTTTCCATACATAAAGAAACATAGACATACATATTGCCATATCCATATATAGCAATCATTTTAAACATCAGACAAACTAGACACAAAAAAGAAGAAAAAAGGGGAAAAAGGAGACCATTTCTAATGCTGATTAGTATGTTAATCAAGAGGCAGATGCAGACTTATAAATTAGCAGTTTAACCCTTAGATATCTATAGGAGCATTTGGGAACATGCGAGTCCATGGAATCCACATGTCTATAAAAGTGGGAAGCCTATTATTTCTTACAGCAAAAATCTCATAGATACAATGCTCTGTCATGATGTTAACCCCTCCCTGCCGGAGGAATTTTTCGATTTTCGTTTTTGACTCCCCACCCCTTCCAAACCTCATAACTTTTTTATTTTTCGGCTCTCAGAGCCATATGAGGTCTTAATGTTTGCAGAACAAATTTTTCTTCATGATGCTACCATTAGTTATTCTGTACAATGTACTGGGAAGCTGGAAAAAAATTCCGAATGGGGGGGATTTGAAGAAAAAGTGCATTTGTGCAACTTTCTTAGGGGCTTCTTTTTTACGGCGTTCACTATGCAGCTAAAATGACATGTCACCTGTATTCTATGTTTTGGTACAATTCCGGGGATACCAAATTTATATGTTTTTATATACATTTTAACCCCTTAACAAAAATCCCAAACTGTGCAAAAAAATTTTTTTTTCTAAAAGTCGCTATATTCTGACACCCGTAACTTTTATATACTTCCGTGTATGGGGATGCATAGGGCATCTTTTTTGCGGGACCAGGTATACTTTTTAGTTATATCATTTTGGGGAATTACTATTGCTTTGATCACTTTTTATTCAAATTTTTATCAGAGGCAAGTGAAAAAACAGCGGTTTGGCACTTTTGATTATATTATATAGTTTTTGAAAATATTTTTAAAGATTTGTAGACCGGGCGTTTTCGAACACAGGGATAACAAAATGTGTTTGTGTTTCACAGTATTTAAGTACTTTTATATGTGTTCTAGGGAAAGGTTGGTGATTTGAACTTTTAATATTTTTTTATTTATTTATTTTTTTCATTTATTAGACCCCCCTAGGAGTCTTGAACCCTAGGGGGTCTGATCACTAATGCAATGCATTACAATAAACCAGTGCTTCTATTGCAGGCTACATAGAGTAGCCTGCAATAAAAGTTAATGAAAGATAGGCCTGGGAGCCTTCACAAGGCTCCCGGCTGTCATAGCAACAGGACGTCAGCCCCGGAGCTTGCTACGAGCGTCGGCGATCCCCGGCAAATTGGAGGTGCCCGTGCGCTGCCGGTAAAATGGCGCCTCGGTCAGCTTTGACTGCGGCACCAGAGGGGTTAATGCCCGCGATCATTGCGGGCACTGATCGCAGGCATTAGCCCCGGGTGTCTACTCTATAATACAGCAGAAACCCGGCGGCTATGGCAGCTGCTCGGGTCCCGAGCGGCTGCCATATTTAATCACCTGGCATCCGCCGTACTATTATGGCGGATGTCGGGAAAGGGTTAAACAGATAGTCATATCACACAAATACATTAATAAATATTATCTACCATATCTCTGCTTTATATCGGCATCATCTTTTAATCGTCCTGTAATTTATTTTGGACGTTAGAAGGCTTACAAGCGTAACAGCGATTTTCCAGATTTACAAGAAAATTTCCCAAATTAATTTTATAGGGGCCACTTCAGTTCTGAAGGGAATTATATAGGCCTATATATTAGAAAGTCCCCATAAATCAACCCATTTTCAAAACTACACCCATCAAATAATTCATAACATAATTTGGGAAGTTTATTAAGCCTTTAAGCATTTCACAGGAATTAAAACAATATGGAGGTGAAATTTAGACATTTCAGTTTTTTTTTCAATAATACATTCATTTAGCCCTAAAATGAACACATTCAAAGGAAAGGGTTAACCACTTTCGTACCGCCCATAGACTATATACATCCTAGGGGTGGTTGCCTTGTTCTGCAAAGACGTACTGATATGTCCAAGCAGAATTCAGCAGCTGCACGAAATCGTGCAGTTGCTGAAACTGGGAGCCGGCTGTAACTTCAACTGGAGCTCCCAGAGAGAAGGCAGGAAAGGTTTATTTCATTCCCTGCCTTCCCAATCGCTGATTGCTTCAGGTTCCAATCATGTAATGGCCATGTCAGCAAATGTTTGTTGCAGCGGTTGTTAGCTGTAAATGACAGCTAACACCCTGCTCCATAACCCCTGGTCGGCCATGTTAAATGTCCCCCCTCAGCACCACAGCAGTGAGATCGGGGGGTGCTGATATGTATCTTCTGTAGCCTGGGGTCTGACCAGTGACTCCAGGCTGCTAGGAGCCCCCAGTTCCTGGCTGATCCTGCCGAGATGTGAGGAAGTCAGTCTATGCGTCTGCTTAGGCTGACTTCCTCTATAAATTGCATTATACAAGTATTGCAGTCAGTGGTGAACCTAGCCTCTTTGCTGCCTGAGGCGGACTATCGAAAGACGCCCCCCCCCAAAAAAATATATATATATAAAATTGAGTTTCCATGATACTAGCTTCACATGCTGTTATTGTCATACAATAAACATACACAAACTTATGAAACAGTGTTTAAGAATTCTTCTTATTGTATTACTTCAGTATCAACAGATCAACAACACGGCATTAACAATGACAATAACTTCACACATCTTCTGCTTGGTGGATGGACGAGCCCACGTGGCCCCCATTCTCTATAATAGGAGCGCCGCAGATAGATGAGTACTGAACTTCGGGTATCTTTGGCACTCCCATCGAAGTTGAATGGGAGCCACGCGGGTTCGTCCATCCCCCAAGCGACACGCTTATATTCAGCCTGGCTGCGGTCAGGCTGTATTCCAACCCAGTGGGGGGAAAAAAAAACAATTCTCAGGCCCAGTGGGGGGTCTCAGCTGACTGACCCCCATCAATCAGGTATTTATCCTCTATAATTTAAGTGAATACAGTGCAGTAACATTCTGTGACTTACAGGTGACGTCTCTGACTAATCCTTCACATCCTTCTCTTTCCTTTGGACCGCCATGACCACTTCTTCCAGCTGTGACTTGTCTCTGTAAAGTTTGCAACACAGACATCTTTGGCTCCTCACTTTTCCAGGCATCCAACCCACATTGTCCTCACCTACACAAAGCCCCCATCCTGCTGCTACCCAAATTATAAAATATATGATATAACCCCCCCCATAATGAATAATACCCCCAAGTGCATCTTTATATTAATAATGTCCGTGTGCACTCTGTATAAATAGTGCCCCTTATTAATAATGCCCCAAGTGCTAACTAATTAAAAGGTTTTCCAGGTCATTAATAAACTAATCAGTGGGGCTCAAAAACCCAGGACCTCTACTGATCAGCTGTTTGAATGAACCGTGGTACCTGTGTAAGTGCCGTGACCGCTTCTCCGTTTACATAGTGTCATTCATCTCATAGCGGCCATGTAATGTAACTACAGCCTCGTCCTATACAAGTCTATGTGACAAGGCTGAAATTACATCACATGGTCACTATAAACAGACAGCGTGTGATATAAACAGGCACCATAGCCCCCCATACAACTGATCAGAGGCGGGGTCCACTGATCTCTTATTAAAATCTGTCCTAAGGATAGAACATCAATAAAAATGAGCTGGAAAGACCCTTTAATAAAGCCTAAGTGCCACCTTAAAGGGGTTGTCCAGGATAACCACTTTTTTAATATGCTGGGGAAGGTGCTCCAGTGTCCTCCAGCGTGTTTCAGTCCTGCTGCTCCGGTGTTTTCTTCCCCACAGCCCTGTGATATCCCGTGTTAACGACCTCAGCAGTCATGTGTGGTGGGGACTTCTGCCAGAAGAAAACACCAGAGCAGCAGAACCAGACTGCGGTGGGAGACATCGGAGCACAAGGGACAGGTGAGTAGGTGTTTTTCTTTTAATACCGTATTACACGGTATTATGGCCCACTGCGGCCCCTGCACACAGTATTACATGGTATTATGCCCTGCAGAGGCCCCTGCACACAATATTATTCCCCGCAATGGCCCCTGCACCCGGTATTATGCCCTGCAGTGTCCCCTGCACACGGTATTATGCCCCACAGCGGTCCCTACACATGGTATTATACCTCGCAGTGGCCCCTGCACACGGTATTATGCCCCGGAGCGGCCCCTGCACACGGTATTATGCTCCATAGTGGCCCCTGCACATGGTATTATGTCTCATAGTGGCCCCTGCACTCGGTATTATGCTCCATAGTGGCCCCTGCACTCGGTATTATGCTCCATAGTGGCCCCTGCACTCGGAATTATGTCTCATAGTGGCCCCTGCACTCGGTATTATGCTCCATAGTGGCCCCTGCACTCAGTATTATGCTCCATAGTGGCCCCTGCACTCAGTATTATGCTCCATAGTGGCCCCTGCACTCAGTATTATGCTCCATAGTGGCCCCTGCACACAGTATTATGCTCCATAGTGGCCCCTGCACTCGGTATTATACTCCATAGTTGCCCCTGCACACAGTATTCTGCTCCATAGTGACCCACCCATGAACTATTATTATACTCTGGAGTCTTTTCAGACCCCAGAGTATAATGATCGGAGACCCAGGTGGTGACAAACATAAAAACCAGTGTTACTTACCTGGGCTCCGGTGCACTCCCTGCTTTTGGCCCTCTTCAATGTTGCACAGACCGGCGTCGCCACATAATGATATCGACCTGGCTCACATGACGCCTTGGACATCACCAAAGAAGGCCGAAGCCGGCTGGGAGTAGCTCGGATCGCTGGAGAGGTGAGTAACAATGGTTTTAATGTTTATCACCTCCCCTAGGTCTCCGATTATTATACTCCGGGATCTGAAAAGACCCCGGAGTATAATAATAGTAGTATTTGGCCTCATTTAGCGATCCCCGCTGCCGCTCGCAACCACTTCTGATTCCCCCTTCTGCGTCCGATAGCAGAAGGGGAGCGGAGGCGGCCACAGCAGGTGCGGGGATCGATAAATAAATAGGCCGTTACCTGCCGGGGTTATTCCAGTAGCTAACGGACTATATATATATATATACAGTCATATGAAAAAGTTTGGGCACCCCTATTAATCTTAATCATTTTTAGTTCTAAATATTTGGGTGTTTGCAACAGCCATTTCAATTTGATATATCTAATAACTGATGGACACAGTAATATTTCAGGATTGAAATGAGGTTTATTGTACTAACAGAAAATGTGCAATATGCATTAAACCAAAATTTGACCGGTGCAAAAATTTGGGTACCCTTATCATTTTATTGATTTGAATACTCCTAACTACTTTTTACTGACTTACTGAAGCACAAAATTGGTTTTGTAACCTCACTGAGCTTTGAACTTCATAGCCAGGTGTATCCAATCATGAGAAAAGGTATTTAAGGTGGCCAATTGCAAGTTGTTCTCCTATTTGAATCTCCTCTGAAGAGTGGCATCATGGGCTCCTCAAAACAACTCTCAAATGATCTGAAAACAAAGATTGTTCAACATCGTTGTTCAGGGGAAGGATACAAAAAGTTGTCTCAGAGATTTAACCTGTCAGTTTCCACTGTGAGGAACATAGTAAGGAAATGGAAGACCACAGGGACAGTTTTTGTTAAGCCCAGAAGTGGCAGGCCAAGAAAAATATCAGAAAGACAGAGAAGAAGAATGGTGAGAACAATCAAGGACAATCCACAGACCACCTCCAAAGAGCTGCAGCATCATCTTGCTGCAGATGGTGTCACTGTGCATTGGTCAACAATACAGCACAGTTTGCACAAGGAGAAGCTGTATGGGAGAGTGATGCGAAAGAAGCCGTTTCTGAAAGCACGCCACAAATAGAGTCGCCTGAGGTATGCAAAAGCACATTTGGACAAGCCAGCTTCGTTTTGGAAGAAGGTCCTGTGGACTGATGAAACAAAGATTGAGTTGTTTGGTCATACAAAAAGGCGTTATGCATGGCGTCAAAAAAACACAGCATTCCAAGAAAAACACTTGCTACCCACTGTAAAATTTGGTGGAGGTTCCATCATGCTTTGGGGCTGTGTGGCCAATGCCGGCACCGGGAATCTTGTTAAAGTTGAGGGTCGCATGGATTCAACTCAGTATCAGCAGATTCTTGAGAATAATGTACAAGAATCAGTGACGAATTTGAAGTTACCCCGGGGATGGATATTTCAGCAAGACAATGATCCAAAACACAGCTCCAAATCTACTCAGGCATTCATGCAGAGGAACAATTACAATGTTCTGGAATGGCCATCCCAGTCCCCAGACCTGAATATCATTGAACATCTGTGGGATAATTTGAAGCGGGCTGTCCATGCTCGGCGACCATCGAACTTAACTGAACTGGAGTTGTTTTGTAAAGAGGAATGGTCAAAAATACCTTCATCCAGGATCCAGGAACTGATTAAAAGCTACAGGAAGCGACTAGAGGCTGTTATTTTTGCAAAAGGAGGATCTACTAAATATTAATGTCACTTTTCTGTTGAGGTGCTCATACTTTTGCACCGGTCAAATTTTGGTTTAATGCATATTGCACATTTTCTGTTAGTACAATAAACCTCATTTCAATCCTGAAATATTACTGTGTCCATCACTTATTAAATATATCAAATTGAAATGGCTGTTGCAAACACCCAAATATTTAGAACTAAAAATGATTAAGATTAATAGGGGTGCCCAAACTTTTTCATATGACTGTGTATATATATATATATATATATATATATATATATATATAAAAAAAAAAAAGTTCTCCGCACCTACCTGCGATCGCTTCATGGAGCTACCGCCTCCTCTTCTTCACCCGCATCCACGTCTCAGCGTAGAAGGCGCGATGACGTCATTGTATCGCCGCCTGCGCTGAGATGCGGAGATCTCATAAGCCAGCCTGGACTGGTTTATAGTGAATATAAAGCAAAAAATGCCACCCCCCAGACAGTGACGGACAGTGCTGCCTGAGACGGCCGCCTCACTTCGCCTCATTAGCGGTGCGTCCCTGTTTGCAGTCTATAGTGCTGAACCAGAGATCAGTGCAGTAGTGAAGTGTATGAAAAAAGAATACTAAATTAATAAAGCAAGGAAATAATGATTTTTTACCATCTCGCCTTAAAAAAAATGCTATAAAAGTGATCAAAAAGTCATATGTACCTTAAAATAGTACCAATAAAAAGCACAGGTCATCCCCCCCCCACAAAAAAAGCCCTCAATCAATTTTTTGCTACACATCTCAGAAGATGGCGATGCAAAAATAATTGATTTGTTTCCCCAATGGGTTTTTGTTCAGCAAAACTAGTAATGCATAAAAAAACAATATAAATGAGGTATCGCCATAATCATACCGACCCGCAGAATAAAGGTAACATGTTACTTATGATGTACGCTGTGTGGAAAGAAAAATTTAAAGGTAAATAGCAATACCAGAATTGATAGGGTTTTTTTTTTTTAATCCACCAAATAAAAGTTAATAAAATTAAGTCAATAAGTTATAAGCACCCAAAAATGTTGTTGTTAAAAAATACATCTCATACCGCAAAAAACAAGCCCTCATATGGCTACATCACCAGTAAAATAAAAAAAATATAGATTGTACAATGTGAAGACAAAAACCCCAAAAATCGACAAATCATTAGAACACAACTGGCTGCGGCAGGACGGGAATGTATAAACTGTGCAAGCGTATATCAGGGTGCATGCCAAATTTAGAGCTTACAAGGGAAAAGACACCAGAAGTGACCACCAGAGTGAGCCCCCAATCATAGGAGCTACTGGAGATATAGTAGGGAATTTGGTGTTCCCAATGTACTCCGCACAGCTTACATATTCACTCTTCACCATCCGCTGTGCATTCACATCTGGGATACCAATGCTCACTACACCCCTTGATAAATTCTTTGAGGGGTGCAGTTTTGAAAATGGGGTCACTCCCTAGGACAGTGATGGTGAGCCTTTTAGAGACCGAGTGCCCAAACTGCAACCCAAAACCCACTAAATTATCGCATTGTGCCAACACGGAAATTTAACCTTAATACTCTGCAGATCCACAATTGTGGACAGTTACGGACCCACAAAATACAATCGTGTAAATGGGGCTTTACAGAGCTTTCAATAATATAAACAACTTTGTACTGAAAGGTAATACTTTGCATTTAGAGCTTTTGAACAATTAATGTTCACTATTTACATCGCACAGGATCTGTTTTATAGTGACCGTGCAATGTTATTACAGCCTGTAATAATATCACATGTCTGTTATAAAACATATACTGTGTGACATAAATAGTGAAGGGCCCCCATGCGGTACAATGTGCTCCACAGTGGCCCCCAGACAGTACAATGCGCTCCACAGTGGCCCCCAGACAGTATTATATGCTCCACAGTGGCCCCCACACAGTATTATAAGCTCCACAGTGGGCCCCACACAGTATTATAAGCTCCACAGTGGGCCCCCACACAGTATTATACGCTCCACAGTAGGCCCCGCACAGTATTATAAGCTCCACAGTGGGCCCCCACACAGTATTATACACTCCACAGTAGGCCCCGCACAGTATTATAAGCTCCACAGTGGGCCCCCACACAGTATTGTACACTCCACAGTGGGCCTCATGCAGTATTATAAGCTCCACAGTGGGACCCCACACAGTATTGTACGCTCCACAGTGGGCCCCACACAGTGTTATATGCTCCACAGTGGCCCTCACACAGTATTTTATGCTCCACAGTGGCCTCCACAAGTATTATATGTTCCACAGTGGCCCCCATACATTATTATATGCTCCACTTTGGGCCCTCACACAGTATTATATGCTCCACAGTGGGCCCCCACACAGTATTATATACTTCACACTGGCCCCCACACAGTATTACAGTATATGCTACTTACCTGAAGTCCCACGAAGAGCAGGTCAGTATCATCCTCCTTCTTTTGAATGTAGGCGTTGATGAATAATGTCAACGCACCTGCGTTGGGGGAGAGGTCACACTCTGCAGTCATTGTAAACCATAGTCCCGCAGACCTAAGCCTTACCCTGACAGCTTTCAGCTGTATGTGCATTTGCACATACAGATGAAAGAAGTGATCGCTCACTAACGGGGAATTCTATACTGGATTCCCTGTTAGTGAGTGATCAGGGCAAGGCGCGCGTGCCAACAGAGAGGGCTCTGAGTGCACCCTCTGGCACGCGTGCCATAGGTTCGCCAACATGGCCCCAGGGGATTCCATTTTACTGGTACTTTAGAGGCTCTGCAGATACCAAACATTTAAATCTGCACTCCAAAAGCCACATAGCACTCCTTCCCTTCTGAAATCTGCTGTATGCCCAAACTGCAGCTTATGCCCACATGTATGACACTGGTGTACACAGGATAACGTACTTAATGTCATATGTTGGTATAAACTGCTGTTTGGGCACAGCCAGGCACAGAAGGGAAGGAGTGCTAGTTGGTTTTTGGAGCACAGATTTAGATGGTTTGGTTTTTGGACGCCATTACACTTTTGCAGAACCCTGAAATGCCAGTAAAGTGGAATCCCCTGACATGTGACCCCATTTTAGAAACTACACCCCTGAAGGAATTTATCCAGTGGTACAGTGAGCATTTTTTACCCCCAAGTGTTGCATCAATTAATTTTCCAGAAAGGGGAGACCGGAGCGCTGTGCAGTAAAGCGCAGGGAACTTAACTGGGGGCGGGCAGTAGGGGGACCAATAACGCGCTAGGGTGCGAAGAATTGGGGGCGGGGCTTAACCCCCGTTTGATTTCACTATGCCGTGCAGCCTGGGAAGCGGCCATTCCGGGAGCTGCGCAGCATACTAACGAGCGGTTCAGCTCCCTCCCACCATCCCACTGTAGTCATGGCGTCCCTTGACTCTATCCTGGAGCAGATCAGAGCTGCTGCCGGTGTCCACGGAGAGGCCTGGCTGCAGGAGCAGCTGGCTGACATTATGCAGCCTTCCGCCACCCCCATTAACCCTTCACTACCCCCTCCCCAGGAGGCGTCTGAGCGGCGGCGGCCACGCAGGACTCGCCCGCCGGCACGTTTGAGCCCTGATGAGCCCCCTAGGGCCTGGCGACATAGGAGTCCCTCTCGGGCCCCTCTGGGCCGGGCACCCCGCTCCACTGCTCTGGGGCGGAGGTCCCGGTCTGGGAGGAATCCTACCAGTCACCTGCAGAGGTGGAGATCCCTGCCACTGGCCTTAGTGAGAGGACCTCCACACCCAGTCACCATATGGCTACAGCACGTGGTACATCGGTCCCCTCCTGTGATGCTCCAGCGGGAGGGGGACTGGGTCTTCCAGTCCCGTCGGTTCCGGCTTTCCAGGCGCCCTCGGTACCGCAGCGATGAATTCTGAACGACGAGCAGCACGGCGCTGGCTCCTCCTTCATGGCACCACAGCCCAGGTCCAAGGTGCATCCAGTGGTTTCAAGTACATACGCGGGTGCAGGTCAAACTTCCCAGGGATGTCGGTCGTGCTACAGCTGTCAGCGGGAGGGTTCCCAACAATCAACAGGCGCCAGCGTTCTCCTGTACAGCGACCCGGGTCAGCAGGATGCAAGACCGTCGACTGGTGGGCCCACAGCACCTACGCAGTCTGGTGAGTACCATTCATTGTTGTGTCCGTTTCCTCCTATTCTAATGTCAGGGGTTAGGGATAGATAGGCCGGAGTCCCCAGTGGGTGGCGGTGTAGCTTCTGAAGGGATTAGGGAGCTATTGGGTAGCGTGAGGGAGCTACTGTCGCGCTGCGAACAGAGTGTTAGCGGTTCCCCGGTGGCGGAGTGGGTCCCTCCAGCGGTCCAGTCGGTAGCGTCACAGAGTGCGCCGGCGGTAGAGGCTCCGGCGGGTGTCACAGTGTCCGTGCAGACAGATAAAGAAAAGGTTGACTCAGTGAGGCTGGACGACAGGGCTCGGGGAGAGGTCTATGTGTGTTTTGAGGGTCCTCTAGGGGCGCATTTAAAAAAGGAAGTGAAGGAGAAGATTTGGAAGGACGATTACGTCGAAATCTTCTTGCTCCCTTTAGCTAAATTTAATTTAGACAAGAGTAAGAAGGAGGATAGGAAAAAAGAGGAGGAAGAAAAACGTAGGTGGCGCCTGATCCCACAGACTTTTCCTATTTGCTTTGCCATTTTAGCTAGTGTCATTGGTGAAAAGGCTCCTGACAACTGTTTGGGGCTTTTTTGCTATCAGGACTCTATAGGTGAGGCGTATCGGGTGTATGGGGGTCAGACATGGCTGCGGTATGATGAGCAGTTCCGTCAGCGTAAGGCGGTTCGGCCCAGCATACAGTGGGATCAGAAGGATATAGGTTTGTGGCTTCGGGTTATGGCGCCAGCTCGCTTTGACCAGTCCTTTCCCGGGGTGGCCGGTGGAACCGGCCATAGTGGTCTCAGTTATGGCTCAGGGGGGGCAGGTGCACAGGCCCAGCAACGTTACGGGCTGTGTTGGCAGTTCAATGAAGCCCAATGTAAATTTGGCTTCAACTGTAGATTCAAACATGCCTGTTCATTCTACGGAGAGGTGTCCCACTGGTCCAGTCAGCTGTGATCGATGTGTTTGATTGTGACCTCTTTACGGATGCAGCAGGGGGCCACGGTTTTGGGGCCTATTACAGGGGGCAGTGGTGCGCCGCCCCTTGGCCTGCGGCGTGGCGTGAACTAGGTCTGACACGGAATTTGACTGTATCCATATGGGGTGGGGGCGTTCCAGGATAAAAAAGTTAGGTTTCATTGTGATAACATGTCGGTTGTGTCGGCCATTAATAATGTGACGGCGTCTTCTCTTCCAGTCATCAAGTTGCTTCAGTGCTTAGTATTGCGTTGCTTGTGCCTGAATGCATGGGTGGTGGCGGTGCATGTTCCGGGGGTCAAAAATGACATTGTTGATTCCTTGTCTTGTTTCCAGTGGGAGCGGTTTCGTGCCCTGGCTCCAGGGGCGAAAGTGGAAGGGTTTCCATGTCCTCCAGAATTATGGGACTTGGTTTGCGAGAAGCAGGGACATTGATTAAGGCATCGTTGGCCCCCGGCACCTGGGATAAGTATTCAAGGGCTTGGCAGCTTTGGGAGGATTGGGTGGGGGATTTAGGTCAGGTACATACTGATGAGGATAGGGTTGGGGCTTTATTGTTCTTGTTAAGCCGTTGGTCGTCAGATGGATGGTCCGTGTCGAAAGTTAATGGCACAGTAGCGGTATTGGCATTCGGTTTCAAGCTGAGGGGTTTGGTGGACTCCACCAAACATTTCTTGGTTCAACGGGTGCTTAAGGGATTCCGCAGGGGCAGGGGAAGTAGTGACACACGGCTCCCGGTTACATTTCAGCTTTTGGAGCGTTTGGGGTTGGAGCTGGGCCGTTTTTGTTCTTCGCACCATGGATGCGTTTTGTTTCACCTGGCTTTTTCTTTAGCCTTTTTCGGGGCTCTCAGGGTGGGTGAGTTGGTGTCCATGATGACTAAGCGGCCGGGTGGTTTACAGGTGGATGATGTGTACCTGGAGGAGGAGGTCCTAGTGGTCAGGGCTCGCAGGTCTAAAACGGATCAGGTGGGGGCAGGGAAGTATCTGCGCCAGGGTGCGGTTGTAGGGTCAGATATGTGCCCGGTGCGTTGTTTGCTGGTTTTTCGGGGGTTGGCTCCAGCTTCGGTGGGCGGTCCCCTCCTGCGTCATGAGGATGGTTCGTTGCTTTCCCGTTATCAGTTCTCGGCTGTTTTTAGGGGTTGTTTGGACTCGCTGGGCCTTGACGCCTCTAGATATGCTCCACACTGTTTTCGCATTGGCGCAGCGACTGAAGCAGCTAGTTGGGGGTTGAGCTCGGAGGTGGTCCGACGTATCGGTAGGTAGGAATCGCAGAGGTATAAATCGTACATACGTCCACACCTTGCTCAAATGTGAATAATTGTGTTTTTGGGGTATTCTCTCCGCCCTCCACCCTACTTTATTTCTTCTTTTCTTAGGCCCTCCTGCTCGGTTAGTCTGGATCTTCGGCCATTCTTTTGTGTTCTGGGGCGCGGAGAGGGCCGGCGTGCAGCGGAATGGTCGGCAGCTGGGGTTCGACAGGGCTGCGGTCGTTGTACGTTGGATTGGAGTCCGAGATATGGTGTGGAGTCGGGTCATGCCCGAAATCCACAGGTGCGCAAGGTTGGATCGGTCTCCGGACATTATCGTTATACATGCTGGCGGCAATGACCTGGGGGTTCGTCCTTTTCATGATTTAATTAGGGGCATTAAGTATGAACTGTTGAGGTTGTGGTCCATGTTTCCGGGGATTGTTACTGTGTGGTCTGATATTGTACCGAGAAAAACATGGTGGGAGGCCAGGTCTGTTGAAAGGCTCAACAAGGCCAGGATTAAGGTTAACTGTGCTGTTGCGGGGTTTGTGTCCAGGAACGGTGGTGTGTGCGTGCGGCACAAGGAGTTGGAGTCTGGGGAGGGGGAGTTTTGGTTGCGGGACGGGGTCCACCTGAATGCGGTGGGCATAGATTTGTGGATACTGGGTATCCAGGAGGGTGTTGAGAGGGCTCTGGAAGTGTGACAGGTCTCTCACGCTTAAGGGATTAAGGCATGCTCGCAGTGGTGGGTGGGGTCCTTGGAGTTGGTGGTCAATTGGCTAAAAGGGTGAAGTCAACGGTAGGCTCCACCTATACATTTGGTGGTAATTGCACATTTTGGTGGATGGCCTGGCGCACGGTGAACGGTTACAGGGTAGTTGGCCCTGGGAGCTGGTACATGGAAGAAGGAGTTCATCTTTATTCATGGTGCCGCCGAGCCGGTGGTCGCGGCCAGTTGTAAATTTATGGTGTGGTTATGTTAGCGCCAGGCCGGGGAGATTGATGGTTTTTTGTAGCTCCAAGGACTCTTACCCAGGTTAAGCGTTTATTGTTAAATTATTTTAAGTTATGTAAATTATAATAAGTTATACTTGTCATTATTTATTTGTTGTTTGTTAATAAATACGGCTGCTGTGGCCAATTTAATCCAACCCTTTGGTCTCGGTTTATTCTTAAGAGGGGGTGGGGGGGTGAGAGCTGGGGCGGGGGTTGAGGCTAAAAAAGAGGGGGAAGGCATTTAGGCCCAGCAGTTTTTGTATCAAAGGTGGTGGTGAGGTTCATATGGGGACCCCGTAATCAGCAATGCCCAGTCATGAATACGCAGCTGATGGAGAAAGGTGAAAATGACAACTTTTCCAGAAATATGTAATTTCAGTGCGTAATATGTTGTGCCCCGCTTGTATCAGAGATGAACGCTCCAAAAGCTGTTGTGCCCGGGATACCCGTTTAACAGTTTTTGAAGTGTGTGTCTTTGCTGACACAAGTTGGGCACAACATATCGGGCACTGAAATGGCATAACTATGGAAAAATTGCAAATTTCACGTTTCATTATCAGCTGCACATTTCTTTCTGGAAATTAAATGAATGCAACGCTCAAGGGTTAAAAATGCTCGCTACCCCACTTGATAAATCCCTTGAGGGGCGTAGTTACATCTTCCTGCCAATTCAGGGACTCTGCAAAAGTAGCATGACGTCCAAAAACCAAACTGTGCTCCAAAAACCAAAATAGCACTCCTTCCCTTCTGTGCCCGGCTGTTCCCAAACAGCAGTTTATACTCACATATAGCATTGTTATTTACGTTATCCTGGATACACCAGTGTCATAAATGTAGGCATAAACTGCCGCTTGAGCACACAGGAGGATGCAGATGTCAAGGAGCGCTATGTGTTTTGGACCGCTGATTTAGATTGTTGGTTTTTGGACGCCATGTCACATTTGTAGAGACTCTAAAAATGCCCCTACAAAATGGGGTCACTTCTTGGGGAATTCCAATTTACTGGCACCTCCAGGGCTCTGCAAAGACCATGTAGCGTCCAGAAAATCCCTCTAAATCTGTACTCCAAAAGCTAAAAAGCACACTGCTCCTTCCCATCTGAGCCCTGCTGTGTGCCCAAGCAGCAGTTTACACCCACATATACAACTTCTTTCTACCTGGGATAGCCCACTTAATAGTTTTAGGAGTGTATGTCTCTGATGACACAAACTGGGCGCAACGTATTGGGCACCGAAATGGCATATTCCTTTAAAAATTTAAATTTTCACTTTGTATATCAATTGTCGGGAAGCACTCTTAGGCTCAAAATGTAAATACCCTTTGAGAATTCCATGAGGAGTGTAATTTCTAAAATGGGGTAACTTTTTGGGGGTTTCCATTGTATTGGTACTTTAGGGGCTCTGCAAATGCGACATGACACCTGTAAACTATTCCAGAAAAATCTGCCCTCCAAAAGTCAAATAGCTCTCTTTTCATTCTGAGCCCCGCCATGTACCCATACAGCAGATTACGACCACATATGGGGTATTGTCGTGTTCAGGAGCAATTGTTTAACAAACTGTGGGGTGATTTTTCTCCTTTAACCTCTTGTGAAAATGAAAACTTTGGGGATAAAGTGACATTTTAGTAATTCTTCATTTACACATCCCAATGTTAATAAAATCTGTGAAAAGACTATACCCGTTGATAAATTCTGTGAGGGGTGTAGTTTCCAAAATGTGACCACTTTTTGGGGGTTTCCTTTGTATTGGTAGTCTAGGTGGCTCTGCAAATGAGACATGGCACCTGAAAACTATTCCAGCAAAATCTGCTTTACAAATGTACAGTGGCACTCCTTCCCTTCTGTGCACTGCTGTGTGCTCAAACATCAGTTTACACCCACATGTGGGGTATTTCTGTGTTCGGGAGAAATTGCATAGCAAACTGTGAGATGCACTTTCTTCTTTAAACCTTTGTGAATGTGTTAATTTTAGGGCTAAATGAATGTATTATTGAAAAAAACTGAAATGTCTAAATTTCACCTCCATATTGTTTTAATTCCCGTGAAATGCTTAAAGGCTTAATAAACTTCCCAAATTATGTTTTGAATTATTTGAGGGGTGTAGTTTTGAAAATGGGGTGATTTATGGGGAGTTTCTAATATATAGGCCTATATAATTCCCTTCAGAACTGAAGTGGTCCCTATAAAATTAGTTTGGGAAATTTTCTTGTAAATCTGGAAAATCGCTGTTATGCTTGTAAGCCTTCTAACATCCAAAATAAATTAAAGGACGATTAAAAGATGATGCTGATATAAAGCATAGCTATGGTAGACAATATTTATTAATGTATTTGTGTGATATGACTATCTGTTTAAAAAGCAGAGCATTTAACATTTTGAAAATTGCGATTTTTTTTTTCCAAATTTCCATCAAATTTCCTATTTTTTTTTTTATAAATAAATTAAAAAATATTGATCAATGTTTACCACTAACATGAAGTACAATGTGTTACAAAAAAACAGTCTCAGTGTAACGTCTCTGCCTGTTCGGGTCTCGGCGCCACCCTCCGCTCGCACGCTGTGGCGAAGAAGGCGTGTTCGGTTTGATTCCTTGCGTAGGTTTCTTGTTGCTCAGTCTGAACATGGTCCTAGACAAAGTAATGGATTTCCGGCCACATCAGTGTTCTGAGCATTTCTCTCTGGACTGCATAGAGTTAATCTCTTCCTGGCCTGTGTGATTGACAGCCTGTGTACCTATCAGGTCTGGGGCTGGGCCCAGACTTTCTATATACTGGATGTCACTTTCTCAGCAAGTTGCCGGTTATTGCTCTGACTTTGCCTGCTCTCTTTGTGCCTTTGTTATTTACTGGGCTATTTCTCTGATCTTTGGCTTGCCTAGTGACTATTCTCTTGGATTGTGATTTTGTACTGCATTGCTCGTTTGTTACTGACCCCTTGGCTTCCTGACCTCTCTTTTTGTCGTTTGTTTTGTCTTGTCCTGTTCTGTGTGTCACTTACCCAGTATAGGGCTTGTCTTCAGGTTGTCCTTTTACCATTTAGGGTAACTGAGGCAATAGGAAGGGACAGTGGCTGGGGTGAGGTTAGGGCTCACTTGTCTCTGTCCTTCCTCCCAGACCCCTGCAGTAATGTCAGGGTATTGCTACATCTGGCAAGACCCTAACACTCAGAATCACTTTGATAACTTAAAGCTTCTCTAAGTTTTATCATATAAAGTGACACATGTCAGATTTGAAAAAATGAGGCCTGGTCCCAGTGGTGAACCTAGCCTCTTTGCTGCCTGAGGCGGACTATTGAAAGACGCTCCCCCACAAAAAAAATAAAATAAATAAAATTGCGTTTACATGCTGTTAGCGTCACACGCTGTTATTGTCGTACAATAAACATACACAAACTTATGAAACAGTTTTTAAGAATTCTTCTTCCTGTATTACTTCAGTATCAGAAATCAACAACACGGCATTAACAATGACAATAACTTCACACATCTTCTGCTTGGTGGATGGACGAGCCCACGTGGCCCCCATTCTCTATAATAGGAGCACCGCAGATAGCTGAGTACTGTAATTCGGGTATCTTTGGCACTCCCATTGAAGTGAATGAGAGCCACGCAGGTTTGTCCATCCACCAAGTGACACACCTATATATATGGCTACAGCCAGGCTGGATTCCCACCCAGTGGGGGGAAAAAAACCCAATTCTTAGGCTCAGTGGGGGTCTCAGCTGACAGACCCCCATCAATCAGGTATTTATCCTCTATCATTTAGGTGAATACAAGGCAGTAACATTTTGTGACTTACAGGTGATGTCTCTGACTAATCGGTCACATTTCCCTTCTCTTCCCTCTGAACCGCCATGACCACTTCTTCCAGCTGTGACTTGTCTCTGTAAAGTTTACAGCACAGACATCTTTGGCTCCTCACTTTTCCAGGCATCCGACCCACATTGTCCTCACCTGCACACCCATCCTGCAGCTACCCCAATACTAAAATATATGATATAACCCCCCCCATAATGAATAATACCCCCAAGTGCATCTTTATATTAATAATGTCCGTGTGTACCCTGTATAAATAGTGCCCCTTATTAATAATGCTCCAGGTGTTAGCTAATTAAAAGGTTTTCCAGGTCATTAATAAACTAATCAGTGGGGCTCAAAAACCCAGGACCCCTACTGATCAGCTGTTTGAATGAACCGTGGTACCTGTGTAAGTGCCATGACAGCTTCTCTGTTTACATAGTGTCATTCATCTCATAGCGGCCATGTAATGTAACTACAGCCTCGTCCTATACACGTCTATGTGACAAGACTGTAATTACATCACACGGTCACTATAAACAGAGAGCGTATGATATAAACAGGCACCATAGCCATTCATACAGCTGATCAGAGGAGGGGTCCACTGATCTCTTATTGATAATCTGTCCTAAGGATAGAACATCAATGAAAATGAGCTGTAAAGACCCTTTACTAAAGCCCAAGTGCCACCTTAAAGGGGTTGTCCAGGATAACCACTTTTTTAATATGAGGCTGGGGAAGGTGCTCCGATGTCTCCCAGCGCATTCCAGTCCTGCTGCTCCAGTGTTTTCTTCCCCTCAGCGGTCATGTGCAGTGGGGACTTCCGCCAGAAGAGAACACCAGAGCAGCAGCGGCCCCTGCACACGGTATTATGCCCTTCAGCAGCCCCTGCACAGGGTATTATGCCCCGCAGCGGCCCCTGCACACGGTATTATGCCTCATAGTGGCCCCTGCACACGGTATTATGCAGCATAGTGGCCCCTGCACACGGTATTATGCTCCATTGTGGCCCCTGCACTCGGAATTATGCTCCATAGTGGCCCCTGCACACAATATTATGCCTCATAGTGGTCCCTGCACTTGGTATTATGCTCTATAGTGGCCCCTGCACACGGTATTATGTCCCATAGTGGACCCTGCGCTCGGTATTATACTCCATAGTGGCCCCTGTGCTCGGTATTATACTCCATAGTGGCCCCTGCACACGTAATTATACCCCATAGTGGCCCCTGCACACAGTATTCTGCTCCATAGGAACCCACCCATGAACTTTTATTATACTCTGGGGATTAAAAGACCCCAGAGTATAATGATCTGAGACCCAGGTGGTGACAAACATAAAAACCAGTGTTACTTACCTGGGATCCGGTGCGCTCCCTGCTTTCGGCCCTCTTCAATGTCGCACAGACCGGCGTCGCAACATAATGACGTCGGGCTGGCTCACGTGACCCCTGGGGCGTCACCAAAGAAGACTGAAGCCTGTTGGGAGCAACATCGGATGGCCGGAGAGGTGAGTAACACTGGTTTTTATGTTTATCACCTCCCAGGGGTCTCCGATTATTATACTCCGGGGTCTAAAAAGACCCCGGAGTATAATAATAGTAGTATTTGGGATCACTTATCGATCCCCGCTGCCGCTCACAGCCGCTTCTGATTCCCCCTTCTGCGTCCAATAGCAGAAGGGGAAGCGGGGCGGCCACAGCAAGCGCGGGGATCGATAAGTAAATAGGCCGTTACCTGCTGGGGTTACTCCAGAAGGTTACGGCCTATTTATACATAAAAAAAAAAAAAAAGTTACTGTCACCTACCTGCAATCTCATGATGGAGCCGCCGCCGCCTCCTCTTCTTGTCCGCGACGTCTGCATGTCTGCGTAGGAGGCGTGATGACGTCATTGTATCGCCGCCTGCGCTCACATGCAGAGGTCTCGTTAACCAGCCCAGGACAGGCCGCTTTAAAAAAAAAAAAACAAAGCTGAGCGGGGCCTGTCCTAAGCTGGTTTACATTAAATAGTAAAAATGCCGCCCCCCAGACAGTGACGAACAGTGCCGCCTGAGACGGCTGCCTCACTTCTCCTCATTAGCATTGCGCCCCTGCCTGGCCCTTAAAGGGGTTTTTCAGGCAAAAATGGACAACCCTTTTAACGTTTATATCAGCTGGGGGCAGTGAAACAAATAAAAAAAAGAAACACATACTCACTTCCACGGTGCTACAGTGTCCTCCTGTGCGTCCCGATTCTTCTGCTCCAGCGGCGTCTTCCGGAGTTCTGCTGAAGCCACTGATTGGCCTCAGCAGTCACGTTACTGCTTAGGCCAATCAGCGAAGGGCCTGCAATGTCAATTCCTGTGACATCACAGGTTCTCTTCCTGAGGCCTGCTGAGGCCGCTGATTGGCGTCAGCAGTCACGTGACCGCTGAGGCCAGTCAATGGCTTCAGCGGCACACCTGATGAGATCCAGGAGACGCTGCTGCAGCAGAAGAACCGGGCCACGCAGGAGGACCAGCAGATTTAAACGTTCAAAGGGTTGTCCATTTATGCCTGGACAAACCCTTTAAGGCACTTTTGGGCTGCGTCCTTAAGGGGTTAATGTCCCCCTCCAGCTGCCCCACTGTTTAATGTCCCCCTCCAGTTGACCCCTGTATAATATTTCCCCTCCAGCTGCCATCATAGTATAAAGTCCCCATCCCACAGTTTATTGTCCTCCTCCAGCTACCCATACGGTTTAATGTCCCCTTCCAGTTACTCTCACAGTATAATGACCACCTTCAGCTGCCCCCCAGAGTTTTATTCCCCCTTTCATTTGCCCCTTCAGTTTAATTCCCTACACTCCAACTGCTCCTACAGTTTATTAATATTCACCTACAACTGCCCCCACAGATTAATATCAACCTTGCAGTTGCCCCCACAATATTATGCCCCTCAACTGGCACAAAACAAACTCACAATTCTTGTATTCAACTATTCATTCACACTATTCACCATTCCCGGTTTCAACTCATCTGCGTCCTCTCCGGAATCCAAGACTGTCCTGTTGAATCCGGGTGTTTGGGAGGTATGCAGATGTGTGAAGACTAGGTAAGGTACTGCAAGCTCAGCCCCATGTGCTTGGTCATAGCAGGCAAACATGTGATTCTCAGATGATTTTAGATGTGCCACCTTTTAATAAATTTGGAACAAATGATTCCAACTATCTCCTTTACATAGACTCTTAAGATATACCAGTTAGTTACTGTAGGCCACTGTCTGGTAAAGCAGGCATTGCTTAGTGGGCCCCCTTTCCAAGGTTTGTTATAGGGCCCATGGTCTGTTTACTATTTTTATGCAAGACCCTCTGTGTGTATTGTGTTGCTCTTGTTGACTGAAGTAAGGATGCATACACTGTTATTTTCCCCCATCTGTATACAGAGCGATATATATATATATATATATATATATATATATATATATCTGTGTGTGCTCAATCAGCCACATCTAGTTCTGGAGTAGTGAGTGGCAGCTATCACTCTCATCAACTTCATTATGTAAATAGTAATCTGGAAAAAAGACAAACACCACAATGTAGATTTTTATTTTTTTTATTAAATTGGCAACATTGTAATTAAATTATTACTGGCCCTTTAAATTAAATAATGGTCACAGTGACTCTCAGGTCAGACTTGGTGGATGGCAAAGAACTTTTTCAGTTCACTTTGACCAGTCCACTATTGTCGTGAGATGACAGACACTGCACCCGATGATCCAGAGGAAGGCGAAACAAACCCCCCAGAGAGTTAAACCTCAGGGGGGCGAAAAATTCCTTCCTGACCCCAGATATGACGATCGGATATCTCCCTGGATCATATTTGGCCTGCTGCCTACTGAGATGTCCAGCAGTGTCCAGCGAATCCAAAGTAGTCCATACAGGCGAACTGGTAAAAAAACAAAAAAAAAGACCACGTTAGTAACATGAATAAACAACAACTTTCATAGGGGTAGATTTATTATGTCTTGTTCGCCAGTTTTCTGGTCTACAAGGCATAAAAAAAGTCACACATTTTTTGAGCAAAGAGGGTTTTGCGCAAAAATTTGCAACTTTTTCTGTTTAGCGCTGCGTAGGCGGCACAATAGGTTTATTATCATTTACGTCACATTATTGACTTAAATGATCCCTGAAATCTAGAAGATCTCAGTGTGCAGGCACAAGGCCTAGTGGAGGGTGCGCCTGATTTATGAAGAGGCCTGCACCTCTCCTGCAAGGGATATGAAGGCTGGCGTTATATACACCAGTCTTCATAAATCTCCTCCATACTCCCTTTTCTTCATGCCTCAGATCGGCACACTGCTGTATGTCATCCAGGTCCACCGTCCTCTTCATCTGTAGTGTCCTCTTCAATCTGTCAAGTGACACAAGATGGCTCAGGTTAAGACCTGTACAGATTCTACACCAATTGTGACATCATGTGATGTCTGTGATGTCATGTGCCATGTTATGTCATGTGGTGTCTACAATACAGCAGAGATCTGCACCATAAAACCATCATGTACATGATCACCATTACAGATTAATAACTATAACTGTATCATAGCACAACATGTAAAAGCCATGATGTATTATGATACACATTTAATGGGACCCGTTTTGCTATAATATATATTCAGGGTATATTTCAGGGTTCTGTTTAAAGCGCAGAGAGCATCATGAAGACCAAGGAACACACCAGGCAGGTCCGTGATACTGTTGTGGAGAAGTTTAAAGCTGGATTTGGATACAAAAAGATTTCCCAAACTTTAAACATCGCAAGGAGCACTGTGCAAGCGATCATATTGAAATGGAAGGAGTATCAGACCACTGCAAATCTACCAAGACCCGGCCGTCCTACTAAACTTACATCTCAAACAAGGAGAAGACTGTTCAGAGATGCAGCCAAGAGGCCCATGATCACTCTGGATGAACTGCAGAGATCTACAGCTGAGGTGGGAGAGTCTGTCCATAGGACAACAATCAGTCGTACACTGCACAAATCTGGCCTTTATGGAAGAGTGGCAAGAAGAAAGCCATTTCTCTAAGATATCCATAAAAAGTCTCGTTTAAAGTTTGCCACAAGCCACCTGGGAGACACACCAAACATGTGGAAGAAGGTGCTCTGGTCAGATGAAACCAAAATCGAACTTTTTGGCCACAATGCAAAACGATATGTTTGGCGTAAAAGCAACACAGCTCATCAACCTGAACACACCATCCCCACTGTCAAACATGGTGGTGGCAGCATCATGGTTTGGGCCTGCTTTTCTTCAGCAGGGACAGGGAAGATGGTTAAAATTGATGGGAAGATGGATGGAGCCAAATACAGGACCATTCTGGAAGAAAACCTGTTGGAGTCTGCAAAAGACTGGGACGGAGATTTATCTTCCAACAAGACAATGATCCCAAACATAAAGCAAAATCTACAATGGAATGGTTCACAAATAAACGTATCCAGGTGTTAGAATGGCCAAGTCAAAGTCCAGACCTGAATCCAACCGAGAATCTGTGGAATGAGCTGAAAACTGCTGTTCACAAACGCTCTCCATCCAACCTCACTCAGCTCGAGCTGTTTTCCAAGGAAGAATGGGCAAGAATTTCAGTCTCTCGATGTGCAAAACTGATAGAGACATACCCCAAGCGACTTGCAGCTGTAATCGCAGCAAAAGGTGGCGCTACAAAGTATTAACTTAAGGGGGCCGAATAATATTGCACGCCCCACTTTTCAGTTTTTTATTTTTCACAAAAGTTTAAAATATCCAATAAATTTCGTTCCACTTCACGATTGTGTCCCACTTGTTGTTGATTCTTCACCAAAAAATTAAAATTTTATATCCTTATGTTTGAAGCCTGAAATGTGGCAAAAGGTTGAAAAGTTAAAGGGGGCCGAAAACTATGGCAAGGCACTGTACATGAGTTTTTTTTTTTAAACGACCAAGAAAGAGTTAATAAAATTTATTCTATAAGTTATAGGCCCCCAAAAATGGTGTCATTACAAAATACATCTCATACCGCAAAGAACAAGCCCTCATATGGCTACATCTCCAGAAAAATAAAAAAATATAGCTTGTACAATGTGAAGACAAAAACCCCAAAAATCGCCAAATCACTAGAATACAACTGGCTGTTGTAGGAAGGGAATGTATAAACTGTGCAAGCGTATATCACGGTGCACCCCAAATTTAGAGCTTACAAAGGAAAAGACACCAGAAGTGACCCCCCCCCCCCTAATCATAGGAGTTACTGGGGATATCGTAGGGATTTGGTGTTCTTAATGTACTCCGCACAGCTTACATATTCACTCTTCACCATCCGCTGTGCATTCACATCTAGAATACTCACTACACCCCTTGATAAATTCTTTGAGGGGTGCACTTTTCAATATGTGGTCATTCCCTAGGGGATTCCACTTTACTGGTACTTTAGAGGCTCTTAAAACATGACATGGCGTCCAGATACCAAACATCTAAATATACACTACAAAAGTCAGATAACGCTCCTTCCCTTCTGCGCCCTGCTGTGTGCCCAAACTGCAGCTTATGCCCACATGTATGACACTGGTGTACCCAGGATAATGTACTTAATGTCATATGTGGGTATAAACTGCTGTTTGGGCATAGACGGGCGCAGAAGGGAAGGAGCGCTAGTTGGTTTTTGGCGCACAGATTTAGACAGTTTAGTTTTTGGACGCCATTACACTTTTGCAGAACCCTGAAATGTCAGTAAAGTGGAATCCCCTGATACGTGACCCCATTTTAGAAACTACACCCCTGAAGGAATTTATCCAGGGTGTCGGGGGTTAATCTCCCCCGGGATGGATGTCACCGTAAGCCTAATTAAATAGATAACCAGTTTCGAGCGCTCGGGAAACAAGACGTACACAGGTATCGTGTATGAACAGTTTCTACTTTATTGCGTAGTTCAATACAGTTTTAAAAGCAAGCTCAGTTACATAACAGTCATGTGATCAATATACATATATGGTCTTTCCAGTTCCGTTACCAGACAAATTTGTTCACTTTCCCATCACCCTAGATGTTTCCTTTTCACCTTATCTGAATGTCCTCTTATCTTCCTGAGAATACCAGTTCTGCTGAGATCAGCAGAACTGTTGATATCTTCCCCAGACTCCAAGTCTGTATTCTATCTGTAAACTATGCAGTCTTGTCTGCAGAACATTCCACCCTCTTGTGCTTTCTGTATACTGTGACATAGAATATAGTGCAAGTTATGTTTTAACCCTTACAATTCCCCCATTTTAGGACTTTATTTTTAATCAATATTCAATGAATACATTCACACTATCCGTGTGCCATCTGTGATGGATTCTCCATTGAAGATGTTAAAAATAATGATCCTACCTTACATACTGAGTATTGTCCCTCATGAGATTGCATAGCGAAGGAATACATTGGATACAACAACATCCTAATATCATGTTTAAGCAGTAAATAATCTATAGCCGCTCTATTCTGCAATATTGCTTTTTTATGTGATTGCAAATCTAATACAACATCTTTAATGATAGCGCTAGTAGTGTTTATGTTCTTTACCATAAAGCAAGCAATACGTGATATTATCTTAGCATTATATACAGACAAACCTGGTACTCCTACCAGTGACACAGCTAGGCTTATGTATTCTGCTTTTGATAAGAGTTTCACATCATAATTACAATCCTCAGGCAGTGGGATAGTACTTCTTTTGTGTAATATATGTACATGCGATTTCTGTGAACTCTGTTCATATGGTGTGGGTATCATAGTCAATGCTAATCTAGACAAGGCACATATGCCTCCAGTTATATTGGCAAGTATATAGGTGTAGCTGCTATTACCACACGCTAGAACCCACCCAGGTGGCAAGGGTACATGTAAATCTAGTGACGGGACAATAAGTGTCCTGTTACATTGCATCCTCTTCCCTTCCCTCAGAGTTTGACAATCGTTGTCAGTTCTATTGCAAATTTGTGGAAACTGCCCTTTATTCATTATAGGATTGCAATTAGGTATTGTTGTTTTATTACATGAAAATTTGAAACACAATTCTGCTCTTGCTACTGCCCCAGTCGATATCTTTATCATATTCTCCTGTAAATCTGCGTAGGCAGTGCAGTTCATACAAGCATAATAAGGACTTATTCAGTCTGCATGCCCATGGAGATCAACTTCCGGTAAAAGAGTATCATTTAACTGAAATTTCAACAATTTAGTCCATACTGCAACAGAAGTCGGCACTGCAATCAAACAAGTTTCTAACACATTACTGGAATATGCATTTCTCAAACAAACTTCTGTCATGTTTAATACTCGGGCCAAATATAACCACATATTCTCTTTTGTTCTCCATATGTGTTCCTCCAGTTCCCTTACTCCCCGATTTGGGCTGTCTTTTCTCCTGTATAGTTCAAACCAGGTCCATATTATTAAAAGGCATCCAGCAAACATCAGCAAGTGTTGTGTTTTCATTTTGATGGTGCTTCAACTTTCTTGCAATGTGAAGCGTGTATCCAGGTGGGTTTTCCCTCCAATTTTACTGAAGTGGCAGTTGTCAGCAGTACTTGGAAGGGACCGTCATACCTGGGTTCAAGAGACTTCCTAGTGTGTCTTTTCATGACCACCCAATCACCAGGCTGCAAGCTATGTGTTCCTGAAAAATCAGAAGGGTCTGGAATAGAAGAGAACACTTGTTTATGTGTTTCTCTCACTCTCTGACACAAACTCTGCACATAGCTAGAAATACTGTCATAGTTAAGCTGTAACGTCTGAGGGAAGTATAACCCTGTTTTGGGCGCACTTCCAAACAATATTTCAAATGGTGACAACCCTGTCCTCCTGTTAGGGGTGGTTCTTACTGAGTAAAGGGCTAAAGATAGACACTCAGGCCAGGGCTTCCCTGTCTCTGCTATGGCTTTTTGGATCTTTAATTTGAGTGTACCATTTAACCTTTCCACTTTGCCTGAACTCTGAGGATGGTAGGGTGTGTGGAAAGCTTGTTCAATCCCTAGTGCAGACATTATTTCTTTCATTATCTCACCTGTGAAATGCGTACCTCTGTCAGACTCAATCACCTCGGGCACTCCAAACCTGCACACAAGCTCAGACATCAGTTTCTTGGCAGTTGCTTGTGCGGTTGCTTTGCTCACAGGGTAGGCCTCAGGCCATCCTGAAAACAAATCCACACAGACCAATACATACTCGTATGTTCCAGACTTAGGCAACTGTATGTAATCTATCTGTATCCTCTGAAATGGGTACAGGGATTTTGGTGTACACTTGGTGGGTGTTTTAACTACCTGTCCTGGGTTGTGTAGAGCACATATGTGACATGCTTTTACGTGATTGCTAGCAGCTCTTCCAAAACCTGGGGCAAACCATAATTTACCCACTAATGACTCCATGGCATTTCGAGAGGCATGCACCTTACCGTGGGCCAAGCCAGCCATCTGGGGGTAGACTGCTGCGGGCAGACATAATCGATCCCCCATTTTCCACATACCATCACCTTCTGTAGCACCTGCTTTCTTCCATCTTTCAGTTTCCACACTAGTGACCTTTGAGTACAGCCCTTTTGGGTCTGCTAGGTCAATGTCCATTTTGCTCACCTGGTTGGGACCCCTTCTGGCCAGTAGTGCTGCAGCCTTGGCTGCTCTGTCAGCTCTCTCATTTCCATGGCTTTCAGGGTCCCTTCCTTTTGCGTGAGCTCTGACTTTCACAATTGCCAGCTGCTTTGGGAGCAGTATGGCCTCCATCAGTCGACTTACCACATCTCCATTCTTAATTGGCTTGCCCTGGGCCGTTAGGAAGTTCCTTGACCTCCATATCGGACCATAATCATGCGCAATGCCAAAAGCATACCTGGAGTCTGTGTATATGTTAGCTGTTCTACCTTTGGCTATCTTACAAGCCTCCATAAGGGCTTTAAGCTCAGCTTCTTGGGCTGACATGTGTGGTGGAAGAGCCTCTTGGACTATGATGTCATGTTCAGTGACTACAGCATACCCTGTAACAAATTTGCCTTCATCTGTCAGATACCTTGAGCCGTCCACAAACATCTCATAATCAGGATTTTGTAATGGCACATCCGTGACATGGTCAAATCCCACTGTTTCCTGTGACATAAGAGCCACACAATCATGTTCATGCTGGCTGTCAAACAGTTCTTCTTCAGAGAGGGAATTTAAAAATAACTCATCTTCCACTCCCCCTTTTGAATCATGAACTCCTACAGGAAGAAGAGTTGCAGGATTCAAAGTTAAACAGCGTTGAAAAGAGATGTTTGAGGAGGACTGCAGGGCAAATTCCATTTTGCTCTGCCGTGCCAAAGAAAGGTGACGTCTGTCCACCTGTGTGAGGATAGCATGGATGTCATGAGGTGTATATACAACCAATATGTGATCTAGGACAATGTCTGAGCTTTTCTCAAGCAATGCTTGTACTGAGAGGACAACACGCACACAGGAGGGTGTCCCCCTGGCTTACAGCGTCTAACCTTGAGCTGTAATGTGTTGTTGTGTGAGAACTGCAGTTGCGTGCCCCATCATCTCAGTCACGTAGAGCTGAAAAGGTTTCTGATAGTCAGGTAGGCCTAGGGCCGGAGCACTGACTATCTGCAACTTCAGCTGGTAAAACGCATCCAAGGCCTCAGGTGTGAGGCTGAATGGTTTTGAGGAGAGGCTATCGTACAGAGGTTGCATGGTCAGGGATGCAGATCTGATCCATGGCCTACAGTAGGATACCAATCCCAAGAAGGTACGTAGCTGAGCATGAGAGGTCGGCACCTGCATGTCTCTCACCACCTTGGTCCTCTCATCTGACAGGTGCTTGGTACCTTGGCCGAGACAGTGTCCCAGAAACACCACTTTTTGTTTGCAAAATTGCAACTTATCCTTGCTGGCCTTGCAGCCGTTCTGGTAGAGGAAACACAACAGGCTGATGGTCGCTGCTTCACAGGTTGGTTTGTCTGGAGCACAAAGAAGAAGGTCATCAACATATTGTAACAAAATGACATCATCATGTGGAAAATACCAAGTACTCATGATAAGTGTAAGACACCTTGTGAATTGGTTAGGACTGTTTTGCGCCCCTTGTGGTAGTACTGTCCAAGTGTACTGTTTACCCCTAAATGTGAATGCAAACAAATACTGGCAATCGGGGTGCATAGGTACAGAAAAAAAAAAAGGAGAAAAAAAAACATTGCAAAGATCTACAGCGCTGTAATAAGTGGTTCCAGTAGGGACAGCTGATAACAGCCGGCTGGTTAACCGTCTATTTAAACCAAAGATGATGCTGAAGTGCTTCCTCCTGCATACAAAACAAACATTGGCACCAAATCCTTTATGTGTTCTCAATTGACTTAAATCAACCCTTGTCCACTTGAGAGACCACGGACGTGTCATCCATGTTACCACAGGATAAAGACCAGCTCTTGGAGGATGCAGGTGTGGTTGGGGAACTCCACAAGCTGCACAGAATTTTCTCCAATCAGGGTTTTGTTGACCGCAATCTCTGCAGGTCCTCCTGCTGTTTGCTGGTGTTTTCTCTGGGTACTTAGGAGATTTTACTACTTTTCGTTGCTCTTTCTGAATCACTTTTTCTGAATCACTTTCTTCAACTCCTTCTCCTTAGAATCACTTTCCTCTTTTTCCCTATTATTCTCACTATCAAAGCACTGATAATAGTACTTATTACCTCCTTCTGTCTCTCTACACCCTCCTTCCTGCACTTCCTCTGACACCTTCTGCCACATGCATTCTCCATCTATTAACCCGTGGTCTCTTAACCTCTATGTTGTCTCACTATCTTATCTCACTTTCTTGGTACCTCTCCATTGCATCAGCATCTTCTTTTACTTTAAACCAATCTCTGTAACTGGAACTTCTCTATTCTTGAATATTTTACACATATATATTACACAATATTATGTATATATTGTCATTGTACCTTACTTTTCCATTTAACCTTAGGCTAACACTTTTATCAAAATATTTTCCCTTTGGGCATAAATAGTCATCATACACAGGCTGCGGATCCCAGAGGCCCAAAGCCAAGTTTCACTTTGTAATAATTGACATGTAACATTACTGGGTAACAGCATCATGTTCAGCTTGTGATTTTCTGCGTGCGCATCACATCAGATACAACGTCCTTGGAGCTACTTGGCAGTCAATTAATGTTTTGGTTATTCCCTGCAGAACATCTGCAGAGCGCTACAACAGAATACAGGAATACAATTTCAAGCAGATAGCAGTTAATACTGACACCAAAATTACATATTACTATTTTTGTTCAATTTTCAAATATTTCCCAAATCCCACCTTTTGTCATTACCACAGGTGTTCAAAACCCCTGAGTTGTACTTCAGGTTACCTTAAGGGCAAACTGCCAGACTTTAGAATTTTCTTCACTGGATTCCAACCAAAAGTTGAACCCCTGTGGAACATCACAATATCCTAGTTTCTTCTTTTTAGGGGACATTTCCTGAAAGCAGATTTAATTTTACAAAAAGCATAAAAGTTGAATCCTGGCATTGATATAAACAGAATGAATATTACAAATACAGGTTGACGTGTATATATATATATATATATATATATATATATATATAAAATACATAATCCAATAAACATCATACCGATGCTGGACAGTTTTTCTCTTTGCACTATATCAGATTCTCTGAGTGTTTTGTTAAAGTAAGTAATATTTCATACAGAACTGGGAGGTAAGATGGGTTATATTAAACAATAATACTGAGAAGGGTGATGTCTCCCTTCGAGCCTGATTCTCGGAGTGAGGTGGGGGTGATTCATTATTTCCTGAACTATCACCCCTTATCCTATTCTATTGCTTCCTTCTATCAGGGCATATATGCCTCTTTGCAATTTATTATCTTGAATCAATCCTGCATGGTCTAATCTCCACTGATCCCAAAATCTACTGTCTACCAACCCAGTTTTGTGTATTCCTGCTCTTTTTCAGAATTTTCTTTACCTGTGCGGCTACTTCTTTCCCTTCCCCTATCTCTATTAGTTCACATGGGGTGTACCATATCTTAGATGGTCCCTTCCCCATCTTGGCTGGTAGCTAATCAGCCGGTGAGTCTCTCACTCCTCTAGGGCAACCTTGAGACAATAGAGGGTCACTTATGACTACTTAGTGAGAACTCCCAGACAGACTCTTCTGTCTTCTATGAACTACTTGTGCAACTCAGTGCTTCTCAGTTCCGAACCTTGTCTGCAACTCTAGACTCTAGGGGTTAAGAATAGAGAACTTTTCCCCATTCTTTGCAGCCTTATATATCTTATAACACAGGTAACATGCAAACATCAGTAGACAGGTAAGACAAAAAGCAAAGAAAACAATTTCCACATCATTTACAGGTGACATGTCCCTTTTAGGTTCTTCCGTACTATACAATTGGCATCGAGATGTCATATAAGCATGCAGCAGCTTACCTCACTCATCGATACAGAGAATAGACACATAGGAGCTCAGGTATACTAATTGGCAAGATAAGGTCTTACCTCACACAGTACTGTTTTTATCTATCTGAGGTCCTCTGGTCCCGTTCTCAAGGCGATCGGTGAGTGGGTCGGCACTCTATCGGCTGCACATCAGACGATCTCGAGGCCCCACGATGGTTCGCCAATTTCTGTCGGGGGTTAATCTCCACCGGGATGGATGTCACCGTAAGCCTAATTAAATAGATAACCAGTTTCGAGCGCTCGGGAAACAAGACGTACACAGGTATCGTGTATGAACAGTTTCTACTTTATTGCGTAGTTCAATACAGTTTTAAAAGCAAGCTCAGTTACATAACAGTCATGTGATCAATATACATATATGATCTTTCCAGTTCCGTTACCAGACAAATTTGTTCACTTTCCCATCACCCTAGATGTTTCCTTTTCACCTTATCTGAATGTCCTCTTATCTTCCTGAGAATACCAGTTCTGCTGAGATCAGCAGAACTGTTGATATCTTCCCCAGACTCCAAGTCTGTATTCTATCTGTAAACTATGCAGTCTTGTCTGCAGAACATTCCACCCTCTTGTGCTTTCTGTATACTGTGACATAGAATATAGTGCAAGTTATGTTTTAACCCTTACAAGGGGTACAGTGAGCATGTTTAAACCCCCAGGGTGGCATAAATTAATTTTCCAAAAAAAAAAAAACACGTTGTTGGTGAAGGGGGAAAAAAAAAATTTTTTCAAAAAAATTTTTTTTTGGTTGTTATTTTTTTTTGCTCGCGTGTTTGGGGGGGGGGCCCCCCCAGTTGTGGTGTGCCCGGGGCCCCCCTTTTTTTTTTTTTTGTGTGTGTGTGTTGGCGGGGGACAAGCTATGTACAATATATCGGGCACTGAAATGGCGTATCTATGGAAAAATTGCAATTTTCACTGTTAATTATCAGCTGCGCATTTCTTTCTGGAAATTAAAGGGAACCTGTCAGGTCAATCTGGGACACTAAACCACCCACAGGTCCTTATAGACCTGGGGTTTAGTGTCCCAGATCGCCCTGTTGTAATGCAATCCACCGGCACATTAAAAATAAAAAACCTTTATACTTAATTAGAATAGAGTCTGATAAGACGCTCTTCTGCGAGAATAATCCGGCTTATTCATGAGGCACTCCTCCCGGTGCATGCGTTGTTCTTCAGTGAAGCCAAAGATGGACACCCCGGCTTCTCTACGTAATTGCGGGGCATGCGCACTGAAGCCGAGGTGTACTCCTCTGGCTTTATTGAAGAACTGTGCAGGCGCAGGGAGTACAGCGGCCGGGTTAGTATAAAGCTTTTTTATTTTTAATGTGGCCATGGATTGCGTTATAACAGGGTGATTTGGGACACTAAACCCCAGGTCCATATAGACCTGTGGGTGGTTTAGTGTCCCAAATTGCCCTGACAGATTCCCTTTAAATGATTGCAACGCTCAAGGGTTAAAAATGCTTGCTACCCGACTTGATAAATCCCTTGAGGGGTGTAGTTTCCAAACTGGGGTTATGTGTCTGTGGGTTCCATTTTACTGCCAATTCAGGGGCTCTGCAAAAGTAGTGCCTGGCTGTTCCCAAACAGCAGTTTATACCCACATATGGCATTGTTAAGTACATTATTCTGGGTACAACAGTGTCATAAATGTAGGCATAAACTGCCGCTTGAGCACACAGGAGGATGCAGATGTCAAGGAGCGCTATGTGTTTTGGACCGCTGATTTAGATTGTTGGTTTTTGGACGCCATGTCACATTTGTAGAGACTCTAAAAATGCCCCTACAAAATGGGGTCACTTCTTGGGGAATTCCAATTTACTGGCACCTCCAGGGCTCTGCAAAGACAATGTAGCGTCCAGAAAATTCCTCTAAATCTGTACTCCAAAAGCTAAAAAGCACACTGCTCCTTCCCGTCTGAGCCCTGCTGTGTGCCCAAGCAGCAGTTTACACCCATATATACAACTTCTTTCTACCTGGGATAGCCCACTTAATAGTTTTAGGAGTGTATGTCTCTGATGACACAAACTGGGCGCAACGTATTGGGCACCAAAATGGCATATTCCTTTAAAAATTTCAATTTTCACTTTGTACATTAATTTTTGGGAAGCAATCTTAAGCTCAAAATGTAAATACCCCTTGAGAAATTCCATGAGGAGTGTAGTTTCTAAAATTGGTTCACTTTTTGGGGGTGTCCATTGTATTGGTACTTTAGGGGCTCTGCAAATGCGACATGGCACCTGAAAACTATTCCAGCAAAATCTGCTCTCTAAAAGCCAAATAGCGCTCTTTCCATTCTGAGCCCCGCCATGTACCCATACAGCAGATTACGACCACATATGGGGTATTGTCGTGTTCAGAAGCAATTGTTTAACAAACTGTGGGGTGATTTTTCTCCTTTAACCTCTTGTGAAAAAGAAAACTTTGGGGATAAAGTGACATTTTAGTAATTTTTCATTTACACATCCCAATGTTAATAAAATCTGTGAAAAGGTTGCACCCCTTGATAAATTCTGTGAGGGGTGTAGTTTCCAAAATGTGACCACTTTTTGGGGGTTTCCTTTGTATTGGTAGTCTAGGGGGCTCTGCAAATGAGACATGGCACCCAAAAACTATTCCAGCAAAATCTGCTTTACAAATGTACAGTGGCGCTACTTTCCTTCTGTGCACTGCCATGTGCCCAAACATCAGTTTACACCCACATGTGGGATATTTCTGTGTTTGCATTGCAAACTGTGAGGTGCACTTTCTTCTTTAAACCTTTGTGAATGTGTTAATTTAGGGCTAAATGAATGTATTATTGAAAAAAAACTGAAATGTCTAAATTTCACCTCCATATTGTTTTAATTCCCGTGAAATGCTTAAAGGCTTAACAAACTTCCCAAATGATGTTTTGAATTATATGAGGGGTGTAGTTCTGAAAATGGAGTGATTTATGGGGAGTTTCTAATATATAGGCCTATATAATTCCCTTCAGAACTGAAGTGGTCCCTATAAAATTAGTTTGGGAAATTTTCTTGAAATCTGGAAAATTGCTGTTACGCTTTGCCAAGTCTTCTAACGTCGAAAATAAATTAAAGGACAATTAAAAGATGATGCTGATATAAAGCAGAGATATGGTAGCAGGGGCGCACCGCTAATGAGGCGAGGTGAGGCGTCCGCTTTAAAAAAAAACAAAAAAAAACCAGAGCTGAGCGCGGCCTGTCCTGGGCTGGTTTACAAGACGTCGCATCTCAGCGAAGGCGGCGATACAATGACGTCATCACGCCGCCTACGCTGAGACACAGACGTCGCGGACAAGAGGAGGAGGCGGTGGCTGCATCAAGGCATCGCAGGTGAGTATAGCTTTTTTTTATCTATATAAACAGGCCGTGACCTGTTGGAGTATCCCCGGCAGGTCAGGGCCTATTTATTTACCTACCCCGCGTCTGCTCGTGGTCGCCCCCCGCTTCCCCCTTCTGCTATGGCCGCAGAAAGGGAAGCGGATGCCGCTGTGAGCGGCCGCGGACATCGGTAAGTTAGGCCGCGGGCCGCAAATACTACTATTATTATACACCGGGGTCTATTCAGACCCCGGAGTATAATAATCGGAGGCCTAGTGTTGGTGAGGGAACATAAAAAACAGTGTTACTCACCTCCTGCGATCCGATGTAACTCCGAGCAGGCTTGAGGCCTGTGGTGACGTCATCAGGTCGCGTCGCCGGCCTGATCATGTGACGTGTGTGCGCAATTAAACAGGGCCGAAAGCTGCAAGGAGTGCACCGGTGTCCAGGATAGGTAAATAACTCTGATTTTTATGTTTGTATTCTCCCCTGGGTCTCCAATCATTATACTCTGGGGTCTGAAAAGACCCCAGAGTATAATAATAGTTCATGGGTCGGTCACTATGGGGCATAATACCCTGTGCAGGGACCACTGTAGAGCATAATACCCTGTGCAGGGGCCACTCTGGAGCATAATACAAGTGCAGGGGCCACTATAGAGCATAATACCGAGTGCAGGGGCCACTATAGAGCATAATACCGAGTGCAGGGGCCACTATGGAGGATAATACCAGTGCAGGGGCCACTATGGAGCATAATACCCTGTGCAGGGACCACTGTAGAGCATAATACCCTGTGCAGGGGCCACTCTGGAGCATAATACAAGTGCAGGGGCCACTATAGAGCATAATACCGAGTGCAGGGGACACTATAGAGCATAATACCGAGTGCAGGGGCCACTATGGAGCATAATACCAGTGCAAGGGCCACTATGGAGGATAATACCAGTGCAGGGGCCACTATGGAACATAATACCCTGTGCAGGGGCCACTCTGGAGCATAATACCAGTGCAGGGGCCACTATGGAGCATAATACCAGTGCAGGGGCCAATATGGGGCATAAAACTGTGCAGGAGTTGCTGCGGAACATAATACCATGTGCAGTGGCCAATGCGGGGCATAATACCGTGAGCAGGGGCCACTATGGAGCATAATACCGTGTGCAGGGGCCGCTGAGAGGCATAATACAGTGTGCAGGGGCCGCTGTGGGCCATAACACTGTGTAATACTGTGTGCAGGGGCTGCTGTGGAACTTTATAGTGTGTGTAAATGGGGCGCTACAAACAGGGGCTATGACACTTGTTTGTATTATACGCTGTCTGTTTATAGTGACCGTGTGATGTAATTGTAGCCTTGTCACATACTGTAGACATGTACAGGACGAGGCTGTAGTTACATGACATGGCCGCTATGAGATGAAATACACTATGTAAACAGAGAAGCGGTCACGGCGCTTACACAGGTACCATTCAAACAGCTGATCAGTGGGGGTCCTGGGTTTTTGAACCCCACTGATTAGTTTATTAATGACCTGGAAAACCTTTTAATTAGTTAACACCTGGGGTATTATTAATAAGGGGCACTATTTATACAGGGTACACACGGATGTTATTAATATAATGATGGACTTGGGAGTATTATTCATTATGGGGGGTTATATCATATATTTTATAATTGGGGGTAGCAGCAGGATGGGGGTTTTGTGTAGGTGAGGACAATGTGGGTCGGTGCCTGGAAAAGTGAGGAGCCAAAGATGTCTGTGTTGCAACCTTTACAGAGACAAGTCACAGCTGGAAGAAGTGGTCATGGCGGTCCAGAGGGAAGAGAAGGGAAATGTGACCGATTAGTCAGAGACGTCACCTGTAAGTCACAGAATGTTACTGCACTGTATTCACCTAAATGATAGAGGATAAATACCTGATTGATGGGGGTCTGTCTGCTGAGACCCCCACTGAGCCTGAGAATTGGGTTTTTCCCCCCACTAGGTGGGAATTCAGCCTGACCGCAGCCATATATAGGTGTGTCACCTGGTGGATGGACGAACCCGCGTGGCTCTCATTCACTTCAATGAGAGTGCCAAAGATAGCCGAAGTCCAGTACTCAGCTATCTGCGGCGTTCCTATTATAGAGAATGGGGGCCACGTGGCCTCGTCCATCCACCAAGCAGGAGATGTGTGACGTTACTTTCATTGTTAATGCCGTGTTGTTGATCTGATACTGAAGTAATACAGGAAGAAGAATTCTTAAAAACTGTTTTATAACTTTGTGTATTGTGTATATTGTGCGACGATAACAGTGTGTTAAACTAGTAGCATGGAAACTCAGTTTTTTGGGTTTTTTTTTTTTTTGGGGGGGGGGGCGTCTTTCTATAGTCCGCCTCAGGCAGCAAAGAGGCTAGGTTCACCACTGTATGGTAGATAATATTTATTAATGTATTTGTGTGATATGACTATCTGTTTAAAAAGCAGAGCATTTAACATTTTGAAAATTGTGAAGTAGAAGTGGATCATCGCTGCAGAGCATAGAGCAGCGCTGGGACAAGCACCAGCAGTCAGAAAAGAAGGATGGGCTGTCCCACAGGAAGAAGGCTGGAAGGAAGTGAGAGAGAGGTAAGTATATAATGGAGTCGGGGGTTAGGCTGAGTAGGTTGGGAAGAGCTAGTAGTGGGCAGGATAGCTAGAGAGATAGGGAAGGGGATATATGGGAGGGAGGGAGAGAGGAAGGGGGGAGTGAGGTGAGAGGGACCTAGTGTGAAAGTTACATAGCAGGAAGCTGAACCATGTAAACAAATGCAGAAGATAGCAGGAGCTCCCAGAGACCCAGAAATCACTCAAAACACTGCTAAAGGTATATGGGTGCATTTATTAACCCATTAATATCACTAACAGACCTTTTTAAAAAAAACATTTTTGTCCAGAAAACCCCTTTAAATCAAAATTGGATGAAGGTGCTTCCTGTTCTGTGCTTTCCTACAGCTACCATGATGCCTAGGGCTTCACTCAGAGCTGACTCACATCACCTCCCTCCCTCTCTCACTCCCTCCCTTTTTCACGCACACCCCTTCTCTGTTTCCCTAGCTAGCCCGCCCACTACTAGCCCTTCCTAACTAACTCAACCACCCCCACCCCATCATACTTACCTGTCTTCCAAACCTTACCTTCTGGGCACAGGACGTCACTTCTTCTGGGCAATGCAGCCGGAGTGCAGGTATGCGCAGTAGCCCAGAAGAAGTGATGTTCCGTGCCCAGAAGGTCCGGACCGGAAGACAGGTAAGTATGATGGGGTGGGGGGTTAGTATAGGTGACATTCCGTTTCCCCCCTTCCGGTAATGGATCGTCACCGGAAAAATGGAAACTGTGCCTGGAGTGGGCACATGACCACCCTGGAGATCTAGGTAAATATAGATTTTTGGTAACCTAAGTAATTTAGAAGGTAGGTGGGTTAGCTTAGATTAGAAATATTAATTTATCCCAGACAACCCCTTTAAGTAGAAAAAAACACTCAAAAAGTCTATTGCACAGTAAAAACCCCTTGCATGTATCAATTTTAGTTAGAAAGCTTTTTTAAGGGAGGATGAAATCTATCAGTTTACATAACTGTGCTGAAATCTGGTTTCAACTTGTATCTCTGTCTAATGCTTCACTCTCACAGTTACATAAAGGTAGATTACATAAAAACTGTTTATTTATATAATTAGGTTTTCTACATCAGAATCGTCCTATATGGCAATTTCTTCAAGCATAGTACAGTAATACCTCATACACTCGCGTTTCCGAATTTGCGAATTCACAGATTCGCGATATTTTTTTGGCAACTAACATATATATATTTTGCTCTTTTTTCTCAGATCTGTGAAATTTAATAAAAAAAAACACCTTCGCTATTGGGTAGTAGCGTCCTGTTCGTTACGTACCCGGTAATTAGTTTCATTTTACTGTGAGTGTATAAGAAAAATGAATGAATGTATTAATATACAGTACTGTACAGTATACTTTAGTATACTGTACAGTACTGTAGGGTAAAGTTTATTGATATTTAGGGGTTAAACATTAGAAATCGGCATTGTAAGCGCTTCTAAGCGCTTGTATCAAACATTCGCGATTCCTCGCGATCCGCGACCCACTCTGTAACCTAACCTCGCGAATGTACGAGGTATTACTGTATTATGTAAAATGTCTCTTTTCTCAATTGTCTGGTACATACTGTGTTCTCTATCATGTGCTTTTTGGGCACTATATTATTCTGCATATAAAAATCACAATATTTATAAGTTTTAAAGACTATTTCTGAGAAAAACTTACATGCTGAAAAAATGACAAGGTTTATAAGAATGCAAATAATTTGGAAGCCATGAGTTAGGCTGTGTTCCATTTATAAAAAAGCCATGACAAGTATGATTTATAGAAACAAATATCAGCATATCCAGGCCGACTTTAATGTTGTTGTTCTGGTATTTTACATGGCAAGATTCATGCTGCAAACTACTGGAAAGGCCAATGACACCCTTAACGTAACACAAGACACACTCACTGTTTATAACATACTGTACACAACATTAAAATTTAAAATTCGCTTGTCTTCTCATTTTGGCTCTGACAATACCCCTCGGAATGACCTTTTGGCTCAGACACATTCACTTTTCTGGTTAAGATCTGCCTTGTGAGATTGTTGTGGGTTCTGTTTTAACTTCAGTTTGTAGAATATTTATTTTTTATACCAGTCTATCTGGCTTCGCAGTTGACATTGGTGAAGATGTTTAGGTGCCCAGGATCTATCTCAGTGTTGTGTGAGATTTAGATAGCCTAATCTACTATTCTCTGTTGTCAGCCCGCAATTTTTGATATTTGCTCCAGTAATAATATCATAACAAGGTCCTTTTCTGGAGTCACATTCCCATTAAGTTCATTTGGCTCTTTACAAGAACTTGTTTGTGTAATAAAGATCTACTTTATTTATGTAATAAAGATCTACTTGGTACAAAATTATTTTTAACCCATGCTGTAATAGTCCAGATCAGAGAAAAAACTTAGGGCATGCCAGAGACATTAACCATGCCTCCCAATTCTCTCATATCCAGTGGAACAGTACTCGATTTTGAGCACTGTCTTGCTGTTAGCTTCTTGCTCCACAATTCACCTTGTATCCATTGCTATTGGAAGCTTAAAGTGGTGTGTCCATCTTGTTAAGAGATCAACCCTGATTATCTCTTTGATAAAGCTCTGCCCCCTTAGTTATTATGTAGGGGTCCGCAGCCCACAATGAATAGGGTTTCTCCAAGCTTGGTTCACCAACCCTACTCTGACCTACCCAATGAAAGGGCAGCCGGACTTCCCATTCATAGAATGTAGTTTTTCCTTGAACAGAACACTTCTTATACAGTCCCTGACAGAAGTTCTGTTGCTTATCCACGTTGTGGAATCAAAAACTTATAACCTGACTTTAAATTCATCCATTGGTTTTAGAAATGACTCATATGAAAGCTGAAACCCTCCCAAATTATTTTTTAGTTAAGAAAATAAATTGGCTTCACTGCTGAAATATTCATCATTTAATGAACACAGAAAGGTCAGATTTTGGCAAGACAAAAGTTTTGTCGCCTTGTCATATAATGCACCCAATCCTAGTTTAAAGCCTCGCCTGTGCTCACTAATTGATCGGTTAATTCGTGGGTGTATATTAAAAGAACGCCAGCACCCCAGACCTTCACTTGAACTGCAACTTCACCTCTGACAACATGCCAAAAATCAACCCTGCGACCAAAGCCTTGATTATCAAGAGGCTGAAGACCAGATCCACTGCAGAGGTGGCTGGCACCTTTAATGTGTCTCTGCATCAAGTACAAAGAATAAAAAAAAAAGATTTGAACAGACTGGAGATGTTTTTGACAAGCCCAGGTCCGGCAGACCCTGCAAGACAACTGCTCAGGAGGAACGTTTGTTGGTTAGAAAATCAAAAGCCAGCCCCTCTTCCACTGCATCAAAGCTCCAACAGGCCTGGTCACCTCAAGTCCCTGTGTCAACTAGAACAGTTTGTAGGATTCTGTCTCGAAATGGCCTCCATGGTCGAATCAGTGCCCAGAAGCCAGCACTAAACAAAAGGCAATTAAAAAAAATGAGTGGCATTTGCCAAGGCCCACAGCCTGCTAAACGGATGGATGCTGGAAAAGTGGCAGAAGGTGGATTTCTCAGATGAATCTTCAGTTGAATTACACCACAGCCGCCGCAAATACTGCAGGAGACCTACTGGAGCCCGTATGGATCCAAGATACACCCAGAAAACAGTTAAGTTTGGTGGTGGAAAGATCATGGTCTGGGGTTACATTCAGTATGGGGGTGTGCAAAACATTTGCAAGGTGGAAGGCAATATCAATAGCCTAAAATATCAAAAAGTATTAGCTTCCTCTTACATTCCCAATCATAAAAGGGGTCAAATTTTGCAGCAGGATGGTGCTCCATCTCATACATCCATCTCTACATTAAAGTTCCTCAAGGCAAAGAAGATCAAGGTGCTCCAGGACTGGACAGCCCAGTCACCAGACATGAACATCATTGAGCATGTTTGGGGTAGGATGAAAGAGGAAGCTTGGCAGACAAAACCAAAGAATCTTGATGAACTCTGGGAGGCATGTAAGACTGCATTCTTTGCTATTTCTAATGACTTCATCAATAAATTGTATGAATCATTGTTGAAACGCATGGATGCAGTCCTTTAAGCTCATGTAAGTCACCCAAAATATTAAATATGGCTCTAATAGCACCACAACTTCATTCACCAATGTTATGAAACATATCCTTGTTTTTGAAACATAATTTTATTATAATATAAATATTAAAATACACGAGAAAGACTACAACATAAATAAAGAACTAATAAACTAGCAGCAATTGGAAATTACGATCATGCTTATAACTTGAAAAAGGGGAGTTCTACCTAGCATCAACCATTTAAAGTATCAAACTCCTAATGCCACCTTGGTAACACAGCAGCCATTTTAAACCGTAACATCCCACTAAAACACTATTTGGGCTATTAAAGGTAACCTTTTAGGACTAACAGAAACTCTACCTAGCAACCATACCAACACTTAGCATATCGGCTGGTTTAAGCTATAATGTCCTATTAACACCTTATATCACAACAGCTACCTTTCACCAAGAAATCCCACTCACACGCCTAATAGAGTGTTATAAATAAGATCTCAGGACTAAAAAGCGCTCTGCCCACTATCCACAGTGTTATAGTGTCCTAAAAGGTTACCTTTAATAGCCCAAATAGTGTTTTAGTGGGATGTTACGGTTTAAAATGGCCGCTGTGTTACCAAGGTGGCATTAGGAGTTTGATACTTTAAATGGTTGATGCTAGGTAGAACTCCCCTTTTTCAAGTTATAAGCATGATCGTAATTTCCAATTGCTGCTAGTTTATTAGTTCTTTATTTATGTTGTAGTCTTTCTCGTGTATTTTAATATTTATATTATAATAAAATTATGTTTTAATGCATCTGGATACTGGTGGGTGACTCTCCTAGTCTTTATAATTATAAATTATCGGCACGCAATACCTTATTACATTATTATTCATTTGATATATCCTTGTTTTTGAACAGAATTATTGGTTTGATTTTCACATTACTTTATATGTGCGACAAAACTTTTGTCTTGCCAAAATCTGACCTTTCTGTGTTCATTAAATGATGAATATTTCAGCAGTGAAGCCAATTTATTTTCTTAACCAAAAAATCATTTGGGAGGGTTTCAGCTTAGTCTGACACTGAAGGTGTTGGCTCCTGTCACCTTACAAGTATGCTCTTTTCCACTTTCTATGCGATATTCCAATCCCAACATGGTCACTGATGGAGAGGATTTGACAAAAAAAAAATCATCTTCGGCCTACAATAAATAAAACTGCATGGATAACTAGTGCATGTGAAGTGCCATTCATAGCGTTATTCAGTGGATGCTGCTAATGGATGGGTTGAGTTATGTGCCCCTCCATCATCAGCCATGTTTAAGCCAAAACACTGGCAGAGAGTGGGGAACTTTACCAATTTGGGGCTGATCTAATATATATTTGTTTTAAAGAGTGATAAAATATAAAAAACGTGAACAGTGTAAAAATTAAAAATGTAACAACAAAACTATTTTTTTCTATATTTGTACAACCAAGAACCACAAGTACCTTAAAGTTTGAATGGCTCAGTAAATAACCATATGTCCTGCCATTCCATTCAAAGCCAATTGTACTGGCAAACACTGTTCTTGTTTTTTTTGGTTAGTGCCCTATCCTTTCAATAATTCAGTTGTGTGGCTGGGGACCAGGGGTCCCACCTATCTAGCATCTATAAGCTATCTGGTAGATAGGTAAAAAATGGTCTCAGTGGTTTGGCCACAGCAAACTTGTTGGTGGCTAACCCACTCTGGTCTGCAGTAGCAACCGGGTTTTACCTGTAGAGATCAACTTTTGCAATACAAAAGTTCCCTGAGGAAATTCTACAGCGTGTTTGCACTATGTAACCTTAGCCATAAGGAAGAAAAGGGCCTAGTCATTATTAAAATGACATTATAATAGTAAAAGCAAACATACATTCCAGTGTAGTAAAAGTACAGAATTATAATATAATATTCAGCTGTCATGTCACTACCTGAGTGTAACACAGTGTTTGAATGCTTTTAGCTCATTCACCTTTCACACAAAAGATTTCCTGCTTAAAGCAATCCACTAATTGGGTTATACTGATAATCTTTTTAACTACTAAAATGGTTCTACAGTTGACTGCAAGGAATTTTCAATGTCATGTACCAAAGGTAAGGGTATTTTCACACTACTGTTATTGGGGTCTGTGGCTGTCATCCGTCATAGGATGAGAGCAATGCACATTGAATCTAATGTAAACAACATGACGGACGCTTTCTTCAGTCATCTTTATTTACATTTGTAACAGACATATTCATCCTGGCCGAGCTAACATGTCCGCTGAGGTACGCATTGTGGCAAATTATTATACTCTGGGGTCTCTTCAGACACGGATAATATTTATTATTATATAATAATATAAATACAATATCATAATTATCAGCGGTCGCAGATTTTACCTCAAGGGTCCCAGAGGATGTGCCTAATGTAAGACATAGCACGCCGCTCCAGCAAGAGAACAAGACTGGTGTGGAAAATGGCGGTCTTAATATATCATAGTCATGTTTTTTGTTTTTTAATGAAAATTACACGATTTTAGTACATTTTATTTGGTAAATGTACCCCCCACCAAGCACTGACATAAAGTTGCATTTTTCCCTCAGGTTGCCCGTCTTCCCGTTACATAAGCCCCATTCTTGCCGCTTATACAACACATAGCAGAGCTGACTTCCTGACAAGATGGACATTATTCCATCTCTTGATCGTTACGAGCCCTCCGAACGTCACACACCGGCCCCTCCCCGGCCCCGCCTCTGTGGTGTTTTGTTATGAAACCGGGCATCGGCCGCGGTGTGTTTTGTAACCTTCTCCCGCGCCGCAGCCAATCAGAAGTGTCCCTGGCGGTCAGCTGACCTGCACTTTATGTAATGTGAGGCATAGAGTGTAGCAGTATGTGAGGGCTGGCACCGCTCGTCATGTCGTCTCCGGCCGCTCCGCGCTGTGCCCTCATAGACCCCCTCAACATGTCTCGCCCGGTGCAGCTGGAGCCGCTGCTGGAGTGCCTATTGCGGCAGTATCGGGGCTCAGTCGTTGTCCGGGAGGAGGAGGCCTGTGTGTTACGGTGTCCGGGTTGTGGCGGCTTCCTGCGGGACCCGGTCACTGTGCAGTGCGGGCACACGTACTGCTGGCCATGTCTATGGGGGGAGCCGAGGAAGCGCTGCCGGCTGTGCCAGGACGAAATGGGGCATTATCCCCGCCGGACCTGTGTCCTGCTCAAGCAGCTGGCAGACAAGTGTCTCCCCGGGAAGAGCTGGCAGCCCCGGGATATCGCTGAGCTGCTGGAGGCGGGGGAGCACCGGGAGGCTCTGACCAAGATCCGCTGTGTCCTAGAAACAGGTAACCATTCACACTGCCATTCTAATAGACTGAATCCTTCCCTTTACTCACCCCTTTCTTTAACGTTTATCTGTGTCTGGGAAAGTTGTGTGGTGACTGTTAGCAGTGCTTGGCTTGTCACTATGCTTTCTAAGGCTCCTGAAAGACAAACCTACCTAGTAAAGCCATAGTTAGGGAGTCATTGCATAAGGGTGTGTTCACACTGAGTGTTTTTATGTAACTTCTGACATGGAAAACTTGACATCAGTGTAGAAAACTCTCCTTATCTGCTTCCTGTTGATCCTGGGGGAGTGTGTCATGGGCGCTGAATTCTTCTCCACGCTGTTAAAACCGTAGTGATGGGCCACATGGAGATTAACCCCTAATAAATGGGGCTATTCAATGGGCCAACTGGCAGACATATAGAAACTGAACTGCAGCAGAAACCCCAGGCCTCAGATTTCTGCTGCGAGCTGAATGGCAAATATGCACTTCAGCTTTTTCCAGTGTGTATTATGGCAGTGTGAACATTTGTCATTCAGGCATGTGGGAAAGCTGGATGACGACCTTAGTGATATACTGTCTATTTAATGTGTTAGAGTCTTTCCACGTGGGCAGGTTATGGCCTATCTATGGAAAAGGGCATAACTTTCAGATCGGTGGGGTTCTGACTGTTCTAGACGGAGCAGCGGTCGGACAGAGAGAATTCTCCAGTTCAATGGAAGCAGCGGAGATATGTGAACTACAGCACTCAGCTATCTCTGGCACTCCCATTGAAATGAATAAAACAGTGCGTGCACTGGCCGACTGCTGCTCTACTCAGAATGCTATAGGGGATGCAGAGGTAGCAGTCACTACTGGGCCCAAGACCCTCAGGGGGCCCACAAAGCACCCTCTGCCACATATAATATCCCACTATTCTAAATGGCACAGGATAGGTGGGATCCCCATTACAGATTCTGCATTGGGGCCCAAGAACTTCAAGTTATACCCTGTCCTGTGCAGAGGGTGCAACTTATCCAGATGGGAAAACCATATTCATTGTCACCCAGCTTCTTTTACTGGGAAATAATCTATTATTGTGATTTATATAAGTGCCACTCGGTTTGACATGTGAACAGATATGTAAACTCTTCTGTACCAAGTGAAGTGCAATGTGACCGCACTGTAATGTAAACTCTATTATAAAGCTCTGCCCATAGGCACAATGATGGGGACCTTGTAATTGGGTCATGGCGGTCTGACCTCTACTTTGTCCTGAATAATTGTTGGCATTCACTGCAGTTATACTGAAAACCTCTACGAACTGAGAACAATTTTCATGCAGTTCCTAAACATTTTGTAAATAAGAGTTTAGCTTGTCACTAACTACACAGGATGGTAACAAAAGGAGTCCCTGTCAAAGATTGTAATGGGGCCCCAATCCCCCATACTTATTGGCAGCAAATTGAAAACCTGATTATTTTATTCTCCACAATAAGTTGTTCTGTAATGTACAAAGTTGCATATAGGGTTAATATGCAGTAAACAATAATGGAAGAGTGAAGAAATCAGGCAATACCTTTTATAGGGTGACTGAGTATATTTGATAGTGAGCTTTGAAAGTCTAGCTCTCTTCTTCAGATATGGTGTAATACAAGGAAATTATTACAACATGTCTGAAGAAGAGAGCTAGACTCTCGAAAGCTTACTATCAAATATACTCAGTTAGCCTCTAAAAGGTATCGCCTGATTTCTTCACTCTTTCACTACTTTCTATGGCTAACACGGTACAACATTATACTACTAGTAAACAATAATGTCATTATGTAAACATATACTGCTCACTAATGTCAGGGATAGTCCATGTAGTTGTATAGATAATACATACAGCGATATCACAGAGTATTTATTCAAAAGCACATAGTGATGTCACCGTGCACAAATAATCTATCTAGTGATGTCATCGTAGGGATAACAAACGGCATTCAGTGATATGATATAATGCACAGATAATCTTTTCAGTGATGTCACAGTACAGGGATAGTGCTCCTAGTGATGGCACCGTATACAGCTAATACACACAGTGTTATCACAGTGCATATTGACAATACATACAGCGATATCACAGTGATGTCATAGTACAGGCTAAAGCACATAGTCATGTCAGAGCATTTCTCTAATACATGCAAGTGAATGGGTCTGAGCTGCAGTACCAAACACAGCCCCTGTGCAGTGCACAGTACTGAGCTTGGTATTCAGTAAAGAGGTCCCAGCACTCACCTGAACAAAAATCGGATGGGTCATCACAGCTGTATTCTGTCCCGGTAAACCCCTTTGATCTTTCACGTTATATTCTAGTACATGCAGTGTTATTCTGCTGTCATCAGTATCTATTAGATCATGCCAGGTACTATCTGAGAACTACTTTTGAAGGGTTTGTCCAAGATCAACCCAAATCAGAGCAATAGTGGGAAAAGACATTGCTTACATATTAGATGCATCTTCTCTCCCCACTGGACTCAGTTTACTGTGCTGCAGACCTGACATCCTATTGACCTAAGTTACTGCTGCAGACAGTCTGTGATGGGCTTCAGGTGCTATGTATCTATGACATCAGTCCTGCAGCACAGTAACCAGGGACCAGCAGGGAGCATGGTAGCAGCGACACTATAGTGTTTGCATGTTTGTGCGATGGTTACCATTGGGTGTGTGAAACATGACATTATATAATGGCCAGAATATCTCCTTGTCTGTCACCTTTATTACTGTCCTGGGATTCAGTGGATCACGTGGAACTAACAGGCTGTGTACATAACTTCTAGTACAAGTATTTCCTTTTCAGATAGATCAGATGAGCACAGTGTACTGTACTAGAAATACTTCTATGGGAAGCCATAGTTGAAGTACTGCTGCGTATGTGCTGCTTTATCCACCAACCCCAATAGATGGATAGTGTTGAGATTATATATATATATATATATATATATATATATATATATATATATATATATATATAAAAAAAAATTTTTTTTTTTTTTGTCTAGTTCTTCATGGTAACTATCCAAGACCATGATTTACTTTGGCAAGGCCTCAAAATCTGACTGCTTGCCTGGGCTGGTTCTCTGTGCTACAACTTTCCTATATATTCACATGTAGGGGAATTGGATAGACAATCCCTATAAGCATCTGTATGGGGAAGTAGCACCATGATGATCCAAGATAAATACCTTTGTAACATATCCCATTAGTGGAGCATAGTGCACTAATCTGCCTGTTAGGAACTATGGAAATCTGATGGGAAAGGATGTTAATCTTCATGGAGCTGTACTGTGCAAACCAGCTGGACAGGCCCTCCTAAAAAGTAATGGGATCTCTTCAGATCTAATTGCGGACTCCCAGCTCATCATCATGACAATCTATAGGGGGCATGTTCTGTTATACAGCACCCATTGTAATGAATGACTGTCATTGTAATTCCCTTACATTGCATTCCCACAGCTATCCAAGTGTAGAACGACCAGCATACACACTGAAAACCGACACATTGTAACCAGTGGGACAATTCCATATCAGATTTTTCCACATAGATCTTTGCTCCATTCAGAGAAAGTCACAGCATCCAGTTCTCGCTCTAGACTTGCCTATTCAAGTACATGTGTCTACAAAAAGACGCTATCTGTGTACAGTCTGTTTCTCATCGATAAGTTGCTAGGAGAGGCTTCATGGAAGTGAAAATATTCCTTCATGGACAGGGGACGGAAGGAAGATATTTTCAGGGTCCTGATAGAGGGCAATATTACCCCTTTGCAGGCATGCCATGAGAAGTTAGGATGATCATATAGCCACCTATTCCTCCATAGAGAATCCTGTGAGATGCTGGAGCAAGAACTAAGTTTCCCCAAAAGCAATAAGTGCTATAAGGCAATGTCAGTAGGCGAAGGCCAGACAAAACACTCAGTAGTTCATGACCCAACACTTGTCTGAATAGTCTCTTTAAACTGTAGCTGCCTTATCCAGTGTATCTCTGGTTATTAGAGTTCCCCTCTTTTATGCCATTGTTCCCTACAAAGGGGTATGACATGTAGTGCAGAGTGGACAGTCCTGTAATGTTGGTTGCTTGGCACATCTGCAGGAATCCTCACAAAAGTTAAAAGCTGGTGGTAATAACTACAGATCTAGCTGTGGATATTATAAGTATAGCTCTGCCATCATCTGTCAGGAGACATATTAGACATTAAGGCTAAGGCCCCACGTAGCGGGCAGCAGCTGCGGAAAAAACTGCGGCGGAAACACATCACAGTTTTTCCTGCAGCGCTTTTCGCAGGAAGATAAGTTTTCCTCCGGACTTTCTGCTTCAATTATACCTATAGTGAAATTGCCAGTGTCTTGTAGGTATAATTGACATGTTACCATTTCCAAAAATGCAGTGGTTTTGGAAATTGCGGCATTTCCGTTACACACATTTTTCTGCAATGTGTGGATAGAATTCGGTACAATGTGGGGCCCCAGCTTAAAGGGGTTTTCTGGGCTAATAATATTGATGACCTCTGACGCCCAACACCTCCACCCATCAGCTGGTCTACAGATTAAGTTAAGCGGCAGTGACTTAGTTCCGCCAATACACAGAATGCTATCTACTTCCTGCTACATTTTCTGTGTATCAGATGCCGAGACCAGCGGATTGGTAGGGGTGTTGTATGTCGGCCCCTGCAGAACTGATATTATTCACCTACATTTAGCAGAGTCCATCAAACTTTATGGGTTTTCCAAGCTCTCCTAAAGGAAGGGGGCCTACATCCAACACCCCTTCCAATCAGCTGGTCTCCTATGTGAATAGGAGCAGACTACACACAATCCCCATCCACTGCAGTAGCTTCCTGCACGTGACAGATGCTGGAACAGGTGATCTGTGCGGGGTCCGGGTGAAGTTTGCCCTGTATATGCAGGTCCTATGGATATCTGCCAAAATATCCCACATGGCTGGTCTATCCCAGCAGTGAAGGGGTATTAAATGCAATAGAGGCTAGAGTATCTTTGCTCTGAGAAACATTTTGTGGTGGGGGGATTGGGTTCAGTATATACTGTCTACACACTGTATGGACTTTTTACCAGCTGTGCTCTGCACAATTCCTCCTCATAACCATGTAGATGAGAGATGACATTGTGCTCAGTAGAAGGAGTTCTGGAGCGGATGAGTAATCTGATAAGAAGTGTCTGGTCGGAGACCATACGTTCTGTCTGGGGATGGAGACACCTCTCCTGGGTCACATGACTGCTGGTTATAAAACAATCCTCTTGTGATGTCATACGTTATACAACTAGCACCTAGGGCTGCAGAGGAGGGGGCGAGTGCATGCGTGTGCTTATATATAACACTGTATCTCATTCTATGCTTTCAGAAGGGATAAAAAGTACTTGGTACATCAGTTTTTAGATTTTACATGATAGAAGTAAATATTAAAAGGGACAGCGTTCATTAAACTTCACTATAAACAGCTTATCCAATATTTTATCATTACATAGGTGGGGTCCGGCTGCTAAGAGCCTTTGGTCTCTGAGTCTATCAAGCTGTTATTAGCTAATCCCACTTGTAGCTGCTTTTGTCTCTTTCTGGATTCGAAGAGATGCCAAACTAAAGATTTCTAGAGGAAAGAGATGTGGAAATCAGTAGTTTATCAATCTGTGATGAACCATCAAATTCCTTACATAATGCAGTAATTTTCTGTTTCGTCAGCTTGGATTGTGTTAATTGCGATCTATTATGTACCTTGTATTTAGCAAAGTCTAACCTATTGGATTGTCTGCACATTTTTTTTTTTTTTTATTGTTTGTGCTTACGTATGTTTTACTCTTAGATCCCAGCGACTTGATACTGCGTGTTTACAAAGCGGAGGCCTATACTGCACTATTTGAATATGGGAAAGCTCATGAGGAACTGGACTTTGTTCTCTCAAAGCAACACAACTGGCCAGAGGTGAGACTGACCACCATACCTGGAAATGTTGTGCTAAATGCAAGTGAATGACACTATTGATTTTTCACTCGGATGGTCCTCCTGCAAGAGCAAAGCGATTGAATAAAGTTTTGAATGTTTGCAATACACTTCTCTTGGTTTATTCTTTGACCTGAGATGGTGTTATACATTAGATGTTGTGGGTCAGTTATGCTTCATCATAAACATTGCATTGTATATAGATCTTGACAGAATTTAAAGGTCTTTTCTGGGATTATAACTTAGATTTATCCTATAAAAGAACTGTGGTGTTATTGCCTGTCCTTAGGTTAGGCCATTAATATCTGATTGGTTGGGGGTGCTTCCAGTGACTATACTATACACAACATGGGGCCGGAAGCAGTTGGCTACATAAGTCAATGGGAGCTGAGCTGCAGTACTGTCGCCTGACCAATATACAAGGCCTAGAGCCAACTGATTCCAGTCTCATGTTGTGTATAGTACAGGTGTCAGAAGCATCCCCATAAAAATGCAATTTGTGGACAACTCCAAGATAGGTCAGCAGGATCAGATGGGTGTGGATCCAGCTTGTGGCACTCTTGCTGATCAGCTATATGGTGGGTCTGCTGTGTTTTTATGAACCCTGCAGCCTTTTTGCTGTATATCAGCACCGTACATTGTATAGAGGCTGTGGCTCTATTGCACATCAGTCACATTCATTTGCAAGGGACTGAGCTGCAGCATGGCCATGGCGTCAATGGATATGGCCTCACTTGCCTGAGAGGAGGAGGCAGCACTCACCTGAGCACTGCAGCCTTATTAAACAGCTGCATAGTGGGGTACTGGGACTCATAGGTCATCTATCATAAGAATAGGTCATCAATATCCTAGTCATAGGATAAACTCCTTTAAACCAATGTGTATTATCAGCTTAACATGTAGAAATATGTCTATAACTGTGTGGTGCAGTGTATAACACATTGAGCCACATAATCACAACTGTAGGTATCATGACAAGATATTAATGGTTAGGGTCTCGTGCACATGGGATGTATACTCTAATACTGTACAATACTGCAATTCTGAAAGTGGATGACTTTTGAACAAATCCTCATCTGTAGCAGGACTGCTGTGACTTGTGAATTTTGCTGCATATTTTTTTTTTTTCCCACTAAGATTACATTCTGTGTGAATGTACCCTGGAGAAAAGGGGTTAAAAGGAAATGTTGCAAATAATATTGTGTGTAGTCACAGTCCTACTGTTCATTGAACTGATGCTGCTGTTAATAACCTCTTACTTCTGTTTGCTATATACACATGACCATGCCACCCTTATTTATTTCCATAGGTGTACTTCAGAAAAGCAAAAGTACTGCAGGAGACCGGGAATCTGTATGAGTCTTTAAGATTTTATCTACAGTGCCTGGCTTTAGATGAGGAGTTTTCAGCTGCCAGGAATGAGATAGAACAGGTAACTGATCATTGTATGATCTTATTCTGATTCCATAATGTCCATTTTCTGTGTGCCTTTATACAAGTATGTGCCCAGGACTTTTCCTTCTATGGCGTTCCACATGAGGGTATAGCATTGATGGAAAGTTTATGTTCAGAGTAGCTTTACATATGCGCTAATAACTTCAGAGATCAGCCAGGATTAAGCTGAGGCCTAAGAGAAATCCATTCAGAACCTCAGCGTATGACTTTAAAGTACCTAAGCCCATTTAGTGCTCACACTTTGTAATGCACAGTTGGACTCCATTGAAAGAAAAAGCCCATTGATGTGAACATTTAAGGCTTCCCTTTTGTGACACTTTTATATTTTGTAATATACTTAATCAACAAATTTTGTCTTTTCATTGAAATTCTTTGTCTCCCTATTGAGAGCTGTGTAAAACTTTCACTAGGAGTTCAGGGGGCTTGCTCTTGTGTAGTGCAGGGAAGCTGAGGCTGGGGGTGTCACTTCAGATAGATATATCTCTTAAAACATAGAACAGTGGTTCTGGTGTCAGATGAAAGATGTCAAATGAAGATCTTCGTTCTAGATGTATTTTAACTTAATAATGTCATGTCCGTATTTGGCCTGATCTGTTTCAGCTGCGTAGTGCTACTTTCTCTTTTCCTGTCTTAGACTGCAGTTTTGGTTCATATTCCATAATGTCCCTAATACCTAGCCAAATGAGTCTGAATATTGGGTCGAACCAGCAAGTGGTTGGCTCCTCTGCAGTTAACAGGGCTATGCCACAGAGAATATGTATCCTCTATCCATAGTGTGAATTAAGACTGACTGCAGCCGCCGGCTCAATGTAGGTGTGCATTTTGCTGGATGAGACGAATTTCACTTCAATGGGAGTGCCACAGCTGCAGTCAGGCTGAATTCATACTGGTGATAAAACAACCCCCTGTTGTATATTCATTTTCTGTTACCATGTTTTATATGACCATGTTTTGTTGGTCTTTTCTTGTGCTGAAGTGTCTTTGTAATCTTTTCATTGCAGATTCTACGTGACTTTCTTTTTCCTGTCCCAGAGACTGTAGAAGGTATTCTGAAAGATCTTGAAATAAAACCTTTGCCAAATCTGCCATTAAAACCTTTTGTATTAGGATCGGATAGGAAAGAAACTACATATCATTTGCACAGAAGTCTGGAACAGGTAACTTTCAGACATTTGGCTCATGGCAGGTCCAAAGTCCTACTTTTTATCAGTGGATTGACATTGAATTTTCTGTGCTAAACCACGAGCTCTTTACACATTTATCAAAACTGTCTGACTAGAAAACTGTTTATTCTTGTCCTTATCAACCAGAAATTATTATTTATTTTATTTTTTTTTTTTAAATGGGGGTTTTCAGGAATTTGGATATCTATGACCTAATCTTAGCATAGATCGTTCATATCGTATTTTTTTTTTTTTTTGGGGGGGGGGGGGTTACTCTTAGCAATTGCTATAGGGAGTCATAGCACCAAAACTACTGTAGCACAGTCTATAGAGCTAGAAGCAGGCAGCTACATACACTCTGTAGTGGCTGTTACGGGCAGAGGCAGCTGAGCTGCAAGTATGAGCTAAGCAACGTCTCTTTAAATATGTATCCATCTTTATCTTCGTTTGTTATCAATATCTAAAGCCTGAAAAACTACATTATAAATTTTTTTTTTTTTTTCCCGAAGCACTTTAATGAAGGCTGCACAGGGATTGGCTTAGATAAGATGCCCAGGATGTATATAGATAACACTTTTTGGTTTACCTTCACATCTGCCTTTCCTCATTTGTAGCCATATATTGCATGTAGGCAAGTTATACCTTGTATTGATGACTAATTTTGTACATAACAGGCAGAGGGCACGCCAAAACAAATAAAGAGCCCCAGTAGTAGCAGCCTGCAGCGCACACAGTCCGTGCATGCTCTACAGTGTGAGAAGACTGATCCTGAGGATGGCTTGAAAAGAGTTTCTTCAGAACCCCTCCTATCAAGCCAGGAAAATAGTGTATTGCTCAAAAGAAAATTCTCCCTCTCTGAGCCAGATGCAAATTTATGTGAAGATGGTCGGAAGAAGCATTTACGACATGGAGGTAATTGGACTCTTCTTTTCTACTGATATGATCTGAATGTCTATGTGAGTTGCAGTTTGACAGCTGTCCACTGCTAAAAGTCTACATAGCTTTGAATTGCCTCTATATTGGTAAAGTTAGACATAGATGTAAAAATATGGCCCAATATGAAAGGCTCCTTTGTCAAACCTAATGAGAATGGGGGTCACATTACTTCCCTGTATGAATGGAGCTGTGGTAGATCCATTTATTGCTATTGCTCCGTTTATCTTTTTGGGATTGTCTAAGGGAAGAGTGTCATGCTAATCTATCTGTGGCAGTCCCATAGAGATGAGTGGCTGTGCACATCTACGACCACCACCTCATTTATACAAGGAGACACGTTCTTGTGCCTGGTGGCAGTCCCAGCAGATGCTAAAAACATGGTGAAACTCCTTTTAGCTTTCTTAAGATCCAGGTTCCAAAGCCTGTGAACTCAGTAATTCAGACAATAGCAATCACTTCTGTTCTGTTCTAGAAATCTCGCATGAGGATTCCTCCAATTTAATAGCAGATTCATCCATCCTGTGTAAGCTGATAGATGGAAGTGACTTCGAGTGCTCCCTTTGCATGAGGTAAGTAACTATTCAACACTTTTTTTTTTTTTTAAGCTGATGACACACTTTGGGGGAGATTTATTATTAATTTACACCAAATATCTGACATATATATAAAAAAAAAAAAAATCCCAACCTCAGGTTCATAACTTTAAAAGTAATTTGCAATGACAATTGTAACTGCCAAGTTTCCCATGCCATTTTTATATAAACGAAAGGGGAAGTTGAGCTACATGTAATGTAATATCCTTTATGCCAGTTTACTGACACAAATGAGGCAGAGAAGCCACCTACTTTATGAATAGACATGAGCCTTGTTATAAATGAGGCTGCTCTTCTGCCAGCACAGGGAATATGAAGACTGGTACTGAATATGCCAGCCATCATAAATATCCCTCATTGAGCTCTCCTTCATTGAAAATTTTTGTTTTTGGAGCCAAATCCAGGAGTGAATTAAAAAAGAATAGGAAATATAAAGGATGCAATTATATTTCCTGCTGAATCCACTCCTGGTTATGGGAAGAAAAAAAAAAAAACATATCAGAATGTGCAACAAAATCTCAATGTCTCCATCTTTGTAAAAAGATGACTTTTTGACACATCAGGCATTGCAGCTTGGCTCCATTCAAGTGAACAAGTGAGTAGAACTGAACTGCAGTACCAGACACAGCTCAAGGATTGGAGCTGTTAATTAAAAAAAATAGAACTAATTTTCTAGTCTTTCACAACCCATTTACCATTGTGATCAGTATGTTTCAGTAGTGATTGTTAGTATAAATGCAAAAATGATCTGAAATGCATTCATTTGTGAAGGCATTTGTCCTTGTTAGTAGTTGGAATAGATGGTGTCAAAATCTGTATTCTGTTATGGCTTCTTGCAGTTTATACTGAATAACCAAACTATAAACCGATTATATTTTATAGGTTATTTTATGAGCCAGTTACCACACCTTGTGGACACACCTTCTGCAAGAAGTGCTTGGAGCGCTGTTTGGATCACACACCTCAGTGTCCCTTATGTAAGCAGAGCTTAACTGAGGTGAGTACTTAATAGTAGTATATATTTATTCATGTTTGTGGTATATGCTCGTGTATGCTGACATATGGTGTCAGGGTCCAGTGCAAAATGCATAGTATTCTACAGAGAATTCTGTTACTACAGCATCCGGATTGTCTAAACTGTATTGCTTTATAATGTGAAACTTTACAATACCACAAGCTATAATAAAAGAGGAAATTCCTTTCATTTTAAATAGTTATATTTGCATCGTGTATATTACCTTTTACTATGGTATTCTATATGCTTTTCTATGACTGTCTGATTAGAGTGATAATTCAACACTTATTTGTATTATCTGAAAAGGAATAGTAAGGATTAATTCACACTGAACTTTTTTTCCAGCCAGATTTTGAGGCAGAATCTTCCTCAAAAAATGCCTCCCAACTCTCCCATTCATTTCAATGCGATTCAGGAGCATATTTATTTTCCTCTAGCTGATTTTTTTCTGCTGGGGGGGGGGAAGCATTGAGAGGTGTTTTTTGAGTCTGCCTTGTTACTTGAATTAAGTTCTTTCCGTTTGGAGAGACTTAATTCGGGTGTCAGTCTCACTAAGGCTGGATTGACACTACTGTTAGTGAAGTCAGTTTCTCTCATCTGTTGTCGGATCAGAGCAACAGACATAAACGTCGACAGAGTGACTGATGTGGATGGAGCCACCTCCATCTACATCCATTCCAATTCCCTCTAATGTAAAAAAAAAAAAAAAAAAATGATAGGAGCTTTCTCCTTCATCTCCCTTACAACTTGGGTAAGTTCACACAGAGTTTTTGTCAGGCAGAAGAAATCTGCTTCAGGTTTCTGAAGCAGATTTTGGAAGCTTTTACTAGTTGAAGAAAAAAATCTGCCACTGCTTCCCATTGAAATGAATGGGAGGCTGATTTCAGACGTGTCTTGAAGCAAATTTTAATACAGGATCTGCTCCAAAAACTGTGTGAACATACCCTTTCTATTCTGTAAGAGAAATAAACAAACATTGATGGAAGAAGGCTTCCATCCTCTTTTTTTTTTTTTTCTTCAATGGGAATAGACTCAGATGGAGGGGGCTCTGTCTACATCAGTAACTCTCTGCGTGCTTAAGTCTGTTGACTGATTAGAGCAACAGACTTCACGAACAGTAATGTGAACGTACCTTAAGAGCTTCAGGTTTTAGTATTGCATGCTTCACCTGTGGCTGTGTTCAGCGCCTGCTTTTTTTTTTTTTTTTTTTTTTTAGAGGATGTATCACCTCTTGTGACATGTCTATTTTAGTAAATACTTGTATTCCCTATAAAATAACCATTTTAGACCATCTTTTCTGAACTCTGTGCTGTGCTATTCCTCTGTTCATAACTCTTAAGTGTGTAAAATGACTGATAACAACCTATTGTCAATTTAGGTGTGTTTTTCTACCTAGTCTGTTACTCTCCAATCAACTCTTGACAGTCCTAAAATAGGGAACACCCCCCCCCCCCCCTTAATACGGAAAACGGTAACACTCTGTTGTCAGTTTATTTATACCTTTGTAGGTGGAATAACAGAGGAACTCCATGACCGTGATTTCTAAGCAGAATATTATTTTAATATTTTATAGTTTTAGTAAAACAGACATGTTTGGTTTATCACACATTGATACGTGACCCCATTGTTTACTCTGTGAACGTAGACTTTCTGCTTTTAACATGGTTTCTTTGCTCATAGTATCTAGCGCACAGAACCTACAATGTGACAACCTTATTGGAAGAATTAATTAAGCAATATCTTCCGGAAGAGCTGTCGGAGAGGAAAAGACTTCATGAAGAAGAGACCATGGAGCTATCAGAGTAATTATATTTCTAAGATATAATTTACCTAAGCGTTCAATGCATAACGAGTACAAAAATATCTGAGGAGCTGAAACCTCGATTTATCCTTTTGGATAGTTTATTAACATATATATATATTATTTAGTTTTGTTTTATTTTTTCTTGGTTGCCTCACGCATTTACCAATATTTTTATATATTTTTTTTTTTTTCTCTATTATATAGCTTAACAAAAAATGTACCTATGTTTGTATGCACAATGGCCTATCCCACCGTGCCTTGTCCTCTACATGTGTTTGAACCACGATATCGACTGATGATTCGGAGATGTATGGAAACTGGTACAAAACAATTTGGAATGTGCATCAGTGATCCAGAAAAGGGGTAAGTTTGCCTGTGATAAGTGAACAATAATTGCTTTTCCTAAGCAAAGGATGAGTAAACACAATCGGAAGGGTATACAAATAAAACTGCTGCGGCATGCCCTAAATCTGACCTCTTAAAACAGAACTAAAATTTTCAAACAACTTTTGTGTCATTGATAAATTTTTTGCAATCTACTTTAACTCATTTTGTCTCTGGAGGATGTCACAGAAAGGAGCCAAAATTTGTTAATAAAGTGTACTATGAATTTTATTAATGAAACAAAAACTGCCAGAATATAAAGTTGTTAGAAAGTTTAGTTACACTTTAACAATCGCCAATGTGAACGAGATTTCATAAATCCCCATTCCCTTCATGTAGCATGAACTTACTGCAGTGCAAAGTGGTTATGTGTGAGAATAGTTTATTTAATTTTTGTTTAGTGCCAACATATTCTTTAGCACTTTACAAATGAAGGGGGGCCATGGACAGACAATTTCAGACATTACAGGGTAACAAAATTATTAAGATAATTAGAATGAGGGTCCTCTTCTTGCAAGAGGTGTATGTGGTATATTTATTATTTTTTAAATTTTTTTTTCTTTTTTGTTAAACGTAAAAAAGTGTCAGCTGGCGGTCATTGGCTGCCTGGCGTTAATATGATAGTGAGCAAATCTAGTCCATGAAGTATGGTCTATCTTGCCATCAGTACATATTCTATAACACTGTTCTCCTCTAGCTTTGCAGAATATGGCTGCATGCTGCAGATCCGGACTGTTCATTTTTTACCTGATGGTCGTTCTGTGGTTGATACACTTGGAGGGAAAAGGTTTCGGGTATTAAACAGAGGAATGAAGGACGGTTATTGTACCGCTGACATTGAGTACTTGACTGACACTCAGGTAATTTATCTTCACACCATTGATGTATGTATATAATCCACAAACATGAGATTGCAATAAAATGTTATCTTCATCTCAATTCTAATTTCATGGACAGGTTGATGAAGGAGAACTGCAAGAGCTCAGAGAACTTCATGATGCTGTCTACGCTCAGGCTTGTCGCTGGTTTCAGAACCTTCGATACAGGTTTCGAAGCCAGATCCTTCATCATTTTGGCTCTATGCCAGAAAGAGAGGACAATATACAGGTATGTGCTAGAAAGCCTTGTCTAGATGAATTCTGTTCAGTGCCCATACGCCGAAGATAAAAATATTATTATTTTTTTTTTTTTTTTTGACAGCTAAAAGTATGTTATGTGAGTGGACATTTATAATAATTCTCCCAATAGGAGCCCATTTAAGCTGTAAGAGCTTAGTGTTCGACAACTTGTTGCCTGTTTTTGTAGTAACCAATAAAGCTGTAAATACACCTTTGATCTGTAACTCAAGGCCAGTGCAAGCTAATTTTTTTTTTCTACAATGTTACTTATATAGAAGATCATTCCATAGTTGCTGTGAACTTGCGTGACTCGATGTACTGCTTGCAGTTCTTTTCAGTTTCATTAAAGTATACACACAGATAGGCTTTATTGTACATATACAAAATGGAGGGGATTAATTTAGGCTGGCTGTTTTTAAGTCTGTATAACTGTCATTGTCCCTATCCACTCAGTATGTACACTTTGAACAAACTCCAAGTAACTACTTGACCTGATTTTAGGGCTTAAAGGGGCCCTCTCCTGAAGACCACTCCTGTCCATCTGGCCTATTGGGGCATAGTGGCATCATAGGACCACCCCTCTGAGAGAAAATGGAGAGCCACTCTCTAAAATCAGATCCAATTCTGGCAAACTTAAGCTGTCTTTGTATTACTTGACTGTCCACATCTTCCCCCATTGAGAACAGCTGTTTGCAGGATTCCCTGAATGGAATTCGGGGTGATCAGCTGTATTTCAAAGTTGCTGCTGATCAAACAAATCATTTAAAGCTAATGCCCCATGTTGCAGAAAAGCTGTGTGTGTGTGTGAGTGAATAGGAAATATATGGGAAGTGCTCATACCTTCTCCCTTCTGCAAATTTCACTTCTGCCTTTGGCTCAAAAAATGCAGCAAAATCTGCAGCAAAAATCTGCTTTTCCGCAACGTGGGGCCTCAGCCTAAAAGGGATTTTGCGGTCCACAGGTGATTTTTGGTGGGGGTTCGACATCTGGATGCCACACTGATCAACTGATCCGTTTGACAGAAGCTAGTGCACTTGAACCAGCTCCTCTCCTATTCAAATAGGCACAGAGCTGCAGCCCAGCCTACTGTATAGCAGTGGTATTAGTCAGGGTGTCAGACCCCCTCTAATCAGATACTGATGACCTATCCTTTTGTTTAAAAACCATCTGGGGGCTGGAAATCCCCTTTTAAAGACAACTGTGCCAACTACTGCTGGCATGATCTAGGTGGCACTATATAGCTCAATATGATGTGGTTTTAATATCTAGAGTGAAAAGCAGTAGTGCTCCTGTAGCAAAATCGTCTTTAATCCCATTATATAGGCTACATTCAGTGACATAGCAACCAATATTTTGCAACTCCTCAACACACACATACTGCATAGATTTTATCAAAAAAATAGGATTAATGTAGACCCATGACATTTCCTGTTATGCTGTTGATTGTTATTTTTAGGCTTTTAAATCCAAGTTTCTATGCAGGTACAGATCTAACAAATCTCTCCCCTATTTCAGGTTTCTCCAAGTGGACCGGCCTGGTGCTGGTGGCTCTTGGCTGTGTTACCTGTGGATCCCAGGTATCAGCTGTCTGTTCTTTCTATGAAATCATTAAAAGACCGTCTCCTGAAAATCCAGCACATACTGACGTATTTTTCTAGAGACCAGTCCAAATGACTAACCGCCTGGAGCTTCCTTAAAAGTCACCCAATCCTGACTCTAATCACCGCTGGCGTTTTTGCTGTCTTTGCACACATGGCATTGGTCTGAAGAAATGTCTGGACCATTGTGGATGCCAACCAGATGAAAACTGCTTCTAACTGTAAAAAGTGTGGAATTAATCTGCTTTATTTTATTTTTGTTACAACAAACCTATTGCACTATGTATAAAGTTATTGTTTATTTTAAATACTGTAAATTAATGTAGATTGAATTGAAGACTTCCAGATGTGCGTGTCTTGTGTATTGCTGCTCTGAGTACATTGTGAATGGAATGTAAGACGTATCCAGTGGAGAATCCTCTACCTGGTTGCTTTGTGATTAATATTATTATTATTTTTTTTTTTTATATATAAATCTATGCAGTATTTGTGTTCTAGAGTCCAAATCCTTTTTTTTTTTTTTTCTTTTCAAGTCAGTTATCTATCAGAGGATCTATCGTCCCATTATATACCCTATGTGAATTACACTATGAGAAGGTTGGTGGCAGCCATGGTATTCTAAGCACTACAGATGCTCAAGGAACGTGACTGCTCTGGTGTTGCCACTACTGGTCCATGTGTGAACAGGCTAAGGGATGATGATTTAAAAAAAAAATTGACTTCAGTATTGGTATTCCTAGTGTTCTGTGTGCCCTACATCTGGGAAAAACAGGGAGTATAATATTTGTATAAAATTTATATGTCACATTAAAATGCAGTCAGTTCTCCAGCAGCAATTTTTTGAGCAGGAGAAGGTAAGCAGGTAGACTATTAAGTTTTTGTTATTGGGTATACCAGTATATAGTTTAGTAGAAAATAATATTTTAATTACCCAAATTCCTTGCTTATTCTGAGGTTAGGAGCCCAGTGGGTGAGTGAATGACTGCTTGCTTTGAATGTGTGCTCATATACTAGAGTTTGTCAGTGACCTAGTAAGACCAGTCACTGGGCTTCTAATATAAAAATGAGCAGGGATTTGGAGAATTAAAATAAAACTTTGCAGGGAGACAGAGACCCCTGTTATCTATAATTCTTGGAGTTCTTCTCCCCCTTACTATTCAGGCTGTTAAATTCAGCACACAAAGACCAGGTTTCACGGCTGAAACGCAGTCGTGTGAAAGCAGACTTTAAGTATCACATGCTATATAACTTGCTGCCTGCATATATTTTCAATGTGATAGACTGCTTTTTAACCTGTATTATATAAATGCTCATTCATTTGATGACCGCCATGTGATGTCACAATTTCCCAGGAGCAACCAGCTGCATTTTTGCCCATGCAGATCTGCTGTCCTATTAGAGGGACTCCCCTGTTAATTAATTTATTTTTTGAGGCTTAGAGTGGTTTAAAAAGACAAAAGAAGCTTTACTTTTCTCCCCAGATTCCGGCAGCTCCCATTCTGATGTTTTCTGGGTACCTGCTAGTCTCTGTGCATTTCCTGTGTATCCACAGGGATCAGGAAACACTCAATCATTGGTCACAGGGCTTACCTGCCTTAGCCAGGTGTTAGGTTGGTGGCAGAAACAGAGACCAGCAGGGGGAGCAATCGGAGAGTATGACTTGTGTGCTTTTATGCCAATCTGAACCTTTGAAAGAAAATAAACTGGGATCTCTATGATGAAATTGCTACATAAATGTAATTAAAAAGAAAGTAATTTGGGAGTGTATTAAGGGTATGTAGCAGAAACACCATGTGAATTTTGTTCATGTGTTATTAAAAGGATTGTCCACTTTTACAGTGATCCGTATCCATTGCCATACAGATATATGTATGAATCTGTATTGCAAATCAACGGCAAGTGTGTAATTCCCCTGCAGCCCTATCACAGAAGTAATGGCAATACTTCATTGCACCTATATAAATGAAAGGGGTTGTCTAGGCAAAAATGGACAACCCTTTTAACTTTTGAATCAACTGGGGGGCATTGAAAAAAAAACAGCAGTGGCTTCTCCCGGGTCTCTTCCGGAGTTCTGCTGATTGGCCTCAGTGGTCATGTGACCGCTACGGCCAATCAGCTGCTTCAGTGGGACTCTGGAAGAGACCTGAGAGAAGCCGCCACTGGGACACACCAGTGTGTCGGGGACAGGTGAGTATGCATTTGCTTTTTTTTTTTTTTTTTTTTTTTTTCTCCAATGCCCCCGGTTGATTCAAAAGTTAAAAGGGTTGTCCATTTTTTGCCTGGACAACACCTTTAACTGTTCATGTACTGCATAAACAGACTGGATCCTCCAGAGCTAGATACATTCTTTGTACCTCTGGTTAAAAGAAAATGGTCCTGGACAGGGTACTACTACTATTTAATAATTTATTAAATCCCAACCAGTTGGCTACCATGGCAAGCCATTTTAGGGAATACATGAATGGGAGCTGAGCTGCAATGACTCAACTTGGCCACTGCACATTGAATGGTGTTATCGGCTTCCAGCTTAGTTCTTGTGTGTTGAACCCTCAGGAGCGGATATTGATTGTGTATTCTAAGGGTGGATCATCAATATCTTCAGCTCAGAAGACTAATTTTATTACTAGAGCAACCAAAGGGCAAACTTGACTCTGTTTACACTGGAGCATGGCCTCCTTTTCTACAGGATTCTTGTCAGGTGTGTTTGTAATATTCCAGGGTTTTTGTTTTATTTGGTTCCTTATTTAGTCATATAGTGTAGATGAAGAATACTCCAAAACATTGTCACTGACCAGATGAAAGATAATAGGCTATAATAATACATCCCAGTGTGGAAGCTGTCCATTAGATAATAAGAATCTTGTTTGGAGGGCCTGGTACATATAACCGCTGGTGTTGACTGTGTAAAGCATTGAGCATAGTTTGACAATTACTACAATAGATCGTTATTTAACCTTATGTGGGAAATTTAAGCACAAATGTGTCCATCTTTGCACTTGAAAAACATAGACAACTGCTCAAACCTGTTGCTGCTAAGTATATGTTGAAGAATAATACTTTTACATCCCGTTGGTGAATTTGTATTTGCCCTAAAATAGAAGATTCTCATTGTAATTGTCTGACTTTCAGACTGGTTGGTACTTTGTAATTCATCTTTAGTGCCTTAAGACCTTTGTAACATATCATGTAGTGCAGGGGTCAGCTACCTTCGGCACTCCAGCTGTTGTAAAACTACAACTCCCAGCATGCATACTTGCTCTGCTGTTCTTGGAACTCCCATGGAAGAGAATAAAGCATGTTGGGAGTTGTAGTTTCACAGCAGCTGGAGTGCCGAAGGTAGCTGATCCCTGCTGTAGTGTTTACCCTTGTTTATCTAATATAGAACTCCAAGGTCCCTGAATAGACAGATTTAAAACATAAATGGGACAGTTCGTGCATGAAGGGAGTCTGTTAGCAGTTATCGCTCTTAAAGCTAATGGAGGGTGGAGAGAGCAGTATAAACATATTTGGGGTACTGGTCTCTTGACACTTCACAGGAAGGGGCCTCCCCTGGCTACTTGTGATCAAGGTGTCACCACAGTCATTAAAGGGGTTGTCTGTGCACCCGGTTGTCCGGGATAAAATGGAATTAATAGCCTAATCTAAACTCCCTCCCCCCGCCTACTTTCTAAGTTACATAATTTAGCAAAAATGTATATTTACCCATATCACATGACCACCCCAGGGACATTTTCTGGTTATCCAGTGACGTTTTGTTTCCAGAAACGGAGCGTCACCAATACTTCGAGGATTCTGTTCTCCATTCCGCTTGAAAAATGTGGAGAGAGGAGCCCTGCAAGCAGAACTTTTCTCTCTGCATTATTTTTTTGAGCGGAAACCCAGCGATCCCCATTATAATCTATTGGGTCTGCAGGTAAGCGGATTAGCTTTATTTTTTTTGGGTCCTGAAGAATAAAAACCCAAACGCAGGTGTGAACCTAGCCTAATACTTATTTCACCACCTCTTAGTTTACTTATTTTAGACCAAAGGTAGGCAACCTTTTTTGTTCGGCGTGCCGATTTTAATTAAAAAATCAAAGATGAGGTACTCGGAGTGCCGGTCAATAATTGTAAGTCTGACGACCCCTAAACTGAAGTCATATACCACAAACCATAACACAGAAGTACTGCCACCAGATGCTTTAGGACACATGCATTTACTGTTATTTCCTGGGACGCTCCTGTACTTTCTGATTAGAAGCAATGAAAGTCCATGTGCAGCCCCCAATTAGTGGTAAATGTGTCCAGGAGCACCCTCAGGGTGGTAACACATTATGTATCTGGATGCAGCTATTGTCTTAGGCCACTGGAACTTTTACTTCAATGTAAAACTGCGTTCACATGGTGCATTTTTGCACAAAAAAATGCCTGTGTTTTCTGTGCAAGACACATCCTTAATGCAGAAAACACATCGTTATACAGAATAATGTCCTATAGCGGCCCTGCACACGGTATTATATCCCATAACCGCCTCTGCACCCTGTATTATGTCACATAGCGGTCCCTGCACCCTGTATTATGTTTACATAGCGGCCCCTGCACACTGTATTAGGTCCCATAGCGGCCCCCGCGCACGGTATTAGGTCCTATAGTTCTCTTCAGACCCCCGAGTATAATAAGTGCAGGATCAAGAGAGGTGACAAACATAAAAAAAACAATGTACTCACCATTCCACGCTCCTCAGCCGCTGTGTTCTCTTCGGCGCTTCTGCCCTTAGTCAGCGACCGCAGATCGAGTCTCTTGGGTCACGTTGCGTCATTATGCGTAATGACGTCAGATGCAGACGTGACCTCTGAGGCCCTGTCAGCTGTCGGAAGCGCCTGCTGATCTCACAGCCGCCGCGGAGCACAGGGAGCAAGGTGAGTATCATTGTTTTTTATGTTTCATCACTTCTCCTGAGTTTCCGCTTATTATACTCAGGGGGTCTGAAGAGACCCCACAGTATAATAATAGCAGTTTCGTTTCGGCCGTGTCTGGTCCGATCGAATCTGCTGGGTGAGGACTCTGCTGCCGTGCCAGTGAAATGAGCCTCGCGTGCCAGGGGGTTGCCAACCCCTGTTTTAGACCAAGTTATTTGCTCCAAAATGGTAGAATTTGGCACATTTTCAACCGTACCCCACTTTCCAAAACTGTCTAATAAATCACAAACGCGGTCTTAAACTCAGAATTATTCTGGAGCAAGGCATGTATGTCAAGTGTATTTGCACAGATAGAGACGAACTCTGGCATGTTTAGATTAGTAAGGCTACGTTCACATTTGCGTTGGAGCATGTCTGGCACTGATTCCTGTCTAAAATTGTGAACAAAAAAAGTCTTGCCAGTGCTACTTTTTCATCTGGCGATATCAGAGAGAAAATATCAGTTAGGGGATAGGTGTCCGTAATGGGTCAACCCTTTTAAGTCTTCCCATGTCTGCTGCCTGCAGTCACTACTATAGGAAGCTTAGAAGTTTAATGTACTCTTAGTTTTCAAATATAGAGGGAATTTATTAAGATTGGTGTTGACTATCTATAACATATTCCAAAAATGCCTGATAGAATTGGGTCCCACATCTATCTTGAGAATACAACCCTGTTGCAGCTACAAGTGAAAACTGTTGCATGAACCTAAATGCCAAGGTACACAAACCTATTTAACATGTATCAGGCCCATATGCACCTTGTGAATACACCCTACTAAATGAAGAGTAATCTGGAGACCACCATGAAATTCTAAAACCTCCATACAATTTTATAAGTGGTTCAACTTGTAGCCTGTGCGTCTGTCACTGTTCACATTACTGTGTTCGGACCTGTGGTAAATGAATGTTCGTTTCCATGTCTGTATTTTAGGACCTCTATATAAGTGTTTTTCAAAGTATCCAGCACTTTTTTTTTTTCTGCCCTCTGCTTTTTTTAACGTGTAGAATACATATAGAAATGCTGTTCTTAATGTGTGCATATTTAGTAGTAAAGGAAACAAAAATCCGTTAACATTTTCTATTTAATTTTGGTTGTTCTGCCCATTCTCCTTTTCACTTTGATTTTAGGCATATATTGTTTCTCTCTGTTAATCATGCTACAAGATTATGGGGTACAGGAGGTACCTACAGGTTCCATTAGTACCTCAGTGTCAGCCATCTGCCATTTCCATCATACATGTTCACTTTTCTCTAACTAAGAGGTAAGTGGCTTGTGAATAATAATAATAATAATAATAATAATACATTTTTATTTATATAGCGCCAACATATTCCGCAGCACTGTACAATTTGTAGGGTTCAAGTACTGACAAAAAAGATACATTACAAAGAAATAGTCAATTCACACACTGGGACTGAGGGCCCTGCTCGCAAGAGCTTACAATCTATGAGGTAGAGGGGGTGACACAAGAGGTAGCAGGGGCGGCAACAGACGTAGCATTGCTTATACAGTGGTCAGACAATTCTGTAATAGAGGTTACTGTCATTACACATATATAAAGCTGTATGAGCTGTCACCAGTCGTGTCCTTTAACATGCAGATGGTGCCTGGACATATAAAGTTAGTCTGATACAGCATCATATCCTGTGAGGTAATGTTGAAGCATAAACAGAGGAGGGTACGTTTTAGGGATTCTAACTACGGAAGGGTTTACAATAGGAGTTGTGATAGGCCTGCCTGAAAAGATATGTCTTTAGTTTACGCTTGAAGCTGTGGAAATTGGGGGTTAATCTGATAGTCTGGGATAGAGCATTCCAGAGAAGTGGTGCAACTCGGGAGAAGTCTTGTGAATTAGTGGAGTTCAAAAACGGAGTATTGCAAGGCTCTTTTCTGTGGGGATTTTATGGAGACTGGTGTGTTGTATGCCAGTCTTAATTCCTCCACTGACCCAAATTGTGGCTTAGTTAAGAGGATTAATTCAGATGTACCACATGAGGTCCTGTTTGTCACTAATGAAATATACACCAGTCAGGAACTGGCCTAGATTTCAGGTATAACTGATTAAAAGGCTTTCTAAAAGCTACGCTGTCCCCATCCCCTATCTTAAAGCTCTCAGGACAAACACAATCCCATCAGTGCCCCTCATGGAAGCCACAATAACTCAGTGACCATGACAAAACTCCTTAATAAACACAATGGCCAGTCAAAATGCCCCTATATGCCAGTAGCTACCTGTAAAAGAAAAGAGAGGTATGATAATGGTAATGGTATCAATTTATACATGGCTTTTATGGAGATAACTATGATGCCAGATAAAATACACCAAATATCCACTATGCAAACCACAAATCTCCAATATCAGCCGCAATGCAGGCTATGCAGTCACAATGACCCCAAAACAAGTACTGTGCTACCATGACACAAAATGTTCCTTATACAGGCCAAAGTCAAGCTCAGTATCCTAATGACTAGCACAATTCTATTAATGCCCCTTATGGCAGCCACAACATAGCGCTGCGGACTGGCGAGAATACAGTCTAATCACCCTCATGACAATGCAATGAATACAACCTATACCTGCCACAATATCTCAATGACTGCTCCAAAATAACCACAATGTCACCAATAAGTCATCTACAAGCCACAATGCCCATGAAAACTACAATCACTCATGTCAACCAAGGTGCATTCAGTTCCCCCGATACCAGCCAATAAAACATAATGCCCTTAAAACTAACCACAATTTCTCAATGAAAATACAATAGTTTATGGAACTTTGTACACCGCATACAACTTCCTGTCTGTACACTGTAACAGTGGTACCGGGAACTTCAGCTCTGCTCTCGCTATTTTGAATAGGAGCAGCGTTGCGTCCAGCCATGTACCTCTAATATGGCTTCCAACTGCTGAAACAGACGGCCAACCAATCTCATACTAATGACCTATCTTGAGGATAGCTCTTCAGTACCCACTTTGCTGGGTCATGGACACACACACACTGCAGAATAATATGTGCAGTGGAAATGCTTCAATTTTCCAAAAGCACTGCAGTTTTGGAAATTGCAGCATGTCAATTCTACCTATGGAAACACTGGCGGTTTCCCTATAGGTATAATTGAAGCAGAAAGTTTGCAGAAGAAACCTACATGGGGCCTTAGCCTAAAGGACATTCTCGCTTTAACACTTGCACTTCCCGAGCTGGCAGTGTTCAGGCTGCCATGCCAGGAATATATGCCACATTTGCCACCCTTTGCATGCGTCTGCTGCGAAAAAAAAAACTGTCTAAGTCTAAGGCCCGACGTAGCGGGTCACAGCAAAAAAGCACTGCGAAAAAAACCGCGGTGGCAACACATCACGTTTTTTTTCTTTGCAGCGCTTTTCACAGAAAGTCCACAGAGGTTTCCTCTGCTAAGTTTCTGCTTTCATTATACCTATAGGGAAACTGCCAGTGTTTTCATTGGTATAATTGACATGCTGCGATTTCCAAAACCGGTTGACATGATGCATATTTTTCCGCAAGGTGTGGATAGGATTTGTTAGAATCTCATCCACTTTGCAGGGATGTGGCCTAAAATACATAATAAATGTGATGTTCAGCATGTAGGCCAGGTTTTTGGCACCAATTTAGCCACAATTTTGGTGTGTTACCTTACTAAATCTCACTTTGTGCTCTTCAAAATACAAGCAACACAATTATTTATCTACATTTATCATACGTTACCCAGATGTGAGTGTTCACAACACTACAACCTCAGTGTTCTATATTTGCATACACATACTGTACATACATTAAAGGATAGGCTATAAATATCTGATCGGTGGGGACAGCCAGCCCTTGCACAGAGTATCAGTTTGGGGCTGCTTCTGTAGCGTGTACTATACACAGCACAGAGCTAGAAGCAGTTGGTTCCATGCCCTATTAGTTATACACGTATGTATATTTGTAGGTCTCACTACGTAGAAATGTTCTAAAGTAAGAAATAGCAAGGAAATTCTGACTTATTTTACAGAAATCTTTCTACAACAGACTTTATCTCCTGTGACCATACTTGCCAACTGTCCTGATTTTGTTGGGACTGTCGGCAACAGTAAGGGGCTCACCAACATTCAGAGGCAGGGTATAGCTATAGGGGTGCAGCAGTAGCAGTTGTTACTAGGCCCTGGTCCAAAAGGCCCCTTTACCACATAAAATATATAACTATTCTAAATGGCACAAGCTAGATGGGGGGGGGGGCCCATTAAAGATTTTGTATTGGGGCCCAGGAGCTTTAAGTTACGCTTCTGCTCAGAGGGGCCCTTATTCCCTAAATAACATTCTCAGCTATAGCAAATTGGATATTTCCTCCTGTGAGCATCTCACATTTACAAATCTAGTTCAATGCATGCACATATAAACATATATTGGCACGTCATGGAATTACCCACATTGCCAAGGGAAGACTTGCGGTTGGTCTCTAACCACTGACTGATCCTTCCTGAAGCTTCCTTCTTGATAGCTGATTCCTCAAACTGTAAACTGCATTGACAGACTTTCAATCCTAAATCCTCTCGAGGCTGTACACTGAAAACAGCACTGACAGGCTCTCAATCCTAAATCCTCCGGCTGACCCTCTTTTTAGCACTGAAGGCTATATACTGTAACCCTCAGTCTGAAAGTATCTGCAGCAAATTGTAACTCACTAACTAAAACTAGACTAGACAGTCTAATAAAGCAACAGATTTATCAAAACAGTATTAGACACTCTCATAAATCTGGCCCAGTCTAAGACTCTCTAGTCTGTGTTTTCACTGTCTAACTATTAGGCTAAGGCCCCACGTTGCGGAAAAGTAACTTTTTTTGATGCACATTTTGCTGAGTTTTTTGTGCCAAAGTCAAGAGTGGCAACAAAAGGAATGGAAACTATATAGGAAGCTCTTATACTTCTAACTTGTGCTCAATCTAGTCCTGGTTTTGGCTCCTCAGTCCCATCGTGTGAATTGGTTATTTCTTTGAAATGTATCTTTTTTGTCTGTACTTGAACCCTACAAATTGTACAGTGCTGCGGAATATGTTGGCGCTATATAAATAAAATGTATTATTATATGCGTGTGTATGTATCTCTCTCTCTATATATATACATATATACAGTGAGGAAAAAAAGTATTTAGTCAGCCACCAATTGTGCAACTTCTCCCACTTAAAAAGATGAGGCCGGCCTGTAATTGACATCATAGGTAGACCTCAACTATGAGAGACAAAATGAGAAAACAAATCCAGAAAATCACATTGTCTGATTTTTTAAGAATTTATTTGCAAATTATGGTGGAAAATAAGTATTTGGTCACCTACAAAGAAGCAAGATTTCTGGCTCTCACAGACCTGTAACTTCTTCTTTAAGAGGCTCCTCTGTCCTCCACTCATTGCCTGTAGTAATGGCTCCTGTTTGACATTGTTATCAGTATAAAAGACACCTGTCCACAACCTCAAACAGTCACAATCCAAACTCCACTATAGTGAAGACCAAAGAGCTGTGGAAGGACACCAGAAACAAAATTGTAGACCTGCACCAGGCTGAAAAGACTGAATCTGCAATAGGCAAGCAGCTTGGTGTGAAGAAATCAACTGTGGGAGCAATAATTAGAAAATGGAAGACATACAAGACCACTGATAATCTCCCTCCATCAGGGGCTCCACGCAAGATCTCACCCCGTGGGGTCAAAAGATCACAAGAACAGTGAGCAAAAATCCCAGAACCACACGAGGGGACCTAGTGAATGACCTGCAGAAAGCTGGGACTAACGTAACAAAGGCTACCATCAGTAACACACTACACCGCCAGGGACTCAGATCCTGCAGTGCCAGACGTGTCCCCCTGCTTAAGTCAGTACATATCCGGGCCCATCTGAAGTTTGCTAGAGAGCATTTGGATGTTCCAGAAGAGTATTGGGAGAATGTCATATGGTCAGATGGAACCAAAGTAGAACTGTTTGGTAGAAACACAACCCGTCGTGTTTGGAGGAGAGTGAATGCTGAGTTGCATCCAAAGAACACCATACCTACTGTGAAGCATGGGGGTGGCAACATCATGCTTTGGGGCTCCCTTTATATTTCGCTTTCTTTTTGAAGCTACTCTTGGCTTAAAATCCGCGGCAAAATCTGCAACAAAAAAATGCAGCTTTTCTGTAACGTGAAGGCTCAGCCCAAATTTGGAGGTGGTGGATTTATAAATACAAAAAGTTTTTTTTTTCTATGTGTAAAAATGTAATAAAAGGGCTCCAAAATGGTACCAATGAAACCTTAAGCTGATCCTACAAAAAAAACAAGCCCTGACCGAACAAAAAAAAGTTAAGGATGTTTATTGTGCAAAAGGAATAAAACATATAAAACAGTATATATAAAGAAATAAAACAGTATATATAAAGTAATAAAACATATAAAACAATATATATAAAGTAATAAAACAGTATATATAAAGTAATAAAACATAAAATAGTATTTATAAAGGAATAAAACATAAAACAATATATATAAAGTAATAAAACAGTATATATAAAGTAATAAAACATAAAATAGTATATAAAGTAATAAAACATAAAATAGTATATATAAAGTAATAAAACATAAAATAGTATATATAAAATAATAAAACATAAAACAGTATATATAAAGGAATAAAACATATAAAACAATATATATAAAGTAATAAAATAGTATATATAAAGTAATAAAAGATATAAAACAGTATATATAAAGTAATAAAACAGTATATTGTATATAAAGTAATAAAACATATAAAATAGTATATATAAAGTAATAAAACATATAAAACAGTATACTGTATATAAAGTAATAAAACATATAAAATAGTATATACAATTATAATTGTTGTTATTGAACTAACCCATGGAATAAAAGTTAATGTCATTTATATTGCAAGGTAAAACAAAATAAAAATAGACTCCAAAAATTGTAAATCTGCCCCCCACACCTCCCAAAAAAGCATAATAAAAGCTCATCAATATATTATATATACCCCAACTGAAAAATAGTCGTGCAAAACTCGGGCTGGCATTTGCTGGCTATGAGTATCGCCACCACTTGCACCAGTTTGATCTACCAGTGTTATGAGGCAGATTTATCAAAACTAGTGACCTGTGCAGGTGTTACCACTAGCAAGCAATCACTGCTTTTATTTTACAATGGGCCCCTACTAGTCATATGGTCTTGTACTATGGCCACCTTGCCCCTGTATGTCTAGGGTACAGCAGTACCGCTCCGCTCCGAGAACTGCACCTGCACTCCTCCTGTCACTACGCGGCGCTCATGAGTTTACTATATCTTCCTTCTAGCGCGTTTCCTCGCTGCCTTCACAGCGACCTGTGCTTAACCCCGCCTCCTGTGCTCAGGACCTCCCCCTCTGTCAGCTCCGCCCCCTCCGCTCACATGGCCTCAGTGTCTTAGACACTTCTCTCGTGATAACTTTGGCCCCTTCGCTGTGCCCTTTCCGCTAAACCCCCGTCCAGCTCACCCCTTACCCCAGAAGGCGGAGTCTGCTGTCCTACTAAATATATTCCCCAGGCCCGACCTTGTTATCCCTTCGCCCAGGAAGTGTTTGCTGCTGCTGCAGAGACCCACGTGTGTGCACCATGGAGCTGGAAGAACTGGGAATCCGGGAGGAGTGCGGAGTCTTCGGCTGCATCGCATCTGGCTCTTGGCCCACGCAGCTCGATGTGCCTCATGTTATCACACTGGGGCTGGTGGGCTTGCAGCACAGGTCTGTCTACCGGGGTGCTCGGGTGGGCGCTAGTTCACACGGGAATAGGGCTCCAGCTGCGGTACATCTGCGTCGTGACCGAGTCCTCTTATGATATAATGTATTACTTCTGTATTGGTCTGATCAACTTTGCTATCAAAGGTCCAGGGGCTTGTAAATCCTCCACGATAGGCTATAGTCACACGGTCAGGTTTTCATCAGGCTTTTTAAATGGTTTTTTTAAAAGCCAAATCCCGACCTGAATAGCAAAAACAGGGGTATCTTCTGACCTTTCTACTCTCTACTTATGCTCCACACCTGGGCTTTGATTTTAAAAACTGCATCAGCAAACTTCAAAATCTACAGGTGTGAATGCACACCTATGGGACTGCTGGGATTAGGGTTTTTTTTTCCTAATAAAAGGGAATACAGAGATGTGTGTGTCATGTTCTTCTATTAAAGGGTTTGTCCTAGGTTTACAGCATATATTCTATCCAAAGGATGTGTTTTGTTGGGGTACAACAGCTGTGCTCCCCACTGTTCATAGTCTTCATAGGGAAGCAGAGTACAGCACTTGGCTAGCCCTGCACTGATGCTCCATACATTTGGGGCACACAGGACTCCTATATTGGGTAAAGGGGGGCACTATTCAGTTAATCGATTTGGCCTGTGTTTAGGTAGCAGTCTGTAAAAGCCTTTGGAGAAGGGAAATCCTTTGATGCCGGCCTTGCACTTTGCCAAAAAGTTAAATCTAAATCCTGTGGGTTGCCTAATTGTTCTGACCTTCATGGACCAGTTATCCACAGGTCACCTTTATTTGTTGGACCTTTAGTTGCCATCCACCATTACTTTGCTAGACTGTTGGCCAAACAATTCAGTAGAACAGGATCTGCCTCTTACTTCAACCCCTGCATGGACTCCATTTTGGTACTGTATAGACAATGGCACAAGGTCAGTAATTGGTTGCTTGGTGACTCCTGTTGTGTGTTCTTTACAATTTCCCTCCTTCTTGCACCTGCTTTGGGTGTATTTATTTGGTGCTTCCTGTTTGGAGGGCATCAGGTTACATTGTGCTTCCTTTTAGTATGTTAGGCTTCCTACAGGAGGGGGTCACCATGTGATTTGCATGTCAGCCCCGTTTTATTTCTAAAGTTAGAACTAGCTTGGTCTGAAGCCCTTACAGGCAAATTCCTCATATTGCTCATGGCGTAGATGAGGTCAGAGAACTCGAGCTTTTTGGGTTTAAGCCAGTGATTCCCAAAGCGGTCTAGGTGGACCCCCAGGGGTCCATGGGAGACTCGACGGGGATCTACATTAGATCTAATCTTCACATTTTTTTGACGAGTTTTGGGAATATGGTAGAAATGTAACAGCAGGGGGTCCACCGAAACCAGTAAAATTTTGAAAGTGGTCTATGAGAAAAAAAAAAGTTTGGGAACCTCTGGTTTAAGCTATTTATCATCTAAAATGTGATATTTCTATTGAGCAAAGAGTAAAAAAGTCCGAGTAGATGAATTTCACAAAAGTTCATTGTGCAAGTCGTGTAGTCCAAGTCTATTGCCAATGTTGATGGTTTTGTGCAAATAAATCTAGATGCCATGGTTGCACAATAGTTGGCACTGGGACCATGGATTTAGATTCCAACAAGAACAACATCTAAATGGTTTTATGGGTTTCCTCCCACAATCCAAAAATCATAGTTTGTTTCCCATGAATTTGGCATTAGTGTGCCTGCACCTAAGACGGAGACATTGTGAGCCCCACATACTGCTTGTCTGAAATTGGGTTCCTAAACCAGACAAATAACCCTTTTGAAGATTTAAGTTAATACACGGGAAGGGGAGTTCCTCTGTTTAGTGGCCTCATCTTTTGGCTAATGTATGTTATCCCTTTAACTTTCCATGACTTATATACTGCTACTATACACATTATACCTGTTCACTGGATCATAGCCTTTAATAGAGGTGGCAACAAGTAGTCCTCAATTAATGTATCTGGAAGTTACAAAAAGATACCCAGATTGAGGTCATAGAAGTGTTAAGGATTTTAAAAACTGACTTGAGAGATGTACAAGTGGAGTCTTGCTCTTGGCACTCCAGATTATGTGGTGCCAATAGCTGGCTGTGTGTCCTACGCTTTAATAGAAATTGAGATTCAGCAACGTGTGTTTTGGCCACTTATTTACTATGGGTCAAACTGCTGTGACCCCCATGGTCATCTGTTGCCTCCAGGGGGAAAATGCAAATGTATCCACATTTCTTCTATAGTAATGCAGAGCCTTGTTTTTTTTCTCGTTAGGAAACTATGCAACTGTCTAATAAGATAAAAAATTACTTACCCCACCAATCCCCTTCTGCTTCTTGGCATAGTAGCATTTTCTGTGCCAAGAGGGGCTAGGAAGCTATTTGTGTAAGTAAAAGGAAAGAGCCACATATATGGAGCCACTTCTTGCTCGCTGCAGCTATCAGAAGGGTCTCGTTCTTGACATGCGTTCACCACCAGTCTTCATATGTCCTGTGCCAGTGGAGGTTGTGGCTTGCTTATCTTTCTCTGCCATGAAATTTGTTAGCTCATAAATCTAATTGGGTAGGGGGACCTGCTGCCCTGTCCATGCTACACACCCTTTCAGGACAGCAGTGTGAAAAAAAAAAAGGTTGCAAGCTTTTGTGCAAACATTGGGGCACTGAAGATGATGTAGAACAGGTCTCAATGATGCCAGGGCTTATTGAGATCCATTCCCATATTGGACTGAAGATGAATTTCAATAATCCTGTATAATAGGGATGGGCAATTAATTGAAAAATAATTCAAATCCATAACTCAATTATAAACTGTGAACTTGCGGAGTTGAATTTTTGCATTCACACCATCCTGTTTCTCGATGCCATTGTCCAAAGGAGATGTCTCTAACTGTACTCTATCTAACCTGGATGGGTTATATGCGAATAACCAAAACTCAGTGGCATATAAAAAGGGGAGGGTCCTAAAAGTGCTCGTTACTGGTAATCAAGGTAAAATAATTCACTGTAATTTTGATTTGGGTCATAATTGGCCAGCCCTACTGTATGTCTAGTAAGAACGGAATGTACCTTGTGAATCCCATTGTAGACAGATAATGTGAGTGACTCTGCATTATGGGAGGGGGTGGGAAATGACTGCAGAAAAACTTGTAGACCAGGCCTAATGTACTTTTTCTCCTTTGAAGGGGGCAAGAAAGTGCTGGCATTGTGACAAGTGATGGAGGCGATGTGCCTACATATAAAGTACACAAGGTAATATTCTGTTAAAGTACATTTAACACTTGTTAGCAAATATTATTCTGGCTTTCCAATACTTTGATCTTGATGATTTGGCCTCGGGCTGGTTGAAGTCTTGACCCATGGCAATACCATCAACTTATTCCATTGTTTTCTGGTACTGCAGCTTACTGCTACTCTGCCTTGTTCAAGAGAATGGGACTGAGTTGCAGTACCAGTCACAGCCACTACCATATGCATGGCGCTTTGTTTGGTAAATAGAATGCTGCAGGAGTCTCACTCAACTTGCCACTACAGATTGTTGATTTATACCACTATTCATGAGCTATTATGAATATTAGAGAATTGCTCAAAATCAAGAGTTTCTAAAGTGAATTTTGGCTTTGGTGTTAACACTACTGGCGATTTACAGTTGTTTTTTTCCCTCTTATTTCTTAAGGGTATGGGCCTGGTTAACCATGTGTTCAGTGAGGAAAGTCTTAAGAAGCTGCACACAAGTAATCTAGGAATTGGCCACACAAGATATTCTACATCTGGAAATTCAGCTCTAGAAAACTGTCAGCCATTTGTTGTTGAAACATTACATGGAAAGATTGCAGTAGCTCATAATGGAGAGCTTGTCAATGCAGCCCGACTCAAGAGAAAGGTAAGGTCCTAAAGGTTTTCAAGGATTACCGTTCTGACTCCTATATGGCAGAACAACAATTTGTAAGGAGGCTTAGCATATTTGCTAGCCTGGAAAAACTGCTTGATAGCCTTTCTGGAGGCTGTAAGGTTCCCTTGACTTATGGCGTCTTTGCTATTTTTCGGTAGGTTTTCTATTTTACTACAGTTGATAGGTGGTACATAACTGCAACATCCGAACATCTCGTTCAGTCATGTGCAGTCTCCAGTGCATACTGCTCACAGCTCATCTTTCTATTAGCCCAACTGTCTTAAACATCTCTAGCTCTGGAGCCGCAATCTTGGTCTTGTGTTAAAGCCAAGAATCCATGCCTGTATCCCCAGTAGATCCATATTGTCACTGGTTGAAATGGAGCTATTTGTACCATGTACCATTGATACCATGGACCTTTGCTCATATCACCCCTTCCCCTTTCATTATCAGAGAGCATATTTGCCAACACTGAAATGGTTTTACAGAAACAATTTTCACTTAATGAAGAGACATTTTAAACACAACTGATATTTCCACATCAGTAACAACTCCTAAAATATAGTATGTTCTACGTTGTAAACACATAAACCTAAAATGAAGGACTCCAATATTTTATATTATTTAATTTGTTTCATCCATGCGAAGTTGCATCTGTACCCATTGAGCCCTTTCATTATGGGAAGCTCTACCCATGTGATCCCAGTCTGACCACTAGTCCAGTCCTCGCTCTGTTGTATAAGCTGAATGTCTGTCTCTCATCTGCAGAAAACTTCCTGTGACCTACAGGAGCAAGTTGATGACTGATCTGCTTTAATGCTAGGACCCCGGGGCTACAGACCAAAGCTCCCCATATCTTTGGTGCATTTTGATGAATCTCCCCATGTTTGAGGTTCATTATGGTTGCCGTCTTTGTGGTGCTTTTGTTCTCCCGTTGTCTCATTTGAGAAACAGTCAAGGAAACTGGATGACAAGTAACTACATTGACTTTACAGAAAACTGTAGTTACATGTTTTTCCATAGACTCTGTTCTGGGAATATGTCCAAGAATGTGGGAGAGAAAAGTGCACAAAAACCTTAGTTTTATTCTCTTTCTATGCTTGATCTTGTAGGGCTAGCCCCCTTTCTCAAAAGGGTGTAACACAAGAAGTACTGTATTTTTCAGACTATAAGATGCACCGGACCATAAGATGCACCTAGGTTTTAGAGGAGGAAAATAGGGGAAAATACTTTGAAGCAAAAAATGTGATAAAATATTGTAGTTGTAGTTTTGCAACAGCTGCGAGGCCACATTGATATGTGTCCCTGCAGCTCTACGGGGAAGCATAGGGAGTCTTTTTTTTTTTTTTTTTTTTTTTGCGGGGCCAGGTGTACTTTTTAGTTATACCATTTTGGGCAATGTCTATTGCTTTGATCACTTTTTATTCAAATCAGAGTTGATACTTTTCCCACTATGACGTTCACCCTATGGAAAAAAAAAATATTTTTATAAATTTGTAGACCAGGTGTTTTCGGACACAGGGATATCCAATATGTATGTTTCACAGCAATTTTCTACTTTTATATTTATTCTAGGGAAAGGGGATGATCTAGAACGTTTCATTATTTATATATATATATATATATATATATATATAAATTTGCAACAGCCATTTCAATTTGATATACCTAATAACTGATGGACACAGTAATATTTCAGGATTGAAATGAGGTTTATTGTACTAACAGAAAATGTGCAATATGCATTAAACCAAAATTTGACCGGTGCAAAAGTATGGGCACCTCAACAGAAAAGTGACATTAATATTTAGTAGATCCTCCTTTTGCAAAAATAACAGCCTCTAGTCGCTTCCTGTAGCTTTTAATCAGTTCCTGGATCCTGGATGAAGGTATTTTTGACCATTCCTCTTTACAAAACAATTCCAGTTCAGTTAAGTTTGATGGTCGCCGAGCATGGACAGCCCGCTTCAAATTATCCCACAGATGTTCAATGATATTCAGGTCTGGGGACTGGGATGGCCATTCCAGAACATTGTAATTGTTCCTCTGCATGAATGCCTGAGTAGATTTGGAGCTGTGTTTTGGATCATTGTCTTGCTGAAATATCCATCCCCGGCGTAACTTCAAATTCGTCACTGATTCTTGTACATTATTCTCAAGAATCTGCTGATACTGAGTTGAATCCATGCGACCCTCAACTTTAACAAGATTCCCGCTGCCGGCATTGGCCACACAGCCCCAAAGCATGATGGAACCTCCACCAAATTTTACAGTGGGTAGCAAGTGTTTTTCTTGGAATGCTGTGTTTTTTGGACGCCATGCATAACGCCTTTTTGTATGACCAAACAACTCAATCTTTGTTTCATCAGTCCACAGGACCTTCTTCCAAAATGAAGCTGGCTTGTCCAAATGTGCTTTTGCATACCTCAGGCGACTCTGTTTGTGGTGTGCTTTCAGAAACGGCTTCTTTCGCATCACTCTCCCATACAGCTTCTCCTTGTGCAAAGTGTACTGTATTGTTGACCGATGCACAGTGACACCATCTGCAGCAAGATGATGCTGCAGCTCTTTGGAGGTGGTCTGTGGATTGTCCTTGACTGTTCTCACCATTCTTCTTCTCTGCCTTTCTGATATTTTTCTTGGCGTGCCACTTCTGGGCTTAACAAGAACTGTCCCTGTGGTCTTCCATTTCCTTACTATGTTCCTCACACTGGAAACTGACAGGTTAAATCTCTGAGACAACTTTTTGTATCCTTCCCCTGAACAACTATGTTGAACAATCTTTGTTTTCAGATCATTTGAGAGTTGTTTTGAGGAGCCCATGATGCCACTCTTCAGAGGAGATTCAAATAGGAGAACAACTTGCAATTGGCCACCTTAAATACCTTTTCTCATGATTGGATACACCTGGCTATGAAGTTCAAAGCTCAGTGAGGTTACAAAACCAATTTTGTGCTTCAGTAAGTCAGTAAAAAGTAGTTAGGAGTATTCAAATCAATAAAATGATAAGGGTACCCAAATTTTTGCATCGGTCAAATTTTGGTTTAATGCATATTGCACATTTTCTGTTAGTACAATAAACCTCATTTCAATCCTGAAATATTACTGTGTCCATCAGTTATTAGATATATCAAATTGAAATGGCTGTTGCAAACACCCAAATATTTAGAACTAAAAATGATTAAGATTAATAGGGGTGCCCAAACTTTTTCATATGACTGTATATACAGACACACAATACAATCGTATTGCAGTCTTTTGGAGATTCACTACATATTGCTGCTGGTCATAGACCAGCTGCAATAGTAATATTCCTATGACATGCCTGAGAGCCTTCAATAGGCTCCCGGCTGTCACAGGAGCAGGTCTGCTCCCGCAATCTCGCCCTGCGGGAGCCGGCCTGCAACAAGACGGTACCCACCGGGCCTGGGGACAGTTTTGGGGGAGGGCGGGTGGCGGCTTACAGGTAGTAATGCCCGCGGTCAGAGTGGACTCTGATCGTGGGTATTAGCTCCCGGTCTCCGCTGTACATTAAAGCGGAGACTGGTAGCTATGGCGACTGCTCTGTTTTACAGACCCGGCAACCGCCGTGCTTTTACGGCGGATGCTGGGATGGGTTGACGTCGCCGGGAACACCCTCTCCTGTAAGCGCAGGGCATGCAGCTTCGCCCCACTCCTGCAGCTACAGGAAGGCCCGCTGCAGGAAGCTGTCGGCGGCAGTAGTGGGGCGATTCATTCGGACTATAAGACGCACCACCCATTCTCCTCCCAAATTTGTGGGGGGGAAAGTGCGTTTTATAGTCTGAAAAATACGGTAACTAAAAATCTATAAAGCATGCAAAGAAAAATGAGTTGGTCTTAATAGACCTTGAAGATGTCTTCACCCTCCCAGTTCCTTATCTGTCCATTTTGATAAGGTCCGGTACAAATGATTTAATGTCTCAGAATACAATACATTGTCAAAGGGCAATGCTTTATGCACTGAGTGGTCAGATTACCATTTTCATACTTCCTCTTAAGCCACACTTGAAAGGGTGTTCCTGACTTTAGTGTACCTCCAATTAGGAATCGATGAATAGTACACGTAAATATAAGAAACTTTTTAATTTTATAAGTGAAATCCTTTTCTCATTTATCAGGCTGCTTTCCTCACGCTCATATCATTGTTTCCTTCTATATTCGGTGAGGAGACTGTCAGCTTTATACGTAGACCTTACGTGTTCCTTCTAACATGGGTGTAGAGGACCCTCACATAAATGTCCTATCTAGTCCTCTTGCCCTTCCATGTACAAATGATTCCCTTGTTGGCTGTGTTACTATAACACTGGCAATTCCTGAACTTAGGATCCATGGACACACAATGTGACTTGCATATGACATAACTAATAGAGCATGGTTGGATGTATGCTTGTTACATCTGATCTTTACATAAGGTCTTCCTGTATATCTGCACTAATATGAGTTGTCGCTTATTTTAGTGGATGTAGCTTGATGTAGAATTGATTTCTGCTCCATGCCTCACTTTTACATGCAGCTTAGGGTTTTTGTGCAAACTGTGTGGCTTCATGACTCACTCACTTGAATGGGAGATGAGCTGGAGTGTACACTGCAGTGTAGGGATTGGCTGCTTCTGGCTCTATAGACTGTATAGTTCCAGTGTTGGAGGCTGCTGAGAACAGCTGAACAGCAGAGGTGCTGGGTGCTAGATACCCACTGATCTGATATTGATGACCTCTTTAGGAAAAGTCATCAATATCGTAAAGCGTGGGGAGAAAAGCACTTTAATGCTACAAAGTTTTTAAATGTTTTGGGTGGTTTTCAGGTGTAGATGGGTATTATATATTTCTCTTCCAAAGTCACCTGAAAGAAGATGCAATTCTGCAAAGTGTTAGTAATGAGAATTCCCAGTGTTTTGTATGCACTTGTGCAGATGTCTGACTGTAGTTAAACACGCAGATATTGTCTGAGGTCTCACTTTGCAATAGCTACTTGCTTCGATATGAGCCCTCTTCTTGCCATGGGTGTCCATATACTATGGCAGTCTTCCCTCCTGAGAGCATGTGCCCAATTCATCTCTTTCCCTGACCCCTTCTGTAGGGGGGAGGTGAGCATAAACCCTATACACATGGGATAGTTGTCAGGTTTGGCTGACTGTAGGTTAAGTGGCTTGCACATATGAGGGCACTGCCAGAAAACTAATGGAATGGTTGTTTGTAGTCTGTAGACCTAAAATGGTAGAATATTTCTGACCATTAAGCTTTAGTGACTTAACATTTTTTTTTTCTATGGTACAAAAAATGCTCTAAAAAAGGCAACAAAATTTCCTCATTCCACAAAACTAGCTAAATCTTGGTCACATATGTTGTGAAAATCTGAAGTTGAGGGGAAAACCAGTTTACTGCAGTGAAAAATGCAAATCTGCTTTGACCATGAGCAGCGAACAATTGAAGGCTATGTTTGGTCTTCTGCAGCCATAAACCTGTCTACTAATGTAATGTAATATAGGCTTACAAAACAAGCTGTAGTAAAGAGGATGGTTATATAAAACGTTCTACAAGCTTTCTGAACTTAATTCCCTGGCTTTAATGTTGCTAGTCTTACTGCTTGCATATCCCAGGCAGTGTATTAATAAAAGGCATATTTCACTTGCTTATCTAGTGGGGAAACTTTTTGATTGGGTTAAAAAACAAAAATTGACGCAATACTTCACCAGTTCTCTGCTGGGCGCTACTTTCTGTTCGTCTCCACGCACAGGATATCCCAGAAGATACTTGCTCAGCCCATCACTGGCTGAAGAGGGTCATTACTGTAACCAGTGAGTGAGTGGGCATTTCCTGCCTGGAAGTAGACCACTTGGTAACCAGTAAGTGTGGGTTCACACTTGCGGCTGCACTCCATCCTCCGCTAATCCGACCTAAATGTCGGAAAACTGGATAGGCACTGGATAGGGAAAGGTTTGCAACGCTTTGCTTAAAACCCCATTCACTTGAATGGGTTTTTAAAGCAATGCGCGGGTGTGCGCTTACACCCTCTGTGCCACGAAATCAGTTTTTTTTTTTGTCGGAAATAAAGTCCTGTGTGTCCGAAAAAAACTGGTTTTGCAGCGCAGAGGGTGTAAGCACACACCCGCGCATTGCTTTAAAAACCCATTCAAGTGAATGGGTTTTTAAGCAAAGTGTCGCAAACCTTTTCCTATCCAGTTTTCCGACATTTAGGTAGGATTCGCGGCGGAAGGAGTGCAGCCACAAGTGTGAACCCACCCTAAGAATTAAAATGGGAGTAACAGGATTTTTTGAAATGAATATATTTTTTTATTTTTATTTATTTTTTTTCCTACTGTCACTTCCAAAATCTACTTCCCTACTGGACAGCCCCTTTACAGTTGTGTGCTTAAGTGATATTTCCCCCTTACTCTAGGACACTTTATAGCACTTGCATACGTAAAAACCAAACCGAATATGGCTGTTGCTCCTGTTAGAGAAGTAACGTATAATAGAATAAAGCATGTGACCTGTCGTTCTGCTTCTCCGCAGTTGATGCGTCATGGTATTGGCCTGTCCACAAGTTCTGACAGTGAACTGATCACGCAGCTCCTGGCCTTCACACCACCTATGGAAGAAGATCACTCTGCTGATTGGGTTGCACGGTAGTTTTTTTTTTTTTTTTTTTTGTCTTCGTTTTGTGTTTACAAGGAAAAAAAAAATTGGCTTTCTTCATGAAACTGCACCACTGTTGTCCATAGTCTGTATGTGGTATTGCAGCTTATTCCTATTAAAGGGAAAGATTTGCCCTTTTGCTTAACCCTTAGCAAAATAACCATGGTGTCTTCCTTCATCAGATAAATTTAAGGTCTCATGACAAATCTTTTGACCTCCTTGGCCACTTGCTGTTTGCACATCACTTGGTATTCTATGGTCTCAGATTATGTACTAGATATCATCATTATTAAATGCGCTGCCATCATTTCAAGCTAAGTTATCTACTTTGTCAGTACAATGAGCAGCACTATGCAGGAGATGGCGCCTTCTGCCTCCCGTCCTTTGTATGGGTTCCAATGCTGGAGGCTGTTGTGGTTTTACCAAGCATATCCCTGGTTGAGCTCTACTTTGACTGCCCCTATTGGGACCATTTCACATTGGGTTTTGAAGCAGAAACTGTTCTATGCATAATATATGGAAACCTAATTTGACATGTCTTTGAAAATAAAAGTGGAGTTTTCAGGCATAATCTGCCTCAAGGTAGGGCAGGATACATCTTTTCTGGTAGCCGAGAATTTACTGCTGCCTTGAAATGAATGAGGTGGATTTTTGGGCTTTTTTAAGCAAATCTTGGGCCTAAAAATAACTCTATCTTCTCTAGCATGGCAGACTCTTGAAACTCATTTGCCAAGTTTCCTCAACTTCTATTAGAGGACATTTCACCCCTCCATCAATTCACGTTTTTGGCATACTGGTAACTAGGGCTGTCCAAGTCATCAAATTTACCATTTCAGAAAAACCTGAATTTTGATTTTCAACAGAATCATGAAATCGTTCTTAGACCTGCCAAAGAGGCTGACTTATATTCCATGCAGCCTTTGTCCTCCCTGTTGGGTGGTAGGACAAGAAGCCTACTCGAAAATCGAGAATTACCCATAAACCTTTTGAAAAGCTTATTTTTGGGCACAAATTGCTCAGCCTTACTGGCAACGATTTGTTTGCCACCTTGTGACCTGTCCTTATACCTGTGTTGTTTTAACTGTTTTTCTCCTGTAGGATAAAAAATTTGATGAATGAGACCCCTACATCGTACTCGGTGGTCATCATGCACAATGGTGTTATCTATGCGGTCCGTGATCCATATGGTAATCGTCCTCTCTGCATTGGGCGGCTCATTCCTGTGAATAGTGAAGAAAGGGGTACGTAGAATTTCCTTTTTGGTTGCAGTAGCAATTGTAAGCTGTCATTCACTCAAGTGAAGTGGAGTATGTGTCCTGTGTCTTAGACAATAAAGGTGTCCCCACCAGCACGTGTATCTATGCAGTGGCATCTGACTTTCACACACATGCACTAGCCTGCTAGTACTTGGCTTACTATATTCACTGCTTTTTATTTTTTTTTCCCAGTTGTATTTTTTGATATTTCTGGTAAGGTCCAAGGTTTTCTCCTTTCTCACAGTATGTTCACAAGTCTGTGGAAGATTAGATTGTAAATTCCTAAAACAAAGCACTTCTGGCAATAACACACGGCATTGCCTAACTATTGTTTGTGGAGTAATGTGACCATGAGAAGATCTTCTTGCTCTGACATCCCCTCCTTGTCTACATGCATAATGGCATCAAAATATATTGTCATGTAAGGCATGGGTTACACACTGCTTATGTAGCTTCTTAAAATGCAGAATTTGAGATTTTCCTCTAAAATTGTGTGTGTATATATGACTAGTAAATCATGGTGATGACCAGAACCGCTTTCCATAAGGCTTGTCGTCCACATTTCTCTGTTCAGTGATGCAACCATTCAGAATCTTTTTAAAATATACTCAAAATCTGGAGTCTTAACTTGATGTGTTAAGATGCCTACAAAGTGTATGTGATGGTCGAAATATCACAGCACATAGTCATATTTAGAAGACCTTTCACCACCACCAGCTCTTTACATCAATAAATAGGTACCACTGATTCTGGCACAGGTGGAATTTTTTCTCTAGCCCCCATCATTCCTGAACAAACAGTTCTGTTAGTATATCAGGTATAAAAACTATTTAGTCTCTATACTGTCAGGAAGGCGGTGTCAGGCAGAAAAGGGGAGTGATTCTGAGCTCTGACACTGGCTGCTTCTGATTGGAGCTCAGAATCACGCTTGCTGTATTGTGTTGTGTAAGAGTTTAGTGTTTTAATTTTGTAACTTACACTTTTTTTGCTTTTTTCCTCAACAGAAAAGAGGCGAAATGAGACAGAGGGATGGGTGGTGTCTTCTGAGTCCTGTAGCTTTCTCTCCATTGGTGCAGTGTAGGTATCATGTACATTGTAACCTGTAGATACAGAATGCAGCAGTGAATGTGTCTGGAGACTTGATTAAACTCCAAAGTGACTTGTAACAAGTGTTTATACAATATCTATTGTCATCTTACACAAGACTGATTTTATATGTATATATAAAAAAATGTTGAAAATGTATTTATTTTTTTTTGGCAGAAATTGCCAAGTCTTACTGGTTACTATTGGTTACTTTCTCTCCTTGGATGCTGCACCACTGCTGTAACACAGAAGACTCTTGACATGCATGTTCCTCCCTTGTACATTTGTAGATATCACCGTGAAGTCCTACCTGGGGAAATAGTGAAAATCTCTCGTGATGGAGTACAGAGCTTGGCTGTCGTTCCCAGATATCGAGAGAGAGACCCATCTGCCTTCTGTATCTTTGAATATGTGTACTTTGCCAGACCAGACTCCATATTTGAAGGTATTTGCTTTAGTTCTTTACAGAATTGGTTTACCCTGCTGTGTGGATACCCAGCATAACTGTTTTCTCTGATCTATTTTCACTCTCTTCATGGCGGCAGATAAAATACAAAGATTGGCATGTTTGAACTACATTTCTGAATTGACACCTTACAGAACAATGTGTTGCTGACTGTTGTGTGTTCACATCGAGGAATTTGGAGATAGATAGATAGATAGATAGATAGATAGAGATATATATCTCTATCTATGTCCAGCAACCACTGGACATCTTGGTTATTGATGGTAATGCAGTTCAGTTTTAGTCTGTTCTTCTTTGGTTTGCCACCTTCTAGACATTAATGGCTTTAATTTCCTCCATAGGACAAATGGTGTATTCAGTCAGAAGACGGTGTGGTCAACAACTGGCTGTTGAGGCCCCGGTAGATGCTGACTTGGTCAGCACGGTGCCAGAATCTGCAACCCCTGCAGCCTTGGGCTATGCAGAGAAGGTAAATCTTGTTCAGTCTTCAACCTATGACAGTTAATGGGTGCGTGCATGTAGCTAATATACTTCTTGCATCTTTACAGTGTGGTATTCAGTATGTGGAAGTGCTCTGCAAAAATCGTTACGTCGGTAGAACTTTTATTCAGCCAAACATGAGACTACGGCAGCTTGGAGTGGCAAAAAAATTTGGAGTCCTGACGGATAACTTTGTTGGCAAAAGAATAGTGTTGGTTGATGACTCCATTGTACGAGGAAACACAATTTCTCCCATCATTAAGCTGCTGAAGGATTCTGGAGCTAAAGAGGTTGGTGCTCCTTCTTATCCAAATGCCTGACATTAATAGAAATAGTAACCCCAGCATGTACCTGTAAGGTTGTGTGTTTTGATTTTTAAAAAAAAACCAAAAAACTTTCACTTGGCCAGCAGGAGCTTTCTTCCTTCTCAGTGATCCTTTGCAGGATGCAGACGGCAGGCAGGCAGGGTCCTTGTGCTGTGATGAGCGCCGCCTCCTGGGCTTTCCTCACCCCTCATTGTTGGGCAGAGAGGGCAGCAAGAGAAGAGGGAACGTCCTAGACCAGTGCTGTAGCAGAGCTCTAAGGGACGCTCCCTCTTCTTTTAATAACTGAAGGTCCTGTGCTGGCTGCTGTGCCAGCAAAATATGCCATGGGTTGCCGACCCCTGGTGTAGGGCATGTTGATTTGCAACAGATCTGATCCTGTTTTGTTAGAGATGAGCCATGGCTAGAGTTGTCTTCCACTCACCCCATTGAGACATTGTGCACATTAGGCTCAACCAAGGGAAGGAGCTGGGTGTAATGGCTACCAGACAAATGGTGAATGACTATCTTCATTATGGAAAATTGGCTTTAAAGGGATTCAGTCATTAGAACACAGTGTTTCAGCCCTGCAGATTGAGTCAGGTGACCCTAACCTACCTGTGGAGCTGGGTTCTGGTGACACTTACTTTAATGGAAAAGGCAGGCTCCACAAACCATAGAAGGATGGGAAATCCTGCAGCTAAGGCACTTGCATCTCTGATCATGTAAAAATCTAGCAAGATGTGTCCAGTTCTTGTCTTTGGCTCAATGCAATGTTCTCTGCCCTCAGGTTCACATAAGAGTGGCTTCTCCACCTATAAGACATCCCTGTTATATGGGGATTAATATCCCTACCAGAGAAGAACTAATTGCAAACCGTCCAGAATTCAGCGACTTGGCAGGATATATTGGTAAGTTTTGTGTGTGTCCTGTATTTTCTGCTTACATGAATAAAGTAACTTGCTATTCTATATATCTTAATGGCTGATTTCTTATTTTAGGTGCGAACAGTGTGGTTTACTTGTCTGTGGATGGACTCACGTCCGCAGTACGTGAAGGTATTAAACAATTCAAAGACCAACAGAATGGATTAAATGGCACAAATGCGCACCCCTCGTCTTCTCTTGGCCACTGTACAGCATGCCTTACTGGGGAGTACCCAGTAGAACTGGAGTGGTGAAGGTCTCCACATCACGTGTCAACCTGTTTTTGATATTAACTGCTGGACAATGGGAACTGAAAAGTGGCAGTGTTATCCTTGGAAACGAGAGAAATCTCTTGCTTTCCTAATGCAGATTAACCCTTTCTTTTACTTTTATTGGTTTCTTTGGGAATCCCCATTATGGTGTGGTTTTTATGGGCCCCACTGTTATTTATTTTATCTGGATGACTGCTGCTACCAAAAAATAATTCAGTGGTGTCTCTTCAGTCTGGGTTCACATCTGCGTTCTGCTCTCCACAGAAATCCGTTTTAGAAACAGTCTCAAAAGCTGATCTTGGAGGTCTGCATTTGGAGCATTTCCATCTGGTATCAGCTCTTTTTTTGAGCAGAGCAAAAAGTCAGACTTGAAGGACTTTTTTTTTTCTCCGTTCAAAAAATACGACTGACAGCAACCAACCCCCCCCCCCTTTTTTTTTTTTTTTTGAATGGACACCCATTGACCATCTAAAAAGACTGATTTGGGTATCCGCTGTGTAACTGTTTGGAATCCTTTTTGTACCAAACCGTTTTTCTCTTAAAATGGTTTGCAAGCGGATGGATACCAGACGCAGCTGTGAACCTAGCGTCAGTGCTAAAATGTGGTCAAAATCTTCATGGAAACCTCTGAATGACCTTCTGTGGAATTTTAATTTCCAGTACGTTGTCCCCACATGTATCTGTTTTTGTATTCAGTGCAATGTCATGCTTTCCCTTATTATGCAACATCTGGAGGATAGGCAATAAAGCACATTTTCTTTTTTTATATGTTGATGCAGGTTAATTCTAACATGAGCTTGTCTGGTGGAAACCTTATCCTAATTTCAGGGCTATCCTACAGCTCACAAAGAGGAGAAATAGCTATTGTAGTAGTAAAGTGTAAAGGCTGCTACATGAAAACCTGCGCTTATAAGGTGATCATGGTGCAATGAACACTATGCAAACATTTGCTCAATGAAGGCAATATTTCTAATGTGTACACAACATGTTTTCTGCAATGACAGCCGAAAGGTAGTTTTTTTTTTTTTATATATGGTTTATACAGTTGAAGAAAATTGTCCTTCAAATCAACAAAGGGATGAGAAAAGGCATGGCTGAAGGAAAGAAGGCTTATGTAAATGTATACAGTAGAATACTTACTATTTTAGTGTAAAAAGTCAATTATTTCCAAACCTTTAATTTTTTTTTTTTTTTTTTAATTTTATATACAGCTCTTGTAATTTTTAGAACTGTCAGCTGAGAAACCTTTTAAATGGATATTCTGGGACTAAAATTCTTTTTAACCCCTTCCCACTCTCTGACATACTGTTATGTTGCACTAAGCGAATACTTAATGCTCAGTGCAGTAATAATACAGCACTGTAATGCCGAGGTTACAGGAACTGTCTCTGCGACATTACTTCCGGCACTTGGCTGTTACCAGCCATTGGAAAATACTGACTCTGCTGTATTAAACCCCTGGATGCTGTGATTAATGGCGATCACTTAGTCCGGGGACAAGATAAGATTGTGGGGTCTGAGGGGTTGCCATGGCAAATTAATCAAACATTGGTACCAATAAAAAGTAAAACTTTCCCCGCAAATAAAGAGCTCTGACATAGCTCCATTAACAAAACAGTAAAAGTTATAGGTGTCAGAATACAGGAAAAACTTAATTTTCAAAAAGTGACTTTAGTTATTAAAGCAGTAAAACATAATAAAAAAAATATAAATATGGTATCACAATGACCGGCTGGACAAAGCTGCCATGTCATATTTAACCATAAAAATAAAATGCAAATTATATTAACATTAAGATTTTTTTTTTTTTTTTTTTTTTAATTGAAGTTTTTATACAACAGTAGTAAACAAGTAACACAATAATAGCAAAGGTGATATACAGAAAGGGGGTCAGGATGACGGTTAGGGTAAGGGAGCGGAACGAAAGGAGTGGAGAGAATACAATACATCAGGTGGAGAACAGGCAGGATCGGGGGGGGGTGGTTATAAAGAAGTAGAGGGGGAAGACTGAAACTCAGCGGAGTAGTAGAAGTGATTCCACAGGAGCCATGTTTGTTGGTGGGCTCTATCATCCTGCTTCAATTCTGCAAGCAAGCTTTCTGTGCTGCGGATGCTCAAGACCTCCTGAAGCCATGACAGCAGGGAAGGGGGCTTTGGGGATTTCCACAGTCAAGGGATAACGGTCCTTGCCGCTATTAATAAGAATCCTAACAATCTGCAGGTATGCTTTTGAAATTTCGCAGGAAGATGGAGTGGAGCAGGGTCCTCATCCAGCGCAATTCCAATGACTGTCCGAATAATTCGACGGACATCCGTCCAAAATGGTCGGAGGAGCGTACATCCCTACCAGACATGTGCCATCATACCCCAGTCAACGTTACATCTCCAGCAGTGATCGGATGTGAAGGAGTACATCTCATGGAGGACAGAGGGGACTCTGTACCACCGAGAGAGGATCTTATAGTTTGTTTCTTGTGACTAGCAAGAAATAGAAAATTTATGGCACGCCTGGAAAGCCGAAGACCACATATCCGGCGAGAACGAGTCCCCCAGTTCCCTCTCCCAACCCCTCGTATATGCAGGCAAGCAGGTACTGCGGTCCTCCATTAGCATTCCATATATAAGCAAGACCGCATGAGATTGGGGACCAGGTGAAAGGCATAGCTTCTCAAAAGGCAACAGTGCCCTATGAAGATTGAGACATCTTGAGAGGAGTAGAAATGAGAGAACTGAGCATATTGCCAGCTGGAGGCATTGGAGTCGGGGTCCGAACCTGGGGCGATCGATTCCGAGCGGGGATGAAGAGATGTGGATGAGGTCACCTGACAGAACCTGAGGGTAGACTGGCCTACTGTATGGGAGAGAAAGGGGGAGTGTAGTGCAGCGGGAAAGTCTGGATTGCCCGAGATAGGAGTTTTGGGCCCATCGTTGATGAACAGCTTCCACACAGCACCATAGAGCCTGCAGGAGCGGAGAACCTGACTCGTGGCGTATAGAAGTACATGAGTCATACCATCAGCCCAATAGCATTTATGAAGCCAAGGGAGGGCAGTGAGAGGGAGCGGGCTCAGATCCCTTCAGGGCAACCCAGAGCTTAGAACGTGCAGAGTGGTGCCAGTCAAAAATATGGGCAGTAACCGTGGCAAGGAAGTAACTAGAGCACTCCGGGACCGCCAAATATCCAGCCCTCTTAGACCTGGTTAGAGCACTCCTCACAATTCTCAGAGGCCTTGACGCCCAGATAAACTTAGTGAAAGCCTTCTGGATCGTAGCAAAAAAAGGTTAGGTTAGTGCTATGGGTATGGTCTGGAAAAGATAGAGCAACCTGGGGAGTATATTCATTTTCCGGAGGTTAATGCGGTCTAGCCAAGAAAAGCCTTTGGTATCCCAGCGAAAGAGGTCTGTCTGGAGAGTGCGCAGGAACGGGAGGAAATTTAGCAGGAATGTGTCAGGTAAGTTACCAGGGAGCTGTACGCCCAAATATTTGATCGCTTTTGGGGACCATGTGAAAGGGAGGATGAGCGAAGGTTATGGACTAAAGGCGTGGGCAGAGAAATATTCAGGGCTGTGCTTTTGATCAGATTAATTTTATAATAACTAAGTATTAATCTCGCGAAGGAGAGAAGGGATAGTCGTAAGTGACTGTGTGACAAAGAGTAAGACCTCATCTGTGAACGCTGAAATGTTTAAGTGCAGATCACGAACATGTAGGCCTTGAATGTCCGGGTTACTCCTAATAGCCACCAGCAGGTGTTCCATCACCAGAGCATAGAGCATTGGAGAGAGGGAGAAACCTTGCCGGGTACCATTACAAATAGTGAGGGGATGGGAGAGCGTGCCATTAACTCGTATTTGTGCACACGGGGAATTATAGAGGGAGCGGATACGGGTAATTGTGGTAAGGCCAAGACCTGGGAAAGAGTATCCTCCAGGAACCTCCAATCCACTCTGTCAAAGTCCTTCTACACATCCAAAGAAAGCAGTATCATAGGAGCTCGAGAGCGTTGAGCATGGTGAATTGCAGAGAAGGCCTTCAATGTATTAATCCTGGCCTCCCTATGAGGAATGAATTCCACCTGATCAAGATGTACCAAGTTCTCCATGTGTTGGCTCAATTTATTGGCTATTAACTTCGCATACAGCTTAGCACCTGTGTTGATTAGGGATATCGGCCTATAGCTAGGACAGAGCAAGTGATCTTTACCCTCCTTGGGGATAACTTATATGTGCATGCAAAAAGGATGGAGGGAAGGGCATATCCGATGATACAGAATTGAAAAATTTCAGTAAGAGGAGTGCACGATCAGGTTGTAGGGTTTTATAAAAATCAGCAGGGATGAGATCCCTATTTCAAGCTCTTGCATAGAGAACGAGGACTCGAGAGAGGCGACAGCCTCAGGCCTAAGTGAAATGAGGGCCGTATTAGTTATGTATCGAGTAAGGGTGAGTGGTGAATCGGGCGCCCAATTAGTGGTGGGCGGATGGGGAAGATTATAGAGGGACTCATAGTAATCACGGAATGCTATTGCAATATCTGCAGTGCAATGGGAGGTGATGCCTGAGGGGCTCCTTATGGCCATAACATGGGAGGCAGCATTGCGTTCCCTCGCTGCTCAGGCCAATAGGCAACCCGCCTTGTTAACCCACTCATGGAATGAGCGTCTTCCCAGTTGGAGTCGCTGCTACTTGCGCTCAAGCAAGGTCCTGATCTCCTGACGCGTTGCCATCAGAGAGGCTAGAGTAGACTGTTGGAGGCTCTGCTTATGCTGCACTTCCAGGGTGGCCAGGTCTCTAAGGAGCGACTGGAACGTCAAGCCTGAATCTCTCTTGAGCCTGGCCCCATGTTTCATCAGAACCCCCCGAAGCACACATTTTAGAGCTTTCCATTGTACCGGTGGGGTAGTTGTATCACAGGAGGGATCCTGCATAAAATTGGAGATAGAGAGCTTTAGGTCTGCTAGGCACTGAGCATCAAGCAGCAGTAACTCACCCAATCTCCATGAGGTGGAATGCGGGCCAGGAGATAAGAAGTGGATAGAGCAGGTAAAGGGAATGACTGTAGGTGCAGTCACTTGGGAGAGGACAGAGTGGGATATGAAGATGTAATCTAATCTGCTATAAGAGTTGTGGGCATGGGAGTAGTAGGAGAAGTCCGTCAAGCGTCACATAAGAGCATAAAATGTAGGAGTCTGCGAGGCCTGTTTAGAGCATTGTAGCGGATATGGGATCTACCCATGGATGAACCCTGCACCTGAGAGCACTTCTCAGGAACATTTAGTCCCTTAAAGAGAGTCTATCAATAAAAAAAAAAAAAACACTTTTAAGCTAATGGCGCGTTGGAATGGCATTAAAAAGGCCATTTTTCTCCTACCTTTCATTGTTGTCTTCTCCCAGCCGTTTCTGTAAAAATCGGTTTGTTCAATTATGGAAATGATCCGCACCCGGGGCGTTCCTCCGTGGCAGCGAGTACCCATCGCGTCATCGCTTGTCACCGCCCATTAGTCTGTTGTGGTAACTCCCATCTTGGTCTTCTCTTCCTCTGACGCAGCGCTGGACGTCAACGACTGCGCATGACGGGCCTCCATTTTCCGGTGGTCCGCACTGCGCCTCTTTTGAAAGACCACCGGAAAATGGCGGCGGTCCAGCGCTGCGTCAGAGGAAATAGAATAAAGAAGATAGAGAAGACCAAGATGGGAGTCACCACAACAGACTAATGGGTGGTGACAAGCGATGACGCGATGGGTGCTCGCTGCCATGGAGGAACGCCCCGGGTGCTCCGTGAGGATCATTTCCATAATTGAACAAACCGATTTTTACAGAAACGGCTGGGAGAAGACAACAATGAAAGGTAGGAGAAAAATGGCCTTTTTAAGGCTAGCGGGAGAAGGTGGGAAGAAGGTGGGAAGAACACCCTCAAAGGGGGACTATAAGGTGGGAGCACAGGTCTCCAGGCAGTCCCGCACAGCAGGACCCCAGCTATGTGGGGAGGAGGGGGGCAGGACAAGTGTCAGGGGCTCAGATGGAAAGAGCAGAGAGTGCAGAGCTACTTCAGCCCCTATAGACTAGGAGATGAATAGAAAGGGGAAAATGTGAATGGGAGCATATTGAATCATGCAGATAGGTGAAAATGCGCATAAGTGAGCATATCAAGCCACATCTTAACAGAACAAAAGTCAGTAAGTCCAACAGTTATGGGTCACCTGACAGGAGACTGTTCATGCGGGGTGGTCTCGGTCTGGGGCCAATCTCCGTCTGTGACGGGGTCTTTGAGAGTGTTGGGGACTCATATCACGTCAGGAGAAGGTCCAGGATGGTCAGTGTCATTGAGGAGTAGGTCCCAGGCTGGAAGCTGGATCAGTGAGAGATCAAGCACATGCAGGAAGTCCGGGAGTTCCTCTGGGGCAGTCAGGAAAACTAATCTATCTTTAATGCAGACCTGAAGGGCAAACGGGAAACCTCATCGGGAGGGAATCCTGCGTTCCTGGAGGATAGCAAGTAGAGGCTTCAGGGCCGCTCTCTGGCACAGAGTATGTCTGGAGAGGTCCGGAAAGATGGAGAGCGAGGCACCATCAAAGTCAATAGTTTTGAGGTTTCTGGCTTTAAGCATAATCTCCTCCTTAACAGCGTAGAAATGGATCCTACATATAACAACTCGAGGTTTGGCAGGGTCTGCACTGTGAGGAAGGAGGGCGCAGTGTGCACGATCCATCTCTATGTGAGTCTCTGGGGGTCAGCCCAAAATGGAGTTGAAGATGCCTGTAAGCGTTGGCACCAAGTTAGCCGTCTGTGTAGCTTCAAGGATGCCATGGATCCATATATTATTGTGGCGGTTGCGGTTCTCCATGTCATCCACGTGGGAGGTAAGTTTAATAATAATAATAGTCCTTTAATAGTCCCACAGTGGGGGTAGTGATATGGATGGTGGATGCCTGCTGCAAAGTATGAAGCGAAGCCATAAATGAGGACTGAAGCTTTTCCAGGTTGTCCACCCTGTGCAAGTCAGAGATATCAGTTTTAACCACTTGTAAGTCATGTCGCCATGCACGCTTCAGAGGCTAGATTGTCCATATCTCTCTTACTTAAGGCAAGTAGAGCCTGAAGTTCCTTGATGGCCTTGAAGAGTAAGAGCTGCTTCTTCAAACGGAGGCAGGGGTGTCACGAAAGAGTATGTCTCGGTGTGGTGGGCGGTGGGAGTGATAGAGGGCCTTCTTAGAAGAAGGGCTAACAACTCATTCAGCGTCACTGGTATGGGCTGGGGACCTGGAGTTTTCAGGTTGGTGAGATGGGGGGGGGACAGGAAGAGCCCCTGGTACAAGTCTCCCACCTCTCCAGCAGTCTCAGGAGGAGGTTGCAGTCCAGAGAGCAGCGGCGCCCGTTGTGCCGCTGATCTCACCAGGGGAGTGCTTGATGGCAGATGAGAGATAGCATCAGGCTCAGGTGTGGAGTCTGGTGGTTGGGTGGTAGGTAAATCCATCGAGTGTGTTGTGGAGCAGCAGGCACCGACGGCAGAGAGAGGGAAAGGGAGCTGCTGCGCTGTACTTGAAGCAGGGAGAGAGCTGTTCGCCTGGCAGCCAGAGCGCACGTGGGGAAGAGAAGATGGCGGCGCCGGCACTTCAAGACCGGCCTCGCTGTCTGACGATCCCCACAGCTCCCCTAAAGGGAGAAATAATTGGAAATGGGTACCTCCGGTACCTGGAAGTTTAAAGGGTCCCCAGCAGTTCTCCTGGGACGCGTCTTGCCCATTTTGACGTTGGGATCACCCATTATAGCGGGGCTGACAGCGGAGCTGCTACAATGTGCTGCCTGTCATGAGCATGCCTAGCCACCCCCCCCTTAAAATGCAAAATATTATGATAGAATTGTGGGTGTTTTTAATATGGGCCACCAAACATTAAAACCTGATCAACTGGAGCGGACTGGTGGCTAGGGTCCCTGGTCCCTTGAGCCCACTCCTTAATAACCATATGTTCTTGCCGGATTGCCTAACCTCGTGGTTCTTATGTTGGTCAGTTCGCGACGATGTTCTGGTGGTCGGCTCGTGTCCCCTCCCTTCCTTTGTGAAGCTGCAAGCCTCCAACCTTGTTCGGCCCTTATCCTGGCTCAAATACAATCAGCTCCTCACCTTCCTCCGCAAGTTTGCCCTACATCCACTTCTCTCTTCCAACCCTACTACTCTGAAACACAGCTTCCAACAGACAGAGACCCCTGAGCAGGCCTTCTCCATTCTATACCGCACCCTCCTACGGGTACTGACCCAGGCAGGGTGCCCCCTCTTACTCTAGCTCTTGGGAGGCAGACCTCCAGTTATGCCTTTATTCTACTGATTGGTCTCGGTCTTTCCTGTTTGCCCATAAATTGCCTCTGCCATGCAGTGCTCAGGAAAAGAACTTTAAGATTCTATCTTGATGGTATCGTTGTCCAGAGGTCCTTCATAAATTCTAACCTGATGTCACTGATTGCTGTTGGTGCTGTGGTTCCGAAAGGGGCTCTGTGTTACATATTTGGTGGGCGTGTTTGGGTATACAACCTTTAGGTCTGCTGTGTTTGCTTTATACTCTAGGGTCAGTGGATGCTTTTTGACCCTCTCCCCTCAGGTGCCTCTCCTCTTGGTTATACTGGGTAGAATCTCCAGGGTGAAAGGAGACCTTCACCACTTCCTCACAACCGCCACAGCGGTCATCCCCAGACACTACCCAGATGGGCAGCATGGTGGCTCAGTGCTTAGCACTGAAGCCTTGAAGTGCTGGAGTCCCAGGTTCAAATCCTGCCAAGGAGTTTGTATGTTCTCCCCGTGTTTGTGTGGGTTTCCTCCAGGCACTCTGGTTTCCTCCCACACTCCAAAGACATACTGATAGGGAATGTTTTCATGACACATTGTACTTTATGTTAGTGGTAAACATTGATCAATATTTTTGTATTTATTTATAAAAAAAAATAGGAAATGTGGAGATGTTGAAAAAAATCGCAATTTTCAAAATGTGAAATGCTCTGCTTTTCAGATAGCTAGTTATACCACCCAAATACATTAATAAATATTATCTACCATATCTCTGCTTTATATCGGCATCATCTTTTAAACGTCCTTTAATTTATTTTGAACGTTAGGAGGCTTACAATTGTAACAGCGATTTTCCAGATTTACAAGAAAATTTGCCAAACTAATTTTTTAGGGACCACTTTAGTTCTGAAGGGAATTATAAAGGCCTATATATTAGAAACCCCCATAAATCACCCCATTTTAAAAACTGCACCCCTCAAATAATTCAAAACAACATTTGGGAAGTTTGTTAACACTTTAAGTATTTCACTGGAATATGGAAGTGAAATTTAGACATTTAATTTTTTTTTCAAAAATACATTCATTTAGCCCTAAAATTAACACATTAACAAGGGGTTAAAGGAGAAAATGCATCTCACAGTTTGTTATGCAATTTCTCCTGCGCACAGAAATACCCCATACGTGGTTGTAAAATGTTGTATGAGTAGATGATGGAGCTCAGAATAGAAAGAGCGCTATTTGGCTTTTGGAGAACAGATTTTGTTGGAATAGTTTTCTGGTGCCATGTTGCATTTGCAGGGCCCCTGAAGTACCAATACATTGGAAACCCCTTAAAAGTAACCGCATTTTAAAAACTACACCACTCAAGGAATTTCTCTATTATCGTTTTGAGGCCAATAGTGCTTCCGAAAAATAAATGCACAAAGTGAAAATTGAAATTTATAAAGAAATATGCCATTTCAGTGCCCAATATGTTGTGCCTACTTTGTGTCATGAGAGACATGCACTCCTAAAACTATTAGGTGGGTTATCCTCGTTACAAAGAAGTTGTATATGTGGGCGTAAACTGCTGCTTGGGCACACAGCAGGGCTCAGACGGGAAGGAGCAGTGTGCTTTTTAGCCTTTGGGGTATAGATTTAGAGGGATTTTCTGGACACCATGTTGTTTTTGCAGACCCCTGGAGGTGCCAGTAAATTGGAATTCCCCACGAAGTGACCCCATTTTGTAGGGGCAATTTTAGGGTCTCTGCAAATATGACATGGTGTCCAAAAACCAACAATCTAAATTAGCGGTCCAAAAGAACATAGGGCTCATTCAGATGAGCGCCTGGCTGTGTGCACAAACAGCAGTTCATGCCCACATGTATGACACTGTTGTACCCAGGATAACGTACTTAACAACACCATATGTGGCTATAAACAGCTGTTTGGGCACAGCTGGGAAGGAGTGCTATTTTGATTTTCGGACGTCATGCCTCTTTTGCAGAGCCACTGAATTGCCAGTAAAGTGGAATCTGCAGACTTGTGACCCCACTTTGGAAACTACACCTTTCAAGGGATTTATCAAGTGGGGTATCGAGCATTATTAACCCATGAGCGTTGCATTAATTTAATTTCCAGAAATGAATGCGCAGCTGATAATGAAAAGTGAAAACTGCAATTTTTCTAGAGATACGCCAATTCAATGCCCGAAATGTTGTGCCCAGCAGAGTCACACACTCCAAAAACTGTTAAGCGGGTATCCCAGACACAACAGCATTTGGAGCGTTCGTCTCTCTGATGCTCACTGTACCCCTGTATAAATTCCTTCATGGGTGTAGTTTCCAAAATGGGGTCACATGTCAGGGGATTCCACTTTACTGGCATTTAAGGATTCTGCAAAAGTGACATGGCATCCAAAAACCAAACTGTCTAAATCTGTGCGCCAAAAACCAAATAACGTTCCCTCCCTTCTGTGTCTGGCTGTGCCCAAACAGCAGTTTATACCCACATATGACATTAAGTACGTTATCCTGGGTACAACAGTGTCATACATGTGGGCATAAACTGCAGTTTGGGCAAACAGCAGGACGCTGATGTGAAGGAGCGCTATGTAACTTTTGGAGCGCAGATTTAGATGTTTGGTATCTGGATGCCATGTCATGTTTGCAGCACCTCTAAAGTATCAGAAGTGTGGAATCCCCTGAGGAATGACCCCATTGTGAAAACTGCACCCCTCAAAGAATTTATCAGGAGGTGTAGTGAGCATTAGTATCCCAGCGGATGATGAAGAGTGAATAAGGTAAGCTGCGCGGAGCACATTGGGTACACTAAATTCCCTACTATTTCCCTAGTAGTTCCTATTATTGGGGGTGTCACTCTGGGGGTCAGTTCTGGTTTCTTTTCCCTCATAAATTCTAAATCTGGTTTGTACCCTGACATACGCTTGAGCAGATTATACATTCCCTTCCTGCCCCAGCCAGTTATGTTCTAATGATTTGGCGATTTTTGCGGTTTTTGTCTTCACATTATACAAGCTGTATTTTCTTTATTTTCCTGATGATGTAGCCATATGAGCGCTGTTTTTTTGCAGAATGAGATGCATTTTGTAATGACACCATTTTTGGGTGCCTATAACTTATTGAATACACTTTATTAACTCTCTTTTTTAGTAGATTACAAAAAAAAACATCAATTCTGGCATTACGTTTTACCCTTTAAAATTTTTGTTGTGCAGCGTACAGCATAAGTAACATGTTACCTTTATTCTGGGGGTCGGTACGATTACGGCGATACCTCATTTATATTGTTTTTTTATGCGTTACTAATTCTGAAGAACAAAAACCCATTTGGAGAAAGAAATCAATTATTTTTGCATCGCCATCTTCTGAGATGCGTAACTTTTTTATTTTTCAGTTGACAAGAGTTGTTTTAGAGCTTATTTTTTGAGGAACAAGCTGTGCTTTTTATTGGTATTGTTTTGGGGTACATATGACTTTTTGATCACTTTTTATTGCATATTTTGTAAGGTGAGATGGCGAAAAATCATTACTTCCGGCTTTTTTTTTCCCGTTTTTTTTTCCCCCGATGTTCACCGTGTAGGTTAAATATTGCTTCAGTTTTATTGTACCGATTGTTACGGATGTGGCAATAACAAATATGTATTGTTTTTATAAATTTTTTTTTTTTTTTTTTATATAATTCATTTTATATAGGAAAAGGGAATTTTGGGGGCTTTATAGCTTTATTAATTTTTTTTACACTTTTTTAAACTTTTTTTTTACATTTTTTTTTACTTGTCCTATAAGGACACCTGAACCAGCGATACACTGATTGCTGGTTCAGTACTATAGACTGCAATACACATGTCTTGCAGTCTATACAGGAAGTCATTTTATGCAGACGCATAGACTGACTTCCTGGAGGTCCCGACAGAATCATCCAGGTACTTGGGGGTCCAGACAGCCTAGGGTCACTGGCCAGACCCCGGGCTTCAGATACTAGATATTGGCACCCCCGATAACGCGACTGGGGTGCCCGGGGAGGGGGGGAAAAGCAACATGGCGGAATCCCTTGGATGCCGCGGTCATGTTTGACCGTGACATCTAAGGGGTTAACACCCGACATCGGAGCTCAGCTCCGGCTACGGGTGTTTCACGCGGGTGTCAGCTGTTGCTTACAGCTGACACCCACTCTCGATGTCACCCGCTCAGCTTCTGAGAGGGTGACATTAAAATGACGTACTGGCACGTCAGTTGTACTTAGGTAGTGCTTCCAATGACGTACCAGTACGTCATTTTGCGTTAAGGGGTTAAAGGGATTCTTTTGAGTTGATTTGGTACACTAAACCACCCACAGGTCCTTTATAGACTGGGGGTTTATTGTCCTAAATTGCCCTGTTTTTAAATCCATCCGTGCCCTCAATTAAAAGAAAAAAAAAAATCCCCTTTATACTTACCTAGAGATGAGTCTGTTGAGTCTCATCACAGTCATCTCTGGTGCTCCCGATACCTGCACAGCTCTTCAGTGAAGCCGAGGATGTACACCCCAGCTTCACTGCGCAAGTGCCAGAGGTATGGAGCATGCACATTGAACCCGGGGGAGTACAGCAGGTCGGGGAGTACAGCAGCAGGGTACAGACTATAAAGCTTTTTTATTTTTATTGTGGAACGAGTGGCAGCATAACAGGACGATTTAGGACAGACACTAAACCCATGGTCCATAAGGGCCTGTGTCCCAAATCACCATGACCGATACCCTTTAATATTTTAGTCCTGAAAAAAAACCCTTCACTGTCCACAATCATAATGTATGTGGATATTACTCATTAATGCTTCAGGATGCTATTACATATGATGTTTTATTTTTTAATTTTTACACCAATGAAAATGACTAAGACTGACCAAAAACCGCAAAATGTGCGGCTTCAAAAAAGTTCAAGAGTTAACACAAGAAAAAGGGAAATGAGTAACAGCACCCTTAGAATGAAACAAGATTTGGTTACACCTCCTACTTACATGATGGGAGGCACATGCAAACTATTTATGCTCACCTTACGTAAACTTAACTTGAAGGGCAGTCAATGTCTTAGTTCATCTTGTGTAGAGGACTGTGAAATCAGGAACAAGCCTTGCCCTGTTTTCTTCATTTCCGCCTCATGAACACTATGCATGCTCATGTCCTGGCAGAAAGAATTAGATCTCCATGAACATTTGCCTAAAATGCAGTAATGTAAGATGAAAAGTAAAAAATTGGGTAGCACAAGCTTAAACCTGCTCTAATGTCCTACCCAGAATGTACCAGAATTCTTGTTTAACCCCCCTAAGACTGAGGCCCCACGTTGCGGAAACGCAGCTTTTTTTGTTGCAGATTTTGTTGCGTTTTTTTGAGCCAAAGACAAGAATTGCTACAAAAGAAATGGGAAATATATAGGAAGGTCTTATACTTCTACCTTCTGCTAAATACACTCCTGAATTTGGCTCAAAAAACTGCAACAAAAGCTGTGTTTCCGCAATGTGAGGCCTCAACCTAACAGTCTCATTAAAATTGCAAAAACTCAGAAATGTCACTTTTTATTTATTTATTTTTTTTTTTCAGATTTTGAATTCATATATAGCTGGCACTTAACTCTGGTGCCTTAAGTACACTTTAATCCTTTAGCGATCTAACACATTTTATCCCTCTCCGCATTCCCGCTTTCATATTTTTATATGTATTTTTTTTTTCAATGTAGCTTTACGAGACCTTGTATTTTGTGGGTACATAGGACTTCTTAATCAGTTTTTATTACTTTTCATTTTTGAGAGGTGAGATGATCAGAAAACATCAATCCTGGCATCTGAATTTTAAGATTTATGGCGTTTATCATGTAGAATAAATAATGTACTAATTTTATTTTATGGGTTGTTATGGATGTGGTGATACTAATTGTATGTTTTGTTTTTAGTTTTTTTCAATTAACGAATGGAAGAAATAAAAAATATACTTTTTTTTTTTTTTTTTGTGTAAAATACCATAGGTACTGAAGTCTGTATTTACCACAGCATATATGAGGTTAAATGGTAAGTATGCTTTCTGATAACAGGGGTTATCTGAAGTGACAGGGACAGAATTAAAAAAAAAAAAATCTCTTCCTGTACACTAGTTGAAGTGAAGCTGTCAGTATATGCAGCTTCACTTTAGCCAGACATGGTCTTGGTCTTATTTTAGAGATTTTTGGCTTTAAAAAAAAAAAAAACAATATTGCAGCTCTGGAGTTAGAGCCCTGAATAGATCCTGCTTGGGGTAAACTGTAATGTACTAAGCTCTTTACCTTGAGCAGGGTTGGTCCAGAACTGGGGGAGGGGGGGTTAAAATGTGGGAAAAAACACTTTTAAAACTGTAGTTTAGAAAAGGATGTCCACAGCAAAAAAGCGATGCGGGAAAAACTGCGGCGGCAACGCATTGCGGTTCTTCCTGTAGTGCTTTGTACACAAAGTTCGCAGAGGTTTCCTCTGCAGACTTTCTACTTCAATTATATCTATAGGGAAAACGCCGGCCTTCCCATAGGCATAATTGACATGCTGCAATTTCCAAAACCGCGACAGTTTTGGAAATCGCAGTGTGTCCACTGTGCATATTTTACCGCAAAGTGGGGATAGGATTCGCTAGAATCCCATATCCACTTTGCTGTGACTGTAAAACGCTGCAGAAAAAAAACGCGGTGTTTACGCCATGTGAGGCCCCGGCCTAAGAGACTTCCTGTGGGTGGTTTTGTGTCCAAAATCACCCTGACAGGTTCCGTTTCAGCTGGTATAGAGAAAAAGTCTCTCTCTATGCAGGGCCAATGTGAGTCGTTGTGATAACTGCTGAAGAAGAAGCAGCAGCAAAATTATTCTGCTGATTCATCTGATTGTTTATCTAGAAGGCATTAGTAAATCTGCCCTATTATTCCTCAATTTTCTGGATTATTTTATAGAAAACATACTGTTATAACATGAACTAGGAAACCCCTTTTAGGCTGAGGCCCCACGTTGTGGAAACTTTTTTTTTTTTTGTTGTTGTTGTTGCAGATTTTGCTGCTCTTTTTTGAGCCAAAGTCAGGAGTGGCTACAAAAATAATGGAAAATATATATATTGGAACTTATACTTCTCCCTGTGTTTCCCCAATGTGGGGCCTCAGGCTTAAAAGAGATGTGTCAAAGGCAATTTCTACCCATATGCTCTATCAGTAAATATGGTCATCAAAGGGGTTTTCCAGGCTTAAAGGATAGGTCATCAGTATCTGATGGGTAGCTCAGCAATTTTCATCAATTCTATAGCCTTGAATGGAACAGCAGTGCACATGTCCACTGGGTCACTTAGACTCATCCAGTTTGGTTCAGACACCAGCAATTATTTTACCTAATGCAGACCTACATTAAAGCCATTAGTTATGCCAATTTCTGGCGTGAGTTATGGTAAATCTGTTTGCCCATAGAAACCCAGGCTTCTTCTCTAAACACTTCTCAAAAGTGGCAAGAGAAGCGTAAAACTTGAAAATGTCACATTTTTGTGCAAATTAGACTTGTGCAGAAACAGCAACTCCAACTTTCCTACTTTTATGTCACCATGTCAATGATGACACACATTCGCTTCTCAGTGTGAGAACACATGTACTACCCTGAAGTAGTACGCCACTAGGATGATTCTGGGTAAAGCTACACAAAAGTTCTGTTGTTGGTCAGATAGAATGTTTGTGACATTAGGTTCAACCTGAGGGATTTTGGAGGTGCTTTTATATTTTAGAAAGTATGTAGAATACAGGTGGTATTGGGAAATCCTTCCTGAGGAAAGCTGTCATGTTGCTATCTATAGTCCAGTGCTCCAGAACTATCTACAGTCATGGGCAAAAGTTTTGAGAATGACACAAATATTATATTTTCACATGATCTGCTGCCCTCTGGTTTTTATGTGTGTTTGTCAGATGTTTTTATCACATACAGAAATAGAATTGCATTCATATTATGAGTAACAGAAGCTTATATTGACAGTTAGAATGAGTTAATGCAGCAAGTCAATATTTGCAGTGTTGACCCTTCTTCTTCAGGACCTCTGCAATTCTCCCTGGCATGCTCTCAATCAACTTCTGGACCAAATCCTGACTGATAGCAGTCCATTCTTGCAGAATCAATGCTTTAATTTTGTCTGAATTTGTTGGTTTTTGTTTGTCCACCCGTCTCTTGATGATTGACCACAAGTTCTCAATGGGATTAAGATCTGGGGAGTTTCCAGGCCATGGACCCAAAATCTCTATGTTTTGTTCCCTGAGCCATTTAGTTATCACCTATGCTTTATGGCAAGGTGCTCCATCATGCTGGAAAAGGCATTGTTGAGCGCCAAACTGCTCTTGGACGGTTGGGAGAAGTTGCTCTTGCAGGACATTCTGGTACCATTCTTTATTCATGGCTGTGTTTTTAGGCAAGACTGTGAGAGAGCCGATTCCCTTGGCTGAGAAGCAACCCCACACATGAATGGTTTCAGGATGCTTTACAGTTGGCATGAGACAAAACTGGTGGTAGCGCTCACCTCTTCTTCTCCGAATAAGCTGTTTTCCAGATGTTCCAAACAATCGAAAAGGGGATTCATCAGAGAAAATGACTTTACCCCAGTCCTCAGCAGTCCACTCCCTGTACCTTTTGCAGAATATCAGTCTGTCCCTGATGTTTTTTCTGGAGAGAAGTGGCTTCTTTGCTGCCCTCCTTGAGACCAGGCCTTGCTCCAAGAGTCTCCGCCTCACAGTGCGTGCAGATGCACTCACACCTGCCTGCTGCCATTCCTCAGCAAGCTCTGCACTGCTGGTAGCCCGATCCCGCAGCTGAAACACTTTTAAGAGACGCTCCTGCCGCTTGCTGGTCTTTCTTGGGCGCCCTGGAGCCTTTTTGGCACCAATGGAACCTCTCTCCTTGAAGTTCTTGATGATGCGATAGATTGTTGACTGAGGTGCAATCTTTCTAGCTGCAATACTCTTCCCAGTTAGGCCATTTTTGTGCAGTGCAATGATGACTGCACGTGTTTCTTTAGAGATAACCATGGTTAACAGAAGAGAAACAATGATGGCAAGCACCAGCCTCCTTTTAAAGTGTCCAGTGGTGTCATTCTTACTTAATCATGACAGATTGATCTCCAGCCCTGTCCTCATCAACACCCACACCTGTGTTAATGGAGCAATCACTGAAACGATGTTAGGTGGTCCTTTTAAGGCAGGGCTGCAATGATGTTGAAATGTGTTTTGGGGGATAAAGTTCATTTTCTAGGCAAATATTGACTTTGCAAGTAATTGCTGTTAAGCTGATCACTCTTTATAACATTCTGGAGTATATGCAAATTGCCATTAGAAAAACTGAAGCAGTAGACTTTGTAAAAATTAATATTTGTATCATTCTCAAAACTTTTGGCCATGACTGTATTAGACCTTATTCACACTTCTGTATTTTAGTCAACATTTGTAAGCCAAAACTAGAATTGGGCATAAAACATGAAAAAGCTGCAGATCTTTCCATTGTAGTTTCTTTGTGTTCCTAACCTGATTTTGGCTTAGAAATACTGATGTGAAAGTAGCCTTACTTGCTATAAAATACAAAAAAAAAAATAGAAAATGCTATACAAGCTCGGCAAGGTGTGTATGTGCAAGGTTATTCATAATTTCTTAGTGAATACCCTGTAATGTCTAGCCACAGCAGGCATATCTATAGAATTTTTTTTTTTTTAACCAAATCATCTGTTGCAGCAGCCTCTGGGTACCTGAAGCTTCTAGTGGATGGCAGTGCCACTCCTTTTCGAGAAATAGAGGCAGCAGTGTGTAAAGAGCTGCTTTGTGCTATTATTTGAATAGAACAGCCAACCTACACTCCCCTGTCCACTTGCAGCTTTCAGAGGCAGCTGTCCAACATCATACCCCAAGTCTGTTTTGCAGCCCAACTCACTGACAGTGAATGGGGCCTATGGAGGCACGGGCAGCACACGGATCTCTGTACTACACAGCCAAGACCCAGGATTAATCAGAGTCAGAAAAGAGGTCACAGCATCTGGGTGGTTCAGGGGCAAAAACCATGTCACACTGCAGTTGTAGCTATCACATTCTGTTACTTTCTGCTAGATATCCAATGTGGACAAAACAGTTTGTCTTTGGTAAAAGGAGCATTTGTACTTCTCTTACACAATGGGCAAAGGTTAATCAGGGTTAGCCAACGTGGTTACATAATAGGACCCTTTGATCCCAGGTTGGGATAGCATTTCCCAACCATTGTAGCTCCATGTGATCTTTATTGAAGAGCATCCAATATAACTATGTACATCAGCATAAGATGTATGCTGCTATTTGTGGAAGTTCTGAAAACCACAGAGGTATACAGCCACCTCTCTACTCACATTAGAGATGGGGTCTCCAAAATAAGCAGTGGTCAAAGGAATGACACCTACACATGTGGACAAAATTGTTGGTACCCCTCGTTTAATGAAAGAAAAACCCACAATGGTCACAGAAATAACTTGAATCTAACAAAAGTAATAATGTATAAAAATTCTATGAAAATGAACAAATGAAAGTCAGACATTGCCTTTCAACCATGCTTCAACAGAATTTTAAAAAAGAAAACTCATGAAACAGGCCTGGACAGAAATTATGGTTTCCTTAACTTAATATTTTGTTGCACAACCTTTTGAGGCAATCTCTGCAATCAAACGATTCCTGTAACTGTCAATGAGACTTCTGCACCTCTCAACAGGTATTTTGGCTACTCCTCATGAGCAAACTGCTCCAGTTGTCTTTGGTTTGAAGGGTGCCTTTTCCAGGCGGCATGTTTCAGCTCCTTCCAAAGATGCTCAATAGGATTTAGGTCACTGCTCATAGAAGGCCACTTCAGAATAGTCCAATGTTTTCCTCTTAGCCATTCTTGGGTATTTTTAGCTGTGTTTTGTGGGTCATTATCCTGTTGCAAGACCCATGACCTGCGACTGAGACCAAGCTTTCTGACACTGGGCAGCACATTTCTCTCTTGAATCCCTTGATAGTTTTGAGATTTCATTGTACCCTTCACAGATTCAAGACACCCTGTGCCAGATGCAGCGAAGCAACCCCAGAACATAACCGAGCCTCCTCCATGTTTCACTTTAGGGACAGTGTTCTTTCCAAGATATTCTTCATTTTTCCGTTTGTGAACATAGAGCTTGATGTGCAGGGCCAAAAATTTCGATTTTTGTCTCATCTGTCCATAGGACATTCTCCCAGAAGCTTTGTGGCTTGTCAACATGTAGTTTGGCAAATTCCAGTTTTGTCAGATTCAAGTTATTTCTGTGAGCATTGTGGGTTTTTCTTTCATTAAACGAGGGGTACCAACAATTTTGTCCATGTGTGTACATTTAGAAGACAATACCATGTCACATATTTGTTAGAGTAAGTTTATACTGTATTCATAGCAACCTTATAGCATCAATTTCAAGTCTTATCTGGCTTCTTGTAATGGGTAAGATGAATTCCTGTGTGCCTGACTCTATCCAAACCACATAGCATTAAGGTTTCCAATGAAAAACCATGTCAGTTTTGTGGTTTGACACATGAAGTTAGAGGGAAAAAAAAATATTGCACATAATTGCAGATTCTGACCAGGGTTCCACTTGGAATCTCACAATAATGGGGATAGAGTAGATAAATTGGAGGTTTACTGTCAATGATGTAGTTTTCTCTGAACTGCAATGGGAGGGATTACAATTGTGCACAAGGAACAATTCTGTGGCAAAAGCTCCAGATAAGGACTCTTGCTCAGATGTTAACAGTGTCTAATTGCCTGTTGCAGTTATAACAGTTTTCCCCAACCCAGCACCTGTCAGAATATATGCAGCCAGATAAGTGTGAGATAGCAGGTCATCAGTATTTTACTGAACACTCCAGATGTTAAAAGGTTGTAGATTATCTGGCAAATTCTTGACTTCATTTCTCCCATGCAAGTAAGTGAGGGAGAGAAGCAACTGGTGGAAAGATGTCAGATGTAGGCCTTGGTGAAGTCTTCTTCCCAGTATTTGCATGCTCTTGACAAAAGTTATATTTGGTCTTAACATACATAAAAAGGTGGTGACTAGAGATCATGTAGGCAACGTGTGACATAAACCACAGATTTGCAGTGAGCCTGCATGCAATGTAAAAACAACGAAGTAGGATAGTGCACTGCAGTCGAGACACCAAGTTTCTTGTATGACTGTTATAAAGGCTATTCCGTTTTAGATAACATGGTCTTGCAGTTGTAACTGCAGAACAGTTATTCCTACTCACTACCAAATACCTTTCCAATATTGCATGCAAGAGCTAGTGAAGACACCATTTCTTTCACCAGGGCCTATATCTGATATCTTCTCTCCTGAATTAATTGCATGGGAGAAACAAGTCACTCAAGAATTTGCCAGTGCATCCTTCCAACATCTGGAGGATCAGCTAAAATTCTGATGACCCAATAGCACATATCCCTATCAAGCTACATATATTCTACTCACAGGTCTGACAGGGATCCTTCACCCCTGGACCTGTTACACCATCATATCCAACAGACATTTGGTGCTAAATTTACTATGGACTCTTGTCTAACTGCAGCTACTACCAACACAATAGGATTATAATTTATATATCTATCTATCTATCTATCTATATATATATAATATAATATCTATCTATATATATATTATATAATATATATATCTATATAGATATATATATATACACACACATACACAGTGGGGAAAAAAAAGTATTTAGTCAGCCACCAATTGTGCAAGTTCTCCCACTTAAAAATATGAGGCCGGCCTGTAATTGACATCATAGGTAGACCTCAACTATGAGAGACAAAATGAGAAAACATATCTAGAAAATCACATTGTCTGATTTTTAAAGAATTTATTTGCAAATTATGGTGGAAAATAAGTGTTTGGTCACCTACAAACAAGCAAGATTTCTGGCTCTCACAGACCTGTAACTTCTTCTTTAAGAGGCTCCTCTGTCCTCCACTCATTACCTGTAGTAATGGCTCCTGTTTGACATTGTTATCAGTATAAAAGACACCTGTCCACAACCACAAACAAACAGTCACACTCCAAACTCCACTATGGTGAAGACCAAAGAGCTGTGGAAGGACACCAGAAACAAAATTGTAGACCTGCACCAGGCTGGGAACACTGAATCTGCAATAGGCAAGCAGCTTGGTGTGAAGAAATCAACTGTGGGAGCAATAATTAGAAAATAGAAGACATACAAGACCACTGATAATCTCCCTCCATCAGGGGCTCCACGCAAGATCTCACCCCGTGGGGTCAAAATGATCACAAGAACGGTGAGCAAAAATCCCAGAACCACACGGGGGGACCTAGTGAATGACCTGCAGAAAGCTGGGACTAACGTAACAAAGGCTATCGTCAGTAACACACTACGCCGTCAGGGACTCAGATCCTGCAGTGCCAGACGTGTCCCCCTGCTTAAGCCAGTACATATCCGGGCCCGTCTGAAGTTTGCTAGAGAGCATTTTGATGTTCCAGAAGAGTACTGGGAGAATGTCATATGGTCAGATGTAACCAAAGTAGAACTGTTTGGTAGAAACACAACTCGTCGTGTTTGGAGGAGAGTGAATGCTGAGTTGCATCCAAAGAACACCATACCTACTGTGAAGCATGGGGGTGGCAACATCATGCTTTGGGGCTGTTTCTCTGCAAAGGGACCAGGACGACTGATCCGTGTACATGAAAGAATGAATGGAGCCATGTATCGTGAGATTTTGAGTGCAAACCTCCTTTCATCAGCAAGGGTATTGAAGATGAAACGTGGCTGGGTCTTTCAGCATGACAATGATCCCAAGCACACTGCCAGGGCAACGAAGGAGTGGCTTCATAAGAAGCATTTCTAGGTCCTGGAGTGGCCTAGCCAGTCTCCAGATCTCAACCCTATAGAAAACCTTTGGAGAGAGTTGAAAGTCCGTGTTGCCCAGCGACAGCCCCAAAACATCACTGCTCTAGAGGAGATCTGCATGGAGGAATGGGCCAACATACCAGCAACAGTGTGTGCCAACCTTGTGAAGACTTACAGAAAATGTTTGACCTCTGTCATTGCCAACAAAGGATATATAACAAAGTATTGAGATGAACTTTTATTATTGACAAAATACTTATTTTCCACCATAATTTGCAAATAAATTCTTAAAAAAAAAAAAAAAAATAATTCAGACAATGTGATTTTCTAGATATGTTTTCTAACTTTGTCTCTCATAGTTGAGGTCTACCTATGATGTCAATTACAGGCCGGCCTCATCTTTTTAAGTGGGAGAACTTGCACAATTGGTGGCTGACAATACTTTTTTTTCCCCACTGTGTATATATATATTTTTTATACACACACTAATATCTTCATTACTGAGAAAACATTACATTACAGATTAATGTGACAAAACATAAGCCAAGGCACAGATATCTAGAAAAGTAAACTGTTTAATTGTCATGAGAGGTGGAGGAGCATGGTTACATGCTACACTGTCTAAGCTTTGCATCAGCTTGCTTTAGTGAAATCCATGTATTCAGAGTACAAGAGCGCAACTTGGACCAGATCAGATGATTGCTCAATCCAAAGATCTGTGCTGCAAACTGAGCCGCTGCTTCTGGAGACAGGACTGTAGAACATCCAAGACCTGCACAGGAAACAACAGAAGGCAGAGTAAATTCACTTGTCTTCTATAACTGGGGCTGACATTGTCTAGAGGATCCTCTTACCACTGGGCATTCTCAGGGAAGACCAGACATCCTGTGCCCCCCAGTCAGCAGTAAGTGGGGGGCAGTTAACAACTGGATAAGCAGTGTTACCAGATAGGACAGGACCCAAGCCATTGCTTCTACCAGCAACAGCAACAAAAACAGTGGGGATGCCATCACCTAAGAGAAATAAGAGATCAGGTGGTGTAACACTAAGAATGCATCATTGTACAACAAAGTCCTCCAAGGCACTGCCACTGTCCAAAATGCTACCTCCGATGCCGCCCCTGCTACACCTCTTGTGTCACCCCCCTCTACCTCATAGATTGTAAGTTCTTGAGAGCAGGGCCCTCAGTCCCATTATGTGAATTGACTATTTCTTTGTAATGTATATTTTGTCTGTACTTGAACCCTATAAATTGTAGAGTGCTGCAGGATATGTTGACGCTAAATAATACAACGTAATATAATTATAAATAGAATGTATCATGAACAGGACAGTTGTGGTGTGGGTTTTGTAATCCTGAACAATCCCTTAAAGGGGTGTTCTCTGATAAAGGCTCTATGTAAACACAGAGATAACAGTTTACTGCAAGTCCGTTCTTTCCTCTGCAGCATATAAGGTGTTTTAAAAATAATCTCCAAACCTGTGTAGTGTAATATACATATAAATGCAGATGAAATATTACTAGAAATCTAATTTATGTGCATAAGTAATCTCTCAAGGTGAAGGCAATATCTATATATACTGAGGTACTTCATATTGACCAGTCAAAGCCCACCCCCCAGCTTGTGGAAGAATACAGGAAGTGAGAAGACAGGGAGAGGGGTAAGCCCCTTTAAGATTTGCTAGTTGGGTACAATAATTCGATTTAAGTTTTATATATGTTACAGGCCTCAGCTTAACTCTAGAAGAGAGCATCAGAATATCAAAGGGTGATCTACCAAGCACTCCTTATACAGTGAAGGAAATAAGTATTTGATCCCTTGCTGATTTTGTAAGTTTGCCCACTGACAAAGACATGAACAGTCTAATTTTAAGGGTAGGTTAATTTTAACAGTGAGATGGAATATCAAAAATAAAATCCAGAAAATCACATTGTATAATTTTATTTGCATTTTGCAGAGAGAAATAAGTATTTGATCCCCTACCAACCATTAAGAGTTCTGGCTCCTACAGACCAGTTTTAGATGCTCCTAATCAACTCCTTACCTGCATTAAAGACAGCTCTCTTATATTGTCACCTGTATAAAAGACTCCTGTCCACAGACTCAATGAATCAGTCAGACTCGAACCTCTACAACATGGGCAAGACCAAAGAGCTTTCTAAGGATGTCAGGGACAAGATCATAGACCTGCACAAGGCTGGAATGGGCTACAAAACCATAAGTAAGACGCTGGCTGAGAAGGAGACAACTGTTGGTGCAACAGTAAGAAAATGAAAGAAATACAAAATGACTCAATCCAAATCAATCTGGGGCTCCATGCAAAATCTCACCTCGTGGAGTATCCTTGATCATGAGGAAGGTGAGAGATCAGCCTAAATCTACATGGGGGAACTTGTTAATGATCTCAAGGCAGTTGGGACCAGTCACCAAGAAAACCATTGGTAACACATTACGCCGTAATGGATTAAAATCGCGCAGTGCCTGCAAGGTCCCCCTGCTCAAGAAGGCCCATGTGCAGGCCCGTCTGAAGTTTGCCAATGACCACCTGGATGATTCTGCGAGTGAATGGGAGAAGGTGCTGTGGTCAGATGACACAAAAATTGAGCTCTTTGGCATTAACTCAACTCGCCGTGTTTGGAGGAAGAGAAATGCTGCCTATGACCCAAAGAACACCGTCCCCACTGTCAAGTATGGAGGTGGAAACATTATGTTTTGGGGGTGTTTCTCTGCTAAGTGCACAGGACTACTTCACCGCATCAATGGGAGAATGGATGGAGCCATGTACCGTAAAATCCTGAGTGACAACCCCCTTCCCTTCACCAGGAAATTAAAAATGGGTCCAGCAGGACAATGACCCAAAACATACAGCCAAGGCAACAAAAGTGGCTCAAAAAGAAGCACATTAAGGTCATGGAGTGGCCTATAGCCAGTCTTCAGACCTTAATGCCATAGAAAACTTAAGAAGGGAGCTGAAGATCCGAGTTGTCAAGTGACAGCCTCAAAATCTTAATGATTTAGAGATGATCTGCAAAGAGGAGTGGACCAAAATTCCTCCTGCTATGTGCGCAAACCTCATCATCTACTACAAAAACGTCTGACTGCTGTTCTTGCCAAAAAGGGTTTTGCCACCAAGTATTAAGTCTTGTTTACCAGAGGGATCAAATACTTATTTCTCTCTGCAAAATGCAAATAAATTTATAAAATTTATACAACGTGATTTTCTGGATTTTATTTTTGATATTTTATCTCTCACTGTTAAAATTAACCTACCCTTCAAATTATAGACGGTTCATGTCTTTATCAGTGGGCAAACTTACAAAAACAGCAAGGGATCAAATACTTATTTCCTTCACTGTCTGTGTCTGGTTCAGTAAAGCCCTACATTCTTAAAAAGGGGATTCTAGATCGTCTTTACTAGTAACCTTGTTTTGTTCCATTCCTATTATTACTTCTAAAGCAGTACTTATAAGTCGTTAAGTGAAAGTTACGATTTATCTTCTTGGGGGTGGGGGGTGCAGGACAAACTTTTGTTGAATGTTGTGCTACACCTTACTGTGGGAATCATTCTAGGGATAAATTGTTATTTGACCCCACAGAGCGGTGTATGAAGTTTAATTTCCAAGCATCAGGTATGCAAAACATTCTGTGCACAGCTTGTGCAGGTAACCGGCTACTGCACATCTTACCTTCATACTCAGCCTTTATTCTCAACGTTTCATCTGGTCCTTTGTGAGCAGAAGTCACTCTCAGCTCACATGGGATGCCATAGTTTGCACAAGAATTCTTAATTTTTTCACAATGTACTAGATCAGAAATTGACCCCATCAAGACGACGACCCTTCCTTGTCTTCTAGTTGTCAGAAGTTGCTGAGGAAATAAAATAATGGAAGCAATGTCAGCCAAGCATCGGTATACATAGACATATCTGGCTATCACTTCCTATACAATGCACACTTGATAACACCCAATGCAATAGAAATAAGGCCAAGGCTACACGAGAAGTCAGTGTTGTGCTACTACATCATACTTGGCATAATTTAATCAAACAGCAACCCACAAGCTGCTGTGGTCTGAATCTAAGTGTCATGTGGCCAAAAGCCACACACAAGCTATTAGCTCAATATGGAACCAATATGGTGCATTAACAGCAGAAATGTCCATGTATATCCAAAAATTCTGTTACCTCCACTCTGTCTGCAACCCATTCAAAGTTCCTTTTCACCATCTGCATTGCTTCTGGCGTAATCTCCTTTAGATCCCGGTATGTCTATGACAGAAGACACATTTTTATATATATATATCTATATAGATATATCTATCTATCTATCTCTCAAAATTATATACACATTATAGCACTCACTTATACAGGCACAGTAGTTATAAAGAGGACAAGACATATTGTGGACACACTACAAGACCTCACTTCTAACTCGGTTGTATTTTGGAAGTGAGCTACACACCTGTTTATCCTTTTGCTGGGACTTATCTCCTGCAGGCCACAGACGCCACGAGTCATTATCAATGACATCAGCAAGGACGATTTCTTTCTTGGTCACGTCCACGCCAAACTCAATCTAGTTTAAAAGAAACGTTTTAGAGAATTCAAACACAGACCATGTGAAGTGGTGACATGTAGCACACCACACCACAGGTTATCTTACCTTCATGTCCACTAGGGTGCACTCTTGTGTAGACCAAGCTTTTTCCAGAATCTCAAAGATGGCCACTGTGGAATGGCTCATGATGTCCACCTCAGCCTGACCAATCACCAGTCCTGCAAAGTTCAGTTTGGCAGCGATCAGCTGCTCTTCAGACCACTGAGGGTCATTATTGGCATCATCCTATAAGAAAAGCTTTCAGTTTAGAATATATATAGAAGAGATAAAGATGGTGCACCAAACAATACCATACACAACTAATGTGGCAATCCTGCAAGAGTCTACATAGAAGTGGAGCTTAAAGAGTTTCTCCATCTTATAAGAGGGATGGCGTATGGTTATAATCCACCAATAATGAGACTGTGCTGCAATAACCTTCACAGTGGCTCACTCATTATCCAAGTCAGCGGGAGACCCAGAGATATGGCATCTCTTTATAGAATATGGAAACCCCCTCTAAATGCACAAAGTATAAAGGTATGCATCAGGTATAAAGCCTTGAGACAGACCTTGAAGAACAACTCCACTTTGGGAGGAGAAAATTTGTATCCTTCTGGGACGCCAGGATTTCTCTTAAGGAAGGAGCCTGTGGCTATTCTCCTGCACACCCACTCTATGGGAATCATCTCACAGTGAGTGGCAATGAATCCAGTCGCACTGCACTTCTTCACAAAAGCAGTCTTGATCCCTAAGGAAAAAGCTATTATAAGAACTTTTCCATCATACCAGTTTGTCATGTAAAAGTATATGCCAAGAAGAAGTACCAGAAAATTTGCATGGTACACACTAAGTGTGTAATACCCAACATAGCCCTTTGGCTGGCTAAACACTTCCCAGCCACAGAGGTCATATACTTGGGACATTAGACGATATGAGGAGCAGAGGTCCATAGTGTGCAACATACTTGATCATACTGAAGTGAAACCGTCATTTCATCTATTCAGGTCACACTTTCAGGTCAGCAGTGGCTGGGGAACACATGCTCAAGTATGTCAGAGCTCCATGGAGAACAGTCTCCGTGCAGGTGTCAGTAGAACCCCAACCAATACTACCATGTCTGAGTGAATGAATTACATCCTACAACCTTCTGGAGGAGAACATCCCAAGTATATTGTGTACATCTACATCCAGAACATAGTCTCACACACAGATTTGAGCACTTTAACCCTCATCTTACCAGCTTCCTGCAGCAGTTTGAAGACACAGCTGGTTGTCTTGTTTGAGATGGAAGCTTTCCCCTCCATGTGGTCCTTCCTGGCTGCATTCCCAGCTGTGATCTGGTCCTTGGACTGCATGAGTACACAACCAGGGTGATCCGGGAGCTCATAAACCTCTTTAGTTTTCCCTTCGTTCAGCTTCTTCCCAAGTCTCAGTTCTTAAGGAGGAAGAAACATGAAAAAGGGATACAGGATTACCCATCCAAAACCACTTCAACTATAGGACTACAAGTGAAATGAGGAGATTATATAGTTGTAGACACATAGGGGGACTTTATTAAGATCTGCGTAATGTATTAACTCATCATCTGGCGTCAGCAAAAAAATACTAGCGAGAGGTGCGCAAGAAGTGAGATCTGTGCCGATCAGGGACTGGTGTAGAAGTCAGTTATAACTAACGCTTTTTTCACTTTAGCACCATCTTATTTTAAATATCGAGCCAAAGTTGCTGCCCTAAATGTAGTGCACAGTATGACAAAAAATAAAAATAAAAATATATATATATATATATATATATATATATATATATATCAAAATCCAGGATGTTGACAGTGTTTAACCCACATGCTGAAAAAAAAACCACAGTGAATGTTGAGCTGAAGACTGAATTTCACATCTGCGGTACGTCAACCTATAGTACAGGTCTTCATTCTCTGCAATACATACAGCAAGATCTGTAGCAAACATGCAGCAATTACAAAGTCCATACAAAGTTTTACAACTGATTTTGTATTTGCAGCAACTATTGCTGCTGTGGATTTTTTATCCACACATCTGTTCCTTGTGTATGCAGCATTGGCGTATGTTCACATGTTCAGAATGTCCATGCAGAAAATCAGACGCTCCACATGAAATTCTGGAAAATCCATGCCAACTCTAGTGGTTTTGTGTGTGGATAGTCAAACATGGACACATGTATTCTGAAGTGGATTTTGTTGTCAATTCCATGCCACTTGTTAAAATAGAGGAAATCCACATTGAGTGTCTGCACAAAGTTAACACGCTGCAGATTTTTAAATCTGCCCCATAATCTTCATCATGCTATCTTTATAAGGGGATGACCAGGATAGGTCATCAGTATCACGTCAGTTGGGGTCCAACACACGGCCAGAATCAGCTCTGCTCCTATTCAAGTGAATGGAACTGCAGCCCCATGTCCAGGCACCACTGCTACAGCATATGGATAAGTATCAATTATCTTCAGGTCCTGGACAAACCCTTTTCGGTTGCAGCCATAACTTATTTTTCATTCAGATAGCTACATGAGGGCTTACATTTTTGCGGAACAAATTGTACCATTTAATATGCCATACTGGGAATATACAGGTGCATCTCAATAAATTAGAATATCTTTGAAACGTTTCTTTCTTTCAGTAATTAAATTAAAAAAGTGACCTCCTATATTTTCTAGATTCTTTACACACAGATTGTTCTGTTTCAAGTGTATTATTTCTGTAAATGTGGATTATGGATTACAAATAATGAAAACCCAAATCTAAGAAAATTTGAATATTGTAAAAAAAGTTGAGTATTGTAAATTCAGTGTGTCACCTGCCAAGGTTTCCTAAGCCTTTAAATGGTCCCTCAGTCTGGTTCAGTAGGGCACACAATCATGGAAGACGCTGATTATGAATTGAATTACTGAAATGAATGAACGTTTCAAAGATATTCTAATTTATTGAGATGCACTTGTAGTTAAAAAGCTGCAGGTTGTCAGATTATGGACTTAAATATCTGTATACTGGACTGCATAAGGAACTTATGATTAGATCAGAGTTTTTATTTATACTATTTTGGGAAATTTCATATTTCAGTCGCTTTTTATTCAATTTTTGGAGGGAGGCAAAAGTGAAAAAAGGCAGGTGTGCTCCTGATTTTAGAGGGTCTAAGAATAAAGAAAAAAAAAAAAAAGTTAAGTTAAAAATGGCAGAAGCTGAGGTGACCTTCAAGCCAGGGGAAGGGGGGGAGAGGGAAAGGGGGGGAGAGGGAAAGGGGGGGAGAGGGAAAGGGGGGGAGAGGGAAAGGGGGGGAGAGGGAAAGGGGGGGGGAGAGGGAAAGGGGGGGAGAGGGAAAGGGGGGGGGGAGAGGGAAAGGGGGGGGGAGAGGGAAAGGGGGGGAGAGGAAAAGGGGGGGAGAGGAAAAGGGGGGGAGAGGAAAAGGGGGGGAGAGGGAAAGGGGGGGAGAGGGGGTATTGGTGATGCTTCGTTTCCAGATCATCAGAAAATGTTCCTGGGGCAGTCACGTGACCACCCCAGTTATATAGGTAAATATACATTTTTTTTTAAATCACTTCCAGACCACCCATTGGGTTTTTACGCCCAGAAGGTGGTTGCCTTGTTCTGCAAGGAAGTATTGGTAAGTCCAAACAGAATTCAGCAGCTGCACAAAATCGTGTCCGGTCCTGGACCATAAATTGTCCTGGTACTGAAGTGGTTAATGAAGTCAATTAGAAGTTGGGGGGGGGGAATTAACTTATGTTTGATTTTCAGTTTATGGACAACCCCTTTAAGTTTTAGGTACAGGGCTGGACCAGATCCTGTTAGTGCCCTTGAACCTACAGTTTCTATCTACCCTACCCCAGTATCAGCATCGTGCCAGATTTTAACTCCTTGAGTGCTGGTTAAGTGTGCAGTTATTTACATGAGACCCTGATGTAACAGCATCAGTCTGAACACTGCACCATCCAAACTGTTCCCAATACCAGGCACATGCAGGGCACTATTGCACACCTTACACCCAGGTGACATGCCAGCAGATGCCCGGGGCACCACGTGCTCCCCATAAGCCGGCCACTCACCTCCGCCGGACTCCATCTTCCTGACCGGGGCCGTCTGTCTAGAAATAAACAGAAACACGATTATAACCGGAATCCTAAGCGGCCATCATGTGATACAGCGAGCAGAAGGCATACTGGGACTTGTAGTGCACGTTCACAAACAGGCCCCGCGTACAGAATAAAGGCCGCCTATAGAGGTGAGAAGAAAGAAGCGCAGACCATGCGGAAGAAAAAGACGTACATGGAGATTTAAGTGCAGTAGTTACCCACCACTGAGAAGAAGACGCAGAGCAATAGCCAGAGGAAAGCGCCACACTAGAGGGCGGGGCGAGGCGGGGAACGTACCAATAAGGAAGGCTCAGACCCCGCCCACTTATACCGACCAATCATATACCGAGGGCTCCTCTGTTAACTCTGTCACTGCTGACTTATGACATGTCTAGCTACACTGAGTATAAATGTTATTACTCTCCTCTGACTGGTAGATATAACTGGCATTAATACTAAAGGGAGGAAAGAGGTATCCTCACATCTTTTGGCTCTGCACCCCCTTTAAGATATATTCACAAGGTAAACTAAAGGCTAAATACTATACTCTGTAAGGACTTTCTGACGTCATGACGTCACATGACAGGGTAGGCGTGTCTTTACGTGTCAGAAGGTTCTTCCACATGAAGAAAAGTTGGGGGGATGCGGGGTGCACAGTGTACTGTGTGTTGTTTTTTTTTTTAGAGCTATGTTACTATAGGGGATGGCAAGCTATGGTTGAGGCTTGGTGGATTTGACAAGCTGTGGTCCTGTGGGGCAGGATAGCGAGCATGATACCTTTGTGAGATGTATTACTGTGGGGCTATGATAAGCTGTGGGGGTGCTTGTGTGCGCTCCACCCACTGAAGGTACATTTGGATAATGGAGGAAGCTTTCATAGCTGTGTTAGCCATAGGCGCAAAGTAGTATAATGTTGTACCGTGTTAGCCATAGAAAGTAGTGGAAGAGTGAAGAAATCAGGCGATACCTTTTAGAGGCTAACTGAGTATATTTGATGGTAAGCTTTCAAGAGTGCTAGCTCTCTTCTTCAGACATGGTGGTATACAAGAAACTGAAAATTCACAGACTCTTTATACACAGAAGACCTTCAAATGATTTTAGAGTCCTTAAAAAACAAAATACAATATAAGTAGAGAAGTTATTTACAACAGGTCAAGAAATCTGGAAACTTGTGGGGCGTGATGGAGGGATCAGTAATTCTTGCTGTTATCTGTTTGCTATCAGGTGGTGATTTGTGACCCTCACAGTTCATACATAGTGTGCCATGAAACTGGCATGAATATTAAGTCCAAATTGCAGAGTTTGAAATTTTTGCATTAACTTACTGTATATTTCCATTCCTTTCTCTCCCTCTCCCTCTGCATCTTAAAATGTCCCATTAAAACCACAACCCGCAAATCTTCAATAGAGTGGTCTTCTCCGGAGAAATGTGCGGCCACAGGGAGGTCGGTTCTGCTGTTATTAATGGTGAATCTGTGTGAGTTCATGCGCTGACTGAGTCTCTGCCCTGTTTCCCCCTCATAGAGGCCTGTGGTAGGACATTGCACACACATTATGAGGTACACCACATTGGAAGAAACTCCTCCATTGGTGGTGTATGGGCGATTGATAATGTGCTTTAGGTTAAGGCCCCACATAGCAGGCCACAGCCAAAAAGCCCCTCGGGAAAAACCTCTGTGGAAATACATTGCGTTTTTCCTGCAGACTTTTTGCTTCAGTTATACCTATGGAAACGCTGGCGGTTTCCCTGTAGGAATAATTGACATGCTGCAATTTCTAAAAACGCAACGGGTATTTTTCTGCAATGTGTGGATGGGATTCGCTAGAATTCTATACACTTTTCAGGGACTGTAAAACGCCTCGGTTTTTGCTGTGGTGTTTCCACTGCGGTGTTTCCGCCATGTTGGGCTTCAGCCTTAAAAGACACATGGGGAGCTGTGGGAAACTTGTTTGGGGTGATCTGAGCTGTGGAGTGCTTACTAACACTATAGGGGTGCACTAGAGAGATGTAGAATGCTTGTGAGGGGGTGCACAGGAAATATATGGATATTGGTGAAATAATTGAGGGTAGACTTATAGAGACTTCCTGGTCCCCACAAGTTACCCCTTCCCCATGGGTATCACGCACCGGGGTCATAAGAATTTGGGCGTTTTGCACACCAGTCTGAATGGAATGGCTGGTCTCCATCCATTTCAGACCACCGAAGAAATCCAAAGTATAAAACAACGTTTGTTGTGACTGGGCAACCCCTTTAAGGTTCATGGGGGGATAGTGGGGTTCTTGTTAGTAATGTGGGGGTACATTGGAGAGACGTGGGGGATAGTAGGATGCTTGTTAGTAATGTGGGGGGACATGGGGGATAGTGAGATGCTTGTTAGTAATGTGGGGGGACATGGGGTAGATGCTTGTTAGTAATGTGGGGTACACTGGAGGGACATGGGGGTAGATGCTTGTTAGTAATGTGGGGGTACACTGGAGGGACATTGGTGATAGTGAGATGCTTGTTAGAAATGTGGGGTTACATTGGAGAGATGTAGTTATAAGTGCACTTGTTAGTATCGGGTCTCCGCTGTATAATACAGTGAAAACCTGGTGGCTATGGTAGCCGCTGTCATTAAAGGCACGGAATGTACTATTACGGTGGATGTCGGGGGAGGGGTACAATTATTTAAAAAGTGACCCAAAAAATAAAATTTAATAAAAATAAAAGTTTAAATAGTGTTCTCCTGGTGTCATAACTTTAATAGCAAGAAATCCACCAATTAGCTATAACTTTAACCCCCCCCCCCACCTTGTGTCACCAAAGCGACTCTGACCCATCAAGGCATGGACTCCACAAGATCTCTGCATACTGTGGTGGAAGACCTAGAACATGATGGAGTAAGGCTATGTTCACACAACTGTTGTGCACGTCCATTGCTGTCATCTGTCATAGGATGAGAGCAACAGACATAGATGTAGCCTCCTCCTCCTGCGTCTGTTTCTATTGACTAAAATGTAAAAAAACATTATGGACACTCTCTCCTATCTTCTGTCTCCTGTGTTTCTTCCATCATTTTTGTAACTTATGTAAAGGAAGGAAATGTCCTGCATGCACAATTTTTTATTCAGTCAGAAAACTAAACAAAAATGATGGAAGAAAGACAGGAGACAGCGTCCATCATGTTGTTTACATTAGTGTTAATGGGAATGGACACAGACTCTGTCTCTGTCCATTACTCTGCCGCAGTTAATGTTTGTTGCTGTCATCCATCAACGGACATTAACAAGTAGCCTGAACCCACCCTAGGGCTGCTATTACACATATGTGTTTTTTTTTTAATACAACACACAGGTATTTTGTGTTTTTGTTCAGTGTAGAAACAACAGCACATGCTCTAATGTGAATAAAGACCACGTGTAATGGCACCCTAAGGCCAGCTTCACATGGACACATTTGGTTGTCAGCTGTGGTTCCCAGACCAGGACCTGGACTTCCAGCAGCATAGTTGTTTATGATGTTAGGAGTCCCTACTTCCCTGTAGCTTCAGTGTCTTGTACTGTAATGCACGTGTGAAGCTGGCCTAAGGGTTACTAATATGTGAGGTGCCTGGAGGCAGTAATCAAGTAACTCCACTATGGAGGTCCTTAAAGGGGTATTCTCGGAATATGCTGTTGTGTTCTACTTCTACTCAGGCAGAGACATCACGTCTATACGTCACACGGCCATGCTGCAGTTCAGTCTAATTGAAATGAATGGGGATGAGCTGCAATACTAAGCACTGCCTCTATACAGCGTACGGCGCTGTGCATGGTAAATAGAGAAGAGACCGCAACAGTCAATATAGTCCCAATAATCCCCTTAATTTGTACCTTCTATTACTCTAGGGTGAGGCCACACAAAATAGGACTGATCTAAGATACATTCAACACAGTTTACTAAACAATTGTACAGTCATGGCCAAAAGTTTTGAGAATGATACAAATATTAATTTTTACAAAGTCTACTGCTTCAGTTTTTCTAATGGCAATTTGCATATACTCCAGAATGTTATAGAGTGATCAGCTTAACAGCAATTACTTGCAAAGTCAATATTTGCCTAGAAAATGAACTTTATCCCCCAAAACACATTTCAACATCATTGCAGCCCTGCCTTAAAAGGACCATCTAACATCGTTTCAGTGATTGCTCCATTAACACAGGTGTGGGTGTTGATGAGGACAGGGCTGGAGATCAATCTGTCATGATTAAGTAAGAATGACACCACTGGACACTTTAAAAGGAGGCTGGTGCTTGCCATCATTGTTTCTCTTCTGTTAACCATGGTTATCTCTAAAGAAACACGTGCAGTCATCATTGCACTGCACAAAAATGGCCTAACTGGGAAGAGTATTGCAGCTAGAAAGATTGCACCTCAGTCAACAATCTATCGCATCATCAAGAACTTCAAGGAGAGAGGTTCCATTGGTGCCAAAAAGGCTCCAGGGCGCCCAAGAAAGACCAGCAAGCAGCAGGACCGTCTCTTAAAAGTGTTTCAGCTGCGGGATCGGGCTACCAGCAGTGCAGAGCTTGCTGAGGAATGGCAGCAGGCAGGTGTGAGTGCATCTGCACGCACTGTGAGGCGGAGACTCTTGGAGCAAGGCCTGGTCTCAAGGAGGGCAACAAAGAAGCCACTTCTCTCCAGAAAAAACATCAGGGACAGACTGATATTCTGCAAAAGGTACAGGGAGTGGACTGCTGAGGACTGGGGTAAAGTCATTTTCTCTGATGAATCCCCTTTTCGATTGTTTGGAACATCTGGAAAACAGCTTATTCGGAGAAGAAGAGGTGAGCGCTACCACCAGTCTTGTCTCATGCCAACTGTAAAGCATCCTGAAACCATTCATGTGTGGGGTTGCTTCTCAGCCAAGGGAATCGGCTCTCTCACAGTCTTGCCTAAAAACACAGCCATGAATAAAGAATGGTACCAGAATGTCCTCCAAGAGCAACTTCTCCCAACCGTCCAAGAGCAGTTTGGCGCTCAACAATGCCTTTTCCAGCATGATGGAGCACCTTGCCATAAAGCAAAGGTGATAACTAAATGGCTCAGGGAACAAAACATAGAGATTTTGGGTCCATGGCCTGGAAACTCCCCAGATCTTAATCCCATTGAGAACTTGTGGTCAATCATCAAGAGACGGGTGGACAAACAAAAACCAACAAATTCAGACAAAATTAAAGCATTGATTCTGCAAGAATGGACTGCTATCAGTCAGGATTTGGTCCAGAAGTTGATTGAGAGCATGCCAGGGAGAATTGCAGAGGTCCTGAAGAAGAAGGGTCAACACTGCAAATATTGACTTGCTGCATTAACTCATTCTAACTGTCAATATAAGCTTCTGTTACTCATAATATGAATGCAATTATATTTCTGTATGTGATAAAAACATCTGACAAACACACATAAAAACCAGAGGGCAGCAGATCATGTGAAAATATAATATTTGTGTCATTCTCAAAACTTTTGGCCATGACTGTATAGTGAATGCTGGATCTTACAAGAAAACAGTGAATTCACTCACAAAACTACTGCCAATGTTACAAGCCGTGCGGCTTCTGGGTGATGCAGCAGTTATCCACTAAATATAAGCAGTATACAGTACTCATATTAGTAAACCTACATTCACACCACACTGAATAATGGTCATGTCATGTCCTGTTTTTTGTAACGAACATCACATGGCAGCATTAAATTCAGTGTGGCTATTCACATATCCCTTTCATGGACCATCAAACAATACAACATGTTCTCTTCCCTCACAGATCTCTTCATACACTGACTATATACTATCACTGAAAAGGACCTCACCAGGATGAAACCTTGTAAGTGTATGATACATGGAAAAGGACCTTCTGGAGTATAATAAATAGCCAGTTCAGTGTGAGACGGCTAAATGCTATCACTGAAAAGGACCTCACCTGGATGAAACCTTGTAAGTATATGATACATGGACAAGGAATAGTCACACTGTATGCTGAGAAATATTTTTCCATCTTTTATTGTTGATTTACAATTTTTGGGTATAATAAAGATGAAAGGTGTCTTATTATCTAATGTCATCTCTTTATTGTGAAATTTACAAACATTACCGAAGCTGGAGCCAAGTTATTATAAAGGTCCTTACAGAGAGTGGGATTTAGCCAGGTCACTGAGAAGCAGCTAAATACTATAAGAATTCAGGACCGATCTGTAGGGGCAAAAATGGTCCCTACAAATGATGGGACATAAACAGCTCACATAGAGTTCACTAAATACTATAACTCATAAGGACCAGGTCCTTACAGAGTACAGAATTTAGTCACAACCATATTCACATGCAGCAGTTTTGTCACAGAAGTTCTGCAACTGAGAAATCCATTCCATCAATGTCAGTGAAGTTGTTTCTGCAGGATTTGTCAGGTACATGGATCCCATGGATAATAGCTTTAGTACTTGTACCCCTGGTCACAGCATGACAACACTCACTATCATTAGCAACAATCTGCAGCCGAAAAATGTGCGTAGCCCTAGTCTTAGCAAGATGAATGAAACAGTTAAATATAGTTCTTCTAAAAAACCTAACGCATGTGAACATAGCCTTACTGCCACACTGACAACTGAGGCTTTAAAGCTAGGGCTATATGGCGATATTTGTTGCATTCATTGCACTAAAATTGTGCAACAAAAAGTTGTACAATATTAATGTGTTGCTATATTGGACAATTCGTTCTTGCTGTGATTTTCCTGTGACGTGGATGCGTCAGCGATTGCTTGTTCTTTTAAAGATATGCACAAATACACATGCATTTAAAAAAAAAATAAATTAAAAAATAGGATAGTAAGCAAAATTTCAGCAAAGACTGTAAAGACAGCAATTGTAGTTGCACGAGAATTGCTGCCTATGGGAGTGCTGTCACATGCCACATTGACATGTGACATAAAGTTGAACAAGGTTGGATTTTTGTGCGACTGTTGCGTCACAGCATGTCACATGTGAGACCATAGAAATGAATGGCTTTTTTTTTTATTGTGCAACTTTAGTGCGATTTTAAGTCACACGACAAATTTCGCTGTGTGGTTCTAGCCTAAATCAGTTGTACCAATAATGCCTGCCCTAACTAGGGCGGTGGAGTTGGAGTCATGGAGTCGGGACTCATTTTGGGTGAGTCAGAAAAAAAAGTTTCCCACTCCGACTCCTGCTTCAAAATAAAATAATTATTTTTAATTATACAAGTAATATTGTATAATTAATTACATGCATAGTTTCATACTTTGAAACTAGTTTTTAATGAATTATATGATCTTTATTGCTCTCGTCACTGGCCATGGCTGTCAGCTATTTGTGAAGGAGCTTCAATGTCAGCGGGAGTTGGAGTCTGACTGTGGAAAAATAGAGGAGTCAAAGTGAGTGGTTTGGGTAATAACTCTACACAGTGCTGAAGGTATTACAACCCTATACACAATACCTGCCACTCCAGCCAGATCTATGGTCCAGAATAAAATGGAAGCTCTACTAACACCAGCTAAATGCCTTACTAACAGCACCCATATCTAATTTCTGCAGTAAATGATACTAAATATTTGGGGAAAGTGGTAAAATCCAAAAAGAGTTGCACGTTTTTATAGAAATGAGTCATAACTTGTGACTTTTTCTGTCACACTGGCACTGCCCTTAAAGGAAGTCTGTCACCAGAACTCAGCATTTCAACCCAACCCCATAGATAGATAGGTCAGGGTCACCTGAATCAAACTGTGCTTTCCTCCTGTGAATTGGTGGCCCCGTTGTTGAGATATCACTGTTTTTGTCAATATGCAAATGAGAAAAACAGTGATATTTCGGCAGTGGAGGGATATGCTGGGTTCTGGTGACAGACTCCCTTTAATAAATTCCACCCAATGAATAGGCATTCGACAGAGAGCAGGACCACTGGTCAGCTGCTGCAACACCAGACACGACCCATGTGGAGCTGGAAGACAACAGGCATAGCCTTCTAATCCTGGACTAGCCAAGCAGATTATTAATAAATATGTTAAAAAAATTAACAGCCCAAAAGAACATGGTATGTGGTATTTGGACACTGCCTAGGTTTGCACCATCTCCCGCTATATACTGCCACTCCCTCAGTGGTATGCAGTGAGCATGTATATGTATAGTTGTATTATCTATAGACTGTACTAATGTTTTTTTTTTTTTTTGGTGGGGGGAAGGGCCTTGTATAAACACTTTTTGATCAAGTAATATCAGAACTGAGTAATATAATGTTCCAGTGAAAGACCTGACTGCTAAGATGAGTATTTTCAGAAATCTTGGTTCTACTGGATAAGGCAGGGTTTACATCTGTGACAGGCAATTTTAGACAGATCTGCGCTTTTTTGCAGTGGCCCACTACATGGGGCTTTAGCCTAAAAAGGTTTTTTGCAGTCCCTTTCTCTGTTCGACCGTGTGCATGTAGCCTAAGAGGAGCTGTACCACTATGAATGGGGGACAATGAGCTTTTGGTAGAGTCTAGCTAGCAAGGTCTGGAGTGTGGGAAGAGACAGGTTGCCTTCCCTTAGCTTCCTGTCCGTGAAGGAGTCTTCTCAGATCTTCTGTGGAAGAAAGAGTGTGGAGTTGGTGCCTAAAGTGCTGCAACTGTGCTGCAGCCCTTAGATAGGGAATACAGAGTGGCCAATGACAGACAAAAAGGGAAGTCTTGGAGTAAAAAGTGCCTTAGAGTGTGAGAATAAGCATAACAAGGGCCTCTGAGTGTGAACCCTGCTTAAGCCATAGGACAGACAGGGCACTTTGGAATTGAGAAATATATACTGGCACCTATTGAGAGACAGGGAGAGAGATTCAAGTGCAGGCTGCTGGAACTACCAACCATCAGGCCCTCCCCATACCATACAGTGGACCTACAGTACAGACCAAAAGTTTGGACACACCTTCTCATTCCAAGAGTTTTCTGTATTTTCATGACTATAAAAATTGTAGATTCACACTGAAGGCATCAAAACTATGAATTAACACATGTGGAATTATATACTTAACAAAAAAGTGTGAAACAACTGAAAATATGTCTTATATTCTAGGTTCTTCAAAGTAGCCACCTTTTGCTTTGATTACTGCTTTGCACACTATTGGCATTCTCTTGATGAGCTTCAAGAAGTAGTCACCTGAAATGGTCTTCCAACAGTCTTGAAGGAGTTCCCAGAGATGCTTAGCACTTGTTGGCCCTTTTGCCTTCACTCTGCAGTCCAGCTCACCCCAAACCATCTCGATTGGTTCAGGTCTGGTGACTGTGGAGGCCAGGTCATCTGGCGTAGCACCCCATTACTCTCCTTCTTGGTCAAATAGCCCTTAGACAGTCTGGAGGTGTGTTTGGGGTCATTGTCCTGTTGAAAAATAAATGATGGTCCAACTAAACGCAAACCGGATGGAATAGCATGCCGCTACAAGATGCTGTGGTTCAGTATTCCTTCAATTTTGAATAAATCCCCAACAGTGTCACCAGCAAAGCACCCCCACACCATCACACCTCCTCCTCCATGCTTCACGGTGGGAACCAGGCATGTAGAATCCATTCGTTCACCTTTTCTGCGTCGCACAAAGACACGGTGGTTGGAACCAAAGATCTCAAATTTGGACTCATCAGACCAAAGCACAGATTTTCACAGGTCTAATGTCCATTCCTTGTGTTCTTTAGCCCAAACAAGTCTCTTCTGCTTGTTGCCTGTCCTTAGCAGTGGTTTCCTAGCAGCTATTTTACCATGAAGGCCTGCTGCACATAGTCTCCTCTTAACAGTTGTTGTAGAGATGTGTCTGCTGCTAGAACTCTGTGTGGCATTGACCTGGTCTCTAATCTGAGCTGCTGTTAACCTGTGATTTCTGAGGCTGGTGACTCGGATGAACTTATCCTCTGCAGCAGAGGTGACTCTTGGTCTTCCTTTCCTGGGGCGGTCCTCATGTGAGCCAGTTTCTTTGTAGCGCTTGATGGTTTTGGCCACTGCACTTGGGGACACTTTCAAAGTTTTCCCAATTTTTCGGACTGACTGACCTTAATTTCTTAAAGTAATGATGGCCACTCGTTTTTCTTTATTTAGCTGCTTTTTTCTTGCCATAATACAAATTCTAACACTCCATTCAGTAGGACTATCAGATGTGTATCCACCTGACTTCTGAACAACACAACTGATGGTCCCAACCCCATTTATAAGGCAAGAAATCCCACTTATTAAAACTGACATGGCACACCTGTGAAGTGAAAACCATTTCAGGTGACTACCTCTTGAAGCTCATCAAGGGAATGCCAAGAGTGTGCAAAGCAGTAATCAAAGCAAAAGGTGGCTACTTTGAAGAACCTAGAATATAAGACATATTTTCAGTTGTTTCACACTTTTTTGTTAAGTATATAATTCCACATGTGTTAATTCATAGTTTTGATGCCTTCAGTGTGAATCTACAATTTTTATAGTCATGAAAATACAGAAAACTCTTGGAATGAGAAGGTGTGTCCAAACTTTTGGTCTGTACTGTAGGTCCACTGTATGGTATGGGGAGGGCCTGATGGTTGGTAGTTCCAGCAGCCTGCACTTGAATCTCTCTCCCTGTCTCTCAATAGGTGCCAGTATATATTTCTCAATTCCAAAGTGCCCTGTCTGTCCTATGGCTTAAGCAGGGTTCACACTCAGAGGCCCTTGTTATGCTTATTCTCACACTCTAAGGCACTTTTTACTCCAAGACTTCCCTTTTTGTCTGTCTTTGGCCACTCTGTATTCCCTATCTAAGGGCTGCAGCACAGTTGCAGCACTTTAGGCACCAACTCCACACTCTTTCTTCCACAGATCTAAGAACTGTACCTCCATTGTTTGGAAGCTGTTGGTTGCCTCACTCATCTAGCCACCGTGACAAGACTTTTTCCAGTATCTACTATTCCCAGCCTCCAGGATCCCTCCAACAGATACAGGTGCATCTCAATAAATTAGAATATCTTTGAAACATTTATTCATTTCAGTAATTCAGTAATACAATTCATAATCAGCATCCTCCATGATTGTGTGTCCTACTGAACCAGACTGAGGGACCATTTAAAGGCTTAGGAAACCTTGGCAGGTGACACACTGAATTTACAATACTGAACTTTTTTATAATATTCTAATTTTCTTAGATTTGGGTTTTCATTACCTGTAATCCATAATCAACATTTACAGAAATAAAACACTTGAAATAGAACACTCTGTGTGTAAAGAATCTAGAAAATATAGGAAGTCACTTTTTTAACTTAATTACTGAAAGAAAGGTTTCAAAGATATTCTAATTTATTGAGATGCACCTGTATTTGACATATCATTGACTATGTTGTAACTAGTTGATGGAATTCAATAAATACCTTTGAAACTAAAAATACTCCCCACTCAAAACACAATTGTGTAAAACTTATAGAAAAATGAACATTTTTGCAACATCCTCCAGGCTGTGGGTGTAAATTTTATATGTTCTAAACTACATTTTCCAGTACTCACAGATTGCACAGCTTTATAGGAGATTATATGTCAGCATACATTAGCGGATAAGTACTAAGACTGACTTGAAATAGAACACTCTGTGTGTAAAGAATCTAGAAAATATAGGAGGTCACTTTTTTAATTTAATTACTGAAAGAAATAAAAGTTTCAAAAATATTCTAATTTATTGAGATGAACCTGTAGCTGCACTGGCTGAAAATACACCATTAAAGTGGTGGTGTACAGATGTGTTCTTCATTTCCTTCCATCTTGGTCCAACATATTCCGAGGTGTGCATCATGAGTTGATCAGATATTTAGAAAAAAAAAAAATGATTTTGTGATACTTTGTCATGAGATGTTTCTATCCTATAGGTGTCTATATGCAGCCATTGGTTGTGTTTTGCAGACTTTTTCAGGTATAGTGTAATATTGTACTGAATTCATTTCATGAGAAATTGGAGTCAGGCAAAAGTAACTGACCTATCTAGTCAACAGTATCAGATTGGTGTAGGTTTGACACCCAAAACCCCAACCGATTAGCTAATATAAGTTTCTGTGATGCTGTTACTACACAGTGTACAGAGCTAAAAGGAGACCGAGCCTTTGTAGTGCTAGTTAGGAATTATTGCACTCAGCTTCCATGCAAAGGAATGAGAGATGAACGCAGTAATCACTACCAGCCACTTTACAGTGGACAGAGCTGTCTGCTTTCAGCTCTGTGCGCTGTATAGTAAAAGCACTGCAGCTGAGGAAGGGTGGGTTCACATTTGCGGTAGAACTCCGTCCGCCGCAAAACCAACCTAAATGTCAGAAAACTGGATAGGGAAAGGTTTGCGACGCTTTGCTTAAAAAACCCATTCACTTCTATGGGTTTTTAAAGCAATGCGCGGGTGTGCGCTTACACCCTCTGTGCCACAAAGCTGCTTTTTTTTCGTCGGAAACAAAATCCTGCATGTCCGACTTTGTTTCCAGCGAAAAAAAAACGGCTTGAAGTGAATGGATTTTTAAGCAAAGCATCGCGAACCTTTCCCTATCCAGTGCCTATCCAGTTTTCCGACATTTAGGTCGGATTCGCGGCGGATTGAGTCCCACGCAAGTGTGAACCCACCCTAATCAGTCTGAGTGCGCGGTGTCAGATCACACCAAATCTGATACTGATTGATGACCAATCTGTAGGATAAGGCAATTACTATTGTCTGAAAATCCCCTTTATCCTGAGGGTCCAAGTTGCTTAAACGCAGCTTTTTTGTTGCAGATTTTGCTGCATTTTTTTAAGCCACATCAGTAGTGGATTGAGCAGAAGGTAGAAGTATCAGAGCTTCCTATATATTTCCCATTCCTTTCGTAGCTGTTCTTGGCAGCAAAATCTGCAACAACAAAAAAAGCTGCGTTTCCGCAACGTGGGGCCTCAGCCTTAAAAAGAAGACTTTTGACCAACTCCAAAAAGTCCAGTTCCTTATATAATTAAATAGGTGCTGCCCCACTGATTCTGACACAGTTGGAATTTTCTCTCTAGCCCCCACCAATTCTGTTAGTTTTGATGCCTGATATGCTATTTAGTCTCTGTACTGTCAGGAGGGCGGTGTCAGGCAGGAGCAGACAAGGGGTGTGATTGTAAACTCTGACACTGGCTGCCTCTGATTGGAGCACAGAGTCACACTCCTCTGTCTGACTCTGTCCTTCTAACATTACAGAGCTTATATAGCACATCAGGCATCAAAACTAACAGCGCTTGTTGCTCGGGAATGGTGGGGGCTAGAGAAAAAAAATTCCAAATGTGCTGGAATCAGAGAAACAGAGCCTTGTAACAGATGCTAAAAATTGGTGGAGGTGGTGAAAGGTCCTCTTTAAATAAATTTGAGAAAATATAAGAGCGGACACATTGGTCAGTAGAAAAAAATGGTTTATGGTTTATTGCAAAATGCTAAATAATGCCAAACTTACGATATAATAAATATACAAAAATGTATTCTGAAGTCCAGATAAAACTTGAACTCACAAATGAGTAATAAGTTGGTATAAGACTCATCAAGCATCTGACAACTGTCTGGGAACTAAGGGTTAGGGGTCGTTCACATTACAGAAAGTGAAGAGGAATTTGAGGTGGTCTTTCGCCTCAGATTCCTCTCCAAATTTCAGCCTTTTACATCCTGTTGCAGAGCTTCAGCTTTCTGCCATGGGTTTACTTGCTGAATAGCCTTAGAAACAATAGGGCTAAGAAGCAGTAGTCTTGGTCTGCAGATTCTGCGGCTGAATCCAGACATATCTTTTTTCAGCGCACTAAACAAAAGAAGTGTCCCTCATTGCTTCTCATGGCAGGCAGAAAACAAAGGCAGGCAGATTCTGGGTGGAATCTGGAACTGATTTTGAGACAGATTCTGTGAACGTGGCTTTAAATAATTTTTTTCAACAAGTGCTGATCAGTTACAAAAAGTTGCAAATCAGCAATTGTTCTGCACCGGCCTATTACACAGTCATATGAAAAGCACATGCAAGAGGAACCATCGCTTTAGTATGTAATTTCATTGTTTTGCTGGCAGCACAGCTCTTATTATACAGGGAGACATTGTGCTGGTGGACACAGATTTTTTTGTCTTGCTGAAAGCAAGCAATCACACAAAAAACAAGCAAATGCTTGTTCCTTGGGCGATCGGCGGCACTATTAGACAGGTTAATAAGGAACAAGTGCTTGTACAAACGTTCATTCCCAATAATCGCCTGTAAACTTTTCTGCTCTGAAAGACCTTCAAGGGGTTGTGGCGTTAAGGACACTTATTATCTATCCACAGGATAGGGGATAAGTATCCAATTGCTGGGTGCCCGACCACCAAGCCCCCCCAATGATAAGGAGAAAGTCCAAAAGTCCCCCTAAATTCTCTATGTGAATGAAGCACCAGTGCGCTTATGTGACTGGAGCTCCACTCACTGCTATGGGGCTGCCGGGGCTATAATCTCTGGCAGCTCTATAGAAGTGAATGAAGCACCATTCATGAAGTCGTACTGGGGCTCCATTCACAAGGAGACCTTGGGGAGAGGGAGCTCTTTTGGTTCCCTGTTCTCCTCATTGATGGGAGATATGGATAGGGGATAAGTGACCTTAATGGCGCAACCCCTTTAAGACTAGTTTACAGTGTCTCTAAGTCTCAGTTACAGTCTGGGTTTCCAAATGTCTGTACGTTCCTGGACAACCTGTAAAAATAAGGCACAATTTCCAGTCTCTGCGTAAAATCTGACCCTAATTTTTTTTTTTTTGTTTGTAAATGATACTGTGATTGTAATTCTCATTGTCTTACAGTAAATGTTATCAGTGTCTTCATATCAGTATTCAGGGCTGTAGACATATTTTACTTATAATATATATCATTAACAAATGTGTCCATAAAAAATGTTTGTAGTAAGTGACCATTGTCTATAAAAAAAGAAAGAAATCAGGCTGGCAACCCTGGTTATAAAGTCCACAAACAAGTCAGTCTAATCTAGTATAGAAATGGTATGACATACAACACTACAGACTGGACATAGTACAGTACAGACTGCAGATAATGCTTTTCACAGTGTTGGGGCAGATGAAGATCACATGCTGCAGTCCTTTAGCCTCTCATCTGCTTGCTTCACAGAGATCCACTTGTTAAGAGTCCCGGAGCGCAGCTTGGACCATAACTGGTGATTACATAGTCCTAAGATATGAGCAGAAGACTGAGCTGCAGCTTCAGGAGATAGCACAGTACAAAATCCTAAATCTGGAGGGCACAAAAAAATGAGTCTTAAATAAAGACAAAGAAAAATATCACAGTAATTTTTTGCAATGACAATACAGGTTTGTTGGGTACCTTTTCCTTTTGCTGAGAATGTATGTGTATGATAGGGGCAGACTGATGGACACACTGGTATATACAGTATATTCTTATTGCGAGGACAGCATACATAAGAATCTATGATCAGCTGACTGACGGTCTCCTGGAGGAGTTCATGTTCTGGAAAACTATGCCTTTTCCATTTATGAAATACGGGAACTTTATATATTTTACATATTCCTTAAAGAGGTTTCCTGAGCAAAATATGCTGATGATCTATTCTTAGGATAGGCCATCAATCAGGGGCGTAACTACCGGGGTAGCAGAGGTAGCGGCTGCCACAGGGCCCAGGACATTACGGGGCCCCGCGGGCCCCCTATGCTTTTTTTTTTTTTTTTTAATAGGCTGTTACCTGCTGGAGTAACCCCAGCAGGTAACGGGCCCTATATATTTACTGATCCCTGCGGAGGCGGCTGTGAGCAGTAGCGAGGATCGGTAGGTAAGGTCGCGGGCCGAACCCCACAATCATTATACTCCCATGTCAAATGTTCGCCTTGGGGCCCAGCCATTCCTAGTTACGCCACTGTCATCAATATCAGATTGGAGGGGGTCAAAAACCTGTCCACCCACCGCTGAACTGATACCAAGAGCTGCAGTGCCAGAACTACACGGTGTACAGAGCCAGAAGCAGACAGCTTCCTGATTACTCCAGGTGAATTGCAGCAGCCCATCACCACTACTACACAGTGTCTTAGTTTCTGACTAAGATGTACCAACGTTCTGGAGGACCCAGAATAACAATGCAATACATGGATAGTCCACTGACTGCAATACCACATATTGCTTTGTTTCTTCTGTGGTATATTGAATTCTGCAGGGTTATTGAATACTTTCTGCAAGTTTACCCCAAATTACAGCTAAGTACTTGGGGTATATCATATATCACCTTATTGTTAATGTCCAAAGTGCACACTGAGCCACCTTCTAACTGATACCACTGAAATGTTGAGAGTAAAGGGACACCATGGACTCCATAAACTTTATGAAGGGGCTCTTTAGACAGCCAATGTGAATAAACCATTCAGCGTGTAGGTACAATGAAACTATAGACACTTTAGAATAGAAAACCTTCCATGATAACGTAGTACTTTCAGAGGCTTGATTTGTACAAATCCTACTCCAGTATTTTCTTCCGCTATAATATTTCATAGAATGAATCAGATAAGACACATACTCTCTGGCACGGTGAGGGCAGACCAGACATCCTGAGCGCTCCATTCTGCTGTGACAGCTGGGTAGTTAATGACAGGGTAGGCAGTGTTTGCAGAAAGTACAGATGCCAAACCATTACTTCTTCCGGCAACAGTAATAAAAACTGTGGGAGTGCCATCTCCTGGAGAAAACAACACCAGTATTAGCTGCATATTACACGCTCTATAGACATGGAACATGCAAACTTATGAACTATATGAACTAACTGGTATGATACAGGATCTCTAGACATGCAGCAGTAACATACCTTCATACTGTGATTTTATCTCCAGGGTCTCCCCAGGCCCTGTGTATGCAGACGACACCCTTAGCTCGCAGGGAATACCATACTTTGCACATGATGCCTTAATTTTTTTCACAATGCACAAGATAAGACACAGATTCCATCAAGACAACCACTCTTCCTTGACCTCTGGGACTTATATTCTAGAGAATGAACAACATATATTAATAGAAAGTACACACTAATCACAGTTTTCATTACCGATCAATGTTGACTACTGTTAGTCCATAGTCTCATCTGTATGTTATCTCTGTAAACTCAAGATATGGAGAAGAAGCACGAAATGAGTCTGCAAAAGCTGATTTATAACAGGAGGGCCCTCTGTAGTCCTACAGCCAGTGCTAAATGCAATCTTACCTGCTTGTCCCCCTTGTCTTCTAACTGACTCTGGTGCCAGCAATTATACTCAATGACATCTGCAAGGACAATTTCTTTACTGTCAAGGTCCACACCAAACTGAACCTGAGTATGGAAATATAGTAAAATACATGTATGGACTATAACAACTTTATAAGATCTGAAGAGTATAGTTTATGTAAAATATAGATGCAGTACTTCCACCTGTATAGATGGATTTTGGCCCACAATTTCACCCGTACAAAAGTTAAAGGGGCTGTGTGGAGATACAAAATTTTACAGTGTATTCAATGCACGGTATAAACATGCTTACTGTATTGATGATGGTACCCTGGTGCCACCCGATTATTAGCTTTGCAGAGCTGATGACAGTGGCTTCACTAAACTCTGGCTATAGGTCCAAAGAGTAAAGTGGAGTCTTTCTTGTGATGGAGTTGGAGTGCCAGAATGGGAAGCTGAGGAACGAGACGTCTGGAACCCACCTGTTGCGATCTACAAAGCTAATTGGGGTGGCATCGGACCCTTTTCTATAGAGTAAGCATGTTTATACAGTCCATGGAGTCAGTGAATGGAGTCGGGTAGTAGACTGAAATAGATGTTCAAATATACTTTCATAGCCGTTGAATGAGGTCTAACTGACAAAAAAACAAGTTTTATCAGATACACGAGTAACTAAACTTTTGGACAACTTTTGATTTTCTGGCAGCATTTGTGTCATTTATTAACAGATTTTGGCTCCTTTCTGTGAAATCCTGCATCTTTTTATTCTTTCCCTTGTTTCAGTATTGAGAGCTGTTCCTGTGTATGGAGTACGGGCTTGGAGTACGGGGCTGTGTAACATGCAGAAAAAATGAGAGTAGGAGAGGGTCACTTCAAACAATTATATCTCAGGCATTATAAAATGTAGAAACCTTAGAAGATTCTCTTCTTTCATGTGACACTAAGGTTGCAGAGTTAACTATATTATTACCACAGATATCACTGGTTGAAAACACAGTTGAGATTAGGATATTTCTATGCAGCTGCATAATATGTGATATAAATATCCTAATCCCGACTGTGTTTTCATCCAGTGATATCTCTGGAAATAATATAGGTAGCACTGCACCCATATTAGTATTGGAAAGTATGACTCTGGACAGCATTGGGACCATTGAACGAGGGGTGATATGGGACAGGGTATAGGGAGGAGAGCTTGGGCACTTGATGAGTTTAGGACTGGCCACTGACCTCATCTGCTGATAAAACTGAATTTTCTCTACAATTAGACCTCTTGTCTGTAGCCACAAAGGTACGTTTACACATCTGTTTCAGACCAATACTTGGCACTGGAATTATTTTAATGGGCAGAAAGAAAGTATTGGCAGTAGTACACACCTTCATATTGACAAGAATGTAGTCTGTGGCCACACAAGCTTTTTCCAAAATTTCAAACATGGCTACCAAACTGTGATTCATGATGTCTATTTCAGACTGCCCAATTGCAAGTCCCGCACAGGTCACCTCTGAGGCCAGTAATTTCTCCTTTGAACACTCAACATCTTCACAAACATCGTCCTGCTGAAAAAACAAACAAACAAAAAAACACAGTATAGACACAGCCGGAAGAACAGGGGTCTCTACTCATTGTACCAGTATAACTGTATATGTTATACATATGCAGCAGAGTTAACCCAAACTTCTGCGTTCTGCAACTGGTTAAACTGCTGCTGCGTGATAACTTATCACAGAGGACAACAAAAACCAATGAAAAGTCATTGGAAAACATTTTTCATTGGTTTTTGTTGTCTTCTGTGAAAAGGTATCATACATATGGTGAAAGCAAGCAGAATTTGGAATAGACCCTAAAATGCAGTATCTGGTCACAAAGACATAAAAAAGTCACCAACTACATGGCATCCGTGTTTTTTTTTCTTTTAAATAGGGAAGGTCAATAATGGTTGGGTAGTAAATTAAAGAAAAAAGGATGTAGCATTAGAGTTTTATAAACTATTGCTTTAGTGAAAAATCTCTTAAAAGGAACACTAAAAGAAAATGCACATATAACAAAAATAAAATGTCCCAAAACTTCCTGCCTTCATCTCTTTTGTTCCCTTGATCTTTTGTCTCATATTACAATTAAAACTGAGAAACACATAAAGAAATGTCTCTGTCTCTCAGGAGATCAGCCACGTTCCTTCTCAATATCCCTGTCCTGTGTGTGGCTGTAAGACAACTGGCTGGAGCAGCACCCTCTTCACACAGCACAAGACAAGAGCAATGTTGCTGGTGACAGTACCTTTCTTCAGCCTGTCTTTGGAGGCAGGCTGCACCTGAATATGTACCCCTTCTGTCCTGTTTACAGTAGAATAAACAGATAATGACAATGACATTTGTAATGTGTAATGTAATTTCTCACACAAGGGACTCAAAGTTCAGAAAGAGCTGTACATACGCTCATCCCCAACACCAATGAGGGTAAGTTTTGTTTTACAGGAAGCCAATTTTCCTATCAATATATTTTTGGCATGTGGAAATACCCAGAGGAAACCCAGGAAAACCTACGGGGAGAACATACAAATTCCATGCAGATGTTGCCCTTGGTCGGATTCTAACCCAGGACCCCAGCAAAGCAACAGTGCTAAATGTGGAGTGTTACCAATTAAGCTCCACCTCCTTTGTGAAGCCACACCCTCTCTAGCCAGTCACCATCTGAGGATTGAGCAGATCAGCAGAAAATGAAACCCTTTGTTTTCTGAAGAATTTCTACAAGATTGTTTCAGAGATAAAATGCAGTAGACTGACAAACAGTAAAGACAACTATATTTCTTGTGTACTTTTATCATAAATTTCTAGATTTAGGGTTCCTTTAAGAGCTGTTTACAAGGCATTTTATTAAAGGGGTTGTGCGGGATGAGAAAAAATGGCTGCTCAGGAAGTGACATCACATCTGTTGGTCACATGGCCATGCTACAGCCCATTCCCATTCATTTTAATGTCACTGAGCTGTTGCATTGCCATATGACCAATGGAGATGAGGTCACTTTCTGAGAAGACGAAATCAGCTATGTTTCCTAATCCAGCACAGCCCTTTTAAGTGCATCTCCATGATCACAGTGAATACCCTGCTAAGCAAGGGTAATTTTTCAAGGGGTCACCCAAATAGCTACACTGCTATGCTACTCTGGCACACTACATCCGCACAGTATTTATATCCTAAACTATATCTAAGGGTTACCTTATAAAATATCTCTACCCTGGGAGGGTAAAGCCTGCGTCCTTCAGTATCAGGATGTCTTTTGAGGTACATGCCCGTGGCTATCCTCCAGCACCCCCATGCAATGGGAATTATTTCACAACCGCAGGTGACAAATCTGTTCTCACTGACTTTCCTCATATGTGCTGTCTTGATACCTGAGAAATGTTTAAAACTAATTATTTTATATGAATCGCTCATTCAGATTGTACTGTATAGATATGGATAGGTTCACATAGCAGATCTCTACTAATAGATATGCTAAAAATGGATGGCAACAGATGGGTATCTGTTTGACATAGAATTCAATGTTAAAAAATGTAAGTAGCGCTGTCTGCTCTTTCAGCAAACACAAAAGCATGGTAGACCCTGCTATTAAGTCTGGCAAGAAAAAAAGTATAGTGACGGATACCTTTAATTTTACGTAAAACAGATGCTATTGAATGTCCATCCAATGGCATCAGTTAAAAAGGATGCACTAAGCGAATGAAAGAAACATGATGTGAACATAGCCTTAGCTAGATATGACAAGTGCTCCTTGCGCTTAGGGGTGATAACTACATATAAGCTCAGGCAGAATCTTCAGTAAAGATAAAAGCTCACAAATCTGCCATAAACGTACAAAATTTTTTCTACATGCAGCGGTGATTTTAGGATTAAATATCCTACCTGCATCTCTCAGCAGCTTAAAGACACAGTTTTTGGTCATGCTGAAATATTGGCCCTTGGTGTGGTACTTTTCTGTAGTATACCCGGTAGATATTTTGTCTGTGGGCTCCATACGTAAATTTCCAGAAAGCTGAGGAACTTTGCATGCCTCTTTAGTTCTTCCTTGGTATAGTTTCTCAGCAAGTCTTTGGTCTAACATTAAAAACAACAGTAAAAATACAAATGTCAGAGAGTTATTCACCAAGCTGAGTTTCACAACAAAGCTCCATCTGTAGGGTTCAATGCTGAATAACAGTGAGGTGCTATCGGATCATGAACTGAAGTAAGGAACCAAATTATTTTTTTGGCGGACAAGTAGTTTTAAAGAGATGCGTCATTAAAATGGGAACTGAATAGGGAACGAGGAAAGCACACACTGCCTTTAAAGGAAATCTATCAGGACGATTTGGGAAACTAAACCACCCACAGGTTCTTATGGATTGGGGGTTTAGTGTCCCAAATCGCCCTGTTATAAAGCCATCAGTGCCTGCAATAAAATTAAAAAAGCTTACAGTCAACTTGCTGCTGTACTCTCCATGCCGGCGCAATTTTAAATGCAGCCATAGATGGATTTATAACAGGGCGATTTGGGACACTAAACCCCCAGTCTATAAGGACCTGTGGGTGAATTGGTGTCCCAAATCAAACTGACAGGTCCCCTTTAAAGAATTGTACTATAAATAAGATTTTGCCACAGGACAGCTGATAACTGTCTAATTGTTGAACATAACAAGCTTTGTAATATACACACATGGACAAAATTGTTGGTACCCCTCGTTTAATGAAAGAAAAACCCACAATGGTCACAGAAATAACTTGAATCTGACAAAAGTAATTTGCCAAACTACATGTTGACAAGCCACAAAGCTTCTGGGAGAATGTCCTATGGACAGATGAGACAAAAATCAAAATTTTTGGCAAGGCACATCAGCTCTATGTTCACAGACGGAAAAATGAAGCATATCCTGAAAAGAACACTGTCCCTACTGTGAAACATGGAGGAGGCTCTGTTATGTTCTGAGGCTGCTTTGATGCATCTGGCACAGGGTATCTTGAATCTGTGCAGGGTACAATGAAATCTCAAGACTATCAAGGGATTCTAGAGAGAAATGTGCTGCCCAGTGTCAGAAACCTTGGTCTCAGTCGCAGGTCGTGGGTCTTGCAACAGGATAATGACCCAAAACACACAGCTACAAACACCCAAGAATGGCTAAGAGGAAAACATTGGATTATTCTGAAGTGGCCTTCCATGAGCCCTGACCTAAATCCTATTGAGCATCTTTGGAAGGAGCTGAAACATGCTGTTTGGAAAAGGCACCCTTTAAACCCGAGACAACTGGAGCAGTTTGCTCATGAGGAGTGGCCAAAATACCTGTAGAGAGGTGCAGAAGTCTCATTGACAGTTACAGGAATCGTTTGCAGTGATTGCCTCAAAAGGTTGTGCAACAAAATATTAAGTTAAGGGAACCATCATTTCTGTCCAGGCCTGTTTTCAAAAAATTCTGTTGAAGCATGGTTGAAAAGCAATGTCTGCCTTTCATTTGTTCATTTTCATAGAAATTTTATATATTCTTACTTTTGTCAGATTAAAGTTATTTCTGTGACCATTGTGGGTTTTTCTTTCATTAAACGAGGGGTACCAACAATTTTGTCCACGTGTGTACTTTATATAAGAAAAGAAAAGAAAAGTGTCTGTTTCTTCAGTTATTTGCCTATTTCTGTCACTGATGAAATCTGTACAAAAGAGCTCTATGGAGAGAGGAAGAGGAGGAGCTCCACAAACAAAGAGACATCTGCAATATAAAAAGACAGTCCTGTTTCACAACAAAGCTGGGCTATCAGGAATTACTATCCAGCTTTCTCTTGATAGGAAAGACTCATTTAATGCTGTGGACTGCCTGATATCTTTCTCCTTCTCCTTCCCCTCCCTTCGCCATAGAGCCCATTGTAAACTGATCTGCTTTGTGTATGGAGTACAGATTGAAGACAAAAGGTAAGAGGTAAAGACAGGGGTAATACTTACAGACACAGGCACTTTTCTTCAGTGAAGTATATTGCAAGGTTTGTTCCCTTCACCTGCACTATTGATTTATATATATATATCTATCTATAAATAAAGTTTGTGTGAATAATATTTTTAGGCAGTGTACTCATTGCACCACATCAGAAAATTTAGTAACATACACCGTTTCCCCGTTGTGCTGATGATTACATTTTCACAGCGCTGCAGAGAGCTGGAAGTCTTATTATTAACCTTCCTGGTATGGTGCAGAGAGTACAACTCTTGAAAATATTATTCTCCACATAACTGCTTTAGATCTGCTGAAGATAGCGCAGAGTTGTAACCTGTTTCTGTTCAGTAGTCCCATAGAAAAGAATGGATCTGTAGCTCGCTCGACCAATGACATACCTACCATGGACTTTAGTAGAAAGACAAAAAAAAAAAAAAAAACAACACTTCAGCTCTTTCAGCCCATAGCTTCAGGCTGCCATATCTTTATATACCCTCAATCAAATGGTCACCTCATACACTTCAGCTCTTTCAGCCCATAGCTTTAGGCTGTTCATAGTACACTTGATAAAGAGGACTCATTCCTCGAAATGCGTTGTGTAATTGAGTTTAATAAAAAGCATTCTTAGCGAAGCGTGGTCTCCATACCTCACTTTTTTTGGATACTCTCCATTTTTATACCTACCATGGAGACAGGGTAGGCAACTGCTATGGGGCCCATAGAGGGAAGGGGGCCCACAGGTCTCTCTACCAAATACTTTGTTCTTCTCCACAGCATTCATAAGGGTGACATGGGGTCACAGTTCTCTTCATTCATGGGTAATTTTCAAGAAAATTCTAGATATATTTGGAATCACATAATATCAAGGTGTATAGACACATTGAAATGTATAGAGAAATGATACAAACCTGTATGTGATGGAGTTTCTTCACTAGCGTGATCTTGACCCTAAAGTGATTTAAAATGAAAATGAGACCGTTCAGCCTTACATAACATATGTAATAACACTGTACAACTTAGCTCACAGAATGAGAAAGAATCAATCAGCACAGAATAACAAGAGCATTAAAGTGAGTCTGTCACCAGAACCCGGCATATCAACCCAGCCCCGCAGATTGATTCAGGTGACCCTAACCTATCAGTGTTTTCCCTTTATGAATTTGTGAAGATGAGCTCTTTGGAGCAACAATTATGTTGTCACTTGCCTATTTGTAGCAATGGCAACATCCTCATTACTCCTACAAGCTCATCTGCATGTTGACAAAATACAGGCTATTTTGGCGATGGAGTCACCGATTCACAAGGGAAATACCTTTTTATCTGCGGGACTGGATTGATATACTGGGTTACAGTGACACACTCCCTTTAACGTATGTGAGAACTCTTGCACACGACTGCCCTTTAAATTTCCATATAAGGCTGAGTAACACAGGTGTAGTGCATTGCAGGAATTGTAATTTGTATAGCTCTGTACAATATCAATACATATCTGAATTTAGAATGCAGCTTTGAATGTGGTGAAATATAATGTAGAAAAGATCATCAGAAGAAGTGTTGAGGAAGTCTGTAAAGGACGATCATTTTACTGTATATGTATATATATATATATATATATATGACGTCTGTAAGCAGTGCTAGACACAAGACTTGTTTAACCATATCCTTGTGTATGTTCTGAATATTCGTATTACGGAGAGGTTTTAATCCATATGCAGTACTCCTGCAAGTTCCCCTCTGAACATTTCCTAATGCTGAAGTGCTTAGCGAATCCCTTCCCTCTGCTATACTCTTATAGCAGAACTCCTACAAACACTTTTCTTTGTCCCGTATATAGTATATGATACACACTATACTGCAAATAATCTACTTACCAGTGTTTGTATTGTGTTTTATCCATTTCCTTCTGGTCCTCAGCTATGTCATACAAACAGAACTCTGACTCTCCAATGAATGATAATGCCTTGTGATATGTAGATGCTAAGTAGAGGGCAAAAGGCAATTAAAATCTCTACACACCTTTACTGGTGCTCTCCTCAATGTGAGAGATTCTTGTCCCTCTCCAATGAATGAACAGATAAACAGGCTTCCGGTCTGAACATGAGAAGCTGTGTCAGAGTCTTATTGTTGGTCACATGACACAGCTAAGGATCAGAAAGGAAAGGATAACTCACAAATACTCCTGGTAAGAAGAAAATTACCTTCACTACAATATACATTATGTTCCTTTCTAAAAAGACAGAATATATATTTTCATTGGAGAGCTACTTTAAGTGATGCCTGAAGTGTTCATCCAAGAGTCCACTACGGTGAGAGGTGTCATATTGAGCCTGGTATACCGCTATAATGCTGTGTTCACACGGAGGAATTTGCCACGGAATTAGGGATGGATTTCGCCCCTGAATCAGGGGCAGATTCCTCCCGGAATTCGCCTCCCATTGTTTTCAATGAGAGGCAGAGATCGTCGTAGGACATGGAAAAAAGAAGCGTCCTGCTCAATCTTGCTGCGGATTCCGCGGCTCGAGACTCCCTGCTTATTAGATCTATTCATCCGGGCCTAATCAGCAGTGGGATGCCATGACGGAATACCGATGCACTGCATCAGCATCCCGTCACAGCTAGACTGCGGCGAAAATGCCGGCGGAGCAAGATGAAGAGGAATTCCTATTCATTTTCTGCCATGTGAACATACCCTAAAAGGAGCAGTGACCAGTAGTCAGTCAATTGGCATTATTTATGAAACATTAAACGGGTTGTCCAAGACTTCATATTGATGGCCTATGCTTAGGCTAGGTCACAAACATGAGAATGACCAGGAACACTCCATACACTGTGCAGATCAGTTCAAGTCAATAGGAGATGAAATGTCATAGTGCAGCACAGCCATGACATACTGTATGCAGACACCTGCTTCTGACTCAGTATACTGTGCACATATCAGCTGATCAGCTGGGGTGCCAGGTGTCGGATCCCCACCAATTTCATATTGATGACTTTTCCCAAGGGTAGGCCATCAATATGTAGTCTTGTACAGCCCCTTTAATGGTGAATATCTTTGAGCAGCTGACTGACATGGCTCTCCTAACAATGCAACTCCCTCATGTACTTTCCAGCTGGATGCCAGGCGCAGTATAAAGCATATAATGACAATTGCTTTCCAAAAGAAATGCAACTATACGTCAAACCTTAAAATATGACTCTTTAGATTAGAAATAATAGTCTAATAGGTAAGATCAATGCTTTTACCCACCGGTTCCTGCTTTTCGGAGGGAACCCCAAGCTCTTTTATACTACAGTGCTGAGACTCCTCCTCATCCACCTGGCACACACTGTTTATGTGGTGAGAATCCATTGGCTGGTTGATTTCCACAATCTCTCTTTCTGTTAGGAAAGTAATATAAAATATGTTCATATTTTACAAGTAATTTCACATAGAAAATGATCTTTACTTATGTTAAAACAAGGTGTCAAAAACAAATAATGCTGCTTTAGTTACTGTGATATGTAGAGCTGGCAAACAAGATGCTGGCAGACAGGACTCTTCTCATACAATACTGCCCCGATATCCAGCTGTTGTATAACTAAGCTATATAGTGGAGCAACTTATGGACGTGCCAGTTTAGTGCACCTACTTTGTGGCTTAATAGTAATACCATACAGAGGCTGAAGACTGTATGCACAATGTATACGCCAGGCTGAACTACTTTCTTATTCTGATTAAGGTGTTTTCCAGGTCTTTTATATTGATGACCTATTCTTAGGATAGGTCATCAATATCAGATCAGTGAGGGTCCAACTCATAGCACCCCACTGATCAGCGCAGTCCAATGTGCAACTGCCTGGAATGGTATTGCCGCTCACTTCCCTGACACAGTGTCCAATGTGCAATGGCCTGGAATGGCACTGCAGCCCTCTCCCATGGTACAGCATCCATTTCTCAATGGCTTGGAGAGTGCTGCAGTATACCACAAGATGCTATTTTCAGCACTGAACTGGAGGCTATTGGTGTTTTCCAGCACACATTTAAGATGAATGAGGGCTCTGTGCACTGTATAGTTCTGGGACTGACACTTACTGAGAACAGCTGATTGGTGGTGGCGCCAGTTGTCAGATCTCTGCTGTTATGACATAGATGACCTATCCTAAGGAGAGGTCATCAATATCAAAAGGCTGGACGACCACTTGAAATACTCATTATGAAATATCATTTATAGGGTACTTGTCACCTGACATGTCTGTTTTAGTAAAAGCTTGTAGTAAATAACAATTCTAGAGCATTTCTTCTTATAACTCTGCATTATGTCATTTATCTGTCATATCTCGTAAATGTTTAGGAATAAATTGAGAATTGGGTGTTACCATACCCATTGTTAAATGCACATGTCCCTACACAATCTAATAATGGCAGCAATAATCAGTAAGTGGACTCTGCAGGGACACCCCCTAACAATACAACTCTGAGTTATAAGAAAAGATGTTTAAAAATTGCTATTCCCATCTCAATAACAGAGACTTGACTTGATAGTACTTGGGTAAAATGGGTGGAGGTCCTAACTAATAATCCACCATCACCATGGCACACATCACAAGTCATAACAAAAATAGAAGTGAAATACCTAAAGCTTAAGAATGTATGTAACTTGCAAAAAACACTCTGCACATTGCATAATACCTGCGCCCACAGGTCTAAGCATTATACACAATGCTTCAATCATCCTCCAAACCAAAAACACAGAGACATGAACCCAACCAGAAAAATAGATCATTACCTGAAGGGAATTTCTCATTGAGGTTTTCACTCTCAGCGTTAGGAAGAGGCTGCTTAGTAATGAAGAACAGGTTCTGAAAAGGCAGCAGAAAAAAAAGACTACTTTTCAGAGGTGGTGACAAAGATTGGGACAGGGGGGTGACAGGACTATCATCTATCTATCTATCTATCTATCTATCTATCTATCTATCTATCTATCTTTATACATTTAATGGAAGAGCAATAGAGGCTTTAAATGACAGATTCACTAAAACAGTAAACCCCATACATTATGCCCTAATAGTTGGGAACATAAGAAGCTGTTATATTCATTAACTCTTATGTGACACAGACATTTTTCATTTTTGTGTTTTTGTTTTTACTTCCTGCATTCCAAAAGCCATAACTTTTGGAATAATAAGTTTTCTTTTTACATAGTTATATGAGGACTTGGTTTTTGCAAGACAAGTTGTACTTCAAAGTGGTACCACTGTATTCTGTACAATGTACAGGGAAGCTGAAAAAAAAATTCAGAATGAGGTGGAATGAAAAAAAAATGCAGTATCATCTTGGGTTTTGTTTTTACAGCTTCCACTGTGCGGTAAAAATGACTTTTTAACTTTGTTCTCCGGTTGGTACGATCACAGTGATACAACATTTATATCGTTTTTTTCATGTTTTAAAACTTTACAAAAATTCCAAAAAACAGCACAGACCCGAGAGCTAGTGCTTCCGCTCTGCTTCAGAGCGGACCCCAAAGTTAGTCACATGCACAAGGACGTACATGTACGCCCTGGTGTGCATAGGGTTTAAAGACAACCTCCAACAGAAACACCAATTTCCATCAAATGATGCACTTCTTTTATGAATACATCACTCCCTTCCCTGCAGTTAAGCCTTCAGTCTGCTTGTGATCAGATACCATTTTGTACATTAGATTTCACCTGTTTTCCTTCCATCTGTACTTTGCTATGAATCACACGATACTTCCGCACAGCATCACATGAGCAGTTAGAGCCAGTACATTTCTACCTGCTGGTAGGAAAGTGTAACTATCACCCCCTCTATATTTATCTAAATAAGCTAAGAGTCAGGGTCTCACCATCTTCATAACTCAGACCTGGCCCTTTCCTGGATCTCCCTCATACCTCACCAACCGCACGTTCAGTGTCTGCCACTCGCACACCACCTCCCCGCCATGCTCTCTTTCTGTAGGTGTCCCCCAAGGCTCCATCTTAGGACCCCTCCTGTTCTCCATCTACACCCTCGGCCAACTCATAGAATCTCATGGTTTTCATTGCCATTGCTATGCTGAGGACACCCAAATATATCCCTCTGGACCAGACATTAACTCTCTGTTGTCCAGAGTCCCAGAATGTCTAGCAGCCGTAGCCTCCTTTCTCTTCTCCTGCTTTCTCAAACTCAACATGGAGAAAACGGAGTTCATAATCTTCACCCCTCCTCGCACGGCCCCTCTACCTGACCCATCTATCAAAGTTAATGGAACCCCACTCACCCCAGTCCCACAGGACCGCTGCCTTGGGATAACTTTAGACTCTGACCTATCTTTCAAGCTGCATATTTAAACCCTCAACACCTCCTGCCGTCTCCAACTCAAGAACAGCCATCGAATCTGCTCCTTCCTCACCCCTGAAACTACAAAGATGCTAGTCCACGCCCTCATAATCTCCCGCCTAGACTACTGTAACAGCCTTCTCCATGGCCTCCCAGAAAACACTCTCGCCCCCCTCCAGCCCACCTTAAACTGTGCTGCTTGCTTAATACACCTCTCCCCCCGTTCTTCATTGGCTGCTTCCCTCTACCAATCCCTTAACTGGCTACCCATTGCCCAGCGAATAGAGTTCAAATTACTAACGCTGACATACAAAGTCATCCACAGCCTGTCCCCGCCATATATCTCTGACCTAATCTCCCGCTACCTGCCCGCACGTAACATCCAATCCTCCAAAGACCTCCTACTCTGCTCTGCTCTTATCCGCTCTTCACACAATCGTCTCCAAGACTTCTCCCGTGCATCCCCCATACTCTGGAACTCATTACCAAGACACATAAGACTGTCCCCCACAATCACAAGCTTCAAGAAGTCCCTGAAGACCCAGCTATTCAGGAAGGCCTACAACCCCCAATAACACTACTGTCACCACACCACCATCTGTACAGCCTCTACCCCCACCTTCTGTCTCTTTCCCTCTTCCCTCATAGATTGTAAGCCCTTTCGGGCAGGGCCCTCTATCCCACTGTGCCAGTTGGTCACTGTTAGTATCATATTTGTTTTGTATATTTTGTGTACTGTATGTAAACCCTCAAATGTAAAGCACCATGGAATTAATGGTGCTATATAAACAAACAATAGTAATAATAATAATAATAATAACAACAACTATGTGACAGCAGCTACCTAATCAGGCTAAGTTCACATGTGTGCCGAAAACTACAGAAACCACCAGAAATCAGCAGAGAGAAAAGTCCTGCATGGAGGACTTTTCTGTCCACTGGTTTCAGTATATGACGGAGGGCAGTGTGCAGGTGTGAACCTAGCCTTATTAGCAGTAACCAAAGTGATTGTGGGTACTCCCATCTTTCCCTGAGGAAAGAACAAGGAAACAGACCATGGAGTTTCAACATACGGGAAGTTCTAGTGCCTGTATGAATGTGAAAAGTTCAAACTATGATATACAAAGACAGAAGTAGCAAGAAAAAAGAAGAAGGTGAGAGACTGTCACGTGGAAAGTATAAATAGAGCACATGGCAAACTTTAGTATTTTTTGTTTTAATTTAGAATGGTTGAAAAAGGACATATGTCCATCAAGTGGGCTGAAGTTTTATTTTAACGTCTCAAAATATGCATCTATTACAACAAATAAAAACCATATGACATACCTTTGGAGGTGCCGCAAGTGTGTGCAGTGTTTTGATGTACAATGAGCCTTGTGCGGCCAGGCCTATTATTTCTATACCAGTCCATTTGAAGGTTGCAGACACATTTGGTTTAATCAGTTTCCGATTTCCTGGTAAACACTGTAAAGATATAGACACCATCAACCTACAAGCTTACATGTTACAGAATCTACCCCAATATGGCTACTAGGCCCATCCCATGCATGAGACTGTGATAGCGCTGGGCAGTACTGTCAGTGACCGACTGCTCCACCCTAAGTGTGAGAAGGAGCGCTATCGGAAGTCTTTCCTCCCCACCGCGGTTAGGCTGTACAACCAACACTGACCTAAGCGGAGATCATTACACACAGAGAACTGAAATATCTCTCTGCCTGTTAAATCCCCCCCCCCCCTCTGCTACGCCCTATCTGTCTGTCTGCTATTAATGTAATGCCTCTCACCTTGGAACATTCCTGTACATGTTGTATTTGTATTTGTATCTGCTTATCTTATCTTTGCTGCTGTAACACACTGAATTTCCCCATTGTGGGACTATTAAAGGACTATTATTATTATTATTATTATTATACACTATCCATATGTACATCCAGAACAGAACATGCAAAAGACTTATATCTTTACAAATGTATTCTTACTTCTATCGGCTACCCAAATTCTTACCTTTATGAGCAGAATTGTGTAATATAATACAAAAGAGCAGGAAACTGTTCATAAAGCATTTTTCTAATATATTACTCACACTGGTCCTAAAGATTAAGCTCCTCTTCCAAAAATTGTAAAATAAGAATGAAATATCATAATAATCATGACTGTATAACGTACTAAAATGCACTGAAGTACTACCTGTAGGAAATTAAATGAAAACTCCTCTTCTGTACATGAAAAATACTTTTGGAAAAGGATCCTCACTTCTTTCTTGAAATTCTCAAAGTTCCATGAAGACTGTATGAGGATCTTCCCCACCAGTCCCAGCATGGCAAGCTGTTCTCTCTCTTTCCCTCGTGGAACTCTGTATGTAAACTTATCCTCTGGGTAATCAGCAGGCAGACATATGATATCTTTACAGACCTTCCTAAATCTTTCAGAGGTATGGCGGCCATGTTTGTTAGAGCGATTAAAAATGCTTTCTCCAGTAAATCTTGTTTGCAGCACCTGTAAGGTAAAACATGCATGTTACCATACAAATATGCTTAAAGCGTATCTAGACTTTCAGACAACTTTCAGCATTTCTAACAATAATAAATGTTGTAAAATACTTTATAAATGATATTTGTCTCCTTTCTACAATTTTTTATTCTTTTGCCTGTTTTCTACTATGAGCTGAATCTGGATACTGCTTTCACAAGGCGTACAGAGGAGTAGGCCTTTATATAGGGAAGCTGAGGCTGGAGAGGGGGGTCTCTTCAAACAGTTATAACTTGAGTATTATAGTACATAGAACAGTGCTTCAGATGAGATTTCATAGGACTCCAAGATTATTTCCAGATATAGCATCAGCTGAAAACACAGTCAGGAGTGAGAGCAGATGCAGCTTCAAATAAATATGCCAATCCCGACTAAGTTTTCAACTGGTGACATCTCTTGAGATAATAGAGGTACAACTGTGATCTTTCACATGACACCAGAAGAACTGTTCTAGGTTTTATAATGCCTGAGATATAACTATTTGAAATGCCCCACACACTCTGAGCTTCCCTGCATCATACAAGAACCATTGAGTAAGAAGCAGTATACATATTAAAGCAGAAAAGAAAAAAGAAGGGATAAAATTGGATTTCAACACAGGATTTCACCGAAAGGAGCCACAATTTGTTAATAATGTATACTGAAAATGTATGAATTGCACAAATACCATGAGAAAAGTAGTTAGAAAGTTTAGGTACACTTTAAAGCTTACTTTGAAGTATAAAACAACTTTTAATAAATTAATTTTACAAATGACTATGCACTTTGAAATATATCTTATTAAAGAAAAATGCATTTTTTTCCATTTCAGACTGCTTTCCTTCATCCCCATTCACTTAGTCTGTTATCACTAATAGAAAATGTAGCCAGAAAACAGATAGACTGTGAGCCTCATAAACAGAAGCCTATAGTGAGGGGAAGGGTGGAGGAGAAAGCTGCGGCGCAGAGGGTGTAAGCGCACACCCGCGTATTGCTTTAAAAACCCATAGAAGTGAATGGGTTTTTAAGCAAAGCGTTGCAAACCTTTTCCTATCCAGTTTTCTGACATTTAGGTCGGATTTGCGGCGGATGGCGTGCCAGCACAAGTGTGAACCTACCCTAAAGGGACTGAGAATGAGACTCGGTAAAAGGAGGGTGAGGAAAGCAGTCTGATAAATGAAGAAAGAAAAATGAGTTCTATTACAAAGTTTCTTATATTCACTTGTACTATTAATTTGCAAATTGTTTTGCAAACGGAGGGTCACTTAATGTGAAATGCACCTGAGGTTTATATCTGCGTAGTTCTGTCTTCACATAGACACCATGCTGATCAATATAATCCTGTGCTTCTTGAATGCCGCCTGCCTCCTTACTGGCATTGATCCCTGAAGAGGGTTCAACAGGAACAGAAGTTCTTTGATGATCAGAAATCAGTTTTTTTGATGGAACTTGATCTATAAAATACAATAAGATAATACTGTGAAAACACATTCATTTATTATATTTAATATAGTTTACCTCAATGCTAGTATAATGTACAGTGTACAAAAGCAACCTCCTCCCTCTTGAGAATCCACTTCCTAAACACCACCATCATGAACACTTGTTCACATTATCAACAGAACATGACATAAACATCTGATACATGCTGGTAGTATCAATGATTTGGGCATCCACCTCCCGTGAATGTTAATGGGGGCAGACAATTCTTTTTCTGCTCAAAAAAATCATCCGATTTCACTTAAGCCTCCCATTAAAATGAATGGGAACAGGGAATCTTACTTCCAACAGCAGGAACATTTCTGTTGTGGATTCTGCATGGCAGGTCCCACAAATAATACTTACCTTACTACTCCCCTGCCACTTCTTTGCTGATGCTTCTCGAGTCCCATGCTGGTCTGTTCTTCTGGCTACAGCAATCTCATGTCAACATAAAATGTGACTACTGGACCCAGATGTGACCTCAATGCTGTCCACGTCATCAATGATCAGCAGCAGTCACATGCTGAAAGGGCACATCATCTCTAAAGACCAGTGTTGAATAACCCTTTGAATAATTTGACATCTATTGAGCAGCACTGCACCCAGATACTGGACAAATGACCATTACAGAAATGTTGGAGAACAAGAGGAACAAAACCTCAACCGTGAAAGCAACAGTAACACAACCATTTGGTAAATGAATAACTGCTTGGTCAAAAATTTCTATTGACACAGTATTGGGTAACACATCATACATGGCCTTCAATCAGTGTCAGACTGAGGTGCCTAGGGCCCACCAGTGAAATTCATTCTGGAGGCCCACTATACAGATAAATGCAAATATTATCTGCCTCTCATTTTTTCAGTATAAGCCTTCTACCTATCCCTTACCTTAGATTAGGGCCTCTTATCTCTGTGAGCAAGACAGTAAGGAGATGGGGCCTAGGAGGGAGAATAGTTTTTGACATGCCTTTGTGCCTAGATCTCATCTCAGCAATCTAATGCATCTATATGTAATAAACTGGGTAGTTTATTAAATAATCTACCCAGTTTATTATAATAGTGCATAGGCTAGCTGAGATGCAGTACGCAGTCCAGTGAGTGAACTGTGCACTGCACGACTCTTGCAGGGGTTAGAAGGTTATGGCCCCACTAGCCCCCCCCTGGTTTAGGGGCCCACCAGGGGATTGACCTGATTCTTTGTAGGCTACTCTGAGCCTTCCTTAAATGATCAGTAAACCATGTCTGTGATTAGAATAACCAAAACAGTCATAAAACATTACAAAACGCAGAGCATTAGTCTATCCAATCCCCCCCCTTTTCCTTTTCCCTTCAGTGTGCCCTTCCCCTTCCTGGTCTTGTATGTGGTCTTGTGTGTTTCTATACACCCATGTTTTCCCCATGTTTCCCTCTCTCTCCAGCAATTGTCTGTCTCCAGGCACGTGAGAGGCACTGTGGTGGTCCTCGCCAGCTGGACTTTCCTGCTGTCTTCTAGCTTTCTCGACCACCTTTCTCAATTATAACTTTTCTCATGTTGTTTTTGTGCTACTCGTTACTGGTTTCTCTATTGGGGGCATTGATTGTCCTTTACCCTGATTGTTCCTCTGTTACTTTTCTACGTTTGGGTGGCCTGCGTGCCCCCTACTGCATTATTTGATGCCTTTGTTTTGGCTTTGCCTTTTCTTGTTCATACCTTCAAAAACCTCAATAAAAACTGATTAAATATAAAAGAGCATTAGTCTAATGTCAAATATAAGTCAAGAGGTCATATTGATAGTCTTAGATATATCCATTACTATAATTTATCAACAGAGCAGCATAATCATACCATTCTGACATCCCTTCCTCTTGTTCTGTAACATGAATACCTGAGCTTCACTTCCATCCACAATGTTCTCATCAGATTCTGCATAAAGGTAAACAGAAAAGATGCTTCCTGTGAAGTTGTTCACAGGTTGTAGACAAAGGGCAAAGCAAACATTTTACATGTTACATATTACATTCCAAAACACAACAAATAAAGACAGAGAGAGCACTTCAAGTGCAGTATTACAGGCAAAACCTGTTAATCGTTGTTAATGTCCATTGCTGTCATCCGTCATAAAATGACAGCAATGAACATTAACTTTAGCAGAATAAGAGACACAGACAGAGCCCCCTCCATCTGTGTTTGTCCCCATTTACTCTAATGTAAACAACATGAGGCACACTTTCTTCAGTCATGTTTGTTTAATTATGTAATGGAAGAGAAAGTTCTGCACGCATGACTTTTTCCTCAGTCAGAAAAGTAAAAAACATGAAAGAAGAAAGCTTTCATCATGTTTTTTCACATTGTTGTGTATGTAGACGCACACCAGATGGAGGGGGGCTCTGTCTGCATCTGTCATTTAATATCTGTCAGTAGTATGTAAACAGTATATATGGGTCCACTCCTGGTGAGAGCCACATATGTTCCTTTATTATCAAAAGATCTTGCTTTTCAGGGTGCAGATCAGATCAGCAAGATACAGTGCCTTGCGAAAGTATTCGGCTCCCTTGAACTTTTCAACCTTTTGCCACATTTCAGTCTTCAAACATAAAGATATAAAATTTTAATTTTTTGGTGAAGAATCAACAACAAGTGGGATACAATTGTGAAGTGGAATGAAATTTATTGGTTATTTTAAACTTAAATAACTTAAATAAAAAACTGAAAAGTGGGGCGTGCAATATTATTCGGCCCCTTTACTTTCAGTGCAGAAAACTCACTCCAGAAGTTCAGTGAGGATCTCTGAATGATCCAATGTTGTCCTAAATGACTGATGATGATAAATATAATCCACCTGTGTGTAATCAAGTCTCCGTATAAATGCACCTGCTCTGTGGTAGTCTCAGGGTTCTGTTTAAAGCGCAGAGAGCATCATGAAGACCAAGGAATACACCAGGCAGGTCTGTGATACTGTGGTGGAGAAGTTTAAAGCTGGATTTGGATACAAAAAGATTTCCCAAACTTTAAACATCCCAAGGAGCACTGTGCAAGCGATCATATTGAAATGGAAGGAGTATCAGACCACTGCAAATCTACCAAGACCCGGCTGTCCCTCTAAACTTTCATCTCAAACAAGGAGAAGACTGATCAGAGATGCAGCCAAGAGGCCCATGATCACTCTGGATGAACTGCAGAGATCTACAGCTGAGGTGGGAGAGTCTGTCCATAGGACAACAATCAGTCGTACACTGCACAAATCTGGCCTTTATGGAAGAGTGGCAAGAAGAAAGCCATTTCTCAAAGATATCCATAAAAAGTCTTGTTTAAAGTTTGCCACAAGCCACCTGGGAGACACACCAAACATGTGGAAGAAGGTGCTCTGGTCAGATGAAACCAAAATCAAACTTTTTTGGCCACAATGCAAAACGATATGTTTGGCGTAAAAGCAACACAGCTCATCACCCTGAACACACCATCCCCACTGTCAAACATGGTGGTGGCAGCATCATGGTTTGGGCCTGCTTTTCTTCAGCAGGGACAGGGAAGATGGTTAAAATTGATGGGAAGATGGATGGAGCCAAATACAGGACCATTCTGGAAGAAACCCTGTTGGAGTCTGCAAAAGACCTGAGACTAGGACGGAGATTTATCTTCCAACAAGACAATGATCCCAAACATAAACCAAAATCTACAATGGAATGGTTCACAAATAAACGTATCCAGGTGTTAGAATGGCCAAGTCAAAGTCCAGACCTGAATCCAATCGAGAATCTGTGGAAAGAGCTGAAAACTGCTGTTCACAAACGCTCTCCATCCAACCTCACTGAGCTCGAGCTGTTTTCCAAGGAAGAATGGGCAAGAATTTCAGTCTCTCGATGTGCAAAACTGATAGAGACATACCCCAAGCGACTTGCAGCTGTAATCGCAGCAAAAGGTGGCGCTACAAAGTATTAACTTAAGGGGGCTGAATAATTTGGCATGCCCCACTTTTCAGTTTTTTATTTTTTACAAAAGTTTAAAATATCCAATAAATTTCGTTTCACTTCACGATTGTGTCCCACTTGTTGATTCTTCACCAAAAAAATTAAAATTTTATATCCTTATGTTTAAAGCCTGAAATGTGGCAAAAGTTTGAAAAGTACAAGGGGGCCGAATACTTTCGCAAGGCACTGTATCTGATGAAGAGATGAAATATCTATGAATTTTTCAGCAGAGACTGATGGCATTTAAGTTGTATTTAGCCATGTTGTAACAATGTACACAGACAACAGCAAAAGTGGTCAAGGTCCCTACACTCTAATTCCCTCCCTTGGCTATCTCTCTTAGTTTTACTGTTGTTCTGTTCCTCTGACAGCTCAGAACACTTGATGTCCATTTATTTCTGGTGGGTTCTGCTCAGTTCTCCACAAGCAGTGCATCCATAATCTGTACAACACTTGCGTCATTCAGTACTGTAAGGACACAGTGCTCAGCTAAGAACTTCTGCCCCCTAATATTAGTGATTTGTATTAATTTGTATCTATCCTGAATGCCTTCAAGGATAAAATAAGAAATGGCAGGGTTTTTTTTGTCATTCTTCCATTTTCTTTATCCAGCATCAACAATAATGCAGGATGGTGTGTTATCTTTTATCATAAAAAATAAGCTGCCCAAAGAAATTTTACATTTTTATTTTAACATTGACTTCAGAGAGGACGTATATATACAAATGTAAAGCCTTCATTTTGTATTCATCAATCAAACTTTAACATCCAATGTTCTGATGCTATGATGGATCAGAACAAGTGATGGGGTATGGTAGAGTGAACCTAGCCTTAAGGGGTTTTCCAGTATTGTATCTGTGGGCCATTAGTCATAAGTTACTAAAAATAGAATGTAAGCTCTTGCGAGCAGGGCCCTCACTCCTATTATTTGATATGTTTATTTCTTTGTCACATTGTAATGTCTCATATTGTCTGTTCATATGTTCTGTGATTTGTAAAGTGCTACAGAATATGTAGGCGCTATATAAATAAAGTTTATTATTATTATTTTTATTATTATTATAAATGAAACACGCAACCAGCCACGTATAAATGATAAAAGTCACAATACAAATAAAAATGCAATCTATTGTAATGCTTTATATTACTGATATGCCGTCAATGTCTGTGGTGATAAAAAAAAAAAAAAAAATATATATATATATATATATATATTTTAACTAAGAATTCTAATACCTTGATATGGTCATATGTACAGTTAAGTACCACTTGACTTAAATATCTGGTTACACTAGTTCACAGTCATACCTTTCACCTGATGGGAAATGTCATCTGACCACATATGGAGCAATGATCTACCGACATGGTCATCCCAGTTATTGACTTCTGCTGCACTGTCTACTGACACTATTCTGAACTCCTCCTCCACCCCACTCTCCAGCTCAGGGTCATTCTCTAGTGAAAAAAAAAAAAGTAAATGTGTCAATTAACAATAATGTTTTTATGAGTACAGAAATGGTTTTGAGCAAAGGACTGACATAATTCAGTAGACTGTACCATCTGAATGCAGGTACACAAGGCCCTAAAATTAAAGACTTGTTTTCCATGCCATTACTTTATAATTGGTGGGGATCAGACTTCTGGGACCACCAAGGATCTTGAGAGTGAAAAATCTGCAGAGCAGATCCAAACCAATCACAAAGCGATGGCATATGAGAGTGATATGTCATCACTTTTTTGAGTTACATATTATTATTCAATATGATCTCAATCTCACAATATTTCACTTAATGCTAAAAAGTTGTCCCACATTCTATATTCAGTCCTGGAGCTAAGACCAGATGTTTTTTTTTTTTTTTTTTTTTTTAACAGATCTTCCACAAAGCACTTTCCATGGACCAAAAGGCAAGACTTGCCACATGACTTACCCTGCTTGAAGTCCGTGTCCTTTAGATGTGTATAATACTGTTCTTGGGAGGTGCCTTGGATTGAATCTGCACCTGAAATATAAAAACTAATGTCAAACAGGACAACTACATTTCCTGCTATTCTAGCCTCTACATCCAAAGATTAGACGATGAAGAGCTTTGGCGCTAAATTCAAATAGCCAAAGGGATGATTCATAGCGCGGTCACCGCTGGCAGTTCCAATATCATTTTTTTATTTTTCAACTACTGTCACCAATGTTTTTATTATTATCCCTGCACTGGGACATCATGCTGCTATGATTTTATGCTTTTCAAACTGATGCCAATTTGTTGGAGTGTTTCTTCAGAGGCAAATCATGTAAGCACTGTTATATTTACTAGTGCTATATCTACTACAACCACCCAACAAACTTGACTTATAATGGGGCTTGTTAGGTTCCATTGTGTGCTTTCCATGATTAGCTCTGCATTCTTTGGGAGTGTTTGTCTATCGAAATAGGTACCTTGTCAGAAAGAGATGTAAAAAAACTGAAACTGAAGCCTACCTATCCTGTGGTTATGTGATAAATATTGTAATTGTTAGAGAAAAGAATATGCTATGTCCTATTCTGTAACACAATGTAACCTCTGTTTTATCAGCGACCTCGAAAGCAACTATTATTTTACATTATTATTGGTTAATTTTCATTGTCCGCTTGTTTTTGTACTTTCTTTTTTTTTTCTTACTTCCCCAGTTGTACAGTTCTGAAGAATGTCAGTGCTGTATAAACATTATGATATATTTCAGCGGGAATATCCTCACCTGCCTCCACAGGCTCCTCCTTTATGTTCTGCATGGTTAGGAATATTTCATAGTCTTCAATGGAAGTGTAATCTAGAAGAAGAAATACAGATGATGAGCTCAGATTGCACAAATTATAGATATACACAGAAGAAGAAGTGATACATACCTTCCAGGTAAAAAAAAAAAGTGAACATATGAAACTAAAACAACTAGAATGCTGCAGGCTGTCAGGGAATTTTGGGAGTTGTAGTCTAACCACAGCTGGAAATAAGTTTATTTGCAAATAATTACATGGCAGAACTTAATATACAAAAACAGTCAACCAAAACAGCAAAAGTGAACTTCAAGTGTTAAAATGGTTCTGCAATGTTTGGTGTGGCTTTGGTGAGGGTCTGTGACCTGGGACCCCCACCACATTAAATTCAGATAAAGGATACGGATATACTGGATAATAATCATTTACACATATATAACTATAAGCATTATTTACAATCCTCTATTATGGAAGAACATTTATTGGGGTTGTCCATTATTTTTTTTTCCCCATATTTGTGCGCTGCATACTTAACTTCCAAACATGTTGATCCATGCAGGGGCTGCCTATACCCCACCCCACTGATCTGATATTTATGCTAAGGATAGAGACAACTCCTTTAACTGGTTCTGGACCGCCTGTTGACTAAATAGATCCGGGCGATCCACTCTTAACCCTACAAAAATGTACTCGTACGTCCTTGCATTGTTAAGCAACTGCACAAAATTGTGCAACTGCAAAACAGGGGGACCGGTAGTTACGACAGCCGGAGGTCCTCTAGGGAAGCCAGGGACAGTTTACTACCATTCCTGCCTTCCCGACTGCTGTGTACACAGAGCTCAAAAATCTGTGGTGGATGAGCAGCCCCATTGAAAAGACTCTGGTGTCTAATGACTGATACCCCCTAGAGATTGCGAGAAGAGGAGTCTCCAAGTCCCCTGAGTAAATGGAGCTGTAAGTACACACATGTAACCACTCATCCATTCACTTCTGTGGGATTGCCACAGCACTGTACTCGGCTTCAGTCCCATAGAAGTAAATGGAGTAATGGTCAAGTATATGCACTACCGCTCCATTCACATACAGGACTCAACGACCCTCATTCCTGTGATCGCTGCGGTGTAATCCTCGGTGATCTCTTATTCTCCATCCTCTGGATAAGAGATAGGTATTGTTAGGGAAAACCCCTAAAGAACAATCATTCCACTAATATATGTACATTAATATAGTATGTGTGTGTGTAAATATATATATATATATATATATATATATATATATATATATATGAGCTGTCATGTGATTTCTGTTACTATGGACAGCCCCAGGTACATAGCATAACGAAGCTTTGTTCCATAACTGACCTTTCGCAGTAATGACTGCAGCCCCAGGTCACCAGCCTCTAAACCCCTTGGAGAAGGCAGCTGGCATTGCCCTTCATGATATTATCACACTCATCACAGCATAATGGTAAGGGGTAAAGGCTAATACTATACTCGGTAAAGACCTTCTGACGTCAGAAGGTCACATGACATTCTCTGGTCATGTGACTGGGTGGGCGTGTCTTTACTTGTAAGAAGGTCCTTCTACACGAAGAAAAGTTGTATCCCGTGCAGTGGAGGAACATGGAGAGATGTGGGGTGTATAGTATTTAGTCACATCCGTATAGTATTTTGTCACAACCATAGCATAATCAGTCACTACAGAAACAAAGCTGCAGCCTTCAAGTATCACTTCCGGGTCATATGTACCACACGCCAGAAAGCACTCGTTCATTACTTCCGGATTATGTGCGTGCCATAGTGCGGAAGCAGCGAATGCGCATGTGCGTGGTGTTCTACCAATGTTTACATTGGAGCTGCAGGTCTCATGATAGACATGAGATGGTTCTATAACAGCAGGTGTCAGCAGGACCATAAATACGTAGGGTTAGAGGGGTGACCCTCAGCCTAGCTCTGGTGAAGGTAACTATCATATTATCTGTGTTTCCAGCAGTATGTCCGTGCACTACAGGTCTGATAAGAAGTAGGTAGTATTGGATTAATATATGCAGAGTGTATGAAGCTTACAGAATGGAGCAGAAGTGTGCAAGTGTATTGTTTTTAGGGTACAGCCACATGATCCGGATTACGTGCTGATTTTTCACACAGATTCCAATGCAGACTATCCACATCATAAGGGTATGTTCACACAGTGGAATTTTTGTGGTGGAATTCACAGCATTTGGTGGCAGACCAATGTTCCAATAGCTGAAAAAATCAGTTACTGAAAAAATATAATCCTGCCCAATCTTTGGGTGGATTCCATCTGAACGTCTTATTGAAGAGAAAAGGAGTAGTTAATCTTTCTGCCAATGACAGGACTATTTCTGCTGTGGATTTTGCATGGTGGGTAACGCTGTGTGAACTTGCCCAAACTAGCAGTAAACCCAATGAGAAATTCTATTTTTTTTTCAAATGGAAAATGACCTGTAGTATGTACTATAAACTCCATAATTCTTTTTCTGGTTAGAGTAAAAAAAAAAAAAAAAAAAAAAAAGGCTTCAAAATCTGTATGTCAAACTCCGCACATTTATACGTGTATCAAAATCCATGCTAGCTGATATCTTGCATATACATGCAGATATTGGTGCACATTTATTCTATGTAAATCCTGATTGTGGCATGTACCCTTGGGGTAAATTCACATGGCAGTATTTTTGCAGCGGAATCCAACTCAAAAAAATCCACCTCACCTTCATTTTGGCTTCCAAGCTGATACATTTTACCTTCACTAATACATTGTAGCAAACTACCAGGAACCACAAGGTATTTGCACTTAGGTGTGACTAGTGAGAAGTCTATGGGTACCTGCACACCAGATGTTTTGCACTGCAAATCTGACAGCTAACTTCACCGGGATTAAAGGGGTATTCCCATCAACATAATCATATCTATATTTGTAGGTAATTAAAAGTTAAACATTTTTGCAAATATAAGTAGTTTAAAATTCTGTAGCGTTTTAAAGATTTTCTCTAACCATCTTAGTAGTGCCTTGATCGGTTGCCAATGGATACGACCACAAATGTAGAAACTTTCTATGGTCTGGGACTTGTCAAAAACCCAGCCATGATTTTCTTATTGTAGCCGGGTTATCAGGCAGGGACCCTACATGTACAGTATGAGAAGATATGCCGGCCACAATAAGGATATCATTGCTGATTTTCTGACTTTAGAAAGTTTCTGCATTCATGGTCGTATCCATTGGCAACCAATCAAGACAAAACGACTGTGATCACAAGATATTTAGAAAAAAATCTTTAAAATTCTGCAAAATGTTTAATTACTTATATTTGCAAAAATGTTTAACTTTTAATTATCTACAAATTTAAAAATGTTTATGTACGTTGGAATACCCCTTTAAGTCACCAGCAAGATCAGCATTTATAAAGTGTGGAATTCATCACAGATTTTACCCTTCTACAATATAAAAAGTGATATCTGGAGATATTGACATGCCGTGAATTTAAGAATCCCCGCCACATGTTGGTAGGCCTAAGGCCAGCCATGTGCATTCTGTAGCTGTTAACCCCTTCAAGACCGAGCCCAAAAGTGCGTTAAGGACCAGGCCTCGTTTTTCAAAACTGACATGTGTCACTTTATATGGCAATAACTTTGAGACGACTTAACTTACACAAGTGATTTTGAGGTTGTTTTTTCGTGACACATTGTACTTCATGTTAGTGGTAAACACTAATGAATATTTTTGTATTTATTTATAAAAAAAATAGGAAATTTGATGGAAATTTTGAAAAAAATCGCAATTTTCAAAATGTGAAATGCTCTGCTTTTCAGACAGATAGTCATACCACCCAAATACATTAATACATATTATCTACCATATCTCTGCTATATATCGGCATCATCTTTTGATCGTCCTGTAATTTATTTTGGATGTTAGAAGGCTTACAAGTGTAACAGCAATTTTGCAGATTTACAAGAAAATTTCCCAAACTAATTTTTTAGGGACCACTTCAGTTCTGAAGAGGATTATAATGGTCTATATATTAGAAACCCCCATAAATGACCCCATTTTCAAAACTGCACCCCTCAAATAATTCAAAATAACATTTGGGAAGTTTGTTAACCCTTTAAGCATTTCACTGGAATTAAAACAATATGGAGGTGAAATTTAGACATTTAATTTTTTCCCACTAATTCCTTAATTTAGCCCTAAAATTAACACATTCACAAAGGGTTAAAGGAGAAAATGCATCTCACAGTTTGTTATGCAATTTCTCCCGAGCACGGAAATACCCCAAAAGTGGGTGTAAACTGATGTTTGGGCACACAGCAGCGCACGGAAGGGAAGGAGCGACACTGGGCGTCTGAAAAGCAGATTTTGCTGGAATAGTTTTCAGGTGCCATGTCTCATTTGCAAAGCCCCTAGAGTACCAATACAAAGGAAAACCCCAAAAAGTGAACCCATTTTGGAAACTACACCCCTCACAGAATTCATCAAGGGGTATAGTGAGCATTTTGACCTTACAGCGGTTTCACAGATTTTGCTAACATTGGGATGTATAAATGAAACATTACTAAAATGTCACTTTATCCCCAAAGTTTTCATTTTCACAAGGGGTTAAAGGTGAAAAAGCACCCCACAGTTTGCAAAACAATTGCTCCTGAACACGGCAATACCCCATATGTGGTCGTAATCTGCTGTATGGGTACATGGCAGGGCTCAGAATGGAAAGAGCTCTATTTGGCTTTTGGAAGGCAGATTTTGGTGGAATAGTTTTCAGGTGCCATGTCGCATTTGCAGAGCCCCCAAAGTACCAATACAGTGGAAGCCCCCTAAAAGTGACCCCATTTTGAAAACTACACCCCTCACAGAACATATCAAGGTGTATAGTGAGCATTTTGACCCTACAGCTGTTTCACAAATTTTATTAACATTGGGACATTAAAATGAAAAATGACTTTTTTTCCAATAAACTGTCAATTTAGCCCCAAATTTTTCATTTTCACAAGAGGACAAAGGAGAAAAAGATCCCCAAAGTTCGTTACACAATTTCTCCTGAACACAGAAATGCCCCATATGTGGTTGTAATCTGCTGCTTAGGTACATGGCAGGGCTCAAAATGGAAAGAGCGCTATTTAGCTTTTGGAGGGCAGATTTTGCTGGAATAGTTTTCGGGTGCCATGTCGCATTTGCAGAGCCCCTAAAGTACCAATACAATACAAACCCCCAAAAAGTGACCCCATTTTGAAAACTACACCCCTCATAGAATTTATCTAGGGGTATAGTGAGCATTTTGACCTCACAGCTGTTTCACAGATTTTATTGACTTAGGGACGTAAAAACGTAAAATTACGTTTTTCCAATAAACCGTCCATTTAGCGACATATTTTTAATTTTTGCAAGTGGTTAAAGAAGAAAAAACACCCCACAGTTTGTTACACAATTTCTTCTGAACACAGAAATGCCCCATATGTGGTTGTAATCTGCTGTATGGGTACATGGTGGGGCTCAGAATGGAAAGAGCGCTGTTTGGCTTTTGGAGGGCAGATGTGGCTGGAATAGTTTTCAGGTCCTATATCGCATTTGCAGAGCCCCTAAAGTACCAGTACAATAGAAACCCCCTAAAAGTGACCCCATTTTAGAAACTACACCCCTCAAGGAATGTATCAAGGGATATTATGCTTTTGAGCCTAAAAATGCTTCCCAAAAATTAATGTACAAAGTGAAAATTAAAGTTTTTAAAGTAATATCCAATTTCAGTGCCTAATACGTTGCGGCCACTTTGTGGCATCAGAGACACGCACTCCTAAAACTATTAAGTGGGATATCCCGGGGACAAAAAAATTATATATGTGGGTATAAACTGCTGCTTGGGCACACAGCAGGGCTCAGAAGGGAAGGAGCACTGTGTTTTTTTAGCTTTTGGAGTACTTTCTCGTCGCCATGTTGTTTTTGCAGAGCTCTGGAGGTGCCAGTAAATTGGAATTCCCCAAGAAGTGACCCCCATTTTGTAGGGGCAATTTTAGGGTCTCTGCAAATGTGACATGGCGTCCAAAAAAACAACAATCTAAATATGCGCTCCAAAAGCACATAGCGCTCATTCACATTTGCGCCCTGCTGTGTGCCCAAATGACAGTTTATGCCCACATGTATGACCCTGGTGTACCCAGGATAACGTACTTAACAATGCCATATGTGGGTATAAACTGCTGTTTGGGCACAGTCGGGCGCAGAAGGAAAGGAGCGCTATTTTGGTTTTTGGAGCACAGTTTGCTTTTTAGACACCATGCCACTTTTGCAGAGCCCATGAATTGCCAGTAAAGTGGAATCCGCAGACCTGTCACCTCATTTTGGAAACTATACCCTTCAAGGGATTTATCAAGTGAGGTAGCGAGCATTATTAACCCTTAAGTGTTGCATTCTTTTAATTTCCAGAAATGAATGCACAGCTGATAATGAAAAGTTAAAAATGAAATTTTTCTATAGATACGCCATTTCAGTGCCCAATATGTTGTGCCCAGCTTATGTCTGCACAGACACACACTCCAAAAACCGGTGAGCGGGGATCCCGGGCACAACAGCTTTTGGAGCGTTCATCTCTAATACAAACCGGGCACAACATATTACGCATTGAAATGTCGTATTCCTGGATAAATTGTCATTTTCACCTTTTACCATCAGCTGCGTATTCATTTATGGATAATAAATTATAGCAACACTTGGGGGTTAAAAATGCTCACTGTACCCCTGGATAAATTCCTTCAGGGGTGCAGTTTCCAAAATGGGGTGACATGTCAGGAGATTCCACTGTACTGGCATTTCAGCTCTGCAAAAGTGCAATGGCGTCCAAAAACCAAATAGCGCTCCTTCCCTTCTGTGCCCGGCTGTGCCCAAACAGTAGTTTATGCCCACATATGACATTAAGTACGTTATTCTGGGTACGACAAGTGTCATACATGTGGGTATAAACTGCGGTTTGGGCACACAGTAGGGCACAGAAGGGAAGGAGCGCTATATGGCTTTTGGAGCGCAGATTCAGATGTTTGGGATCTGGATGCCATGTCATGTTTGCAGAGCCTCTAAAGTACCAGTAAAGTGGAATCCCCTAGGGAATGACCCCATTTTGTAACGAGAATTAGTATCCCAGACGTGACTGCACAGCGGATGGGGAAAAGTGAATATGTAATCTGTGCGTAGAAAATTGGGTACACTAAATTCCCTACTATTTCCCCAGTAGTTCCTATTATTGGGGAGGTCACTCTGGGGGTCACTTCTGGTTTATTATCCTTTGTAAGCTCTAAATCTGGGGTGTCCCCTGATATATCCTCGCACAGTTTATACATTCCCTTCCTGCCGCAGCCAGTTATGTTCTAATGATTTGGCGATTTTTTTTGGGGGGGGTTTTTGTCTTCACATTGTACGAGCTATATTTTCTTTATTTCTCTGGTGATGTAGCCATATGAGGGCTTGTTGTTTGCAGGGTGAGATGTATTTTTTAATGACATCATTTTTAGGTGCTTACAACTTATTAAATAAATTTTATTAACTCTTTCTTGGTGGATTAAAAAACAACCCCATCAATTCTGGCACTGCGTTTTACCTTTTAAATTTTTCACCATGCAGCGTAGAGCGTAAGTAACATGTTATCTTTATTCTGCGGGTCGGTACGATTACGGCGATACCTCATTTATACTGTTTTTTTATGCGATACCAATTTTGTAGAACAAAAACCCATTTGGGGACATAAATCTATTTTTTTTGCATCGCCATCTTCTAAGATGCGTAGCATTTTTATTTTTCAGTTTAGAGAGTTGGTTTAGAGCTTATTTTTTGCGGGACAACCTGTGCTTTTTATTGGTACTGTTTTGGGGTACATATGACTTTTTGATCACTTTTTATGGCATATTTTGTAAGGTGAGATGGCGAAAAATCATTACTTTTGGCGGTTTTTTTTGCGGTTTTTTTTTCCCCGACGTTCACCGTGTACATTAAATATGGTTTCAGTTTTATTGTACAGGTTGATACGGACGCGGCGATACCAAATATGTATTGTTTTTATTAATTTTTAGGTTTATTTTTTATATAATTCATTTTATATAGGAAAAGGGAATTTTTGGGGCTTTATTCTTTTATTAATTTTTTTCACATACTTTATTTTTTTCACTTTTTTTTTTTACTTTTTCATGTGTCCCATTAGGACACCTGAGCCAGAGATACTTTGATCTCTGGCTCAGTACAGTCATGGCCAAAAGTTTTGAGAATGACACAAATATTATATTTTCACATGATCTGCTGCCCTCTGGTTTTTATGTGTGTTTGTCAGATGTTTTTATCACATACAGAAATAGAATTGCATTCATATTATGAGTAACAGAAGCTTATATTGACAGTTAGAATGAGTTAATGCAGCAAGTCAATATTTGCAGTGTTGACCCTTCTTCTTCAGGACCTCTGCAATTCTCCCTGGCATGCTCTCAATCAACTTCTGGACCAAATCCTGACTGATAGCAGTCCATTCTTGCAGAATCAATGCTTTAATTTTGTCTGAATTTGTTGGTTTTTGTTTGTCCACCCGTCTCTTGATGATCGACCACAAGTTCTCAATGGGATTAAGATCTGGGGAGTTTCCAGGCCATGGACCCAAAATCTCTATGTTTTGTTCCCTGAGCCATTTAGTTATCACCTTTGCTTTATGGCAAGGTGCTCCATCATGCTGGAAAAGGCAATGTTGAGCGCCAAACTGCTCTTGGACGGTTGGGAGAAGTTGCTCTTGGAGGACATTCTGGTACCATTCTTTATTCATGGCTGTGTTTTTAGGCAAGACTGTGAGAGAGCCGATTCCCTTGGCTGAGAAGCAACCCCACACATGAATGGTTTCAGGATGCTTTACAGTTGGCATGAGACAAGACTGGTGGTAGCGCTCACCTCTTCTTCTCCGAATAAGCTGTTTTCCAGATGTTCCAAACAATCGAAAAGGGGATTCATCAGAGAAAATGACTTTACCCCAGTCCTCAGCAGTCCACTCCCTGTACCTTTTGCAGAATATCAGTCTGTCCCTGATGTTTTTTCTGGAGAGAAGTGGCTTCTTTGCTGCCCTCCTTGAGACCAGGCCTTGCTCCAAGAGTCTCCGCCTCACAGTGCGTGCAGATGCACTCACACCTGCCTGCTGCCATTCCTCAGCAAGCTCTGCACTGCTGGTAGCCCGATCCCGCAGCTGAAACACTTTTAAGAGACAGCCCTGCCGCTTGCTGGTCTTTCTTGGGCGCTCTGGAGCCTTTTTGGCACCAATGGAACCTCTCTCCTTGAAGTTCTTGATGATGCGATAGATTGTTGACTGAGGTGCAATCTTTCTAGCTGCAATACTCTTCCCAGTTAGGCCATTTTTGTGCAGTGCAATGATGACTGCACGTGTTTCTTTAGAGATAACCATGGTTAACAGAAGAGAAACAATGATGGCAAGCACCAGCCTCCTTTTAAAGTGTCCAGTGGTGTCATTCTTACTTAATCATGACAGATTGATCTCCAGCCCTGTCCTCATCAACACCCACACCTGTGTTAATGGAGCAATCACTGAAACGATGTTAGGTGGTCCTTTTAAGGCAGGGCTGCAATGATGTTGAAATGTGTTTTGGGGGATAAAGTTCATTTTCTAGGCAAATATTGACTTTGCAAGTAATTGCTGTTAAGCTGATCACTCTTTATAACATTCTGGAGTATATGCAAATTGCCATTAGAAAAACTGAAGCAGTAGACTTTGTAAAAATTAATATTTGTATCATTCTCAAAACTTTTGGCCATGACTGTACTATAGACTGCAAGACACACGCATGCAAATGTCTTGCAGCCTATACAGGAAGTCAGCGCTATGGAAACACAGCACTGACTTCCTGAGGTCTCGGCAGGATCAACCAGGTAGTGGGGTCTCCAGGCAGCCTGGGGTCACTTGGCAGACCCCAGGCTGCAGATTATAGATATCAGCACCCCCCGATATCTGATGGCGGAACCCCTTGAATGCCGTGGTCATGTTTGACCGCGGCATCCAAGGGGTTAAAACCCCGATCGGCGTTGAGCGCCGATGGGAGGTTAAGGAGCAGGGTGTTAGCTGTCAGTTACAGCTAACACCCTCTCCCGATGCCGCCCGCGGCACAAAGTGCCGCTAGCAAACACTTAAAATGCCGCGGTCGCTATTGACCACTGCATCTTAAGGGTTAAACAGCGGGGATCGGTGTTATCACCGTCCCCGCTGTTGCAGCGGGAGCCTGACTGTCAGATACAGCTGGGCTCCCGCGGTGATCGCACGGGCTCTGCTTCTGAGCCCGATCGATCACCATCACGTACCTGTACGTGGGGATGCGGTAACTAACCACATTCTCCCATGTGCATGTACGTGAGAATGCGTGAAGGGGTTAAGTCTATAAACATGAACACTTGGCCAAGCATGTATGTTTATTTAATTCAGTAGGGAGAAACAGGCTGCAGGCAGACACCCCTGTCAGCATCTTACGTCTCACAGAAAACCAACATCTAGCATACCTGATCCTTCTTTTCCCTGACAGCAAGGATCAGGAGGCCCCTATAAACATTAGATTGTTCTCTGGAATCACTGGGTTTGGACAAGTCCTAATAAATGTTTGTGGCCAGTTTAAGATCAGGTTCACACTGTGCAGCACATTGATTGTGTGATTCTAGCAGTGCTATGTTTTTTGGCCATTTACGTGATTTTTGTAATCAGATGTGTAGTTTCTGTGGCAGTTTTTTGGGACAGACAGAGGAGGAGTGGATACAGAAGAGAGAAGTATTAGACTTTCCTATATACTTTCACTTTTTTTTTTTAAGGATCGACTTCTACTTTTAGATAAATTAAAAAAAAACTGCATGTGTGATTCCAGCCGAGGTCTCCACTGTATTGCTTAACAGTTGGATTCCGTGTTGAGGAATGTGGTACACATTGCATAGCTTTCACAGACTGGCACACCGCTGAGACAATGAGTCAGTCTTAGTACTTATCCGCTAATGTATGCTGACATATAATCTCCTATAAAGCTGTGCAATCTGTGAGTACTGGAAAATGTAGTTTAGAATAGGTAAAATTTACACCCACAGCCTGGAGGATGTTGCAAAAATTTTCATTTTTCTATAAGTTTTACACAGTTGTGTTTTGAGTGGGGAGTATTTTTAGTTTCAAAGGTATTTATTGAATTCCATCAACTAGTTACAACATAGTCAATGATATGTCAAATACAGGTGCATCTCAATAAATTAGAATATCTTTGAAACATTTATTTATTTCAGTAATTAAGTTAAAAAAGTGACCTTCTATATTTTCTAGATTCTTTACACACAGAGTGTTCTATTTCAAGTGTTTTATTTCTGTAAATGTTGATTATGGATTACAGGTAATGAAAACCAAAATCTAAGAAAATTAGAATATTGTAATAAAGTTCAGTATTGTAAATTCAGTGTGTCACCTGCCAAGGTTTCCTAAGCCTTTAAATGGTCCCTCAGTCTGGTTCAGTAGGACACACAATCATGGAAGACGCTGATTATGGATTGTATTACTGAATTACTGAAATGAATGAACGTTTCAAAGATATTCTAATTTATTGAAATGCACTTGTACAATCATAGAATAGCATAAAGAAAGCAGAAATCATCAGGGTAACACTAGATACCAATAGACAAAATACAAAGAAAACAGGGGGAAACAAAGAAAAAGTAAAAAACATGGAAATCAGGTGGGGAGTATTTTTATAGACATGTCATTATGGGTTGAAAAATGAATAGAAGTACTTCTCAGCTCACTCCCTGGACACTTCTTTTCTGATGCTGCCCAGTCGTCCATTTTCTCTTCTTGTTGGTCCTAGTTGACACACAATAAATGATGGATCCTCTATATTTCCACAGCCTGACTCCGATTCAGCCATGATCAGACAGAGGCAGCAAAAATCCTCTAATTCATGAAAAAAATCTAGTGATCAAATTACTATAAAAAAGAAATATGAAATAAACTATATCTGTATTTAATTCTACACTATCAGTAATTGTATAATATAATTACAAATAGTTAAAGGGGTTATCCAGTTTTTTAAAAGTATGGGCCAAATAACAGGATGCATCAATACAAAACACTTCCTAATATTTATCCTGTTTAAATTCAGCACCGCATATCTGATTTATTATTAGGTCAATGACCTCAGATTGACGTTTTGTTTGCAATAACATTACCCCCCTCTGAACAATTCATCCAGCAAATGAAACATCACAGCAGCACATGACCTCGGATGTGGGAGTGATTTATTACCTGTGATTTCATTGTAAGGGAGAGTGGAGAAGGGAGGGGTACACAGAGCATAAGCGCATGCAGAAATGGGAAATGTAGTTTGTTGACTGCATGTAAATAAGTGAAACAAGTAAGCAGCGGAGCAGAGGCTGCACAAGGGAACAGTGAGTATTTAGCACTGCTGTGGATGTATTTGCAGATAATTTTTGGAAGGTAGATAACTGATTTTATTTTGAAGCCAGAGTCTGTAACTTTTTAGAGACCGTCGTGGACCCAGGAAGCAGCCTCTCAGGAATCTATAGTATTCTGTAGCAAATCAAAAATTTGTTTGCTCTTTTATGTATTTCAGATGGCACGTACATTGCATGACTCGGTAGTGCATAATGCTGCTTTATATAGAGACAGGAAAGCAGTATGTTTTCAACCTTACGACAAGACTCCAGTTTATTACACGTACAAGGACATGCTGCAGAGGGCTGAAGAGCTGACTCTTTTTCTGAAATCCCATAATCTGGAACATAGAACTATTGGTCTCTGCTGCCATCTGGGAATCAATTTGCCATCCTGGATCCTGGGGTAACTAATAATGACATATGATACTAATGTGTTTCTAATCCAAATGTAATTTTATTCTCTGCAGGGAACAAGAGAAAATAAATGGTTTCATTGTCTTATTCTGCATAGGATTCTCCAAGTGCCAGCTTCATATTCTCCAATAGACCCTGGGGCTCCATCATCTTTCACATCTTCATTAATTCATCGGTGTAAGATACAGTTTGTGCTCGTGGAGAAAGACAAAGTGGAGGTGAGCAAGATGAAGAAGTTGCTTGGCAAATACTTTGCCTGTCTTTTGTTGTATTGAACCTGTGTTGCATATTGTCTTATGTATAGGGCTGATCTATAAGAACAATCAGAAAAAAAAATATAGACCATTTGATGTAAACTAAAACTTTATAAACGGTTTTGTAATATCTTTCTTCCAAAACCTAAGACTGCACTACTGCAAGGTGTAGTGTTCACAAAATGCCACAATATCTATCCTGCATCTGGTGTGAATAGTGTTAGTTGTGCGCTAATATTTGGAATGGTTCTAAAGTTTCTGAGACTTGTACATCTTCTAAAGACTCCAGTTTATGTCAAAAATCCATGGTCCTATTGCTAATATTGTAAATATTTCTTTGAGCTGAACGGATTGCAAAGCCAGTGAATTTCTTTGCTTGCTATGTAAATCTTCATTGGTAAAAAAGACTTGTATTGGGGGGCGGAGCCTAACCGTCGATGCTGATGGACGTCTGAGCCTGCAGCTCCGTCAGACACTAAGCCACTACCTGCCTTAAAACGCTCAATTGAGGACAAGAATGGGCAAGACACTGAGAGAAAGAAGCGGGGAACTACCAGGTACCCCCACGGGCAAGAATAACGCAGCGGAGGTGCATAAATTCTTTCGCAAGAAAGTCCAGCGTTCTCCTGCAGTGGCGCGCAAGATGGCGCTGGAAGAGGCCCACTCGGGAGACGCGGCAGAGGACTCAGATCTGGACAGCGCGTCGGGTACTGACCGGACAGACGCTATCTCCGGGATGATTACTAAGTCCTTCCTTCGCAAGGCTCTGGCACAAGCAATCGCCCCAGTGCTCGCGGAGCTCTCTGACATACGGGCCGACATACACTCCGTGGGCAAAAGAGTAGACTCCCTTGAGTCGGCGTGCTCAGCGATTACCCTTCACTCTTCTTTGCTGGCACAGCGTATCGCCGATCATCACACCCACTTGAACAGAACATACGATGCTCTGGAGGATCTGGAGAATCGGAACCGCAGGAGGAACCTGCGCCTTAAGGGCCTTCCGGAACCTCCTGCTTCTGAGGATCTGAGAGAGGTGATGTCGGCCATCTTTGTATCCCTCGTGGGTGCGGAAAAGGCAGCCTCGGTCCACATCGAAAGGATCCACCGAGCGGTCAGACCTAAACCCTCCCCTGCTGACCCACCGAGGGATGTAATCTGCGGGCTGCTGTCCTCCGTGGACACATCTGCTATACTAGCTGCTGCAAGGGAAAAAAAGACCACTTATGTATGCCCAAACAGAGATCCACCTATACCAAGACCTGGCGCCATCTACCCTGGCAAAGCGTCGGATGTTACGTCCACTGCTGGAGGCACTACGGGAAAGAGGCCTTCAGTATGCATGGCTTTTTCCCTTCGGGTTGTCTGTTCTTAAGCAAGGCCGCAGGATAGTCATACGTTCACCAGAAGATCTCTCCAAAGCCTGGGCCTTGCTCGACATACCCCCTATGGAGATTCCCTCATGGTTGTCTCTCCCGGAGGACTTACACTCCTGGCCGTCACTGCCCAGCTTTGAACAGGAAGGCCTGCAACAGCGTCTCAGGTCGCCAAGACCTAGGAAACCCTCTTTGAAGAGACACATACAAGAATCCACTTGATGTCGGTAATCTTACCACTGAGCTGTTCCTCTACGTGGAGCTGACTTGTGTGTGAAAGGCACCTCTTGCAAATTCACTGTGGAACCATTCCCTCCCACTGGACTGGCCCAGAAGTGAAGTGCCTATGTCTTGCACTCATATCCGGGACTGCTGGCGGTTGAAGGTACCTTCTACCCTGGACCTATCCTCCCACACCCCCTCATACTTTCCACAACCTCCACTCCCTCATGACCTATCCCAGGAGCTTGCTTTGTGCCCGATGGGCCCTGCAGCACCCACGGTGGGAGTGACTGGCACCCTATGTCGGGAAACGGGTGGTTGGAGCTCTGTCACTCTCTACCATGTTCCCTCCTTCCCCCAGTTCACTGAGATGTCCAACTGTTTGAGATGTTTGATATACATGTCTGTGGGTGGGTTTTCTGACTAACAATTGTATTTGTGGGGCCTTCCGCCCCCCGTCCGGGATTTCGGGGCCGGTGATGCGTTTATGGTGCCTTGGAGGAGGAGCAGGCACGCGGGGCCCCGTGGTCTCGGATGGCGGGGAGCCCAGGTTGGGGAAGAGGTTCATTACTTTAGTAGGGAGTATATTCATTCAGTGAACCAAAATTTTCACGTTGCACTGTGTACACTAGGCACGTCAGGGAACTTGCTAGGTAAGCCTACTTGCTACTAACTACTAACTGCCAATTACTAATCATTACTCACTGTCACTAATCAGTACCTATCGCTAACTCTCAGGGGTTACCACAAAAACCATTACTAACAGCTAACTATTACTAACTACTAACTACTACCTGCGAAATATCGGGGGGGCGGGTTGTTGGGTGGGGGGGGCGGGGCTCACACACGGGTTTGTGGGTTCTTTGGATAGCAGGGTGTCGTGCCGGGATTCCCGATGCCCCGGGAAGTTATGCCGCCCTAATACATAGGGGTGTGTGCACTAATCACCCTAACTATGTTGCTGAGATAGACCCCCATAAGGGATTTCGGTATAACCACGTTGGAGATGTTTATGTAATCCCGGATTGTATTGATTCTGTTGTTAATGTTGTATAATATGACATGGGCTCATTTCGGCGCAATTATGGCAACTATCCCTGAGCCTATTTGCACTCTCATACTGTCCGCCTCCCGCCCTTCCAGACGTGTCCGTAGGATATCTCTAACTCTCACATCTCTTGTGTACCTTTACATCTTTTACACACTGTTACCTGTATGTAGTCCCCATTGTTACACGCCTCTGTGCGCAACCACTCCTGTAAGGTATGGTAGTTGGCTGTCACGATTGGGACCATCTCCGTTTCCCCTATCCCTTTTATATTCTGTCTATTGACAGAGTAAGTGTTTCAAGCTTAGCGGCTGTCAGGCGTTGCCGCTAAATATTTGATCTATTGACGGGCGCATTATTTTGGGCCCAACCTAGCTCTTGTACTCTTTCTCTTCTCTATCTCTATCTAAGCTTTCCTCACCCTCTCTCTCTTCTCCCTTTCTACCCCTCCCCTTCCCCGTCTGGTTGTCTCACTACCCAAACCTTCCCACCTAACCTCTGTTTGTTCAAATACCCCTTCTTTCCCTCTCTCCCTCACCCTTCTTACCCATTGGACTCACATTGTCTCAGAGCCACCATGTCCGAATTAGTTTTTACTTCCTTTAACACCCATGGCCTAAATTCCCCGAATAAGAGATCTCAAATTTTTACCATACTCCGTAAGCTACACACAAATGTGGCGTTCCTTCAAGAAACTCATTTCAAGACAGGGAAAATCCCTCGCCTTCCCACAAAAATGTTCACTACTTGTTTCCACTCCACGAATCCCACTGCTTCCTCTAGGGGTGTTTCTATTCTATTTCATTCCTGAGTGCCTTTCCAGTGTTCTCAAACTTATGAGGACTCCGAGGGCAGAATTCTGCTGCTAAAAGGCACTATCGCTACTTATAAATACACCTTTGCCAATTTCTACGCTCCCAATCAAGGCCAAGTGGCTTGGCTTGTTGAGGCTCTGCGCACACTGGAACTCTTTGCAGAAGGTTCTATAATCCTAGCTGGCGATTTTAACCTCACTCTCAACCCTGCTCTTGATGCCTCTAGAGGGACATCATCTATTCCCCAGAAAGCACTGGGTAGACTCCTGCAAGACCTAAATGACTTGCATTTGGTCGATCTTTGGCGTCTGCACAACCCATCCGTGAAGGACTATTCCTTTTTTTCCAATCCTCGGCAATCCTATCAGAGACTGGATTATATTTTTGTCACTAGAGATCTAGCCCCGTGTTCTCTGCAATCCCGCATCGACTCTATATCGGTGTCCGATCATGCACCAGTATGGGCTAGGTTAACACTGCGCCAACTGCCTCAAAGGGATTGGTGCTGGAGATTAATTGAAGCTTTGATGGATCGCACAGATCTAGTTGGGACCGTCAGGCAGCAGATGGAGTCGTACTTTGCCATAAATGCTAATGCAGACACTTGTCCCACCATTACTTGGGAGGCACATAAGGAGGTAATTAGGGGAATTTTCATATCCCTGGCCTCCAGAGTCAAGAGGGAAACTCAGGCAGAACTAGACACAATTCTTTCAGACATAGCGGCAATTGAACGCACACGCAAGGCAAGTAGACAGTTGAATAGAAGCACTGAACTCCAAACTCTGCGAGAAAAGCTAAAAGATGCCATTAACGTCCGAACAGCTAAACATTTTCTTCACTACCAACACAGGCTCTATGCACATGGGGACAAGGGGGGTAAGCTTATGACTTCGCTGATTAAGAAACGAAAGGCCAAGTGCTTTATTTCGGTTATAAAAGATCAAGCAGGCAACACACACAAATCCACCAAAGACATAACCTCGGCTTTCCTCTCATTTTACACTGGGCTATACAACCTAAACACCAATGACCCTGAGACCGCTACAACAAGCAAAGTAAATAGGATAGAAGAATTCCTTAATTCCCTCTCTCTGCCATCCCTGTCGGCGGAAGACGCTGCGACACTCACGTCCTCAATTTCTTTGGAAGAAATTAAATGTGTCCTAAATAGCTTCCCTAAAGGGAAAAGCCCAGGTCCAGATGGCTTCCCCTTACTATAAAGTATTCCAATCAGAATTACTACCGCATCTTTCTAGATCCTGTAATGCCCTGCTTTCTGGGAAAAAACTCCCCTGCCAAGCACAAGAAGCACATATTACGTTGCTTCCTAAAGAAGGGAAAGACCCCCTCTCCTGTGGTAGCTATAGGCCTATCTCTCTCCTTAATCTCGATCTTAAATTGTGGGCGAAAATATTGGCCATTAGAATGAAACATCTTCTACCTTCCTTACTACACCCTGATCAAGCTGGTTTTGTTCTGGGCAGAGAGGGAAAGGATAACTCCCATCGCTTACTCCACGTTATCACCCATGCTAGGAAAACACGCTCGAGCCTGGTTTTGCTGGGAGTAGACGCTGAAAAAGCGTTTGATAGAGTGGACTGGTTATTTATGAAAGCCACGTTAAAAAAATTTAACTTCCCCCTTCAATATATAGAAGCGATCTTCACTCTCTATGGTTCCCCTTACGCTCATTTGAAGATTAATGACACACTTTCCCCCAGCTTCAATATTACGAATGGGACCAGACAGGGTTGCCCTCTTTCCCCCTCCCTGTTCATTTTAGTATTGGAATCCCTATTACAGGCGGTTCGTGCTCACCCAGACATATCAGGATTTAAAATAGGAACACAAATTATGCATTCCGCCGCCTTTGCAGACGATGTTCTGTTTATGGTGTCCAACCCCGAGAAAGGGCTCCCTGCCATTGTAGAACTCCTCTCTCGCTATGGCTCAGTCTCCGGATATAAAGCCAATCTAGATAAATCGGAGGTATTAAATGTCTCTCTCCCCCCCTAAAAAATCACTACAAGTATCCGCCTCCACGCCCTTTAAGTGGACCTCAAAATCCATTAAATATTTAGGTGTCCAACTAACAGCAGATCTGTCTCACATCTACACAGAGAATTTTCAGTCACTACTAACGGAAATTCGCACCATGTTAGCTTCTTATCAAGGAATGCCGTTTTCTTGGTTTGGTAGACGAAATCTATTGCAGACTTATGTGCTTCCCAAGATCCTATACCGACTCCATATGTTGCCCATACGCCTCCCCCCGTATTTTTTCAAGTCATTAAGAAGTCTTTTCTCCACTTTCCTCTGGCGTGGCAAACGTCCACGGCTCTCTATAAGTCTCTTGATGAAGAAGAAGGTGGCGGGTGGCATGGGCATGCCAGATGTCTTGGGTTATTACAAAGCAATACAATTGAAGCGTTGGATTGAGCTCACTTCCTCGGATCCACCCTTACTATTCCATAAACTTTCTGTCTGCACATTTGGGTCGACCTACCAAGTAGACCTGTGGCTGTATGGCTCCCCAAGCTGCAGCTCCCAATCAATTGATCAAATCCTGTTAGGCGCCTGTGAAACATGGCGGGAATTGAAAGAAACACTGGCACCTTCCCCATCGCCTCTAAGCCCTATAGGAATTGTACCAGATTGGCTGGGAAGGTCGAAGGTATCCTGTTCAGACATGTGGCATCGCCTGACTTCACACCGACTGCTGGAGGCTGTTGGTGAGAAAGCAGAGGTGAACTTTACAAAACTGGAATCGCTGGTCTCTGACAAACCGCTGTCCTTTCTACATAAACACCACCTGCATAAATATATGCGGGACTGGCTGACAGCTAACACAATACGAGTCGATCTCACTCCCTTCGAACGAAGCCTCATAGCTCGAAATAAATTTTTGTCCAAGACATCATATGTCCTGTCCACTTTTGTCAGTCCGGTTCGGATACACAAACCGGCTTTCCTAACTTCTTGGGAAATGGAGTTGGGTGTGGTCCTCTCAGAGGAGCAAGTCAAACAGGTATTACGAAATTCTCATGGCTTTTCCACCTGTGTGCGCCTACAGGAGACTCACTATAAGTTGCTAACCAGATGGTATCATACTCCACAATGGCTCCATAAAATGAATCTATCAGATTCTGACACCTGCTGGAGATGTAAGTCTCAGAGTGGGTCCTTGTTGCACATATAGTGGCAGTGCCCAGTAATTAGTCCGTTTTGGAATGATATTCAATCAGTGATTAGACGACTTTCTTCTCCGACCTTTAAGCTCAGCCCAACTATGGTCCTGATCTCACTACAATCGGCATACTATACCCCATCGAGAAATAACCTCATCTCACTCCTTTTATCGGCTGCCAATTCACTTATTCCTCGCAAATGGCTAAGTACTGATCCCCCATCAAAAATGGAATGGGTGGAAAAAGTTAATCAGATCTCACGCTTCGAAGAACTGTCAAGCTGGAAATCCAGGACACATGCCCGTTTCCTTAAGACCTGGGCAAAGTGGAAGGAGCTGAGACTGTGAGTTCCCTCCCTCCCTCCTCCCTCCCCTTCTCTCCTCCCCTCCCTTCTCCTCCCCTCCCTCATCCCCCTCCCTAGCTCCTGTTTTCCCTCCCCCTCTCTCCACTTATCCCCTCCTGTACTTCCTCCTCCCTCCACACATGGGGCTACATTATCTAACCTATATCATCCCGCTACCCTACTCGATATCATTAATGTATACACTATTTTCCCTCCCTTGTTACCCCCCCCCTTTTTCCCCATCCTCTTGTTGCTCTCCCTCTCTTCTTTTCTTATCTATGTCAGACCTATCTGTCCCTTACCTACCATTTCTGTTCATTCAATGCTCTTCCGTTGTGTATTACAAGCCTAGGCTGCGCTCTATATGGCTCAGTAATACCTAGGATTGATTATTCCATAAATTGAGTTTACTGTCATTATACAGCCTGCACTGATACAAATGTACTATGTTGGATGTACTTTATATGATTTTGTGCACTGCTGCAAAATGTTTGCATGTATCCTCCTTTGTTATACGAGAATTAACAATAAAATAAAAATATTATTAAAAAAAAAAAAAAAAAGACTTGTATTAGAGAAAGGGTTTTTTTTTTTTTTTTTTTCCTCCATAGACCGCATCACTCTGAGATACAACTGAGGTGCCATTTGTAGAGGAAAAGAAAATCCTACCTTTTTTTCTAAACATGTAAAATAATAATAATAATGTGCAACTAGGCAGCGTCATTCGCAACCTCTGATCAGGCATCCATAGTGTAATGTAATAATGGTGCCATCTGCTTCCAAGATCTTAGTGTTGTGGTTATTACCACAAGTATAAAAGCCTTAGAATATCACATTCAATCTATCAATACCTTTGCAAAAATTAACATTTTAAGCCATTTATGTGTTTTAATAAATACAATAAAACCCTTGCAATTTTTTTTCTATTAAAATGTTTCTACCAGCAGGCAGCTCATACCCAGTTCGCAGCACAATGTAGAGTTGAAGATCATTTATAGCAGCTAACCCACAGCATGGTTTATGGGGATTGTCTGCAGCGGTTCAGAGCACAATGTATAGGGAAGATCGTCTAGAGCAGGTCACAGGACAGTGTATGCAAAAGATCATCTATAGCAGCTCAACCACTTCACAACACAGTGTAGGTGGAAGATGGTCTACAGCAGCTCCCAGCATAGTACAGGGGAAGGAAGAGATACACTGATACCCAACTATTAGATGTGTATGTTATTGGTAATGCGGTCACTAAAAATAAGGTAGGGAATAGCTAAGCCTGGGCTATGGGAAATCAAAACAGCCTGAAAATATACTGAGACCAATGCTAGGGGGACGCCACCAAAGCCAGAAGCTTGACTATTGAAGAGGATGCAAACTAGCCATGAGTGTTGCTGAATTTACAAGATGGAACGTCTAATGTGCCAAACAGAGCAACTTTTTTATACTACATAAACTTTGTAAGATGTATGTGTATTATTTTTTATGCACAAAGGTGTCCATAGCCTTAGTATTAAGACTGATTAGTACTGCAGCAAGTGACAATGAAAAGCACAAGTCCTTACCCTTTTTGTGCCCACATCTCAAAAGGCCTGAGTAACCTCAGACTGACTGCTTGTTAGAGTCATACTGCTGCACAAGCAAATAAATAAAACATCTTTTGGTTTTCTGACGGTTTATCAGCAGATGCCAGGCTGTGTTACATGACTCAGTTTTTGAGCCTGAAGCTAGATTGGCACAGTTCTGCCAGCAGAATAGGGGAGACGCAGTTTGGCAGCAGTCACACAGCGCTGTTACACATTGCAGTCTGTGTTAATCAAAGTAAATGCAGCACAATCCTTAAAAAAAAAATATATGGACAGTCATTGCATATATCAATTTATCATGTCCGTAGGTATCGACAGGGTGTGCATAAAAGGCATCTACTTGCCAACTGAATTTGATAGGCAGGCAATGCAGTACAAGGTTTGAATCACATAGGCATTTTTTGAGCCAAAAGTGGATTAAAATAAGAGAGACTGATATTTCTCCTTTCTGTTATATCGATCTATTCTTGTGTTTGGCTCAAATAACTGAATCAAATACTGCCACAAAAACTGCATGTGTGATTCCAGGCTAACAGAAGCCCAGGCATCTGACGTCCCCTCCTGGTGAATCTCCATTGTAGGGATCCACACAAAGAACTTGCCTGTACACCACCCAGCAGCAAGCAGATGCGGTGCATCGGTGCATTGTACCCAAACTCTGGAACACTATTTGCATCAACTAGAATAAACAATTAAAGGGATTTTTCCATGAACATAGCCATATTGAAATTTGTAGACAATTAAAAGTTAAACATTTTTACAAAAATAATTAATTGAAAAATTTTGACGTTTTTAAAAATTTTCTCTTACACTCTATACTTGATTTACTAAAATTGTGACCGATTGGCATCTCGCCATGACGTATCTGACTTTAAGTACGTTAAGTTCAGCTTTTGTTTGCTATCTTTCATATTCTAGGCGTTCAAGCTTCTACCTGGCTGGTATGAAAAAGATTCATCCATGGTGCAGCATCTTCATGTCGCACTTTTTGAGACTGTTGGGAATGCAAAAGGTGTTGAAATAGAGGCCAGAAATGACGTTCACCGCATTCCTAGTGAGAGAGACTACACAGAGCGCTCCCAGAATGAAGACTATATAGATATCCGAGACAGACGGTGCTTAGCTTATGTTCTACACACCTCTGGAACAACTGGCACTCCCAAAATAGTCAGTGTTCCACATTGCTGCATTGTACCAAATATTCTTCATCTCAGGTAAGCTATGTTCAATTGAAAATTTCTAGCAGACAAAATATCTTGTACAGCCCTCCTTTACTCAATTCTTAGAGAGGACCTGCTGCCACTCTTGGCTTGTCTATGCATTCTTATATTATACTTGGAAATGTATGAATAGACATCTTACCGTTTCTTGCACCAGTAGCAGAGTATGTCTCCTCATGTCAGTCCTGATTGCATACAGTAGTTTCAAAAATGCTTCCCATTGCTACATTTCCAGGAGGAATAATGCAATGGTACAACGCAAATTCTATGAGCTGCTCCAGAATTTTCAGGGGGAATGCAAGTAGCTACTAACAGACATGTCAGGATAGGGGACAGGTCCACTTTAGCTTGCCTTTCCTTATTTTCCATGGCTCAGAATATGTCAGATATTAAGGACATACTACCAGCACTGCTTTATATTAGCTGGTGGGAGTCTCAAGCGTTATTGCATATTCAGCACTTTAGGGATGTAACCTTGCATATTAAAGAGTTTTTTTGGAGCTTAGGTATTGATGATCTATCCTTAGGACTGTGTAACTTAGGTATTGATGACCTATCCTTAAAGGGGTTGTCCAAGATATTGTATTATTACGGTAGGAGGCCGGGTAAGGTGAAAAATAAAAATAAAAAAAACATAGTCACCTGTCCCCAATGCTCCAGTGTCCCAGGCCACTGTTCAGTCCCCACTGCGCCCAGGGGCTTTTCCGGCAGAAGTCCCCGCCACATGTGACTGATGAGGCCAGTAAGTGGCCTAAGGAAAGGAACCGGGACGTCACATGCGTCAGGGAGTTCTGCCGGAAAAGCCCAGGGGCGCCACAGGGACCAGACAGTGGCCTGGGACATCGGGGGAAGGTGAGTGTGTATAAGATTGGTAGGTTCAGCATCTGAAACCCCAAAAGATAAAAATAAAAGATATGCACTCTTGTTCTAGAAAGTTAGCCGGCTGGCTAGGTGGTGCCAGAAGATACCGGAAAATCCGTCACAATATGTAAAGTAGTACTTCAGCACTCCAACAGGTTGAAGATCAATTAAAACACTTGTTCACACAGCATGTTGAAAAAATATGTCCTCTATAATAGTACCTGAACGTTTCGGTCCACCATGGACCTTCGTCTGTGGGACTTCTGAGGTGTTTAGGATGCTGGGGAAATTTTAATTGTATATTGGAATAAAGTTTTCTTGATTTTCAACCTGTTGGAGTGCTGAAGTACTACTTTACAACATCTGAAACCCCCACTGACCAGCTGTTTAAAGTAGTCACTGCACTTGTGTGAGTGCCTTTTTTTGCTTACAGCCCACTGGTGTCTCTGTCATCTGTCATACGACCTGTTTGCATCTCAGTTACATAAAAGTGAATGGGACTAAGCTGCAATACCAAACACAGCCACTGTACAATGTACGACCTGTGCTTGGTAAGCAGTGAAGAGGTTGCTTTTTTTTTTTTTCAATTCCATCCTGTTCTCATTTATTTTGCAGCTTTTCATTACATTGTATAAAATATTCAGTAGCACCATTATGGAGTAAAAAACATAAGGCATCATAAGGTTACTGATTTTG